>JACDOX010000003.1:8540496-8561104 GCA_014549065.1 Cardinalis cardinalis
GTGGAAGCGGCGGCGGAAGGGGCGGGCGCGCTGGATCGGCGGCGGAAAAGGCGCTGCTGCCCTTCCCTGCCGTAGCCCTGGAGAAGCCTGCGGTGCCCGGCGGCTCCGCCATGGAGGAGAGCAGCGGCATCCGCCTGTCGGCCGAGTGCCTGGACGAGCCGCCCAACAGCCGCGTCTTCGTGGTGCTGGGCAAGGACACGGGCGAGGCGCTGATCCGCGAGCGCTTCTCGCCCTTCGGGGACATCCAGAACATCTGGCTCCTGCGGGACAGGCGCACCAACGAGTCCCGCGGCATCGCCTTCATCAAGTTCGCCCGCAGCTCGCAGGCCTGCCGGGCCATGGAGGAGATGCACGGCCGCAGCCTGCTCCCCGACAGCAAGCCCATCAAGGTGCGGCCGGGGGCGGGCCCGGCGCTCGCAGGCCGGGCCGGGCCGGGCCGGGCCGAGCGGGGGCAGCGGGAGCCTCGGGCGGGGAGCAGGCCCGGGGAGCCGCCGCCTGGCCGGCCTTGCCTGGCCGCGCTGCCGGGGCGGGCCCGGCCCCTCCCGGGCACGGCCAGCCGCGGCTCCCGCGAGGCCTGGCCGCCCCCCGAGTGCCACGGGCGGCCTGCGCTGGAGCAGGCCTGCGGAAAATGCCGCACCCGGAAGTGAGGGCGTGTTCGTGACAAAGATTCTTTCCTATGTTTTAAATGTTGGAAGCAGAATAGTTGACAATAAGTAGAGTTGGTTTTGCCAGTATGTTTTATGTTGGCTTTGTAGCTTGTGAACCCTTTTCAACACTTTTTTTTTTTTAATTTAATCTATGGAACTGTTCTGTCAGCTTTCAGCTTCCTGATTTGCTTTCCTGTTCACCAAGTACTAAGAAAGTATGAAAGTGTGAATGAGTTTGTATTGAGTCAGTGAAATAATTTCTGATGAGCTTGCCATCACAAGCTGAAAGATCTGAGTTTCACGCCCTTRGATGGCTACTAGAAAAATAAATGAAGAGCTCTGTGAAATCAATTGCTACTTTGGCATAGCAGGCTTGCTTTGAAAGTCTTTCTTTCTTGGTTGTTTTGGTTATGTTTGTTTTTGTTTGTGATTTACTTGGGCTTTTTTTCTTGGTTGTCTTCCGGTGTGCACTTCTGAGATGAAATTTATTTCAATAACTAAAAAAGATTTTAAGAGTAACAGATATGGGAAGCTGTGATCCTTCATAGAGCAGTAGACCTGTAAACTTTGGCCTAGCTTTGCACTGAGCTGCAGTAGTCCGGTTTTATTAAGCTGCTAGGCTTTCYTGTTTCCTTGCTTGCTTATTTGCTCCCACTACTGCTGTAATAGGCGTGTTACAATAGTGCATTCTTTGCTACCTGACATGTCACTGGTGATGTTGACAGTGCTGCTGAATCAGCAGTGGTATTTCTCATCAGTCCTCATTATCCCCAGTAAGGAACTTTTCTGGCTCCTGTCCTGTTTGGGATTTATTATATTTGTAGGTCTTTTATCACAGGTGGTCACAAGTGTTCTTTTCTCTCCGTGCTAAGCAAGCTTATGTGAACAATAAATACAAAGACAGTTAAACTATTTCACTTGCTTGTTGATGTGTGTCTTAGACCCTTTTGCCAGTAATTGCTAACTATGTAATTATTTTGTTAGGTGTTTATTGCACAGTCAAGAGCTTCTGGAAGCCACCGAGATCTTGAAGATGAGGAGCTTACACGAATCTTTGTTATGATACCAAAAACCTACACGGAGGAGGATCTGCGGGAGAAGTTCAAGGTTCTGATTTGCTGTTGTTATTTTAAAATGCCTTATTCTAAACTTATTAGAAGAGCATAAYACATGGAAATGTTAATGGTTTTCAGATATTGGAAATTAATACGTTTTTTCGTTGTTCTAGATGTATGGAGACATTGAATATTGCAGCATTATTAAAAACAAGACTACYGGAGAAAGTAAAGGTTTGGGCTATGTCAGGTACCTGAAACCATCRCAAGCTGCCCTAGCAATTGAGGAGTGTGATCGAAGTAAGAATCCAAGTGAATTCTTTAAGGGCTTTTTCCAATAAGTGTGCATCATCATAATACACCTATAATTTTTAGTTTTGTTTGCAGCTAAATTATTTATCATGCAGAAACATGTTAAGACAAAGTTCTCTTGGAAATAAATAACAGCATTGTTAACATTCTTTGAGAACAATCAGCTGATTATGTTTTTTCAGGACCAGACTGCAAGTTGGATCAGTGAGAAGAGTTTGGAAATGGACACAGAGTTTTCTTTTATGCATTATTATCGGTCTGTAGTGTAGGCTTCATACACAGGAAAATATTTTAATTTGTCCTTGCAAATAGKCAGTTTTAATAGAATATATTTGATATAAAATTAATAATAATATAAAATACATTTCATGATAYTGAAACAGGGGGGAATAGTGCTTGTTTTTGTTTAGTGTCATGATTTATCTGTTACAGAATGAAAGACTTTGTATGCTTTATTTATTACCAGCCACTTGGTGAGGCACTGGAACAGGTTGCCCGCAGAAGTTGTGGATGTCTCATCCCTGGAARTGTTCCAGGCYAGTTGGATAAGGCTCTGAGCAACCTGGTGTAGTGGAACGTGTCCCTGCCCAAGGCAGGGGGTTGGAACTTGGTGATCTGTAAGTTTCCTTCCAACCCAAACCATTCTGTGATTCTGAAATTTGTCACTTATGCTCTAGTACCAAAAGTTAATGAATTTGAGTGAGGCTGGTGGAAAGATGTCAGGGGCTGGAAGCACAAGACTTTGGAGGAGAAGCAGAGGAAATTGGTTTTGCTCATCCAGGAGAAGAAAGGTTTTCCCAAAAGCCTAAGAGCTGTCCTCCAGTTCTACCTGCTGTTCAGTGTTGCTTAATCACAAGTATGAAACAACTTGTGATGTGGGTGTGGTTATTTGTTGTTCTGATGTTTTTTATGGCATTCTTTGGTTCTTTTTTCCTCAGTAATGTGTGTGGTGGTTTTGGGTTGTATCTATCCTAAGTGGTTCTGCAGAAATTATATTTGTGCATTGGAATACAAGCCTGAGATTTCTTAGCAGTCAAATTGTATTTCCTCTTTGCTGTGAGGTTAAAATGAAATTAGTTGGATAGCTTGAGTGTAATACCTCTTTCATAGAAACAAAACCTAGATCAGTGTAAAACATCCATAAACTACTGTTTTAGCACAGAAGTTYAGGTGATGGCTTCTGGAGCATTTCAGAATCCTGCTAAGTATCACAGAATGGTTGAAGTTGGAAGGGAACTCTGGAGGTTATCTTGTTCAACCACTTGGCTCAGGCAGGGTCACCTGGGTACTGGTGGCCCAGGACCACGTCCAGGTGACTTTTGCATATCCCCATGTAKGGAGACTCCATTGCCTTTCTGGGCAGCCTGTGCCAGTGCTCAGTCACTCTCATGGCCATTAGCCTCTGTCATGCTTAACTTGTGAGTAAGAG
Organism: Cardinalis cardinalis; assembly: GCA_014549065.1. Classification (NCBI taxonomy): domain Eukaryota; kingdom Metazoa; phylum Chordata; class Aves; order Passeriformes; family Cardinalidae; genus Cardinalis; species Cardinalis cardinalis. Next base: position 8,543,940 of record JACDOX010000003.1, read on the forward strand.
TAATTCAATTTGAAAGCTGTTAACTTTCATAAAATTACTGGCTCAGACTTCAAGAGTTATTATTTAGTTATTCCTCTAAAGCCAGCACTTACTGGGTTATTTGAATAATATGTTTCTAARTATGGAACTTGAAGAATGTGGGCCTGGTCAGATAACTGAGATGTGCTGAGGTGTTGTTATCTGTGTGGTTGTTTCTTTCAGGCTACAGGGCCATTTTGGCTGAACCTAAAAATAAGTCATCTGAGTCTTTTGAACACGATTATTACAGTAATGTCATGAGACCAGAACTAAGAGGAAATACGCTTCCATTTTGTAAGTCACAGCTTTTTACACTAAAAATGATTTGTAGTCTCCAGTATGGTTACTAAGTAATAATGTGGTTTGGAGGAAGGGAAGCTGATGGAGGCTTAGGTCAACACTTAAATAGTAGATTGGATGTTGAAGTTACAAACTGGCCAGGAATTGCATCTCTCTACTTCTATGGCTTGCTTTGCTCTGCTTGCCAGTTATTTTGTGACCTGCACTGGTGAAATCAATGTGTGACCATCAGCATATAGTTGACTTGGATTACTTTTAAAAGTCTGATGTAACATAGGCATGAAATGAAGGCCTGCAAGTATGATGACTCAGATTATTTTGTTGATTCTTGAGGTATGCAGCCAGAATTTTGTAGCTTTGAAAAAGCTGAGACCCGAATTCAAGAGCCAGTCTCGAAGCGCCTGTCGGTGGTGTCTCGGCTCCCCTTTATTCAAGAGCAGCTGTTTGCCCTCTTCGATTTAGTTCCGGGTCTGGAATATTGTGATGTGCAGAGAGACCCTCATACCAACAGTGGTAAGTAAAAGTACAAAAGGTTTTTGTCTRTTTTTTCTCTGAAGGGAATCCCTTGTAATTATGCTTAATGAATTTGCACTGCAAAATACAGTACATATGTTGTAAACAAGCGGTGGTTGCTGCTATCACTGCATACACCCAAAAATTCAGTTTTGTGTGAACCCCTGTTTACACATAGCCCTTAAGGTCTTATACCTTCACTTTCATGTAATAAAAACTCAAGAAGGATGAGTCAAAGTCCTGCTAAGTGGGTTTTGGTCAAATTAATAGTTTGAGGCGGAATAAATGAAGAAGTTTCAGAAATTATTAGACATTAAAACAAAATGTTCTCTAAACAGATCTTTGGATTTTTTAATTCTGAAATATGTGCATGTGTAGAATTTGACATAGGTAAATGGAGATTAAATAATTCTAAAATGGATCATGTTTTCTACTGAAAGGTTGTTTGTTTTTAGTCTTGTTTTACTGCTGCTGAGACAAATATGGWAGTGATCTCTTCTCCTAGATACTTGAAATGTAAATGATTCAAAAAGTTRAAATATAACTTTACAGTTCTTGAAATTCACTGTTGATGGGATAATTGAAATTTTAAATAAAATTTTGTATCCTTTTGTTACTAGTTCTGGAGTAGTGAGGAAGATGTCTTTTTTCATTTGTKTGGTTTTACTGTCAGCTTTTCAAGCTAGCATAAATACAGCTCATCTGTCACTAGTAAATTTCAGTGAAGCTTCCTTCGTAAATAARAGTGATGAAGTAATAATGATGTGTGCTAAAATGACTTAAGAATTTTGTGTCATCCATGACTGATGTGCAGTTTAAATATATTGCTTATGTGAGTGTAGTTTGTTCTGAGGAGTTCCCYGTTTCCTGCTGACGCTGTGTGCACGGTGCTTGCAGGGTACGCTGTGATTCAGTACAGCACTGCTGCCTCAGCTATATATGCCAAGTACAAACTACACGGGTTTGAGTATCCTCCTGGAAATCGACTAACTGTCATTTTCCTAGAAGATGGGAATGACAGCTCAGAGTAAGTACAACTTACAAAGTTGGAAGTTATATTCTGGAGAGCAAAATATAAAATAAACACATTAACATAAGATGTAACATCAGTATCACTGTGAGCTTGTGCCATGCTTGCTGGTAGTATTTTCTGAAACTGTTCAGTTTGGGGTTTTCTTCTTGAATGGTTTAGAACAAGCCTTTTGAAACTTGGTGGTCTTGTTAGATTGAGAAAATATTAAAATACATATTCTTAAGATACTATCTAAGAATCTAGGATTTGGCAAGAATCTGTCAGTATATCTGTAACATGTAACAAGGCTGGAATGTATTTTTGATGAGGTTTATGAATTAGAACTAGATTTATGTACTTCATCTCTTGGTTGTGTTTACAGTAGTGCAAGTAGTAGTTTTGGGAAGCACCTATGTAGAGTAAAACTTCTGGGTGCTGAGGATCTGATATCGGCACAGTATGGGGAATCCTGAAGTGTTTGACCATCTCTGGCTTCTTCCTGTGTTTTAAATGYCCAGTACAAGGTGGAGCAGCTTAAGTAATCTCCTGCAGTGAGTGTTTTGCCTTAGTTTCATCCTAAAGGAGTCTAGTTCATCTCAAACCTGTTCTGGGAGATTACGACAGTAAGGAGGGGCAGTGGAGTGATTCACTTCAGAAGTGCGTGGCTGATCTGACATTGCAATCTTCATTCTTTAATAATTCCKACATGGTCTTGCAACACAGGCTGTGTATCTATGCAAAAAGAGCAATTGCTTTTTCTTACTCTGAAACAGAACAAAGAAAAATCACTGGAAAATGAGAGCTGGAAGTAAACTTTCTGTGGTAATATTTTGATCTTTGAACTGAATCTCTATGTTCTTTATGAAAACACATGRAAATTTTTTTTGTCTGTTTTGCTTTTTAGGCCTGCCTCACAAAATGTAGTGGGCTCTTGTAGAGATAATTTAATCTTTCTTTTYCCCCCCTAGAGTGTTAAAAACCCCAAAGAGTAGTTTTGTGTATCTCCAGGTGGTAATGAATGAATGTTTTCCATGAGTTGCAGCTAGTGTGCAGGCTTTCATATCTCTTTGTAGGCTGCCTGTCTTGATTTTCGTTATTGACAAGACATTACAGATTTCTAGAGATACTCTGATGTGTATTAAACTTACTTTTTCTTGCTAAATTTAAGGTTACTGTAACTTAGCTCTTTCTTTAAAGCAATTGCTTTAAAGTTTGTTGTCACTTCTGCTTGCAGCCTGATCAGGAAGATGGCGACGCAGCTGGTGACAGCGCAGGTGTCGTCAGCGCTGCGCGGTAACAGCGCCATGGTTCAGCAGTACAGGACGCCGCCTGTAAGTTCCGATCATGGACGCCGTTGGTATGCTTCTGAATTGTTGTAAGAAACCTCACRTATGCCAATAAAGAGCACTGCTCACTTGCTTCTGCAAACTCTTCTATGTGCTGCATCTTTATTCCCTAAAAACGTGTCTGACCTTGCTTGAATTTGTTGTCCACTTTAATGAAATAACTAAAGTAAATAAAGTAATGAAGATTAGAACTCACAGAGCCTATTTATGTCCTGTAATGGAACAAAAATGGTAAGAAAGGTAAAATTACTTCCTCTGCCCCCCACCACCAGTTTACTTATACTTGCATTTTTTTGCCTTGTTTCAGCAAGCATTTGGAGGAGCTTCTGCCCCACAGTTGCTGCAGCCCCAAACAGATGCCATACTTCCACCACCCAAAAAAAAAGTTCCACCTGACACTTCTGTGAAGGAAAGGCTTTTCATACTTTTTCATCCCCATCCTTTACCAGTAAATGTACTGGAGGATGTGTTCTGGTAAGACTCTGTCTACAAATAAGTGTTCCCTAACAAAAAGGAAACAAACTGTGAAATATTGAAAGTAAATACTGAAAATAAAAAAGAGGGCCTTAAAACTCTTTCCAGAAAAGGCAGTGCACAGTGACTATGAAGTCATAAGTGAACAGTAGTAACAGTTACTTTTTGAAAGATATGTGTAATGGGGTTCACATTGAAGCACGTCTGCAGTATCATCAGTATAGCAACTTTATTATCAATTTACTTAATCTGAAGTAAAATATCTAGTCTTCTGATGTAGATTTTTAACCAAAAAATGTAGTACTTCCAGTTGCTGTTTCCTTATTAATTTTACATTTTCTTTTACTTATTTTTGTTAGGCATTTAACTATTTTGATAAATTTCCACAGTAACCTAGGGGGAGCAAGTGTAGGGTGTTGGTTTTTTCCTGATACACTATAATGGCTTGCATCCTTCTAACACTATTTCAACTGTTCTTTGTATCTCCCTGTGTGGAGCAAAGACTTGAGATAATTTTTGCTGTCTTTTAAAAAATCTGTAATTAGCAGCTCTCCAATATTTTATATTATTAACTTGTAGTATACTCTTGAAAAAAAGAGACATTTCCTTTTTATAATAGCTTGAATTTGCAATAAATCTTTGGAAAGCCAAAATATTTTAAAAGCATCAGGAGAGTAAAGYATTTTGTGTGGAAGTCAAAATTGTACTTACATGATATAGTGAATTTCCTAATCAGATACTGGAGGAGGAAAAGGCTATGGACCCAAGTCTTGACACTTCAGTATAACTTCTGTAAGACAATTTTAAAAAAATATTTACAGATCTGTCTAAGAATCTCCTGAGTACTCTCTTTYTCCTAAAAAATAGAAAAAAAACCACCTATTTTTCCCTGAAGCTGCAGTGCTTGCTTTCTGAGTCATTTCRGTGACACCTTTTCAAAGATAAAATCACAACTGAGCAAGTTCATTTAAGTGAGATGCAGATTTAGCTTCTAAATTATCTACCAGCTTGGGTGTGTATGTCTTACTTTTGGTTGGTTTGGGGCTTTTTCTTGTTTTTTGTGGGGTGTTTTGAGTGCCATTTAGCGTTTGGGGACTGTAGTATTGATCAGCTTTACAAATTCTTGTAAATAWGAGAGATCACTGATATTTGTGGCTCTGTTGTAGTATTTCATAGAAAACATCTGTAAACTTTTGGTGTTCATTTGTACTTCTGCCCCTAATTCAAGAGAGGGGAATATGCAGATTGAGAACATGGATATAAAAATCCTGGTTTTGCAGTTAAYGAATTATATGTGCTTTAGACTGAATTTTTTTTTGCAGGAAAATCTGTAAATGACCTTTTATTTTTTTTTCTCCTCCCCCAGTCGTTTTGGACAATTGATAAGTGTTTATCTTGTGTCTGGAAAAAATGTGGCCTATGCAAAATTTGCAGACAGAGCAAGTGCCAGTGAGGCCATAACTGCACTGCATGGCAAGATTGTGAATGGTGTGAGGCTGAAGGTGAGGCTGGCAGACTCACCCTCCGAGGAGCCCAACAAGCGCCAGAGAACTTACTGAGCAGGTGAGTACCCCCACCCAGCTGGGCTCTTCCTTACCCTGGAGTCAGCTACCTCACACAGGGACATGCTAACAGTTTGGAGTTAGATTCAAACATAGAATGAGAAACTCTAAATCTATTCTTAGCTAGCAAACYGAAAGAGAATTTTTGATATATCTGTGTGTGTGCATACACACACACACACGTGTATGTATATGTATACATATCACTTTAGTTATATATATAGAATATATATATTAAATATATAACTTTAGTTATATATATAATATATATTCCATGTATAGATAAAATTTTTATATATGTGTGCGTGTATACACACACATATATGTATCTATATATATGGGTGTGTGTATGCTTATATATATACGCATGTGCACTTTATTTTATAAAAATCAATTTTTATAATTCTTGGGGGAAAAAGTGAACCAGTTGATAAAAATCAATCTGGATGTTCATAGAAATATCACTTTTGTACTTGGGAGAACCAGTTGACATTGAAAAGAGTATACAAGAAATAAACAGTGAAACAGACATAAGCTTGTGTGTGTCTTTTTTTCATTACTATCATATGCCCACAGTGGCATTGGTTAAAGATGAAAAGTTGAGCCCTTGAAGGGCAGAGGGATGACAGGGTAAATAAAAAAAGGATGGGGGGGACAGGTAAGATTGTCAGGTGAAACCAAAGGTTTGGGATCAAAGATTTGGGTCTCAGAAATGAGGTGTAGCTGAAATATGTGATAGCAGAAAAAATAAAGCAGAGCCTGTGGTGAAGGAATTGAGATAAGTGTTTGAGAACTTAATTATTTTATGCTTATGGCCTGTGAAAGCTAGCTAAACTCCTAGAGATGTTTTATATCTTACTGCCTTCAGGAACTAAAATTCAGTTGTTCTTTTAAAACATTGCCTTGCTTCAAATGATATTGACTTCCATCCATAAAAAATTTTGGCATTATTTTTATTCTTTTCAGCATTAGGACTATTGCCAAAGATGAATATAGTTGGGGGAGAAAAGGCTAAGCCCTTTTTTTAACAAAATAACTCTCAAATATTACTATAGTTTCCAGGTATTTCCAATACCATACTAACTTCCTAGGGGATATGAGGTTTTGATTTAACTAATTCAGAAAATATCATATGACTGTCTTTGCCATCAGTATTTTCCCTCTAAGCTTCACTCTTTTTTTTTTGTATAGATGTTCTTTGTGACCACAGAGTTGCAAAGACCAAAAAAAGCTTTTGCCCAAAGTGTTCTTTTTCTCCTTTTCTTCTAAGGACCTCCCAGCTGCTTTTTTGATAAGCAGCAGATACTAAACATGGCCTTAGTTTTTGTACACTTTYGTACAGCTTTTGTTTTAATAAGTTGGATTTCTGGGCATTCTTTTTCTGCATGGAATTATAGCTAAAACTTAATTTAACTTTTTTTTTTAAATCAGCAGCTCTCATGAATGCTATTTTAAGTAACTTGTACCCATACTCTTATCTTCGTACAACATTTTGTTTGTTTTTAATGTGACTTTTCCTTTCAGCAATAAAAGCCCAGCCTCTGTGTCCCTACAGGAATAAATATGAGTGAAGGGTAATATAATATCAGGTCTTTTCACTGGAAAATGTAAATACAACATGCATCCAAAATTAGAAAAATTATTTATCCCCATTTTTTCTGTATACCAGGCTCCTGATTCCAAGTTTCTTAGCAGGTTGTCTTGGCATCTCTTTTCAGGATAGACAGACAGAATTAATTGTTCATTTGTCCTTTAGTTGGCTTCTCAAATTCAGATGAAGGGGTACCTAAAAGGAAAGGTTGCCTTTCAAAAGGGCTTACCCATATAAGTGATTTTCCCACTGCCTGACTTGACAAGGCACTTGTCAGGCACTGGACTGACTGACAAGCTTTGCAGCAATTTGAAAGCTTATATTTTGCTTTTGATTAAAGTGTTAAATTGTGCATGTGAAGAGAGATGCAATTCTCCCTACCTCTGAAATAGTTGTGGGGTTTTTTAAAGATGTGAAAATACTAAYTTTTCTCATTTTGAGCTTTAGCTGCAGGAAATAACCTTCCTAGCTAAAACTTCTGTGAGTTTTCACTTAAGGAAATCATTGCCTCTTAACAAAAAAAATAATTTCCAAAGTCCTGTTGTACTGCTTGCCTTTTGTCTCTAACAAAGTGACTGGATTTCTGAAATAGTCTTTTCTATACAAATTTTTCTGATGAAAATTCATAAGACCTGTGAATTCTAGAATCTTTGTGAAAATAAATGTCATTCAATGTAATAATGAAGTAAAATATTTATTTTAACACATATGAAGTTTTGCCCCAACTCCTTATGCAAACAGCCTTTTTAAAAATACAATTTTCAAAATTGTTTTTTAAAAAAGGTTTTATGGTAACAGTATGCTACTCATAATGCTTTTGCAATGCAAACTTCTGATTATAAGAACTTTCTGTTACCTTGCAACAAGCTTAGTTTATCAGGCAAATTTGAATACACATCTATTAATATTCTGAACTAATTCACCTAATGAATTTTACAGGCTCTGGTTCTCCTACAAGTCAATGAAAATTAATTTGCTTATGTGAATAGTTAAAAGTAGCAGAGAAAAGATGAAAATACAGACTAGTAGAGTTCTCTTCACCACTTTAAGTTCTAATGTAAGTTTTTTGGGTTGTGAGGTTACTCCCTTTTATTCTAAGCAAGTATTTATTGCTGAAATAATCACTTCAAACTATCTTGGTTTACATCAGTGTAGGCTTGAGAAGATAACTACAGTGATTACTTCTAGGCAGTTGCTAAAAGCAGATCTTTCTTAAAAATCTTGCTGTTGAGGAGCTTGTGCTCTCAGCTCAGGGTTTTGTGTTACTTGGAGTATTTTGTGAAAAGCTCACTGCAGTGTCTGATGCCAGTTACACACRCTGTGTCATTCAAAAATAGAAGAGGAAGGGAAGAATTTGCTATCTGTCAGAAGAATGCATTGTGGCATTCCAATTAATCTCTTTAATTGCTACCTAGTAGTTCTATTTAAATACCACCCCCACCCTTGGAACCCCCCCCCCCAACTACTAAGCAAGAGACCCACAAGCAAACAAAACTAAAACCCCAAATCCACCCAAAATGTCTGTCATAAAACTTTAATAGTCCTTAGAAAGCAGAGTTTCTAATCAGCTTTGTGTTACAAATGCCAGACACAGGTATGTGGAGCAAAGTTCTGTAGCTTTTGATACTCATTGCTGATTGATTTCAACCCACAGAAAATGGATTCATTGCAYTTTTCCCATGCTGAAAAATCTTGGGTGTTTTTAATAATTATTTAGTTACTGATTAAGTTGAAAAAAAAAATTTCTACCATAAAATACTTGGTTATTTTTGTCTTTTTTTATTCTTGTCTGGAAAAAGTACTGCATCACTGATTTCATTTGCATTCATTTTTTTGACTTAAGCCTCTATTGAAATACTGATGTTAGTATATATATATATTTTAATGATTTACTACTCTGCGAAAATGATTTAAAGGTAATTGTATCATAGTTGTGATAAGCATTGAAAAAAATAGCTGTATTTTGTATCAACAGTATACTGCAGAAAAAATGGTGGCTTTTACACACAGCTCAGAGAGAGGCGCTTCTTTAAAAGTTAAAGAAGCATGCTTAAAACTTTAGTATTATTCTTCTAAAGATATTGAAAGCCTTATTTATATGCTGTTGTAATGATTATATTTTATAGTATGTACTTTGAAATAAAAATAGGTATGTTGCTTTTTGATACTATTTTTGTGCTTGTGTTTTTTCTACAGAAACTAAGTAATGACATGACCCTCAGCTAGCTGACTGACTGACTGAAAACGTGACTAGACATGGTTCCTGTGGACAGTGACAGCTTTTTTCAGTGACAACTTTTTATTTGTTAATTGTTACTTAGTTGATCTCTCTACGATCCTTTTTCTTTCTGAATATGCAGACATGCAGTTTTTAAAATTCTGTAGGCATTAAAAACTGTAAACTGGTGGTTGTTCTTGTAATAGTATATAACCTTGTATTACAGAAATAGCTCTTGTTTTTACCTGAATCCTTTCTATAAGATGGAAATTACAATGATGGAGGAAATAAAGGAGCCAGCATTTTCTGACTTGAGTGGTTAATTGATAATGATTCAGATTCTGTTAAAATAGAAGACATCTCTCGTGATCTAAATTGCACTGAAAAGTGAAGTACAGTAGTTAATTCAAAGAAAATAAAATAACTTTAACCATGCCAGCAGACATGACAGTATTCATSTAGATTTAAGAAAATTGCTGTAATCAAGAAAATAATTCAAAGTACATTCTTAAATATTTTGTTGGTAGAATCGGCCTCTTGATGAGTCTCCKGTGCCAAAATCCCCAGCTTAGTGGGGTGGATGCCTGTGTCTTTAGGGGGTATAAACATCCCTAGGAGGGTAAACACTCAAAAATTGAGTAACTGGTGGTGGTGTTTGGCCATCCAAGATGGGAAGAAGAATCGTGTTGGAATGGTCCTAATGGTTGCTTGAGGGAGCATTCAACACACACAGAGGGTTGCAAGATATCCTTTACAGCTTGATGTTATAAATTAGAACAATGCCATTTTCTAGTTGTTCTCAATCTTGTTTTTATTACTACATGTCTCTGGGAACAGTGGGCTATGGCATCCCTGGGCGTGGAAGGGCATGCACCCATTTSTGTGTGCAGTCTTGTTTTGGCCTATGGAGCTCCCTTGCCAGCTTGTTCAGTCCGGTCTGCAACTGAACAGAATTGGGCTGGAGCTCAAAAAAACCTTCTTCCCACTTTCATTTCTAAGGGTTCAAGACACTGCTTGTAGAGTTTGGTTTTCAGGTGTCTCCCTTTAAGTCACTGCTGCCTCAGGCTATCAAGTGACTTGCAGGGGGTCAGTTTTAGTATTCGGGTAAAGGTTTTTAGATGGTACTTAGAGTAAAATCGTTATTGCTCTCAGAGTTCAGTGTATTTCCTGAAAACATTCATGATCTATTCTTTGGCTAAGTAATAGTTTGTGTAAATACACTTGATTGGATATGATACCATGACTCCCTGTTTAATTGTTACGTAGCACTGCTGATAAGTGGCAGTCTGCTTTTTTAGGTCCTTGCACTGGTAAATAAAAACTCTGTGTGCTGTGAGAGTGAGCCTTAGGTTCCTGTACTGGAAAAAAACCTGTGTCACTCATAATTCCTTTTGATGCTGGTGAGTGAATTGACCAGAACTGTCTGAGGTTTCTGGTGTGTTATTTTGCAGTATCAGTGCTTTAATGCTGACAAGTAGAAGTTAGTGTGCTTTCCTATAAGTGACTTAGATTTCAGCTGTGTTCATCAACCATAGTTTCTGTTGGTGTTGAACAAGACTTTTGTACCTTTGAAAATGAGATAACAGATTTCACACATCACACTAAATTATGTCCAGTAGAAATCATTTTATGATTATAAAAAAGTAAGAAATAAATATTGATATAAGACTTTGATTTAATCTATTTTATACATCTGCCTGCTCCCACACCTGAATTCTTTTATTAGGAATTTTTCTTGAAATTCTGCAGATCTTGGGAAGGTCCAATGTTAACATGCAATATCTAATGCACAATATCTGCAGGACTTTATTAAGACTGAAGAGTTAACTGCTGATCAGATCCTACTCTATATTTAGAGAAAGTGTTTACAAATTCTGAGCTTGGGAGTACAGAAGTTTCACTGGGAATTATTCCAGCTCTTCTGGCCAAGTTCTGTCTTTGGAAAGTGCTAGTGAGTAAATTTTTCAGATGCCATTTTAAAAGATACAGGGCAATGTTAACAGAGCAAAGTATGTGGACATCAGAACTATTGAAAATGCAAATATATATGCTAGAAATATTTTCTAAACTTGAAATTATAAGCAGCTTCACAARTAAAATTGCAAGATGGCTGAAAGTTACTTTAAGTATCGGAATGCTGATTTACCTTCATGCTGGGCATACTAAATCCCCTTTCTTCTATGTCTGTTATAGCTAAGGATAGCAGGAGGAAAGTTATGTTTAATCAGCAAAACAAAATCAAAGGCAATGACATGTGAATACATGTAGTGTGTGTTTTGACCCACCGATATTTTTAAATTTTAATCAAGTCCAAAAAATTCACTTCTATTCTGAATTCACTTCTTACAATAATGCTGGGGACATTAAAATTTGCTGCCTTTCTTCTATATGGTAGCATACCAACTAAGCTACTTAAAATTATGGCCAGAAGATTAGACATGGGTTATCCATAAATAGCTATCACTAAGTTTTACCCTTTGCCTGTTTAAAGGCCAAGGATACAAAAATGGCCTCGATGCCCATATATAACAGCATTCTTGGAATTTTATCCTGGAGACCCTCTGAAACTCTTTGAAGCTGGTGCTTTGGAAAAATAAATTATTTAGGTAGTTCTCAGAGAGTGCAGAGGAAACTGTACCACTGTGACCCTTTTAAAGATATTCTAGTGGAGTTACTAAGAAAAAGTCCTTTAAATACTGAAGCTTGAAAGAACTGAGTCTAGAATAGAAAGTAGAGGGCTGGTAATAGCCAGCAGGGTTATAAGGATTTTAGTTACAACACTTCCAACCAGAGATTTTTTYCTCTGTTTTTTAAAATGTATAGCTCAAAGTGTTTAAACTGCTTTGGTTTTGCACTCTGTGCAGTAAAGAAACCATGCATTGTGCTGAAAATGAGTAGTGGGACTGCCAACCACTGCCAAAATCAAGTATGAAACAAACTTTGTGTTATCTTTGAGTGGATATAGTTAACTATACTATCAACCATACAGAATTTGTTTATGTGAGATTGAACCACTCCAGCTGATTTACCGTGTTTGTCTTCAGAGATTCTTGGAGTTCCGACAAACTGCATTTCAGGTTTGTTTTTCTGGTTTCTTTAATTTAATAGGGATATTCTAAATAGAACTCTGATTTAATAACACTGTATGAAAAATTTTTTCCCAGCTGTTGTTTTAAACCCTCTGCCTGATCTTTTACCGAGTCTTCCCAAAGTCATGTGTGATAGAAACCAGYACGTGATTGCTTCCTGTCAGCCTCCTGTGTAGCATTGGGGGTTTTATAGATCAAAAGACAATCCTTTCTCAGTCTGCTCTTCAGCGAGAATTATCTCCTCACACAGATGCACTCCCATACCTCTGCACATATTTTTTCAGTTGCATACATGCATTTTCTAGTTTCCCATTATCATATAAAGGAACTGGAACTGTACACAGCATTCGAGTGCAAAGACATTTATGCAGGGTTGTAATGAGCTTTCCTACTTTGTTTTTTGCTGCTTTTGAAGCAATTTCTAACACTGTTTGCCTTTTAGACTACTGCTGAGTAGCAAACCAATGTTTGCAGAAAACTACTCACAATGACTCCCAAGTAATGAAGGCTCATTATTATGTAATTATTATAGCCCATTATTATGTAAGTTTAGTTAGGGATATTTTCATTACTTTCATTATTTTCATTATATTCATTAGGGTTGTTTACATTAGTTCCTAGTTATTGATAGACTTTCAGCCACTATCTCATTACCCTATTGCTCACTATTGTCAGATCTTTCTATAGCTGCTTTGAGTCAGTTTTCATTTTGCGTACCTTGAGTAATTTTGCATCATCAGGAAACTGTTTTCACACAAGTAGTTTTACACTATTTAGATGCAACAGTGCTCATCTAGAAGCGATTCAGTCCTAAAGAGGGCTCAAAGAGGAAAGTAAATAATATTGTGTTGGGGTGGTGAGTATCTGTCAAAAAAGGGGATGTTGATCTGGTTACTGGATCCTACTGGCAGCTGTGCTTTCTGATTCCTGGAGATGGCTCTTCACTCCTGTGGCACTCCCCTAATCTAGGGCGCATCCAGTTTCCATCAGCTGGCGCCTGCTTTTTCTTTGCACAGCTTCTGCCTGCTATGAGCCTGCCTCCCAAGGTCTCCCTCTGCCTCATTTGTTTATCATCACACACTCTTAAATGCTCTTTGGTGCTCTACTTCATGCTTTTTCTTTAAAGCACTTCCATTCACTTGTTATTACTACTGTACTCTTACAGATTTTCATAATTTAATGAATTTGCAAAAATGCAAGGTGTAATTTACAAAAATCTTTATTAAAAACTTGTCTCTTACATCTGCCTTGACTAAGGGTACTGTTTTGCCAAACACACATCCCCCTAACAGTAAATTACAGCACTGAAAGAACAATATTGCTTATTACAGGAGAAAATAATAATATTTTCTTAAAGTTCTGTAAGTAAATATTTTCAATGTCCATAGATCTGCTTATCCTCAGCATAGGCCTGGTAAGCAAAGGTTTCATTTTATATTTAGTAAACTTCCCTGCTGCCTGATGTAAAGAATGGGATTGTTACAGTTACCTAAGAATCAGTTCTATGAAGAACTATAAGTTCTATGTAAGTTCTATCAATTAAGACCTTGGAAGATGAGGATACCTGTGTGTATACATGACACTTTGTCATCCATCTTTTTTTACCATCTATGGAACATAACTGTTACTTTAAAACAATGTTTAAGTTGCCCTCCACGTGTTTGTTTCTCTTTGGTATAAGTATAGGCAAATGAGTGAAAAAACCAAACCCCTCAGTAGAACAGGCACTTAAGAATTTGGTTGTGGTAGTGTTCAGGAGGGTTTCGAGGATGAGAGAGAGACGAAAGCCTTGACTTCATCASAAGGCTTGATTTATTATCTTATATATATATGTATTACATTATATTAGAAAGAGAAGGGAAAGGGAGAGAAGGTTTCTCCCAGAGGCTGCTAAGCTAAGAATACAATAGAATAGAATGCACAACAACAGAACTCTGCCTCAGAGAACTGTCTTTCATTGGCCATCAACTATAAACACCCAGGATGGACCAATCACAGATGCACCTGTTACATTCCACAGCAGCAGATAACCATTGTTTACATTTGTCGCTGAACTGCAGCTCTCAGAAATCCTAAGAAAGGATTTCTCATGAAAGATGTCTGCGACATTTGGTATCAAGACCATTAGAGAATATTAAAGAATAAATTGTTCAGAAACAAATGAGCTAATTAACAATAGAGTTTTCTGGAATTTTTTTCAGGTCACAGAGGTTGAGTAACCTCTTGTCTGAAATTGTGGTTTTGAATGAACCTTAAGACACCTCTACCTCCCTGCTCTGTTATTTATTTCTTTTAGAAGAAAAATAAGTTACTACATTACTGRGATTATTGTTTGTAAGAAACTTAAAAATCATTATTGTGTTAAACACTGTTATGGTCATCAAAGGACTTTGCCCACTATGGCAGTCTCTAAAGAAGCTGCAGGAAGCCCACCCTGCCTGAATCTGGGAAACTGAACTGTAGGTTAAGATACTTGAAGTAAGATAAAGGTGGTACTATTGTCCAGTTATCTCAGGCCTAAGGAGAAGTAACCAAGGCYGGGGAAGAAGAGTGAATCCACAAGCAAAGCCAGCTCAGCAGCTGTGCTGGAACATCAGCTCTGGCTGGGTCTGGCAGGGGGAGCTGCAGTCACAGATTGCCTGAGGTGAGGTTTGCACTCTTCCCTCCGTGGCCAGGGTGGATGGGGAGAGGTTTTGGGGATGTGCTGAAGCCTCTGCTCCACATGAGACAGAGGGAATGAACACCCACCCTTGGAGGCTGCAAGCTGAGCTTTGAGCCAGATAAGAAGCAGACCCTCCAGAGAAGGGACGGTGTTTTTATCATGCCAGTTGTCCAGCATGCAGCTGGCCCAGTTGTGACATTGCCACCTCCCCTCCTTGGGGCAGGTCACATCCACAAGGGACATTAACAGTCACACACATGCATCCCTTGTGATGGGGCATAACTGGCTTGACTTTGCTGATGTCAGAGGCAGCTGTCATGTGTAAGCCATTAAAGACCCCCAAAGCACCCCAGACTCATTTCTGAGGCATTCCACCAAGGGACTGCACAGGATCCACGACGTTGCAACAGATCCAGTGTAGCAAAAGACAGTGTAAAACATCCCTTCCCATGGAGGGGAGGTGCCTGGGTGTTCCCACGGACCCCTGAAGGTGTTAACCCATTGAACTCCACATTTCATGGCACCCCCCGCAATGGAGAAGACCAGAAGAGGAGTAACTGTCTCTGGAGGCTGGATCCACTGGATCACTTTCTATCACAGCGACGTGCCTCTGTCATTCTCTTCCCTCCTGACGCCTCCTGCTAACTTTTTTCTCTTTCCTCTTCATTAACTGGTAAATAATATCCAAGGTACTACTGACATTGGCACATTGCCTCGTTTGCACCTTAACTGGGGGAGAGGCATCGCGCTCTAATAATCCAATCTTAAATGTGCCTTATAATATATGTGTGGATTTTACCTGAAAACTTATTCTGACACTCACCAAAGTCCCACTTAATATTCTTCCTGCTCCAGCTCTTGGAAACTGAACACCAAAACGAAAAAAAAGAAGTGTTACTTAATGAATGTCCTAGCTTTATTCAACCACATTGAAAATGACACTTTCAGGTTCAGCTGAAAGAATAAATCTTTTTTTCCAAGAAGCTTATCTGAGAAGTTACACAAAAAATACTATGTCAAGGGATCCTTCTATGGAGGTCTCTGCTTTAATAGGAAAATGACTATGGCTTTGTATGCCAGGATGCCCTTCGTTGCACAATGATACTCCCAAATCTGCAACTGCCAGTTTGAGAAATAGGAAAAACATAAATCAGCATCACACAGCCTGTCTTTGCCTAATGACTAGTGTAGGTTCAATAATTTATAGAATTCTGTAAATCTACTTTTTTTTCTGCAGTATTTGCCCTTTTTCCCATTCTCTTATTGAAATTTGCTGGCGGTGGCATCTGGTTCTCCAGGGATTTAAATTGATTTTCTTGGACGACAACATCTATTTCCAATCTTGTTACTGTGAACCAGAGAGCAGGGCTGAGGTGAGGGATGTAAATAGTCCGAGTAGAGTTTGCTAAAAGAGGCCGGAGAGCCAGGAGGTGCAGCAGCCCTGGGGACAGGGAGTGACCAGGGTGCCAGAGGCGTGTCACAGCCAGACCGATGAGTCTGCAACCTGCCTGCTCCACAGCAGGGTGACCTGTTCCACTCCATGGGTTCTCTACGCAAGACAGTCCAGCTTCCCCTTTCCAAAGCTGTGTTTAAGCTATCAAGGGTGTTGAAAAAGCTGTGACGGAGGACCTACAGGGAAAAAAAAGCAATTCCCCATCCCCAAAAATCCAACCTACCAAAACAAAACAACCCAAAACCTTAATMCAAATTACATCAGAGGAGTCATTTCTACGGCAGCCTTCTGGCGCATGTAATGTGTTTTTTTACAACCTCCCATTATCAGCTGACAAAGATTGATCGGCTAACGCAGTGACCACTGCGGGAGGGTGACGGTGCAAGGCTGGGTGTCGTGCTTGTGTCACCAAGCCTGGGTGGGGAAAGGCGCTTGGGCTGCTGCTGAGAGCCCTGTCCCTGTCCCTCGGCGGCACCCCTTTGTCTGGCACCGCGCTCCCGCCCCCGGCACRGAGATCCCTCTGCTCCAGCACGGCACGTGCTTTCCCGTTCAATTCCAGACCCGATGTCATGACCCAAGCCCGTTACGCGGTCCCCGCCGCTGCCCGCTTTCTCCGTCACGCCGGCAGCACCCCGACTCGGGGCTTTGCTGGGCGCACCGGGGCCGGCTGCGGGAGGGACGGCGAGGAGCCGAGCCGAGCCGAGCCGAGCCGCGCGGAGCCCCGGCGCCGCCCGCCGCTGCGCGCAGAGGGCCGCAGCCGCGCTCGGCGGAGCATCGCTGCCCCAGCGCCTCCTCAGCGCCGTGCCGCACCTGTGCCGCACCTGTGCCCGGGCCCGGGGCGCTGCCGCAGGTGGGTACGGCCGGCCGAGGGCACCTTGGCCAGCGGGCGGGGGCGGGGGGCGGCGCGGCGGGGCTGCGGCTGCCCGC
>JACDOX010000003.1:8563994-8801777 GCA_014549065.1 Cardinalis cardinalis
TTTTTTTCTTTTTTTTTCTTTTCCTTGTAACTAAATGCTTTCTGGTTTTGAAGCTTCTGACTATCCTGGTATGGGAAAAGGCAGCAGTTTCTGTAGATAATTTTCATAGAAAATGTTACTCTGGGTAATTAGACTTCAAAAAGGAATTTCTCCAAGAATTTCCTTCAGGCTTGTGTTTCTTTCGTTAGCTAAGTTTAATGGGATTTTAAAAAATCCTTCACAGTGGAATACTAAAGTAAATGCTTACTTTTTTTTTGGTTGTGTGTGTGTTTGTGTGTTGAGTTTGCTATATCAACTAAGTGTTGAAGGAGGCAAGCAAAAAGTACAGTATGGTTGTGAAGGATGCAGAGGTGTTAAAATGATGARTTGGATCCCTTACAGCAGAAGAGTAGAGCTTAGATCTGGGATTGCTTTGTTATGAAAACAAGCCAACTGAAAGTAGGTAACATTTGTCTAAGAATGATCTAAAGATTGATTTCAAGAAATCTTATCTTGAATGTGATACACTTTTTCAGATGATGAACTGAAACATTTCTCAACAGAAAATCTAGCAAGCTCAGGTTGCCCAAAGAAGAGTCTGTATGAAACCTGTGCCATGGAGTGAAGCCTGCCTGCTCAGACAGAGGAGGCCTTGGCTACATCTGCCCAGCAGCAGCTGACCTGATCAATCCTGGAAAATGAAAAGAACAGAAGGGCTTTGCTCTGTAGCAGTTCCTGCTTCCTGCAAAATGTTTGCMGTGGGAGCCTAAAGAGTTACAGAAGCCTTGGTGGTGACTGCTAATTGACCTTAGATATGGGCAGTGGAATTGGTGCCACTTTCATGGCTCATGCTGACAGTTTAAATGAGAAAGAGCTAAATAATAAATAAATGAGAAAGAAGTTTAAGCAGTAGCCCCAGGTGTGGGGGAGCATGACAAGGGCCATGCCACTTGGAAGGAACAGCTTGGTGTGAGGTCCAGGCCACTGGTGAGGACTTGGACACACTGAGCAGCTGGAGTGAGCATTCTGTTCCTCAGGGTCTCTTGTGACAGGGTCACCTGGATCTTGATTTTTGTGTATCATGGAATAGACAAGGTGGGATAGAAATGCCACACTCATCCTGCTTAATATAAMATGACTTTGTTTTATTCAGACTATGTGATGCAGTGATGTCTCTCAATTCTTGTTGCTACCCCAACCTCTTCCGCTGTGACAAACCCAGTATGGATAAGGTGATGTTAAGTGGAATTTGGGTCAAGAGAAGTTTCTGTTAACATCCTACAGGAATGGTTCTAGGCTGATGATTCTTCTTGTTTCCTCTCTGCCTTTACTGTCTCTGTCCTGTGTGTAGTCAACCTGCATCTGCAGTGGGACTGCAAGTGCACTCTTGCTCCCATTTGTACTTTATTAGGATTTTTATAGCTGACCTTCTCAGGGATGTGTGACATAATTTTGATCTTTTTTCAGGAAAACAGTGTTTAACTGTCTCTTCCCTTCTGCCTTTGAAAATCAAATTCAACCTTGTTTGGAAAGAAATGGCAGTGTTATAGGAGAAATGGGAGAGAAATTAACCCAGAGAGACTGTGGCTAATCTTCCTAGATTATGATTTTTGAGATTTTAGCCACAAGATAAAAGTTCCTTTAATTTATTTTCAGGGGAAATGGTGGAAAGCAACTTATTTTCTTTTTATAAGTTGGTATTTAGGGAGGAAGTTAGCTGTGTTGTCACCTGGTAAGGATAGATCTAGGGAAAATGGAAAGGCAGCATCACTGATGGAGAGCTACAGAAATGGCAAGAAATGGACTAGATAAAGGGACTTTCATCTTGAAAATGGGAAGCTGGAGTGGTTAGTTCAGTGACAAATGTTTCTTTCAGAGTAGAGTGGGTCAGCTGGGTGAGAAAGTGGTGGCTAATGGTGGAAATCATACTTGGTTAAAAGGGAGAAGCTTCAGCATAAAGCAGCTTGCTGAGATCCGAAACAGCAGCAGTTGGTGTTGAGTCATTGAGAAGTCCCTCTGACCTCAATGTGAACATGACAAATACATCCCTCTGGTAAGTAACTATGTTGCTTTTCTCTTAAGGTCCATGCTTCTGGGATTTATTCTGTTTCTGGAGAACAAGTTTCATAAGATGCTTGCTAAAAACAGAAGGATAGGAATGATGTGAAATAGAGCTGTAGAGCAGTCAGAAGATGAGTCTGCCTGTAGCCAGACAAAATTATTTTTCTTTCTGTGTGATGACTGAAGAATGCTAAAATCCATCTCCTTTCCCCTCTACCCCTTCCTGTCAGTTAAATACAAGTTGTCTTTCCACAAGACATTCACTTGTGCCTGACAACTCTGCTCTGTGTGTAACTTCTAGGAAGTATAGGCAGGTCACAGTTCCTACCTGGTGTAATATTCCTGGGTGACATAATCATGGGCAAAAATAATGCATTCTCTGACTGAAGGAAAAAAAAGAGTTCTCTAACTCTCCCTAACTGTGACCTATATTGTGTRAGTGTGCAAATATGCTGTGGAAAGCTAAATGTAAATTACATGCTGTTCCACTGAGCAGGCTTTTCTTGGTTCTCCTAATAATTGGTAGTGTAGCTGACATACAAAACCCATGGTCAGTTTGCAGTATGCAATTCAGTGACATGCAAGGCAATGCAATCATTATTTGCAATGCAAAATAATCTTTAAAAAACCCAAACAAGGTATTTTCTCTAGTAGCTGCATACTCTGCCTCTTGCCCAGTCCCCATAAATACTGTTTTGTGACAGAGCTTGCAATTAATAAAAAGAGTGGCTTCTGTCTCTAATTAATACAATAATGGTTGTTCTTTCTTTTGATGTGTATTGAGGATCATTGGGGGAGGCCTCAAACCAAGTCAGAAACGAGGGCTAGAATTAGCCCAGCTGACCAACCCTGAGAGCCCAAGAGGACTCCCCAATAGCTCTACGTGTTTGTGCGGTATCTGTGAGTTTAAGGAAAAGAAACAGAAGTAATCCATGATATGCTTTTGAATTGCCATTTCTGGTGATGCAAAGGTTGTGGTTGGAGCTGCAGGTGCTCTGAAATGTAGCAATGACATGGCAGCTTGGGTTCATAGCTCCTGCCCTTTCCATCACAGCTGCTGTGTGTGTCTGTCTGCCTGCTACAAGTATAAACTTTCTGAGCTACATTCAGAAGAGGAGAGGGTGTCAGATTTTTTGCCTTTAAAATGAATGAATTCCTATTCATCAATTTCTTTGGGTTTTCATAGTGTTTTGGCCAAAACAWTGTAACATCAATCTAGAAAGAGTAGGTTCAGCTAAAACAGCTGTAATCATGCGGCCTTTCCTAAAGCTGTGATATTTTTCTTCATACCCTTGGGTTTAGGTTTCCAGCTGAGATGCCCAGCCCTGTTCTGCAGAGGCTGTGTAACAGATCCCTGCTCATGGTTCTCCTGATGTTTTGTGCCCTGCTGAGTGCCTCATTTTTCTCCCAGCTGTATGATCTTTGTAGAGCCAAACACCCACTTGTCCTCTCTGACACGAGCACATTCTGAGAGTTGGAATGCTGCTCTGTATGAGGGCACCACGGGGCAGAGAGGGAAGGAAGGAGGGATTSTTGCCTCCAGCTCTGATTCCTGCTGCCTGCCCAGCCCAGAGCTGTTCTGGCCCTTGGCTGCTGCCTTGTGGGGCAAAGGCATGGAGATACTATTATTCCCTGCCACCTTATGGTATTTCTGGTGAAATTACCTTCTGATATATTCATTATTAGCTTCCCCCTCAATGTTCTTCAGCATTTTTAAAGATTTATTCAGTGTTTTCAGATTGTTATGCTTTCTTCTTAACTTTGTGAGCATTTTAGTTCAATCATTTTGCATAAAGCTGTCAAATACCAGTCATAAACCTGTGCTGTATCTCTTTACTATTCTATATATTATTGACTATTTGAATTATTTTAAAGTTACATAGAATTMTTTTGTAAAGTATGAATCCATTGTCTTTTGAATCTTCTACATTTTCTTCATTCTTTTTTCACGTCTTTTTGTAGTAAATCAGTAAAAATAATTTCAAAGATGGAGTAAGGAATAATGCTGTGTRAAATGCAGACAGATAATAACAATAACTTGATAAACATGGTGAATTTYCCCTAAGGGGAACAGCTAGCTAACACCACATGAAGGGGCTTTACATACAGTAAACCAGAACTATTGAGGTTGTGATTGATGTATATTAGGCTCATAGATCTCTATAGAAAAAAGGCAGTATCTCATAAGAAAGAAGCTTTTTTTATGCCATTGCATAAGTTCAAAGGTAATGAACATAGTTAAAAATGATGKTTTTGTTTAGTGTTTTGCTTTGTCTGGTTGTGGGCACTGTGCTCAGTGCTGAGAAACACTGAATGTGCTTGTGGGGGGTATGGCAGCTTCAGAGATTTTATTCTTCAACATCTATGGCAGCCTTCCCATTTTGGAAACTAGTGGAAACAAACTGCTCTTAAGGCTGCAGATATCTTGAGGAACACATAGTTCTGCTTCCTTGACTGATTCTTGGGTGGTTTGCCATGAAAAATGTGTCATAGCTGTGTGATATAACACTGAGAAAAGCACCAGCATTGCTAAATCTGTTTGTAGGTGAAATTCAGTTTCTTATAAAGAAATGTAATGAGTACAAACTTATTTTGAAAATGAATTTTTTAAAATCCAARTGCACCAGGGGTGTGTTCATCCCTTCTGGCTTTCCAGCACTGAGAYGTCTTCCACACCTCTTGTCCTCTTTGTCATTTTGTCTGTCTGGCACAGGTCCCTCCCCACCTGTTAACTCACTGCTCCTGAGTTGCAGACCTGTGCCCAGGCTCCCTGCTCCTCCTGGTGACACGAGCATGTCCTCTGGGCCAGGCTGGCGGGGCTCCATTCCTGTTCCCTGCTGCTGCCAGGCCTGTGTGCYTCTCCTGGGGTCCTTGGGGGGCAGTGCCAGGGGCTGGGGGTATAGAAGGAAACAAACCTTGGAGAACAAAAGGTCTGGATAGTCACAGTGTAAGCATACCAAGGAAAATGGGTTATTTCCCCACCAGTTCTTATGCCTAGAAGCAGTGTAAGGTGCCATTTCTTAATAGCAGCAAGTGAAATATTTTTGCACTTTAGGTTGGTGTTTCTGTCAAGGTGGGTTATACATCTCAGCCATGCTGAAGCAGACTTAAACATAATGGTGCAACTTCCAAATGCAGGTTTCTCATTTAGGAGGACAAGTCTGAACAGAAATAAATGTCTGTGTATTGTGGGACCCAGAAAGTAATTCAAGCAAACCTCTCTGAAATTTTTYTTTTTAAGCAATCTTGGTATGCTGCAAAAATGAATTTAAAATCTTTAGTTACCCACAGGTAACAGCACAGAAAATCAATACTTTTTCAGCTAATGTCAGTTTTTTCCATTAAAAGATAAATGAGAAAGTGTGAAGCTTTCAGTCTTCTCAGACTTCTGTGTGCTTCCCAGACAGCTGGTTTTAATTTATCTTTATATTTTGTGTAGTGTGTACTTGGTGCTTGTCATTCCCATGGCCAGCCATTGCTTGTACTTATTAATTAAATAATCAAATAATGATGCAACTGTGTATGTTTTAAAAKCCTTTGTTCAACTGTGAGAGTGAATGTTTTATTTGAGGAAATTAAACTTTGTAGGAAACTGAAAATGATCCCCATCATGGGTTAGATTTTTTACTTACTTGGGAATGTGCTGGCTCATCTTATCTTTGTAGTCACTGAAATTTATCAGTGTTTAGGCACTGGTGCTTTGGAGGRTCTGGTCTCACATTTAATTTTTATAAACAAAAATATTATGAGATGTAATAGGCATTTTATAAATAGCTTCAAAGGCTAAAACAWAAATATTTGAAGGAAATGAATGGACTGTAGGTTTCAAATTCTTCTATAGACTTGTACTCTACGTAGCCTTTTGTCTGCTGAGGGTCTGACTGGGGAAGTCTGATGGGTCAGTGGAGACCACTGCCCTGGATCTGCAGMGTGAAAAAGAAAAGGAAGATGACCTTCCTAAGTCTTCCAAATGCACAGGCAAAGGCTTGCTTTTTAAAATAGGTAAAGTTTTTCTGTTTCAGGATGCTTGTTTGTAGTATGTATTGTATAAATGGCTGTGCCCTGACGGCTCCTGGTTGCTCTTGATGGGCTGCAGCTGYGATGTCCTTCAGTGGGCTGCAGCTGTAGCTAGTCAAGGTAACTGAGAYAAAAGGGGGTGGGCTGGCCAGTCAGAAAGAGCCCTGACTAGGAAAGAATGAGCAGCTAAAGAAGAAGCCAGTGCTGTGAAGAGCTGCCCCCAAGAAGAGAGCACCGAGAAGGTATGAGACTTGACCTTGTTGTCCTTTAGACTCTTGGTGTGATACAACAGTTGTTAAAATCAGACAAAATAAGAATGAATTTGAAATTTTCTTTCTGGAACAATGCAATTTCCAACTGAATAGCTGCAGTGCTTTTCTCCCCTCGTTTTAAGCTGCCTTTTAGATTTTTTTATGATTGGAAAGCTGTCCCAAAACATATTTATCAGGTRTCACTATGTAGCAGTAATGCAATTAACCTTACAAGTCCTTTGTACTTCTTAGTGTATTTGCTTGGTAGTCTTTCAAGAATTATTTTACTGCTATCTTCTGGTGTTGATTAATTTTGGAACAGATATTGCATACAGCAGGGGAGTTTCTCTTCTGTGTAAATGGCTGTGGGCATCTTGGCTGAGGTTACTGACRCATATTTGGCTAAATGCTGATTTACCAGCTATTGTGAAGGACTGAAGAATGTTGAAAAAATTAACTGAGTTACTTAAGAAAATTATTGTTGTCCTTACAGCTGGAGTGATTTCTCMTCTCAAGGAAGAAAAAGAAATTACAACAGAAATTGAAAGTCAGTATTGCCATAAAACAAATGTCAAGGGTAACAAAATAYTGTACAATGTTGAGGTATGAAATTGTCCTAAAGTGCCTTAAAAAAAAAAGTGTCYAAGTTCAGTATCTTGTTCATTCTGTGGCAATATACACATTAATGAAAAGTTTTAATGGAAAAACACTAAGTCTCKCTTTTGAGTAGAACTTGGATGCTCTAATTCAGTTTTCTGGTATAACTTTCTCAAGTCATATTTATCATATTTATTTATGATAATGAAAGTATTATGAATGGTGATAAATTTTATCCCAAAAGGATTTTTATGTATATCACAATAGATTTTCACTGTCTCTATGATAGATGACTCAGAATCAATGCTTTTTATCCTAATGAATTTACAAATACTGAGTTGTCCTTACCTGAGTTTATAATTTGTGAATGGTAACAAGGAGTGGAGGGAGAAATTTCATCTCTATTTTTATATTTATGCTATATTTTATTGCTTTTAATATTTTRTTAGCATTTTATGTTTATACTTCTGGCATTAATCTTGCATAAAGTATTGTTTTCAGGACTATTCTTATGCCTAGGTGTTGTTGCCAGATAATAGTAGGACATTTTTCAGCAACTAAGAAATCAGTAGTCGACAGGAAGCTTAAAAAGGAGATGCTGAACTTCAAACCATGGCATTAGAAGTTCAGAAAAACCTGAGGACTTRAGTTGGAGCCTCTGACACAAATTGTGAGGGCTGGAGCACATCTCCTGTGAAGACAGGCTGGCAGAGTTGGGTTTGTTCAGCCTGGAGAAGAGAAGGCTCCAGGGAGACTTTATAGCACCAGTCCTTGCCTAAAGGGGCCGGACAAGGAGCAATTTAATAAACTGATAAAGGGTGGGTCAAGGTGGGATGTAAGGAAGAAATTCTTCACTATGAGRGTGCCTCAGGTTGCCCAGAGCAGCTGTGGCTGCCCCATCYTTGGCRGTGTTCAAGGCCAGTTTGGACAGGGCTCTGAGCAGCTCCATCAGCTCTAGTGAAAGGTGCCCAGCCCATGGCAGACAGCTGGAACTTGATGATCTTTAAGGTCCCTTTTTTACTCAAACCATTCTGTGATACTATATGTAGATTTTCATTGCCAGCAAAATATGAAGTGAACCCTTCTATTATTTTTTCTGCTTTGGTGGTGATGGCTAAATCTTCTGTTTCATAAATGTATGATTCCTGAAAAGAGAAAAGGGGAYGCTTGTAGTTTGGTCACCAGTTTTATTCATGCAAGTTTATCACTAGAATTCTGCCCATATTTTGTTCAGCCTGTTCTGGAAAATCCAAATTTGTCAACCATCTTACATGGGAATAAGAAACTCTGAGTGGGAACTGTGCTCCTTGATTTGTCAAAGTCAGTGAGCGGAGGGAGGAGGAATACCTAATGAACTCAGTTTGACTGGAGTTTGTGTCAGCCAGCACATCTTCTTGGCTCAGCCAAGATCACAGATAAAGTCTTAYGGTGGTTGTTAACAGCAGAGTTGGAGGTGTGGATGGAATCCTGGCAACTGAGGGATTTGTGTTACGTGAGTGAAGTCAGATGTCGTCATGCAAGAAAATTTTTGGTATCGTGTCTTGAGCATGAGTATACACCCAGCAGTGATAAATGCCCCCTTTTCAGGTTGAGAATCAGTCCTAACAGAATTGCAGGTGAAGGCTGAGCTGCTTCCTTCTGAGAAATCATGATGACAGTAATTGAAACAATCAGATTTATGCTCAGCTCCTTACTGCTGGAGGTCTTTTTGTTATCTTTAACTCAGTGTTAATTTAGGTCACCCTTTAGTCTAAGTAAAAGAGACCACAAATGCTTTTTCTCTTGACTCTGTCTGTACAGAATGTCTAGAGGATGCTGTTCATTTTGGTGCTAGTGTATTTTACRAAACGTTTGTTTGATGTAAGAATGAAAGGGCTTTTAAAATAATTTGATAGCTTACAGTATACATTTATTTATTTTGGGCATTTTCCTGTATTCCYGCTTTTCTGTATGGTACAAAGTCCTTAAAAATGCTTGTTTTACTGGCAGTCATCAGGGATGCACAAGTGCAGCAAGAGCCTGTGAGTCTCTAATATCTGTGTCCTGCAGCTTRAAGGGTGCAAGCAGTGTTCTCCTTGAGCCCTCCTGAGACAGATGAGGAGCTATGTGTGCAGTGAAGTTCAAGGTCTGCCCATAAATACTGTACAAGAAAAAGTGTCTTCCAAAAATCAGCTCACAACTGAAAACAGAATCAAATAGAAAAAACCCACAAGAGTTACCCCTTTTCTTTGTAACACCAAATTTGTGCAAGTAAAGTTGTAACTCATCATTTGCTCACACAGCTCTTCAGAAAATTAACACACTTCCAATAGAAGTAGTTGTAAGGACAAGTCTACTTTTCCTGTTATTTATTTTCTGAATACAGTCCACCAATGTCAGTTGTTTCATTAATGTTTCAGAGTACATAATAATTTATAATAGAGAAATGTGACTGCCCTTGTCTCTTCCTCCCGGCTTAAATAACAATGTTTTGTCATATCTATTTATGTTGTGTATGTTAAAGTGCCATTATGAACCTGAAAATGCCTCTGAGTATGTTTTGTGGAAGTTGAAAGCTCCTGAGTGATGATGTCAGGACRCTGTTGACCTTGTTGGTGTGTTAAGTACTAGTGGCTGTGTTTTGGGATGCAGAACATCTTGATAGCCAGTTTTCTATGATGTGGGCCTCTCAGATGGTCTTGTTCAAGTGTTCTCAGTGGTAAAATCTGCTTGCTTATGTTAGAGAACTGGAGTGCTTTCCTCAGATAGGAGAATATTTCTGAAAAGGTAAAACACATGGAAGGAGCCACCACTGTGGTAAAACTGGAGGCTAAGAAAGTTATTTTCCCAAAAATAGTTGCAAGTACATGCAAATCTAGGTAAACAAATGGTATATGAGAGCTTTCTGACCAGTTATGGATAAAGAAGTGCAAGATTTCTACAGTTATATCTTTTATTCTGTATGGTAGGTGCTACTCCCAGGCCTTGGGAACTGGGATTTTCTGTGGGAGAAAATAGTTAAGACAGCATCCTTTGAAAAATACAACTAATGAGTTTGAAAATATTTTTTGCCTCGCCTAGACATGAAAGATGAGCACAGGCTGGATGTGTTGCATTAGGGCTGCTGAGCCTRGTGTCCTGCCCACGGCAGTAACTCAGGGCAGGGAGCACATCATCTGCCCTTGCCAAGCCTTTCCCTCTGCTGTTGGACTGGGAAGTGTCACAGGGAGCTCAAAATACCTACTTCCCCCACCCAGCTGGTCCAGTCTCTTCCTAGACCGTAAATCTGGCATGTGTGCGTGCTAATTATAGAGAGCTGCAGTGTGTGTAGGCTTGAAGAAACCCAGAGACATCCCATCCAGTAATGGGGGCTGGGGAAACCTTGTGATACAGGGCAGACACCAAAGTGAAAACAGAGTAAACACAATTAAAAGAAAAATTTGGGTCATCTTCCATCCATCTGCTAGYCTTAGAGGATAGGCTGTAAGTTTCTGCATGGCTCTGGGGCCAAGGGAAACCAGGGAGGTTCTGGTGGAGGTTCAGGTGGATCTGTGCCTCCTGTGGGCCCTGCAGAAAATCGAGACTGTGCAGGGATCCACAGAAGAGGATTTGTGGCTCTGTTCGTTTAGGAAGTGCAATTTATTGGTTTGTTGTACTCTGAAAAATGCTTCCGTTTTGTGCCTTTGTTACTGAATTTGGATTAAGTTTAACAAATTTTTCATAAAAGGAAAATGGAGAAAATTTTGAAAAACTGAAATTTTATCTGAATACATTTTCAATGACATGTTCATTTTGGTGTGTCTTGATGTTTAAAACTTTTTTTAACCTGAAATTTCTCCTTTCTTCCTCCTCTTGGTCTCTGAACTGAAAAAGAATCTGCTTCTCATGCAGCCAAAATAGGTTCTTTTTTTCAGTTAAGGATTTGAGGTTTATGAAACATGTCAATAAACATGCCCAAGGAAAAACTTGCTTGTTCCAAAAATATAAGGCAGACTTTTCTAGTTTTAAGAAAAGTCATCCTAGCATATGGTGTGTTTCTTTTAAGATGCAAAATATACATATACTGAGATGAACCCTCTGGAGGAACTTTGAGGCAGTAGCTCTTGCTCTTAAAGCTTCTGTCTTCATTTGTTTCAGCAGACATTTACATTCTGAAGATTTTTCTTCCCAATTTCTAAAAGATGTTCATGGTGCCCCGCCAAACTGTTGTTGACAATCTGTTTCTTGTAGGATACTGTTTATATAAATAGCGCCTTTTTATGTCTAATTTTTCAAGCCAGGAGAAACATTGAGATTTGCTTTCAGCMTGAGTCTAGAATAACATTGTCTCTGGCATAGTAGTTGTTGTAGTCTTGCGTGACAACTGTTGTACACATTGTTTTACACCACTGAGGCTGCAGAACGGATGGGTTTTCTGKGTGATTGACGTGTTTGTGCTCGCAGGGCTGCCTGATGTGGTCTTTCAGTGCCTCACTTGCTGTGGCAGTAACCTGTGTTCAGTGCCACCATGCTACTGTGACCTTCAGACAGACCAGCAGAAAAAACCYCATCTTGTTTTCTCAGCATCCCAAAAGCCAATTAGGAATGGTTGCCTGAGCAACATAACATCGTTGTCCAGTGCCACAGGGAAGGCTGTGATGCCAGTTGGACTGTTCTCCCAGAAATGGCACGCATCCATGCACAAAACTGTGAACTAGCAAAGGAATGTTTTTGCTTCCCATTTGTTTTTCATCTTTGCTTGGACTCTCTTCTGCCGAAGTGGTAGAAAATAAGCAAAGGCATAGAGTAAACAGAGGAGTAGAGGATAAAAAAAGGGGCAACRTGAACAAAGAAAGGAATCCTGTGGGAAAGAGAGGTGGGGATGCTCTGCRTTTTGGATATAGAAACAAAGAAGTGGAAAAAATCTGGCAGAAAAGATTGTCCATGTGAAAGAAGCACTTAAACAGAATAAAATCATTTACAAAAGGAATGAGGGAGAAAGAAAACATGAGCAATGCTAGAGGAGCAGTGTAAATGGGTAAAAATGGGAAATATCTTTTTTTCAAGCATGTAATTGCTCTTACATTAAAGCTGTATTAACTAATGAGATTTGTTAAATCTGTTTTGCTGRAAAATCTGTATTTCAGGTTCTGATGTTACTTGTTTTAGTTGTTGTTAATTATAAAGAAACCAACAGACTTACTGATGCTTTGATACTTGGGTAAGTTTCCCTAAAACAAAACCTACCAAAGATCTCTTCTGGATTCAGTTGCTTATCGATCCTGTGTGGTTAAGGCYCACTTGTATTTTGCAGCCAGCAGCTCACAAGGGAGCAATATGGCTGGTATCACATCTGTCTGCCTTTTTTTATTCTCAGCTTGAATGAAGAACTACCTATTTACAGTTAGGATAACTGTGGGGAGGCCTTGGCACCYGTCCAGACAAAGGGCTTGCAGTCACGTCTCTACATCACACAGAGATCCTCTAGCTGCTTTCCTGCTGTTAACCCACCTAATTTTTCTCGTTTTATACATATATAGCCTGTGAATTTTTGGATAGCTCATGTGCTGTATGAAATACTTGTTCCATCTGTTTAGAGCATTTGAGCTTTATAATAAATTCAGAGCAATTCATAGGTTTAGAACTTGACTATTCAGCCAGTAAAGAATTATGTGGAAGTCTTTCAAAATAAAAGCTAAGCTSTGAGAAGAGAATAACACAATAGACTAAACAGAAAATAAGGAATATTGAAACGAGATGATTTTTAAGGTGCCTTCCATCCCAAACCATTCTATAATTCTATGAAATATTTTTCCTGAGCRGGGTGTATGTTTTTGAATTTTTACTACCTGAGGTGTCCCTAAGAGTCAGTTTCTTCTGCCACTTAGGTGCTAGCTTGTTCAGTTTTTACAGAAGGATATTCCTTGTCCAGAAGTGTTTGTGTTCTACTTTAACAGCTTTTCTGCTGTGTAATTTCATTATGAATGATGTAATCTTTAAAGCTTTTATTTTTTCCTCTYTGGTAGCGTGGTTTGATGGCATCAACAAAATCTGTTACATTGAGGTATATTCTAATATATTAAGATCTCATTTTTCCTGGTTGCTGGAGTACTCGGCTCTATCAGATGCTTTTAATGTAGCTGCTACTGTGAGCAGTCACAGTGACAAAGGAGTTGTGCATGTGCAATTGGGTTTAGAAATTAGAGGTTTATATGTTACAGAGCTCTAATGCCAGCTAGAGCAAAGCTCATCTCTCTTCCCTAAATAGCTTAATAGTTGACATGACTTTATTTTCTTCTTTCATGGTGTCCAATTTCTGTTCTTGTCTTTTTTATATTGTAATCTCACCAAYGTCTTCTGAAGGAAAGGTAAAGTTCTGATGGCTCCATCAGCTTCTTATACAAATATCAGCTTCTACCAAAGTAACAGAAAATTAYAAACCCACTCCATAAAAGTACCTATACAGGTTTCCCTCTCCTGTGTCTCAATTAAGTTTTCAGAACATCCCTCTTAAAAAGACCTATCTTTTTCTATTAGAGGATCTGCACTTGGTTAGGGTTCCTTTTTTGCCCTGTGAAGTTTGTTTATAAAGCTGGAAACAATTGCAGTGACTAGGCACATGAAATTGCCACCCCACTGTGGGAATRGGAGCAGGTTTCTTGTAAGAGCTTTGAGTCTGCCATTGAGAATTRTTGCTTATTTAAATTTCAAGTCTGAATCAAGGCTAAATGCAGACTTAGGAGGCTAATTTTARGATTCATCTAGCTAAAAAAAATTACTTTTATGTCTATTTAAAAATAAATAAAATGAAAATATTATGTTTGGTTACACTGTCCTCAGCAAAAGGAATCTCTGTTTATATAAATAGAGATATTTATTTATTTATTTATTTGAATGAAGACCAGTACATTTTTGAAGTGCAGCTGCAGATAAAATTCTTCATATCTTTAAATGAAGATATGTATAAATGTTGTAAATAATAAGCAGAGAGACCTAGAGTATTTTCCTTAACATTGAGAGAATAGATTAAATTGTACTGAACTGTTTTGGTTTATTTTCTCTCTCTACCTTGGAATAAAAATCTCTTTTATGGTATGTGCACATAAAGATTTATAATTTTTATCTCTTGACTCAAAATACAAATATAYGTAAAAATAAGGAAAGGGTTTATTTAGTGTTTACTGCAAAAATTGGTTACTTTATCCTTTGCAAAGCTGTATATTTTATGGGTTGTTCAGCAAATTCTAAGTCCTACACCTAGAATTTCTGGTATTTAAAAATGCATTTATGATGGTCTCCTTTTGAAAAATACAATTATGATTCTGTAATTGTAGAAATATTTTTTCCTCTTCCATTGTCTCCTCTACATGCAGCCTGTGTGATCTTATTTTCCATTCTTCTGACCCCGTATTTCTTAGAAGATCTCTATGCATTATTATTTTTATTATATTAAAATAGAATTCCGGATACATTTTTTACATGTCTGCTATTAATGTGATTGGGAAGGGACTCCAGGGGCTTTTAAAATTTATTTGTTTGTGTGTTCCTATGCTGGAGTGTCTTGTCATATGCAAGTCAAGTGGCTGGGTGAGTCACTGTGAGTCCWAGTCGGATTACAGTCAGCCTCTCCCATCTTACTCAGCTCTTTGGTGGTGTATGGTCACTGCTAATGAGTCATCTCTCTCAACTTCACTGATAAATTCCTGGTATTTCTGAAAAGTTTGCTACTGTGGCAGACGATACAGAACAAATTGGGATGGAATATTTGCTAGGATGCATGCCTTAAGTGAGAGCTGCTAGCTCAGCACTGGCTGCAGAACTTTTGTGTGCAGTGCAGTTCAAAATATGCTTCTAGGACTGGCACTTAAAACTTTTTTTAATCACTACATAATGAGGTTTTATATTTTGAAATTAGGCAAGTAACTTTTTTTCAGGCAGCTCTCAGAAGAGAGCTGCACTTTTATAGGGAATTTTCAAGAGTAGGAATAGATGATGGATGTGTTGCTTGATATGCTACATGAGACAGCAGAAAAACTTGCACTTATAATTCCTGCAACCATCTAATTGATCTGCACTGTATCATCTGCAATAATTGATCTGCACTGTATCATCTGCAATAATTCTACTCTCTGCTTACACCAAGTCCACTTAGAAATATAATGAGACAGAAGCAGAAGTAACTGTTGCAAATGTGGAATATGTAAGGTTTTCTTTAGAAAGGATGTTCTTTGATGTTTTTTTTATTTTCAAGCTTAAATACAAGAAGGGAGATTTGATGTGTGAAACAGAGAGCAGCCAACAAGCTCCAAGTGATGCCTAGGTGTTAGAAAGACAAATTACTTGTTGGTAGAATTGCCTTACAAATTACTTGTTGGTAGAATTGCCTTGTTAAGGTTTAAGGCTTGACACACATCAGTGATCTCAGTGGGTTGCCAAAGCTTGGGAAGAAGGGTAGTGGACACAAAGAATGGCAGAACTCTCAAGGTAASGGAGAAACTAATAAAACAAACTCAGCAACTGTGCTGGATCAGCTCCGGCTGGGTAAGGGGTGTTTCCAGCAGGGGGAGGTCAGGATCAGACTCAGGATCGCCTACCCMGGAAAGCACCGACTCAAAAGAAGTGAGAGCCCGTGTGCTGTTTAGCATTTGAAATGAGAGCATCAGTAGCCAATAGAAGATAGAATGCTGATTATTAAGAGAGCTATGTAACTTGTAGTCAATACATACAAATTCCTTTGTTTGCTAAAATGTACAAATTGCAAGAAGTTTTGCTAGTTGGTGTGCTTGATTTGGGGAATAGCACTGAGCACCCAGGCTTGCCAGCTCTGTCTCTCAAGTGTGTCATTATTGGCTGTTTGCACACTGGGTAACGAGACTGAATTTTGTGGGCAACAACAAAACCACCCGTGTTATTGAATCGCATCACATGCAATTCTGCAGTGGGCAATAATTCCTGAACATCTGTAAAAATACCTGCTGTGGCCAGAAGTCAGAAATACACCCAAAATCATAAATCCTATTGTGTAAAAATCCCAGAGATAAAAGCATGAATTATGCTACTAAGAAGGCAAGCCTATCACCATTGCCTTGAGGTACCCCAGTGCCTTGGAGGCRTATGCCCCAGCAAGGAGCTCATACTCACATATCACGTGCCTTTCTCCTTTCTTTCTTTCTGAATTCTGAACAAYGACTGAACAATGCTATACAGTTGATTAGTGAATACAAGCATGTGAAGAACTTTTGAGAAATAGTAGTTTGATTATCTGTACTAAGAGAAAACAATTTTTTTATGATATTTAGAATACTCAGTTTTCCATTTTGGTACTTGAATAATTATGACTAAAATGCTTTCCTAAAGAAGTAACAATACAGCGATTGACTAATAATTCTGAGGGGCTTTTTCTTTGATTTTTGTGTGGCAAGTGTGAAGGTGCTCTTTAAGTGATTTGTATTTTGCCTTAGCCTGGAGCTGCTGCGCCCTTATCTCCCATGTGGCTTTAAAGACTTGGTTTGTAGCATTGCAGATGTAAAGATGATGTATTTGGTCATTATGTGCTCTATTTGTCCTGGCTCTAATAGTGGCTTTTCTGGTTCAAGAAAGGCAATGCAAGCAGCATCTGCAGCTTTGAAGCAGTTTTGCAGCTGCTTCAATCTTCATAAGTGTGTCAGATTCTTCCAATGAATAAGTACTTCACAGCAGTGTTTTCTCCTTGGTGGGTTTGCTTTATGTGTGATATGTTCCTTAGGAACAAGTCTGTTACTTTTGTGTGATAGATCACAGTGAAGATTTGTGTCTTTTCCATGTATCTTTTGAAGTAAGAAATGAGACCCATTAAATGTCAGTGTTGATTTCAGTGACTCTCACTGGTAACAAATACATACATGTGTAATATCCTTGAACTGGCTGTACTAAGCACAGACTTTTTTTTTAGTTGCAATTTTCCAAGGTGAGCTTGTACATCAAGATATACTGGAGTTGTCTTTCTCTGAAGAAGACATCTAGGATTCATCTCTGCTTCTTTGTCTGATGTGTGAATATGCTACTTAGATGATTAATCTGGACTTCTGTGATGACCATTGTCATGTGTAGAAATAGTATTTATATAGTAATTGTCTGGGGATGCTTGTAGGTGGTCAGGAAGTGCTGACATTTCTGGTGGTGCTAGTTAGTTCCTGGAAAGAACCTTTGCTCCTGTAGCTSCCTGAGTATTTCAACCTTCATTTGTAGTTCAGAAGGACAGGGTGTCCCAATATGGGTGTGGTGTTTTACTCTTTCTCTGAAGTTTTGTCAACACTTCAGTTTTAAAGCGTTTATTAAATCATCTCAATTAGGATGCTTTTTTCATATTACAGGATTAAAATCTGTGTATTAGAGCAAAAGTATTTCTGTAATAATTGGCTTTTGTGGCCTTTCAGCCCACCAGATGGGCAAACAGTAAAGTCTAAAACATTCTAGGATAAATATTTCAAATTAGAATGATTACTGTCACTATGACTAAAACTCATAATTTTTCTGTGTGCCTGTAGAGTTTAGGACACTGCAGAATATCCCTGGTATCTGYGGAGTGGAGTATAGGCAGTGAGTCATAAATACTCTTCTACCTTAACAGTCTTCAGGAGGGAGGACAATGGAAGTGTGGTGTTCCGGAGTCCTRGCTTCTTTCCAGGGGCTTTCAGGCAAAGCAGAGTGGCAGCAGTCACAGTGGCTTTGTGTTGGCAAAGCTTTTACTGAGTGCGTGGGTCACACCAGCACTTTTCTGGGATGGCAGACCACTAACTGGTGTTGGTGAAGAGTGAGAATTGGTGCTGTCAGTTTGCTTTTGATATGTGACTCAGTGGGCTCTGGCCATTCCCAAGTTTTGAATTACTGCTCTTGTACGTGACATGCATGTGCCAGCTTTGCCAGGTCGGAAATTACTRACATTCCTTTTAGAAATGAAATGATGAATCCTGGGTTTACGCTGATATGGAAATATGCTAAACCAAACAAAGATAAGARCTTTTAAAAAATATCCCACATTCCTCTAATTTCTGCCTCTTATTTCTCTTTTATTTCCAAGCATAATAAAAAATTACAGTAAAGGTTTGATTTTTTTCCCCTGGCATGATATTGTATAATTTTTCCAAATGCTAGATAAGGGCCTTTTGGATATTTGCAGATCCATAAGCTACCCTTAATATATTCAAAAAAACAGCTCAAARAGAGCTACTTCAACCTTCTTGCACAATTAAAATACCATTAAATAGATACAGGCCTGTAGGGACAATACTGCAAAGTGTAAGTGTTGTTTCTGTCCTGGTTTTTAGTTGTAGAATGTCACTTTGGTTTTACATCTTAATATGTTCCCATGCTTAGTAATCCACAGAGAGAAATGTAATTGTATGCAGTTTTTGTTTCTCTTGGAGTAGTAGTTCATACTTTGGGGTGTGGGTTTGGTGGTGGCTTTTTCTTGTARGGGAGCTGTGAGTTAATTACTCAATTGCAGTGAAATGAATCAAGAGGGTAAGTATGGACCTGATGACAAATTCCTCTGTTCTTCACTTTCTCATGTGATGCTTTGAGTGCCCCAATTTCAYGAAATCTATTCTACAGGAAGTGGCCATGGCACTTTATAATTTCCACGGAAATGAAAGGAGAGTAGTTTCCCTGATGGTCAGTGACAGGCACTTCACTTAGCCCTGCTCTTGTCAGGATGTTCCAGCAGCTCCACATGATGSCTCAATAGAGATGGTGCTGTGCAATGTACACAGCAGTTAGATCAAGGAGAATTGAACTGACAGTTGTGGAGTACCTAGAAAWTTCTATTTATCGATTCTTCATAGTAAAGAATAATGGATTTCTTTTCAAATTTGTGATTACTGTTTATCATTGTGTATTGCGTTCAGGATAGCATAAGGAATCAGAGCTTTTTCTACAGTTCTTTTTGTCTTGCATTATTTTCAGCTTCAAAATTGTAGAGAGAGAGATCCAGGTAACTGATCCTATACTGGAGCTTCTTTTTGTGGCAGACTTTCACATGACATTAGTTGAGGTGACATTTTCCTTTTGATTTGTAAATAAAAATCTTATCCCAATGTTTTGTAACAAAAAGTAGGAGTATTTTAGCTGATGATGTGAACCTAGAACATTCAGTGTCAGCAGGTTGGGTTTTGCCCCTTTTTTAATGCAGTAAAATCATGATTGGAGCTTATAAAGGCAACAGTAGTAACTTATGTCACTCTGGAACAGMTAATATATTTATATTTGGAAGATTCTTCGAGAAAGACTACTTCAAGTCTTTGGCTCTATTCCATTTGATTGAATGTACCATTGGAATTTTTCATCATAATTTAGGTGATGAGTAATTTCTGATWAGACAAAGAGCAAAGAATCAATCTATAAAGAAACCCGAGATTTGAAATAAAAATGACAGTCACAACAGACTAAAATAAGGAAATGTTGTAAACCTGAGTACATAATTCTGTGGCATCTGTATTTAGTATACTTTTATTTATTTATCTAGTGAATGAAGTTATAAAGAAAACCCTTGAAAATMTATCTCCAATTAATGAAAGCTACTGTCAATATGGTAATAGAATGAATGCTTTAATGAACTATTCTTTAACTAGTTCTCCTTGTATAACCAACAGTAGTTCACTTAATGCAGTACAATATATGATAGGCTTTTTTCTGCTAGATTCTTTGAACTGTTAACTTACTGTTTACTTCCCTTGGSATAGTGAGGTGATGATTGTCACACAAATATATAGAGGTGGTAGCAGAAGAAGAAGAAGGCAGCAGAAATGGGGTGACAGCCCTTTTGCTCTGATGCATAGACCATAGAAATGTGAAGCCCTTATGGCTTCTTTGATGTAAAAGTCACAGAAAAAGGCCTTATTACTTGTCCTTTATCCTGTTGTGAGGATTTACAGAGCAGCTCATCAACATCAGTGCCATTGTCCTTTCTGTGCAAGGTACATTTCCTTTTATTGGCCTTGCCAGCAGTCACAAGCCATTCAAAAATCAGTGATTTTTTTTCTTTGAAAAGCAACTTACTGAAGTGCCAGCTCCGGTGTGGTGAAGCCCTCAGAGCAACAGGAGATGGATGAGGAGAAAGTAAGATATTTGTGATGGACAAATGTATGTAGTTTCCTAAAGGACTTGAGAAAACCTKCAAATATTTCAATAAAATAAAACAATATTAGACTTACATGTATATACTGGGTACTTGCTTTTGCTTAATGTTTTAAAGTCAAGGGAGGTAGCTGAATATTTGCTATATACACACAGAAAATGAAAACTGGGAATATTTTACTTGATGTTTCTTTCCTTTGTACTTTCTTATGCATCTTCCCCATTTAGAGGACAGGCTGGTTTAATAATTTTATTTATCTGAATCAAATTTCAAGGAAAATCTGTAAGCAGTTTCTAACACATCCTTCTCTTATTATCTTCTGTGCTATATAGTGCTGCAATTGTGAATATTGCAGTCTTAATCTTACACTAAAGTTGCTGGATAATCCTTTTATTGTATTTTTGTCTCCTTTCCAACTGAAGACATCATTACCTCATCTTAGAAGGACCAGAAAAAAGATCCATCAGGCATTCCATCTAGGAGTTTTTATTTCTGTCTGCTCCTGCTTTGTTTTTGCTGCTTCCTCCTCAATGGAGGAAGGGGATGACTGTGTCAGAAGTAGCATCTCAGGARCATGGTCTATCCTGTCAGCCCTTCAGCATTCAGTTTTGCTATGCTAAAACTAAAGGAGGCCTCAACACAGTGTTGATCCTGTGGGTATTTCTGGCTTTGATCATAGATTGCCTTTCCTCAAGYGTTTACCATCCTTGGTAGTGCTGGATTCCGATTTCTTGGAGCTGTTGGAAAGCAGCTCTCCCAAAATGTTTATGACCACTGAAAACTCACCTCAGATTCCTTTTCCTACAGCAGTTCACTACCATGCAGATGGCCTTGCATAGTTGCTGTAGCTCTCTACCTTCTCTCTCTGCCACTTCTTTGTACTTTTAAGTTTTCTTTGTCTAATGGATGTGATTAAAGAAGCTGGTACCATTAGCAGGTAAAATGACTATTGCTGTGATCTCTGTAACATCCTTAGCCTGTGATTTTTCGGCATGTGAATTAATACAGTGTATGGCAAATATTGGCACTTGGCTATCATGGGTTCCTGTGGGTAACCCTGCAGACTGAAATAGCTTGTTTAAGGAAAAATCAACATTAACTTTGTTAATTAATATAAAAACTCTTCAGTTTTATATGACTTCCGTTTTGGATTCATTATGACAAGTTAGAAATCATTGTTATAAATAATGAAACAAGATTTTTATTTAAACCTCTGCATGAAAATATGGTCTGGAAAAGCAGGCTTATCTTCTTTATAAATATGGACTTGAGAGTTAGCTCCTGCTGTGCTGTTCTCTGGAGGCAGAACTTGACTTAACACCTTGTGCCACAAACAGCATTTTAAACGGGGCAGCAGTTTATTGTGGAGTGTGAGAAGAAACAAGTTTTTTGCAGATCACATTGACAAACACAATCTGTTAGTGGTTTGCTTGTGTAAAGAACAACACTTAGAAAGCAGGCAAAAATAGTTCTAAAAAGACCTAAATAGGCCACAGTAGAGTCATATCCAGCTATAATTTACCAAACATTGACAAAATCTTTTTTGGTTCATCATTGCCATGTGGAGAACTCTGTTGTACATTCTGTTTTTACATCTCTGTGCTGCAGCAGGCAGACTTTATTTATAAACAGTCAATTAGCTCTATCATCTCTAATTTATGGAATATATTATGCCAGGGAAATACCCATCTGAAATTTGATGCTGTTATTCTAGAAAACATGCAGATGTGAGGGATCTATGTACAGTTAATATTCCACAAGTCTTCTCCCTGCTTCTTCAAAGTGGAAATTTGTAGATGCCAGTGTTGACGTAGAAGGTTCCTACAAAAGCCTTTCCAGTCAAGGATGAATAATCTCAGATGTTTGSAGTTATTATCAGTTTTCTTTTTGGAATGTACTAGCTGCACAGATTTTTAATCTTTAATTGGTCATACTTATTTTTTTTTCCATTGAAGCCTGTGATATATATTAATGTAAGTAATAAATTATTAGTAATAGCTGCTGTAGCACAACCCATATGTCTGTGTTGGTTTAGTTGTTGTGTGCGTSGCTTTTCAGTGCAAACTAGATAGGTAGTGGAGAGTAAATGGAACAACTGTACCAGACAGTATTCCAGAATGCAAAGGATGAATGTGGGGTACAATGCTCCTGCATTATCAGCTGGGAAACTTTAGGGGAAGATTGAGGCAGAGGTACCAGAGGAGAAGCAAGATATGTGCAGTGCAGAGGCTGTGTGAACTTGCTAGTGGGATTTTATTGCAGCAGTGGAAGCACAAATACCAGTGACTTTTGTCATTTTGAAATCAGGTTTSTGTGAGTATGGGATAAACAGAAGGACATTATTTTAATGAATGACATATTTTCAGCAGTTGCTGTACAATACTAGAAAATTGTGTTTGTTTGATTTGCTTGTTTTGGGGTTTTTTTTTTCTATTTCTCCATTAACAAACTGAAAATGCTTCACAGTGTTTTTAGGAAGGCACTGCCTTACATGGTCCCATTAATACTTTCAGATTGTAAAAGCTTCTGATGGCAAACTCGAGAACTGTTACAATCATATTCTATTTAATTTTTTTTTTTTTACGACAGAATGCTGCAACCTGCCTGGCTCTGTGCTGGGACTGCTTAGCACTTACACAGCCATGTCTGGATGTTGTACAAACTATCCTGTGTGTACAGCACAGCAAACATTTCATCTCGATGGTTTGAGGTAGTTGGTGCATGCTAATTCAATGATTTTCTTTGGTGCTTTATCCACTACTTAAAAATGTTATGCCTCTGAAACACTTTTCAGTGTATCTTCTCATTACAAACCCATCACACAAGAAGCAACCATCATCCTCTTGAACAGGCTGCCCCAAATGCGAGGAATTACTAAGGAAGATTGAAATACTGCAGAGTCATACTGACTTCATTGCATCTGCAGTTCCAGTTTGTTTGCAGTTGCTCACTGTTCTAAGTGCAGAGGTCCAATTTATAATTATTTGCTTACTAAACATAGATTTGACAAAATTAGAATTTAGTGTTACTGGTCTGTTCAGGAGGGGAATATTTCATACCCTCATCATAACTTACATGATACTGTGCAGAAAACAGAGGTGCAGCATGGCCATCTGATGCAGGGATAGCGTGAGGAAGTGAGGATGTGACAGTCCCTGCTGACATCTGATGCTAGTACTTAATCCTCCAGTCCCTCTGGGGTTTGGAGACTCTTTGAGTGCAGCCAGCTCTGAGTCTCTGCTTTCCTAGGTGGAAAACAATTGTGCTTTGCTTAAATTTGATTAAAAGTACATAGGAGTAGTTTTGCTATTCTGATTTCTATTTCAGGTGTGATAAAATGATACCSTAATTAATAGATTGATAGAAAATTGTTTTATGGGCTGTGTATAGCAGAAGAATATCTGGGAATTTACACACAGAGGTGAAACAATCCCAACGTTTCTGCCATATCTGGGACCAATGGCGTCATCCAGAACGTGAGGAGAGGGGAGTCCCCTCTGTTCAGGGCAGTGTGGTTGTTTGAAAAAAAACACTTTCACTGAAATGCTCATTTTCTTATATGGTCTTCTGGATAGTTACCATACAGAGGAGAAGACAAACAACTGAAGACAAGTAAATAAATAATATTTAATTTCAACATTTGGCTTTAGAGAAATATTCCAAGAGTTATGAAGTATTTTAATGCTTTTCTGCTTTTTTTCTTTTCTGTGTATATAAAAATTGCGTCATGAAAAATTAGCCATAATCCATGTTCCAACAGTCACAATTTCTATAAATTATTATATATAATTATAATTAACTATCCACTGCTATTAGCATTTTGTTGATTAAGAGATGGTAGTGCTTTCATTGCAACAGTCCAAAAAAAGCATACTTTGAATAATTGCAGTACCAGAAGGCAAAAACGGTTTCAGATTTTTAAAAATTTTTTTTTAAATTCCCTTCCCTAAATTTGTTCCGGCGCAGTTCATCTTTCCATGAGCTGGAAAGGYAACAGATTTAGGTCACCTGCACTGTCATTTAGTTTCTCTTGGTCAATGTCATGTTAGCTCAACTGCTCTTAAGATTACATTTTCTGAATCAGTAAAAACCCCATGGAGCTCATGGACTTTGTGAATTTTTAGACCTCCCCATTCATATGAACATCAGCTGCCTTCTAAAACAGGAAGCATAGAACAGTGGAACAGTCAAGACTTTCTGTTATGTCATTGATGTTCACAAGCATCAGAGGACAAGATGTTATTTTAGATGACCTGAGGTTTGRTTATTTTTAATTCAGGCAGACCTTAAATCTAAATTCATCCCTGATAGACCTTACTTTTATCTGAATGTATTAGAGACAGAAAMCTTACATTTCCTGTATGAATTAAGCAAGGTTGCTATTCACTGGTACTTGTCATCCGCCCTGTCCCCCGACCCGCGTGGAGATGGTCAGGCCTGCAGGTGAGCCCTCTCAGCTCTCCTGGTTAACATCATCAGTTTTCTGCACTGGAGCAGCAATTCTGTTGACTGCTAGGTTGTGCATCCCCCCCTTGCTGTGGCCTGAGTGCAGCTGAGTCACTGCCTTTGGCCAGTGCTGGATTTGCCTCCTGGCTGTTCCTTTCAGCTGCGGYGTTTGCTGTGACGTTAATGCACATCAGCCAGCAAAGCGCTGAGTGTTGCTCTCGCCACTGAGCCTCGCTTTTGGCTGCTCAGACTTGGTTAGCAGCTGACCAACTCTGGGCCCTTGTGCTTGCTCAGAAAAAGGAGGAAGCAATTCTTTTTATTTTCCCCAGTACCAGTCATTTGCTTTCTCTCTCACCTAAAAATAAACTTGGGTTTTTCACCCTCCAAGTTGTGTGGCATGTGTGAGAGCTTGCAGCAGGTTTTGCATAGTCTACCTCACTGATACTCTGAGAAGTTCTCCAAAAGGCACCTCTCCAATGATATTTACTTCTATAAATGTAAAATATGAAATCCTGACTTTCACAGTTAGAAGAACAGTTAACTATTTTATGTGTGGTAACATTTTTAAAAGATTTTAATTCACCTTATGTAATCAAAGGGCTTTAAAAAAACTATTTCATTCATACCAATGTAGTGTAGGTAGAGTAAAAAATATGTAAGTACCTGGTAAATATGGCATGATTTGAAAAGTTCTTATATTGGGCTAATGAACTGCTAAAATCAAAGTTTCAAAAATTTGAAGGTGAATATGAGATATTGTATGTGAGTGGTGTTTTAAACGTGTGCAAAATTTTAATACCAACAACCATGTATGTTGAGAACATTATGCAATAGTTATTGGCTGACAACATTAGCAAATTAGATRCAAACCTGAAACATGATTTGTCAAAAGCTGAGTTTGTTTTTTTCTAATGAAACTAAAGAACTATTCTGAGTCTCTTTAAAGTCATAGTGAAATTAGGCGTTTTGGAATTCTTTGTTGAGATCAGTTTGGGAATTTTGCTTYTGGACACAAAATAAAATGTATTAGTTCCTAGTAAATATTCTGGTAAAGCACAATGTCAAAGTGTTGGAAAGAATTGTCAGGCATTTKTCATTTAGGGCTTGAATGGAACTGTTATGTTGGAGCATTAATGAGGAATTTGAGAGAATTCATTGCAACCTGCAAACTCTATATCTTCTGTAGCTGRCCTGACTCCATCCTAAAATTATAGTCCTTAAAATGCTTTTGTATAGTACAGCTGACCCAGAGTAAGTGCTGATGTTTCTGGCACAACTTTAAGCCTCTCAATACAAACTATTTTGCAAAGAAAATTACAGRTATTTTGTGATAATGTGATAGTATACCACTGGTTTGGTTGTGTTAGAATAAGAAATCTTTTGCTTGCTGTTATACCATTCCTTTTTTGTTTAGATGAAGCTGAAGAAAAACTTTCTCATATCTCAGCCCTGAGAGAGAAAGACCAGATATTGCAAAGTGACAAGGTACAGCCATTTAGTCTTTAAATCCTAATTTTAAATTCCCTTTGTTTATTCATTTTTTCCTTATGATTAGAATCTGCAGTCATGGCCTCTCCCATGAAGAGCAGGTTYTTGCAAATGCAGAATATGTTTAAAATTTTTTCTAAAAAATTTTTTGCTGTTAGCTGAACTTCTAGGGAGTGCTCTGTGACATTGAAAAGTGGGGCATCTATAGAGCTTGGGTTAGAAATGGAAAGATAAATTCAAAGGATCATGATTGTGTGCAATTTATGAGAGGACATGAACAAAGAAAGAGGAAAGGGGGCCTGACACGGTCATGAGATATAAAGGAATAACTGGGTCGGTAGGGAGGTAGTCTGTGCTTCATTGTTGCAGGGTGAGGGAGAGGAAGAATGTAAAATACTGGAATGGAGGCAGAGAGATTTATCTTTGGTGGGCATGGGCTTGCAGAACACAGCAATTGTGAGAATCTGGGGTGATGCAAGATAAGAACAGGGGGGAAAATGAATTTTTACTAAAAAGTTAAGTTGTTAATAATATGTTGTGGCATGTTTTGGATTTGTTTCTATTGCTCTGTTATCCCTACAAATCTTTTGTGCTGGTTATCACAGGTTATTTATATGGCACTTGGAAGATGGAAAGGTTCTTAAGCCCCAAATATCTCACAGG
This sequence comes from Cardinalis cardinalis, assembly GCA_014549065.1. NCBI lineage: Eukaryota > Metazoa > Chordata > Aves > Passeriformes > Cardinalidae > Cardinalis > Cardinalis cardinalis. The sequence goes on from JACDOX010000003.1 coordinate 8,590,569, forward strand.
CACCCACTGAGGCTGGCAGGTCTGAATGTTGATCATTATTACAGAATAGTCCTCTTCTCTAGACTGAGTAAAATTAGCCCGTTCTCAGTTGGTTGACTGAGCTTTATACACCCTATTTCAGACTGTATATCTCCATCTGAGTGTCTCAGTCTTATTCTTGGCTRCTGTTGTACATATTATGGTTTGTTTTGTGTCTAGTACAGGAAAACTAACTTCATGTCTTGCAAGTGATGCTAATCCAGCAGGTYGTGCAGTAATGATCATCAATCACTTCCTGAAGTGTTAAAAGGCAAGTTGTTTTTAGACAGGTGAAACAGGGTTTTCAGCTGGGCATTACTAACATTTTGGTGGCTTATAGAAAGTACCAAGGTATGTGCCTTGTCCCAGATTTTGGGAAGAGCAAGTAGAGTAATGCTCAAAGAGAACAGCAGTGTTTGATGTTAGGAGGGAAGGATGGTTGTTTGCCAGTTGGCATGTTTCCTAATTTATGGATGTGTAACTGTTAAGTGTGGCCAAAGATTTTTGTACTTTTTGTCCAATATCCTCGTGAAGCACACCATGTTTGCTACTGTGTCCAATATGATTAATCATCATGTTGATGTCTAGGTTGTATAAACAAGGACTGCTCTGGGAACTAGGGGAGGTACCACTGGGCTCAAGCAAGCTTTCAGCCCTTTTCTTAATTTACTAAATACATGCCTTTCTGCACATCTCACTATAAAATATTTGTCAATTCTTCAGTTATGCCAGTTTTTCTTTAAACTTAGTCAAGCTTATTGAAAATCTTTTAGAAACCTGAGAAAGCTGAAGTTAGGTGACTAAAGTGTTGTAAAAACAGTGTATTTGTGCACTAGCAAATTTTGCATTTGTAGAGAGCTCTTCTGTGTAGTAGGCAAAAGTTTGACAAAGACTCGTGACTAAGACTTGAGTTTAGACATATTTAAAGGAGAAATAATTTTCACATTCTTAATAATGCAGGAAATAATTTGCATATTCTTAATAATGCAGGAAAATTAATTCTTGTCTGAATTTTTTTGATTTGTGGTCGGTTTACAGCATTGAAAGCTTTGGCATTGGAGCTGGATGATTTGCTATGTTGTATGGTTTATTTCAAACAGGAGCTAAGCTGGAAAATTCCTTTGGTCCTTTTTATGTTGTATGACTCCAGTATTCTATTCTGGTTTTATAATCTGTGTGTGTATAAAAATCAATACATATTAGCAGTCATTTTCTGTCTTTAATATGTTTGGGAAACCAATGACTGATGGAAAACATGCAGCTTTTCAATGATGAGAATATTCTAGAACTACTCAGATATTTCCTTCTGTGCCAGGTGCCTTAGGGCATTGCTGTCCTCCTATTAGATCACGCTTTGTGCACAGGCAAAAGCAAATCAGTGTGGTGTGATTTCAGCTGAAATTATTAGCAATGTTAGAAGTAGAGAGTTTCTTCTATGACAAATAAATGTTACTTTTGAGTACACTGTGATTTTGGTCCGTGAAGCTGAATGTTGATTCATTAGTATTCCAAAGGTAGGAAGAATTAAGCATATCTAGCAATTCGTGTGTGTAGGACTTAGCATGAGGAYAGGCAATATCATGTGTTTCCCTCATGGAAGAGAGTCAAGGGATAACCAGCTGGACATTTGCAGAAAAGGGGGCTTTTTTGTTGTTGTGGGGGTTTTTTTGTCGCTGATTTGCTCTGTCAGGAAACTGCTTTTGAGCAACTGCCTRTTTTTATTTTCAGTTTAATTTCAGTCAACATGTCTTAGATTTTGCAGGAACTTCAAAAGTGATTATTCTATCTCAGGCTCTTTTCAGCCATGTCTGTGATTCCTAATGTATTTGTCAAGTGTTGAAGACATTTTTGGTATTTTTTTTGCCATTAGCATTTATTCTCTATTTTTCTTTTCTGACTTTCTAATGAAAAGATTTGTGAGTGAGGCACAGAGAAATTTGCGTAGTAATGAGATAAAAAGAATTACTTTGTGATGTGCTCCTGCTCTTCTATGGAAAGTTAGGTTTTAAACATATGTGTCAGTAAGAAAAACAAATATAACTTTTTCAGAATGTATCTATCTCTACACTTGAAGAACATTTAACATTGTTCCAGACAAAAGATCAGACTTAATAAATGCCTAGTGACAGATGAGGATAAAATTGGAAAACCTTAAGAGGAAACATAATTGGACTGCACCAGAGGTACAATTAAGAAAAAAAACCCCTCCTTTTATTTTATCACTCTTTTTCTGTGTTGCTTTGGTTTTTTTCTTGATTGGTTGGTTTCTATTGTGGAAAGGGAGAGGCTGCATTACAGTCTAACCTGAACTCTTGCCATGGAATGGGTCATTAGGCTGCCCAGAATGAATTTCTTCTTCCAAATCAGCAGTGATGACTGAGCTTTGGAATATATTTAAAAAACCCCCAGACCTTGAAAATAGTGGTCTGGATCTGCAAATGTCTTCTCATACCTTTACACGAATACCCATTGTAAGCCTCAGTCTATTTTATCAGTATTAATTATCTTCACCATTATAAATCTTTGCTTTCTTTCTAACCTGCATATATTTATCTCCCCTTTTTCCCCCTAAGATTTTGCTATACMTTTGAGAAGAATTCTAACAATAAATTTCTTCCCCCCATATAGTGGGCTATAGATTGTCATCCAGTGACACTTCAATCTTCTATTTGACAAACTAAAYAGATTGACCTCTATAAATCTTTTATTAGTAGTGATGTTTTTCAATCTTGTGGTCATGCTTATGGTTCTCTCTTGAACCCATTTGTGAATGTCTTTGAAATGCTGACAGCAGAACTGGATGCAGTGATGTAGCAGCAGTCACAGAGGCAATACATCCTCCCTGTTCCTTCTCAGTATTTCCCAGATTRCCTATAAGCCATTAACTACATTATCCTGTGCAGCTGTGATCTCCTTATTATTTGTCAAGCTAATTACCTCTAGGAATAAAACTGCATTCTGATTTTTGATCCTGGATGTGACCTTCCATGTAGCACCCCAAAAACCTTGGTTGGTGAAGCTCTGACTAATCTGCTGCTTTTGTGTCTCCTCTCTCTGTTCTCTATGACCTGATCAAAATCCATCAATTCTAGCCTTTTATTCCTTCCCATAAAAACATTTTGTGTTTATATTGAGACAGCACTGATATTTTTTTTACATCCTTCCTACCAACATTTGATGATAATGTTCAAGATCAGTAAAATAGGAAGCTCTTAATTTGCTGTGAATYGAATTTTTACTTGGTAGTTTTGAAACATATAGCAAAAATGTCATGTTTTTGTGGTAGTAGAAATAAAACATGCAGAGAAATAAGAGATAACTTAATAAATGAAGGGCAGAAAAATGAAGCCAGACAATATGGATTTCAAGGGTCACAARAAACTTTTAGCCTCCTGTACTCTGAAAGATTAGTACATTTTTTGTGAAAATATTTTATAACTCTTTTATAAAGGGAATTAGTTTCTCTGCTTAGATTGCTGTTCAGTTGAGATTTTATTAAAAATCTGCTRAAGTGTCTTGAGCTTTCTAATCTGTTTTTCTTTTGTCCAAGTTACTGAGTGGTGAAGAAAGAAATAATTAGTAAAATAAGGAAAGAGTTTCTGATTTTTATTTTTTAAGAGTTTGTTGAAAATTGTGAGGGTTTTTCCAATGGGAAAAAAAAAAGCAGGATGCATGAAAAAGTTTTTTTTTAAAATGTTTATATGTTTGATCAAAATTTTGGGCTTTTTTTAAAAATAAAAAATGTCATTCTCTGAAAAATTCCGGAGAGAAATGAAAAATTCCCCATCAGTATTTTCAGTTTTAAAAAAGGGATAACATAGCATGTACTTCATTCTTTTTCTTTGTTTTGTTTTGGTTTTAAATATCTCCTAGATATAGGTTAGTCCAGAAAAGATGATAACGTCCACCAGTTAGTTTTTCTTGTTTAATGCTTAACTGTCATAGATTGCACATTTGTGTTTATGTGTTTGTGAATCTGTGTAGCACTGAACCCTCTGCTCTCAGCAGTCTRTTCCAAATGCACGTGACAGAGGCTGATAATGCTGACCCTGTGCTATGCAAAACGTTTCTGTGCCATACTGATCAATAGTACTCCATTACTGCAACAGCCTGAGGAACACGGAACAGCAAAGATTTCCTCACGAAAATCCTAGGATCACATCAGCTGTTGAGGCACTCCTCAGAGGCTGCAAATGGGTTGAGGGTTTGTTTTGAAATTGTCATCTAAACTGGAGGTTTGGACATATTGGGATTCCATTAATTGCCATGAATGCTTCAGGGCCCCTGGAAGGGCAGGAAACCCTGCTTAATTGTGTAGGCAAGCAGAAAATAGAAAAGACAGATGTTCTGCTGTCCTCTTCTTGTCTGAATCTGATTATCTGTTTTTTGACCTCATCAGTCTATTTGATGAAGTCTGTCGTAATTGTGTGAGATACAGATACATGCCCATGCAAGTAATTTTCTTACTATTGTTATAGTCTTTATATTATTGAGACATGCTTGGGCTAGCCACTCAGGGAAAAAATTATACCAAATGTTGGGGCACGCAACCTTCTGTTAAAGATGACATGAAATAAGAGTTTCTCAATCTTTGCTGGTACAGCTGTCTCCTATGGAATATGTTCTGTATGATGTAGGATTAAATACAGAAGTAGACCTTAAAAGCTAAAAACCTACRAGATTTTCTTACCTGCACACTGTCCCCCTCAAAAAAACAAACAAACCAAAACCACCCGTTAACGTGAGCACCAAAACAAAGCCTAAGGACTTAAAAAAACCACTGTATTTAATACACTTGGTTGCTCATTTGGGAAACACCATGTTAATTTATTTTMATTTCCTTCATRATTCTTCCAACAAATGCTTGTCATGGGAGGTTGTGAAATGTAGGGCTRTAAAGGATGACATCTATGAAAAACTTTCTTTATTCCRTTACTTTCACTGCATTGCTGACTATCAATCAGTCAAGGAGARGTGCTATCCTAATTAAGAATAGTGGTACTTTAGACTTTACTCCTATTGACATGAACATTGTGTCTTACCCAATTAACTATTTAGTCTTGAAAGAGTTTGTGGGAAACTGTATGTGTAAAATAGATAAGTGTTGTTCTTGTCTGTCATCATATGAAATAAGACATAAAAACCCCTGGGTTTGTTATCAGTTGAGTTTAGTGGTTGCACTGCTACTATGTAAGTCTGGTTATGTATTTAGTTAAATTGACAAACAGAGCAATCAATGAGGTGTAGGAGATGAGTGCCCACATCCGATCACCCAGCAAGCACAAGATAGCAGAGCTGTGCTGAAGCCCAGCAGTGAGGTGACTGTAGGAGATCAGCAGAAGTACTGCTGATCCACACTGTGATCTCAGGCAGCCCTGCTGCTGACTGTTTGGTCACCATCATTTGCCATTTCCATCATTACATTTGGAAAAGACCTGTAAGATCATAGAATGAAAACACAACTTAATACTACCAAGTTCACCACTAAACCATGTCACCAAGTACTGCAGCTACATGTCTTTTAAATACCTTCAGGGATGGTGACTGGGCTGCTTCTCTGGACAGCCTYGATGTCCTTTTATTAGTGAGGAACCCAGAACTGGACAGAGGATTCAAGGTGTGGCCTTACCAGTGCTGAGTACAGGGGGACAATCACTGCCTGGTCCTGCTGGCCGCTCTAGTCCTGATCCAGGATGCCACTGGCTTTCTTGGCCACCTGCACACACTGCCTTATGTTCAGCTGGCTGTTGACCAGCACGCCCAGGTCCTTTTCCACTGGGCTTTCCAGATGCTTATTTCCAAGCCTGTAGCATTGCATGGGGTTAAAGGTCTTTAGACATGATCTTAAAGATATTTTCCAATCTAAATKATTGTGGAAATTGCAAATTGTGCTAAGTGCAGCAGTTTGGTCTGTATCAGAGCTCCTTTCCAAGGTAATGCTGCATGAGACTCATTTCCTAGCTAACAGGCAGGATGTAGAGCCTCTTAAATAAGGGATAGAGAGTGATTTATATGCAAACAGTATTAAGGCACTGTTTGCATTGCTGTATATAACATCAGACTGAGACTTTGCATATGCCAATGTTGTTATGAATGCCTGAGAACAGACATGTACATTTGTTATCCAAACCTTCAGTAGGCAGTGCTTAAGAATACCTGAAAAGAGCAATGGTAATACAGGCCTATGAATTCTAATATCCTCTACCTTAAAAATCAGTTAGTACTATCTAGATTTCCCATTTTCCTWCAGCACCTCATTTATTCCAACTTATAAATATTGGACCTCAAAATAAATCATGAGTGTCTCCCTTAGATCGAGTGTTGTTTTGCTATCTTTTAATCAGTGATTTAAAATTCACTGCTCAGAGGTCTGCAAACAAGACTTCAAATGAAGTGATGAAAACCTTTTCTTAAGAAGTTAATACTTTGCTAAAGGAATATGGCTGTTTCTCAAATAGTGTCTTTAAAGGGATTGGTTCTCTTGTTTGTTAAAAAAGAAAAATAACAAACTGCTTATTTCCCAMAAGTGGTCTATTAAATCATCACATCATTGCTACTGCATTGAGACGTTTTATTTCCATTATATTTTTGTGTTTGCAGCATTAATGTACTGTAACAAGGGCAGGTTATGATTTTCCTGCATGGAAGGTYGGCAGTGAAGAGGGAAAGAGGCAGTTGCGTATTGCTCATTGTGTGAGAACAAAGGTTGGCCTTCAGCGAGTGCTCGACTGTTGAATGACTGTGTTACACAGCACCACACAAAACCTCTTCCTTCCCAAGTGAAAAGCAGCCCCTGATCAGTTTGAGTGTTTTCCTTGAATGAATGCCAGTGACAGTTGCGTACTTATGTCTCATTTATGTCTAAAGATTCATCTCTGCACTCTAAATTGTCTTCTCAAATTACTYCACTACCACAAGAGATATTAAACACTGAAGTATTCCGGGCACTCTTGCAGAAAAGACTCAATCAGAGTGAGGAGCAACATAACATTAATCACAGAAGTCTGTTATTTGTTTGTTATTTGAGTCCAGACTTCATTTTGAGTTACAGATTGAAAACTTTAATTTATCTTTTATACGACATGCATTTATTTAGCACTCTAAATTGATACAATTTACGTATCTGTACTTTTTCATCATTTCTGCTAATAGCTTTTTCACCAACCATGCTGCAGTTGGTGCAGTGGTCCGGGCTTAGTGGAACATTTTTAGGTTATGGRACAGGACAGAGATTTCCTATTTGGTGTCACTGGACTTGCCATACAGTGATGACTTGTGAAGCATGATAGTCAAATATTCCTACCTTTAATTTGCTTATACTCAATTCCACATCCTGCTTTTCTGCTCTGTGCCACCCAAWTATTTTGTGCAGTTTATACAGCTTGTGTTTCCAAGTCTTTGCCCAGTTTACTCCCTGGTGCACTGTCTCATGTCATTTAAAAATTTTTTTTTCTCCCYGGTAAAAATAACCTTTCTACATTTCGTTACCTCCCTCTCCTTTTTGTTTTTTAAATTTTAGCAAGTTGCAAAAAAATACTCAATTTTAAAATGAAATTTCAAATTATGACAATCTGTGCAACCTCAGATACAATGTAGTTTGTTCATTGAAGAAAATGATTAGCAATGAATTTTTATACAGAGATTCAGTATCTCCTTCAGTGTTTTGACACTACTGAGCRGTTCAATATACAAAATTCCAGGAAATACTTTAAAAATATGTAAATCAAGCATTGTAACCCAAGACAAAAGGCAATGAGAAATCACTAAGTAGGTCTCAGTGCTCCCTTGTCTTTCAAGCTATTTAGTAATATTAATATAAAAATAATCACACTCCACAGCTTGGTAGGGGATTGGTCATTTATTTTAATGCATTTGAAATAATTTTGTTTCATATGATAGCAGGAGTTCTGGGTGAGCAAAATATCTTTAGTGTAAAAATTAGTGGTTTCCAATATGGAAAATAAAGTGTCATTTTCTTTTGTTTATTTAGGCAGAAAAAGGCAGTAACCCTTTGAGGACAGAAAAGAAGAATGAAGGTTTATTTAGATCTGTTTAGTGCTTGATTTAAGACACCAGAGCATGGGGGGGGAAGTCTCAAACCACGCCACTAATGAACTGAAAATAAATGAGATAAAAATAACTGTATAGGAAGAAAAATTCAAATCTTAGTTGAAGTAGAGGAAGGATTAAGGATGGGGAATCTGTAGCTTTTTGCCCATCGGGCCCAGACAAGTTGTAACAATTGAGATCCAGCACAAAAACATTCAGAAAACCCTACCTTGACATCAATTCTAGCTTAAAAAATAAATATAGTAGGGATAAAGTGCAAGAAAGTGGTGGAATAGCTCTTGTAGTTATAGAAAAAGATATTCAGTTCCAGATATTTCAGAAAKTATAAATGATTTCTTAACTGTACAATAAGAACTTTTAGTATATTAAATATTTTTTTGTTGTCATTCCTGTATGGTAATTTTGCATTCCTTTATTAATAGAATTGGGCATAGGTGTTTGTCTCATCTGGAGTATGTTAAAATCATGGCACAGGGTATTTTCCTTATGTATCAGAGTTAAAAGGTCTCACTGCATGTTTTGCTCATGAGACTTGCTCTCTTCATGACTTTGGGCATATGACTTTTCTATAKACATCACCTTACATAACAAATAAGTAAAGAACTTTAAAAAACAATGTACTGCAGAACCAGTAGATAATTATCATGTTTTAAATTCAAAATAGTTGAGATGCCGACAAAAGGAAGTGAGGACAAAACTCTCAGCTGAGCCACTGAAACTTCTGACTGGCCAAAATCTGCCTGCAGTGTCTGCTTTTTGCATTCCGGGCCATCTGCCTCTTGTGTGCTGGAAGCAGTGAATGATCCCTGCCTTGGGAACTYATGGCAAAGCATCTTTCAAGCAGGCCAATGGCCTGTCACATCTTCTGGGCTGAATCCACTCGTGGTCCTGAACTGACAGGTCATTCTGAGCAGCTCATGGGTGATTTAACTGCTATGTGCAAAATGCAGCCTGCAAGTTGATATTACTTGGAAATGCAGCAATTAATAACCAACAGCCAATGCTGTTACCCTTGCCTATGTCATTATTCTTTTTCTGATTGATTTCCGATGAAATTGATTAAAGTACTTCCATGTAGAGGACATAGTTGCTGTGAAGTAAAGGGATAATAAAATTTGCCTTATACTTGTCAAGAAACAGAACAAATGCATGATTACCAGGAGGAGGTCATCACCACTCACCCAAAACCCATCATCATAGTTTTTGAATGTGTTTTTAGATTTTCTGTTACTCTCTAGAAACATACTTCCATGGTATATGACTTGCTTCTGTTCCCATTGAAATCAACGGCAAAATTGCCAGTGACTGATGGAAAAAGCCTGTTAAAAATGTTTCAAAAGCATCATTTTCATTTTGGCAAATTTAATTTGTTGGCCAAAATTAGATCTCTAATTGTTTGCTTCAATCATAGTTACAGAGAGACTGGCATCTCTTTATGTCAGTTCCACTAGATTTATTCCTTCTAACATGCTCTAAAAAAGATCTTTTGCTCAAATTTTAAGCAAAAATTGGAAGATAGACCCTTAGCAATATGGAAAGAATCCAAATTCAGTGTTCAAGAACAATAAGAAAGAGCTCTCTTCGAAGTTTTGCTAATTTGCATAATATTTTTTGCTGYGCTTACAAGTTATGTTTTCTCAAATATTCCAGTTATCTTTTTTTGATTTTTAACCCTGAACTGCACTGTTCCTTAACCAGAAATTTCTGTGTATAGGTAACAGTGGTTTAGTATTGAAGCTATTTTTGCTGTGAAATAGGGCAAGAAGAAATGGTTGCTTCTTTGTGAAGGGGGCTGGTTTAGTATTTTTGGTGGGTTTTTTTGGTTGTTGTTGTGGTCACTAGTCAGTGTGGTTTGAAAATTTGCTGGTTAGGTTCAGGTCTTAGTGCTTGGAGAGCRCAACAACCATTGTGGAGCTTGGCTCAGGTGTAAGCCTCTACTTTTATTTARTACCTTTCAAAAGAAAAATTCCATACTTGACAGAATCCCAAACATGGCAGCTATTTACAGAACAGTTTTTCTTGTGTGCTGCTTGCTAGTATTGTGATTGCTTCTTACAACAGCATTTGCTGCTTCAAGAACCTTCAGAACACACTTGAAGTGCCAGACCACTGTCCTTCTGTGCTATTACTAAATATAAATTTTTCCACTTGAGTCAACTGAGTGAAGATCAGATGTTTTAAAAAGGGTTTGATTTTTATTTGCCCGAAGGCTACTCTGCTAAAAAAAAATTCAGTGACCTCATAGCTGAAAGTGACTGCAGATTTCCTATTAAGTAACTCAAGTGTTCTGCACAGCTCTGTGAACTAGGATTATATTTTTGTTCTAATTTTTGTAATTTCATTTTTGATTTAAAKGAAAATTGTATAGACCTTGAGATATCCCTGTTGGTACACCTCTTTGACTGAAATTTCCCCAATGCATTTATAGGATATGAAAATGCTGTTAAACTAGACCAGCAGTCCCTTGGTATGCTAGGATAAAAGGAAAAGCCTTTCTTTGGATTCATCTTCATTAGGTTTTCTCTCTGAAGTTCTGAAACAAATGTGCCGTACAGCTTGTTTCTTTCTTCCTGCAACCTCTAGTCTTGTAGCTGGCTTTGGCAGCTCCAGCATAACCAATCTTCTTAGGCTTCTTGTAGCAGGCACTTGTCATCCTGGAAAAAACACAATTCACCAAGATGTTCAGGGAATGTGGGCAGCCTTTGCTGTTGGAACAGCCATATCCTCCCACTCATGTCACTGGGATGCTGTGTGCCTCTGTGGGTAATATTTGGGTTTGTAATTCTRTGAGAGACTCCTTGATGGAGATTGAAACTCATTCATAAGATATGGATGATGTTCATACTTGCAAAACTACTGTTAACTAATAAACKGAAGTCATTCCCCTCTCCCTTAGTACAGCAAACAGAAAAGGTTTTGAGTAATCACAGATCTGGCTCCAGCAGGAGCATTTTTCTTAGGGTGCAGTATTCAGAGGCTGGTAGCAGTATGTAAATCATTATTTAGCTCTGTGTGAGTATTTGGGCTCAGATGATATTTTTCCATGGTTATATSTTGAGTCTGGAGAAGCTAGAGCTTTGTCTTCACTATGGCATCATTTCTTGAGTGTGCAGTGATGTCTGAGTGTTAATGGATGTTTGTCCTGATCTGATTTAACATGGTGCAGGGCAGCACCTTTCTCCATACCCATCTGCAGCTAGCTGTGCTGTGCTGACCCTTGGTGTGCTGTCAGCACAGTGAATGTGGAAGGGCACTATTTCTAAATTAGGAGGGCAGTGGAGAAGATATGTACTCTGCCTGAAGCTAACATCTCATTCAGGGAACAATTTTATCCAAGGTTAATGGAAGATCAGACTCTGTATCAGTCAGCTGAAGCAAGATCACAGTGATCTGTTAAATGTGGAGAAGAGTAGCTCCATTCCTGAGCTGTCATAGTGTACCTGCAGCATTTTGATAGGGTTTGACAGATAGTGTTTGACTATTTATTGACACAAATATCCTCTGTGCTGCTCTCTAAGTATCTGTTTTTCTGTTTGTGGGTGAAAATGAAAAGTTTGGGTGGAGAGAAGTGAGAGAAATTTCCTGCTATTTGTAAAGCAGTGGTGTACCAGCAGTGGCTGAGTAAACAGGAAAAGGAACACCCCCTGCCCTGGAGTGGGTGAGCCCTGGCCACAGCCGAAGGACCCCCAGCCACACGCTCCCCCTGCCTCAGTGAAGCCTTTGATCCTGCAGCTGAGGGCACACCTTTGAGAGAGGCACCTGCTTTTTAAAATACTTGCAGAGTTCTTGATCTAACTGCAGGATTTTTACAAGGTACTGATTGTAATGGGGCGTTCAGTGGTATCTGTGCTCTAGGGAARTATTGAGGCGTTACTTGATAATGTCATGATATTATGCTGGATAATACCCCCTTATCAAGGGTTTGTAAACTTTGCCTGAGAATCGCTCTAAATGACTTAAGCCTTTCCTTAGGGTTTTTTTTAAGTAATACCACTTTAAYGACTTCTGGTTGTTATTTTTAAATAATACCACTTCTGCATTCTCTTCTGTGAGAATGCAGAACAATGCATTTGTATCTGTGCTGGGTAGTYGTTGGGAAGGGGAGTAAAAGACTGGGAGATGTGTTGGATTAAATAGTTAACAGATTTCTTTGCTGCGGAGCTACTTTGGAGCGAGGGGATGTTCATCCACTCTTYCTCTCCCATTTTTCTTTATTAAGGTGGAGTTCAGCTGAGACTGACTTCCTCTTTGGCTGTCCATAAACTGTGAAACAGAAGGATGCAGAAGACTATCCCCTGCATTTTTGTCCATGAGTGATAGGAGCACAAGATCATTAATACAAGTCTGCTGCAAAGATGAGTTCAGAGGAGAAGAGTATATCTCCAGCTCACAAAACATCCACTCCATCACATAGAAGTGCCTCCTCCTCATCATCATCTCAGAGAGACAGGAGGCAGGTAAGGAAATACTCCAGTTGTTGGTACYATCTGTTGGGATGATAGATTTATTCCTGTAATGTGACTGTTCTTGTTAGCTCTAGATTTGCTTGCTTATAGCGTTGGATGRTAGCACTACAGCCAAAAAGTGTTGATGTTTTGAATTTACTTTTTCCATTTCCTAAAGTGGCTTGAAAAAGACTTAGAAGCAGCATGGGCACTATTTACAGCACTGAAACAGGAAGTATATAATCTCAGGGACAAGTAGGAAACATGCTCTGGAGTCTTTTGGGAAGTGGTTTCTTTGGCAGCATGAGCCTGCAGTTGCTTGAAGTTGTTCTGTGTCATCTGTGAATGTCTCTTTGTAAATCCAACAAGAGAGATACATTATCGTTCTAGAAAGTGGTAATTCAGTTTAAATACCATATTGTTCATCCTTTCTGTAAGCACCCAATGTTTTAAATATTGTTTCACTACAAATTAACATTAATGRTACTACCTCATAGAGTACTAATCCRGTTATGTTAGACTTCCATTTTTAAGAGACTCTTGTTTGTGTGGATGCAATTCTCCAGGATCTCTTTGAGAGGAAGACTGTATTAATTCCCCTTGTGACAATTTGAGCTTTCCTKTGGGGTTTTTTTTGAGGGCTGGGTGTACAGTGTGGCCACAATGTCGGTGGGAGCACTTCAGAAAATATCAAAGCTACTTACTAGACTTCAGGTAAGTTCTTACACACATATTTTACAAATGCAAAGGTTGMTACAGAAAAATTGGTTTAGAAAAGAAGCATATTTTAAAACTGTGATCCATGAAAGAGGCAAATAAGTTTAAAAAATTCAAATAAAAATCATTGGCTTAGGAATATTTTCCCAGCTACTTGTATGGCATCTCTGATACTATTTTCTCAGCTGCTGCTGAGGAAGTTTCTTCCCTTACCTCTTAAGAAAATTTTGAAACTCAAGATTTTTTAATGAATACTATAAAATTTACAGGTTTGAATGTAAATAGTCTCACCACAAGGTACTTTTTAAATGTTAAATCAGGAGAAGAATTCTGATGTATGCTCGATAATAGGCAGGAAATGCGTGTGCAAATTTTTAATAATTTCCATTGCTGAAGTAGGTCCAAAAAGTATTTTCTCACAGGTGATAAATATTTTCCCTTTCGCAGTCGCAGTGTACAGGACTTTGGATAGCTGTAGTGAGTTAATTAAGTCTTGGTTAGGATATCACCTTTTAATTTTTCATTAGTTCCATCTGGAGCAAGAATTCTGATATAATTTGTTTAAAGCATCTGTGCATTTTATCTCCCATATTTAAGCCCGAAGAAGGTAAATGCAAGAGTAGCAGGAGCTGCTGGTCTCAGCTAAGAGCATATTCTCTGAGTTTTCTTTGTAGTTAGTTTGACACAACCATGCAACTAGGAATAATAAAAAAARAGCCAAACCAAAAACCTCTTGTGAATACATTTAAACATAAATCTGATGGCTACCGCATCTGTTACCATAGCAACAGTACAGAGCAAGGTATACCTGATATCATAATGAAWTAGATGCTTAACTTTAGGTCCATATTTGATCACGGAAACGTGAAGCACAATTTTAAAATAATGCTGTAAAGGTTGATGGTGTGATGCATCCAGAGGATCCCATAAAGTGTGATGATGCTTAATGAGTACTTAGGCTTGTAAATGTGGACTGGAAGGGCTGCTCCGAGGCGTTTGCTTTTGCCTCAGTTCTCTCAGTGTTAAAGCAGGAGAATGAATGGGTGAGCAGTTTCCTCTGCAGAAGAAATGGAGCTGCAGCGTGCAACGCAGCATGGATTGCAGTGGTGCTGTACCCACGGAAAGGAGCATGCACACTTCCTCTCTGCATGTAGATGCAGTAAAACATCAATTTCATCCCACCATCCACTGTAACAACTGTATTTTTAATTTCTTTCCTTGCTTATAGTATTGTTTTTATATATACTGGTTTTTATGTATATTGGTTTTCATTGCCCTTTTGCCCAAACACAGTGATAACTAGGGGGTAGGGGATTTTGGTTTAGAGGCTGTTGGATTTTACTTTGAAAAGGCTTTAAAACTCTGTCTTGCTGCCTCCTTGGACTCTTCAGAGCAGCTAGTGGAAAAGCACCCTTCCTAAATTGGTAATATAAATGAATATGGAAAATKATGTGACTGGCTGAACTGCCAGTGTAGCTTTTATTGTCATATGTGAGGATAACACTGGGTATTTCTGGATGGTTAATGATTGAAACCTYCTCATCATATAATTCTTGTCAAAGTCAGACCAGCAATTAAGGAACAGTTTCCCAATAAATTGTGGTACAGGAGGCTGAATGAGTATGAACATGACTGTGATAAATCATTTTAGGGAGAGTGGAAAGTGTCATGCTGTATATAATGCTGGCATTTTAATCTATGTGTTTTATTTGTACAGTATACRTCACCTAAGAGAATTAGCAGTCAGCAAAAGCTTTGACATTGCCAATTTGCAGGCTCCATGAGTAATAATTAAGCCAACAATAGCTAAAAAAACTGATTTCAGATTTTTCTTATTCATTTTCATTTAAGTGTGTTTAGTTTGGTTGATTAGACAGTAGAAGACTCAGAAAGGACCCGYTTTGTTTAACCTCTGAGTTGGACAGGGTGGCAAGGCAGTTGTGATACCCTGGATAAAGAGTGCTTCAGAAGAGAGAAACAACAGTTTTTCCTACTGTGGAACTGTTGCAGAGCGTGAAACTTGTCACTTCCACTGTGAATAAGAGCTTCGTACAGAAGGTAGCATAAAAAGTTAAATTCTGAAAGCCTTTTTTGTGGGCCATACTGGCAAGGCAGATTCTTGTGTTTCATCCCTGAGGAAACTCTGAAAACTCTGGCTATATATTGCTGCACAGCAAAATGAAGGAAAACTAACAACTCTTAGAAGTACAGCTGACTATGATAAAATCATATGTTGTATATTCAGTTTTATGGGTGGAAGTTCTTTATGAATATTCTGTATTTTGTTTATTGACTCAGTATGCAGCTCATGAGGCAGACTGTAATWCATTATATATTCTCTGCATTGTATGGGTTGTAATATTGTGCTGAGAGGAAAGAAGTAAATACATCATAGGGTTAATAATGTGCAGTTTGGCGAATTGGAGCCTGACCTCAGGCTAAACTGAGGGAGTGATACAGAAGGAGAACAATAATATTGAAACTGTGAACAAACGGGAGATTTTGACTTTTCTGACCATCACCTAAAGGCTAGCTAATACATAATGTAAAAATGGATATAGCAATGTTTTCTGTTTTAAGTGTGAGTTCTCTTCTAACATCTTAATTTTCCTTTCGGCCTTTGATGGGGGAGATCTGCATTCTCTCGCTCTTTTTGTGTTTTTCTTTACCAGTTTGCTTTTTCAACAAATCCTTGGTTCTTTTCCTACACAGCAATCTCAAAAGATAGTCCTATTGCATTTAGCCTTGTGTTGTCACCTCTCTACCTGGAGAGCTTTCATATTTCAAACAACTGTTGTCTTTTAGCCATATGTAAAGAGTGAAAGGTGGGGGCTTTGAAGGAAGAGGAAAAAAGATTTTCCAGAGCAGAGATCTGCTTTTCAGGTCTTAATATGGCTTGTTGTTTGTTTTGGGTTGAGTTTTTTTTCCTTCTGCACAAGCAGTATTAACTAATAGAAGGGGTGTACATGAGGGATTCACAAAGGACTGAGTTTGGGCTGCAAATGTTTACCTGGCCATGAAATATAAAAGCAGAGCGCGATTCCAAGGCTCTGGTCTTGCCTAAAGGTCTGCACTGGAAAATGCCTACTTAGCTTTTTGCAACCACTGTATTTTAATTGTCATAGTGGTCTCCTGAAAGTGGTTTTTCCTAAAGYGGGTATCAGCATTTTGGAGATGCTTAGACAGTGCTGCTCATACAAGATTGCAGTGTGGCATAACCTAGTGTATTCCATGTGGAAGAGACGTCTGAGCACRTTTATGTTCCTTTTTATTGTGAAAGTGGGTAGCAGCCTACGTGCTTGCTCATGGCTGTCAGTCTGATGTGACATCTGGGAAAAATACTCTTGTTGGTTACCTGTAAATTCCACTTGTTCCTGTCTCTCTTTGACTTCAAAAAGAGAAAGGCAAGGATGGAAAGYCTGGTAGACATAGTACAGACCTTAGAATGTGCAGCCATGCTCCTAGCTTTGCTCTGTAGCAAAGCATAGACTTCTAGGAGCCTTTTTATTTTGCAGTAGTTTGCAAGGATTATTTTMATAATAATTATTAATCTTTCTGAGAGTTTCAAAATCAAGAGGCTACTAAATGCCAAGTACTGTTGTTACAGTGATGTAATTCTCTTTTGCTTGCTTTCCTAATTAACTCTCTTTGCATAAAACTATTGAAGTGGGATTAGAGCAGGAAGTGTTGAGTACTTTAAAGGCAACAACTCACTGGAGCAAGCAAATGTTCTGAGGGAGCCAAAGAACGAAATAGCAAAATTGTTAACAAAAACATGCCATTATTCTTTAAATTGATTAGTTGCTGCTGCTCTATAACATTTTTTTCCTGTGCCCTTAGTAGAGTGTGAAAATTTTTCTTAGGTTTGGACGGTAGTGGGTCTTACTTCAGTGCCTGATAAAATGTCTGAAGCAGTGTAACTTTTCAAGCTGTAGAATATTCATGTGAATGTTACGTTAGGTTCAATCCCATAGCACCTTTTAAAAATGAAATCATAAGTTTCAGACCRCTAAGATTTTTGTCATTTAAATGATAAGATTGGTGAGTGAACTAGACTCTACACACAATCAGAAGCTGGCTGAACTTACAAAATGATTCTCTCTGGTGTACAGGTTTGTCTGGAGATGGGATAGGAACCCCTGCAAGTGAGAGTGGGAGGGAATAGGTACAGGTTGATGCCAGGGGTGAGGCAGACCCCCAGGTACTGATGCTGATGGRTGCATTGGGAGTATGAGACATTCTGCAGTGCTGGGAATCCTTGTGGAAGGCTGCTGGCATGCAGTGGCAGAGCACATGCCCAGGATCCCAGTACAGCTGGGTGCATCAGGCTGGCTCTGTGTGTGTGTGAAGGTAGCCTGCAGGCACACAGCAGATGTCCTTCATGTTGTGCCTGTCTTTCTGCCTAGAATTTACCTGAGAGATAGACAGCAAACAGAAGAAGTACATCTGTCCATGTGCTCCTGCCCTTGGTGGTACTATAGTGGTGTAGAGACAAGAACCAGAGCACAGRCCTGGAGATAATAGATGGAGATGCTGCCTCTTCATAAGGAAGAGTTGGCCTTAAAGCTTGGAAGAAATAAAATAGTCTGGAGCAGTCAAGGAGAGGCAGTGAGAGCATTCATACCAGGCTGTCCCAGGGGGCTCAGTGTACACATTCTCTGAGCTTCATAAACACTGCTACCTCAGTTATCCTACTCTAGGAGYGCTTTACAGGTTGCATGGAGAATGCTGAAGTTCAGATGTGGGCTATGAAGAAAGATTTATTTTTTAAAAATATGTCAGTTTGATTATAAGTGGTGCCTGTAGCTATCTTCTATTACAAAACCAGGGAAATTGCTCTCATAAAAGCTTAATTACCCATGCAAATTATGACAGATAATTTAAGGTGGTGTTTCCWGAACATGGTCACTTTTGCATTCCTCTTGTCTCATTTTTTTCCCTGCATGCATACATGTCCTACATAAGCATGTCTCACATGTCTCACTTTCCTTCAGAATACAAAAACTCAAAGTGGAACACACACATACCACAAATCTGGAAGGAAAAAGTGCAGCTCTTCTGAAGTGTCATTTGGGATTTCTGGGAAACAGATGGGAGAGAAGAAAGAGAAGCATGATTGTATTTTCATTTCTTCAGTGGAGAGGAAAAGCACAAGGGTGAAGAGGGAGGGTGATGGCAGATATGATATGGAGGCTTGTGTTTTCTAGACAGTCACGTGTGGTTGGGATTATTCACATGCAAAMTATGCAAATGTATTAGACGGGTAACTCTGTGCCTTAATAATGCGATTTGCTGTTCTGACATTCTCTGTTCCTGTTTTTATTAAATAATTTACCCTGAAACTGAAAATGAAGTGATTACATAAAAACTTTTTTCCCCTAGTAGAATAATATTTCATGTAAAAAAAATAGGATTAAAAGTTTTTCATCCTCTCTTTTTCCTATCTCCTATATTTTTATACTGTGTAAATTGAAGTTTAAAGGCTATTGAAAAGGATAAGTAGGTAGCTTWCAGAAAGAAGTGAGAGAGGGTCACAGGAAGAAAGGTCTTTCTTCTTCRGAACCTGTGCACTTTTTAAAGTGAGGTCCAGCTTCTTCATTTATCATTTGTGTTAACATTGACTCCCTTTCATGTCTATAATATCTTCATTCATAAAAAAAACCTAACACATCGAGGAATTATTATCTTTTGTGTATATAATTTTATTTTCCTCCATTTTTTCTTTTAAACCTTATCAGCAWCATTAAAATGAAATGGTAGCCTGAGGCTATTTAACAAAATATCAAGCCTTTTAATTGGGATTATTCAATAATGATAATAAAAGCTTTGTATCATTAGCTAAAATTTGCATTCTCTCTGTCAGACACTGTGAATTTATCTGTTTGTGCAATCTTAAGGTAGGTGCAAAGGGAGAAGATTGTCATTAACACTCAGGCTGTGGCTTGGCAGTTGTTCCAAACCATCGTTTTGGCAAAAGAAAGGTTGCTGGTACAATGATAGGTAGCTCTTTTCTGCTTTATCCAGTTGTGCTGATGATTCCCTCCAATAAGCTCTTCATGAAGCAAGACCTTATTTGTCTTCAGAATTTGTCAAAAAGTACCTTGAAAAGCAAAGGCTTCCTTGCTGCTAGAGTCTAAAAGCACTGACATGAAGTACAATCCAAAGCTGGAAAGGKCTGACAGAGAGCTCCTGAGCTAACAAATCCTTGACATTTCTGTTACACAAGAAGGGTTTACTTTGCATATCCCAGGAAAGAAGTAGGCATACATACCTGGATATTATTCATATCCTACAGAATTGCATCATATATAGACTTGTCTTTCAGTAAAAAGGTTACAAAGAGAAAATGTTGCTCTTAAGTACATTTCTGTACAAGATGAACATGTCTTACAAGAAGAAAAAAAATACTGTGTGTGCTTTTCACAACATATTGCTAAGTTCCTTTGTCAGTTAGTTGATGCTGAGATTGCTGAAARCAGCTATGGAACAATGCCAATAGAAGACACTGAGGATAAGAATAGGACCGTGACTGCTTTACAAAAATTAAAAAACTGTGCTAGAAGATAGAAAGGAGATATACATTGATGAGATATGGTTGTTTWGCTTTGCACTCACTCTTCCCTCACAATTATATTGAAGAATCTGTCTTTCTGCCAACATTAGCAGGAGGAAAGCCAGAGCTGGCTAAGAAGCATCCTAAGAGAAAAGCAAGTTTCAAGGTTACTCCCTTTCAAATAATATTGCAGATTAACTCAGCACGGATCACTGYTTGTTTAGAAGGTAGTTAAAATTGRCATATATGCAGTCAAATCTGTGTCTACCTTACTACTTCTGCTGTGTTTCAGATTACCAGAAAATAGTGTGGTTTTAATTGAGAGRAAGTGATTAAACATTGCACTTTGTACTAAATGGAATTCAAGTAAGAGTACAGTTTTGTAAGGTTGCAAAAAGAATTCCARTAGCAAATAATAAAAGATGCACTAGTTAGTACTTTGGATTGAAAAAAAACAAGATAAAAAACCCAGACAGAAAAGTTCTATTTTGAACTGCTGTTGTAGGACAGTGWATGTATAGGCCCCACAGTTATGGGTGTTGGGAGACTGCTAGAATGCTGTGAGCAAGCAAAATGATCCATCAGATCTTTTTCATTTAATTACTGTTAACCACTTGTTGAGTACATTTCTGAACTACAGAGAGTCTGTGTCCAGTGTAAGTGATGAAATCCTCACCAGTTTGTATTTGGAAATTTATAAATGATAGAGATATCTTTTCTTTAGATATAATTCATTCCATTAAGTAAGTAAGCAGTGAAGCTGAGGGGAGAGGCATGAGTGTCAGACTTGTCTTTCTGGATTTTCTGTCTCTACTTACTCAAAATCAGTTTTCTTTCCTTGTCTTTCCTGTGAAAACAGTTTATTGTCTTTTGTTTTAATGGAAATCAGATTCAGTAGAGTTAAATTAGGGTCTTCACCCTCTGGTCTGATGGAGACCAACCTTACTGTGGGATGGGGAGGAGAGGCAGAGGAAAGAAAAGGGAAAACCTGAGAGTTGAAATAAGAACAGTTTAATAATTGAAAKAAAATATAAAAATGATTGTAAGGGAAAGAAAGAACAAGAAAGAAATAAACCCCAAGGAAGGCATGTGATGCCCAGTAGAATGGCTCACCACCTGCAGGCCCAGGCCCAGCCCATTCCCCAGCAGTGATTGCCATCTCGTGTCCAACTCCCCCAGTTTGTACCCTGTCCTTGGTGTTCTSTGGTATGGAATATCCCTTGGACCAGTCCTGGTCACCTGTCCTGGCCATGCCCCAGCCAGCTCCTCATGCACCTCCTCACTGGCAGAGTATRGGACACTGGAAAGTCCTTGATTTAKGGTAAGAGCTACTCAGCAGCAGCCAAAACATCACTGTGCCTTCAACRCTGTTCTCATACTGAATCCAAAACGCAGCGCTGTACCAGCTACTTGGAAGAAAATGAGCTCTGTCCTAGCCAAAACCAGGATAACGAGCTGTATGAGTCATTAAAGTCCAAAGTGAGAAAAGAAGTTGGCAATATACATGGAAGGATATTGTAAAATAGGTTTTCCATTCTTGTCTTCCAGAGAAGATGAGAATATGATGCAACATCGTAGTGCTATTTTGTTTTCTCCAATTTCTTTAATCCTCATTTGGGGAAAAAAGAAAAAAAAAATGCAGGGCGGGACAAGCATTTCTGTTCCTCATATGTTGGCTTGCTGGGGGTTTTTTGAGGCAAATGTGTGCCATCTATGTAATGTATGTGTGGATAATCATAAAGATGAAGGATTGTAGTTAGGATGAAGATTTTGCAATGGAATTACATAGTAATTGGAGTTAAACTTGTAATTATGTTCAGTTGGTTTTCAAGAGCACACAGAATATGCTGGTTGCTGGTGTTTTCCTCCAAGAGAAACCAGCTCYAGTGTGGTGATCCTGAAATATGAGGGGAATGTTAAAATGCAAAAAACCCCTTGACAATAATGTCAAGATTTAAATAATTTTTATTTATTTGATTCTAAATAACTAAACTCTTGCACTGTAAAATTAGCTGCTTTTCAAAATGTCAAGCAATTGTTTTATTTGTAGCTGTAATTTTGCAGAAAAATAACATGTGTTGATGGAAAACATTTTGCACCAAGTCTAGTCTCTTAGTATTATGCTAGAGCCATGTCACAAATCTAAAGAAATTATCTTGTATCAGTATAATTGTGGTCGTGAGTAAAGAGAATTGAAAAGCAAACGTCTATAGACAACAAGCCAACACTCCTGAAAGAAAGGAATATAAAAAAGGCAATTTTACTTAGAAGGTGTTAATTTTCTAATTTYCAAACAAATAATTGAATAAGTCAGCATTCATTAAAGTGCTGCTGGCTAATAATGTATTTCTCAACTGAAGTGGAACTGTAATGACTGAAGGCTAATTTAAAAAAAAAAAGGTACAAAACCTTCCTGGCTTATGTAATTTAAAATGTCACTAGAAATCTGGCAATCTAAGGGCTGTTGGGCTACTCCTCTCTAAATATTGTACAAAATGAAATTGCAGTTATGTAACAACAAACTGCACCAGCTGAGAGAACATGAGACCTTCAGAACATCTGTGTTGGGCATTGCTCCATCTCAGGATGGATGGATYCCTGCCTGCCAGACAAAGCTGGCAAGAACATTGGGAATCATCCTGATTATGCTAATCAAGAGACATTTTAATCTTCTTTGGAGGAGCAGATTTAGGTTCTTTTCTATATTGTTAAAATGTCATACTGTGTACATAAGTAGCATTTCCCTTATTGGGTGAGAAAGTTTATCATTGTTATTAGGAACTTTGTGGTTCTCAGCTCAAATTATTTTATTAAATTATTTGATATGTAACATAGACACCTGTGCTACATATATACACATTTTTTTGTCATCTGACTAGTAAAATACACTGGAMTAAAGTAGGGTGAACTTCCTTTGATAAAGCAGAAGTTTTTAAAGCATTAATGGTAAAGCTTTTTGCTGGTTAGCCCTGGAGTAAAGTAATACTGCTGCTTTTCCACATTCTTCACTGTAAAATTTAATTTTAAAAAGTAACTGAAAATAAATGCTGATTATTGTTGCATGGTGGTAGGAATGCTTATTAATCTCCACTGAAAACAGWGACACTCCCCATGTTTTCATATTCTCATTCACAGTTGCAACTTGAAAGAGAACAATAAAGGTCCGTGTGTTGCTCTGCAGCAAGATTTGTTCTCTGTTGTATATATGCATTTAAATGAATAGCTGTGTTTATTTTAATTTAGTTTGGTTGCAGTCCTTTATGTACTTAATAATTTAAATAAACAATAATATTTATGCTGCTATTTGTATGTACCTCTATATTTCCTGGTTGTTGCTGCTGCTGCTGCTGGTACCTGAGTAATCTCTTCTGCAGTCAATGTAAAGAAGCTTAATTGTGAACAAAATTTAATTGGCATTTTCAGCTGAGAAAAACATATGCTTGTCAGAGGGTAATTGCAAGTTTATTATTGTGCTGTATGTCCTGGAAACGAAGTAGTTTTATTTTATGCCAAAGAGATRCTAATAACATGTTGTGGTAGAGTTCTTACAAATAGTAGGATAAGATGTAGCAAAATCTCACCAGAGAATGAAATGCAGATCCATGCCTGTGGATTGTGGTAATTTTCTCTTTTACCACCAATGCTTTTTCTTTTATAAAGTAGGGGTTTTTCAAAAATGGAAAGACATGCTTCCATTGTCTGGAAAGTAGAAAGACATGTTTAGATGTATTTTAAGAACAGCAATCTTTTCAGGACTAGTTGTGACATTGTGTATTTCATTTTTATTACAATGCTTTGAAGATATAAAATTTTATAGGATTTTCATATGTAAAAACAGCTGCAGTGGTTTAAGATCACAGTGTTCCATGAATGTTCAGCAGCAAGGCCATCAGCTGAGACACAGTAACTGATCTTGTTAATACCTGTAATCTCTTCAAAAGCATTTGTGTAGTGTGTTACTTTTTCTCAGCTGAGAAGCCAATAACAAAATGCTGAGRTGTGATAATGAATATTTYAGAGGCAGTAATATCTTACGTGAAGTGAATGTAGGGCAGTGCTGACTGCAGAGTATGTGGACTCAGTGTCTTGTATRTTAACAGAAAATATGATAGGTCTGGTTAGGAGCACTTTGAATCTCTGTAGAGGTAAGAACTGCATGACTCATCTTTCCTGGCTATTTTTAGTTCACCATCATTTCTAGGTTAAACAGAGTAATTAATTAAAAACCCAGTAATGAAGAAAGAGAAGTATATTGCCTCTGCAGGCCAACCAGTAGTGCATATAAGTCATGGATGGGAGGTATTGTGTATGTTTTGAGCCTTGATGTTGTCTTTAATTATTTTTTTAGAGTGTTCATATTTTGGAGCGAAAGGCTTCTTCAGGAAGCACAGACCCTTCTTTAAGCAAGCAGTTCCTTGAAAGTGATCATCTCTCTCTATCCAAGGTAAGCAAAAGCCTGGGATGGAGCTACAAAGTAGTTTGACTAACACTGCAGGTGTTTTGTGTTCAGTGTTTTGTATGAGTCTACCATTTGAGTATATTGGGAGTCTGCCCTGGAGCTTATTGGTCTATAACTGAGGTGTAAGAAGAGCCAGTAATCTTCAGAAGATGTTATRTTAACAAAATAAAGGATTGGTTTGTTTTTCTGGGTTTTTGTTTTTTGTTTGTTGTTTGTTTTTTTTTTCACATCGACGGCCCCAGGAACAAATTTTACTTTCTCAGAAAATGGGGCTAGAAGGGACTTTGGTGATCCTTGTGGGGACCCCTCCAAGTCAGGATATGATATGATTCTATGACTTTGAGAAGTTTTCCAGTTCAGTCCTCTTACTACGGTAGAGCAAATAATATCCAAATCTAAAAATGCTGCCAATAAATATTAGTTTAAAAAATATGTCCTAATAACATCCCTTGTGTGTAGTTTGAAATTTAAAAGCTCTTGCTGAGATTTTCTTTCCTGAGGTAAAGGTTGCAACTGCAGGGGTGACATCACCCTTGTAAAAAGTGAAGCCTTATGTGTGTTGTTTTGAAGTCAACTTCTTTCTGCGTAAATTGCTCAGTTTTGGAATAAGTGATTCCAAACAAGTCTAATTCCACATAAAGAAAGCTTCATTTTGAGATACTTCAGATGCAAAAGTACGATTGTTTCTGAAAAGKTGAGGGTGCTGTGATGGAATATTTGGTGGGAAATAAAAATCTGAAATTAAATATCAGTAAATTTTGAAACAGACCTGGTTAAACAATTTTGAAATAAAGTATTCTGTTCATCCAGGGAAAATGAAATGATTTATTCATTTTTATTTGGAAAATAAATATTTTGCAGTCAAAACTTGAGAAAGCAGTTGGTGGTGGCTCCTTTAATCCCCAGACAAGGGGTATGTGCAGAGGCAGGCACTGAAAGCTGTGCTTGTGTTCTCCCAGTTGTGCTGCTTTGCACAGGACTGTCTCTCGTGGAATACCTATGGAATCACCGAAGTCCTAAAATACCAGTGCTGTGCTGAGAACTGGCTTGGATGAGGACTCTTCAAGTGTATCACTTTCACTCTGTTTTTTCCCCATTTTTGTCTCTCCTTCATAATGGCCTTTGTATTGGGCATATCACAACACACCAAAACTCTGGAATGAGGCACAGGTAGGATTGTTTAGGAGGGTTTTAAGAACAGCTTGTAGCACTGAAGCAGCAGGAGACAAGTATCCTCACTGCACTGAATAATTGTTCATTTTATCCCTCTGTATCTGGTCTTTTGTTTAAATGAATAGCTATGTGAGATTGTGTGATTTCTAGTTGAGGATTAATCAATACTGATGTTATCTACTAGATAAAAAACTTATGCCTGCAGCTGATCATCTAAAGGAGAAATCAATATGGTGAAGGATCAGTTGGCAGAGATGCAGACTCTCTGCTGGTATATAACTTAGAGTTTAATTTGTCCCCCTCAAGTGCCAAGTACTTCCATGTAGGGAAAAATAATACATATGTGCTTCCTCTAGAGAATGGAAATAGASCATTGAAGCAAAACATGGGGAAGTAAAACAAAGCTGCATTTTGAGTAGGGGATTTACAGACAATGAGATAATTAGTTCATGGTTATTCAGGGGAAACTAAGCTGAATGAAGGTTTCTATTAAAATTTACAGCAGTATTTATTATTTGGGGTAGAGCTTTTCACCCTTCTCAAAATACCAAGATCTTATTYGAAATTGTAGTTTTGAAATTTGCTGTTGCTTTTGGAACTATATTTTYGTTACAGTAATGTTGATGTTATTAGGGCTGTGTAATTTATTCAGAGGTGTTGGGAAAGACTGACAGCACTTGGCTCTGAACACTTTGTTGGGAATGTGGAGGCAATTTTTTCCCTTTAAATGTTTGATGCTATATGACCTCCTTCCTGTCTTGTTAGCTTTTCATAACATTGCTAGGAGTTAYGACAGATCAACTGAGAAAATGCAAGTTTACAGCTTTGTAAGGTATAATTAGTAAAACATAGTCTGAGAAATCTGGCAGTAAGAGATTTTTAAACTGGTGTAGAATTTTTAAAATTACAGTAGTAGCAAGAGGATAGAAATACATTCTAAGAGAAAATATGACTCTTATCTTTTTCTCTTTAAAAATATTGTTCTTTACCTGATCACTGKGTTACATTGTAAATCTGGCTTGAGTTGCACCAGTCACCATGCAAAACAAGTGGTATGTACCAGAAATATGCTTTAATTTGCTCCATGAAAGACATACAACTGGTTGTATCTCAAATTATACTGTTCCTCAGTTTTTCTCTAGAGAGAAAATTAGTTAGCTTTCCTATAAATTTCTCGTAATACAGTGAAAATGAATGCAGGAAAAAAAACCTTTTTGCAGATTTCTGAAGGTTCAATTAGCAAGTGAAACTGTCATAAAATGCCTTTGAAGATTATCACTAGCTACACTCAAAATYAGCAATAAAGCAACATCTTCTGCTAGTTTTTCTGATTTGGAGGAAAAATTGGGKCATCCACAACCAATGTAGCTTGTACTTTAAAGATCAGAAAATCTAAATTTATTTCTAATTAGGAAATAYCACAAAGGGCACTCTTACTATGCATCTTACCTGGTAAGGGTTAAACATCTGAAAATGTTTGTATTTAATAGTTTTAAATGTGATGCATCTAGACATAATRTAGTGACCATGTAGTTTGGTACCTAAATAGGTAAAAGCCTGGTTCCTCCTCTTTGTCTTGCATTGAAGAATTTSTGTCACTCCTAAGTGCAATTTTTTGCCATGTGTGTGCAAAATTAATTAATCAATGTGTCTTCATGCTTTTTCATCAGGAACCTGACAGCTGGGAAATCATAGAGGGTCTGAAGATAGGCCAGACCAATGTCCAGAAGCCAGACAAACATGAAGGTTTCATGCTGAAGAAGAGAAAATGGCCATTAAAAGGTTGGCACAAGGTAAAGGTCTCATAAACCAGTCAGAACATTATTACCTTATTTTATTAGCTGGGATTTTTTTGTCTAGACAAAATTAGGATGTCAAATAAATATCCACTGTTTTGGTGTATGACTTTTTCTTCCACCTCTATRTGGAATTAGTTTGCAGACACAGTTCATAGCTCTCAAATCACAGTCCCTGCTGCCTAAGGTTGTATTTAAAATCCAGAAGGAAGTTGTGAATAAAATTGATCTGAYCCTCCAAAAAATCAATTAATGAGGTATATAAGAATTTATGGAATAAACCACTGCTCCCACACTTTTAAAATACATTATGTTAATGTGTTACTATTTGGCAAAGTGTCTATTTTGGTAAGGAACTAATTTATAGGAGAGCAAAAGAAGTCCAGCTTTCACAGTTCTGTAAAAGCAATCACTGCTGATGATCTAGATGAATTTAGAGCAGTTACCTGTGTAGATAATTTTTAATGTGATTAAGAACTTCACATTTTAACATCCCCCTCTACTCTGCCTTACATTTAACCTTGGGAACTATGCTGAGCTTAAGTTTTGAAACTTTGGGTTTGTTAATAAGTTTATTTGTTTTGCAATGCTGGYCTGGGTATCTTGGAGTTTCTGTAATAATACTTTTTGCTGAGAGTCAGTGAGGAACTTCAGAGACAATGATTGCAGCATGTGCTGTGTTAGGGTTCTGCTAGCAAAGCCATATACAACGTCTGTTGAACACTGCATGTCATATTCTGACAGTCCTGAATGTGCTTTGGTGGCATACCAGGTATAATGTGCACAGCTTGGTGAACTTACCATCCCCTGAAGTGCAGTGTGCATTGGAATGAAATTATGATGAAAGGTAATTTTCTTTTGTGTATGCAGCTTAGAGAGACAGAGCAATATGACATGAATATCATGTTCTTGTGTAGGTTGTTAGTGACCATACCTATGAAAAAAACACCCAAAATGTTCCTGTTGTTTTGACGTCTTACTCAAGAAGTTATATCTCCAAATGTGCTGGTTTCAGCTGGGGTAGGGAAAAGCACTGTTTTGCTGCCCTGTGTGAGATATTGCTACCATCTGTTGTGTGACTGGCAGAATTTCTAGAACCATCTTTGAGGGGGATTTTCTGCTGTCCAACTACTGACCCTGCTCGTAGTGTTAAATTAGCAGGTTTACCTGAGGTAACCATTGCCCTTCCCTCCCATGTCATAACAGCTTTGAGAATCAAGCAGAGTATTTTGCTGTGTTTTGGGATTTTAACATAGATTAATGCTTTAGGTTACACTCTAAAAATAYGAGTTATTTGCTATTAATTTGCATGTTTTTAAAGTTGGTGATGATAAACATGAGTTAGCAAATGWCATTTCAAGTCCAGTTTTCTGCTAGGCTTTATGCTGTGTGCCAAAGTCTGCATTAACTTGACTGCAAAGCAGCTGGAGTGATCTGGTACAGACAAGCTATGGCAGCTTTAATTGAGGGAGAAATACAGCTTGAATAGGGGATTCTGGTCAGAGCAATAAAGGTGCAGCAATAGCACAGGCATCATCMTGTTAGGCCAGTCCTGGTACCCATGTCAGTGAAGCTGCAGTGGCTCAGCCTGTATCACCAACACCTGAGACATCAGCCCTCCCATTACCTGGGGATAGTGCTGGGAACGCTGCAATATTTGTTCTGGCACTAATACCTGGATTAACACTAGACAGGGTGTCTTCAACACCTTGAGTTACAATCTCATCTGTACTTCACTKAGTACAGGTCTGCCAGAAGGCACAAAGTTTGGCATGGTAGACCAGGGTCTCTCATRTGGGCTTCCTTTTGAGATGTAGATCTTGCACTAGGAAAAACTTCTCAGTTTCTGGATAGGGAAGGTAGGTTGCTAGTTTGAAATGTGACCAGCTTTTGTGGGAAGAAAAACAGGAACAAAATAAAGATATAAGTCTCTTCTCTTACAGTCTCTTAGAAAGTTTATTACATTGCCTGGAAAACTGAAAAAAACCCCACCTTCATTAGCATAGTTAAGATAAGCCTAGAACATCATGTTGAAAAAAGAGAATCCAGGTTCTTTTTTTTGTTTAAAAGATAATTGTTGTCAAAAAACAAGCAAGAAAATTATTTAATACTGTATTTATCCTCTCCTTCCAACCCCCAAACATTCCTTAATTTTTACAGGGTAATCCTTCTCCAGATGAATTGTTGTACACAGTTTAAATTGCATCTGCTCATTAAGAAAGAATGTTGTTGGATTTTTTTCTTATAATTTCAGAGGTTTTTTGTCCTGGATAATGGAATGTTGAAATATTCGAAGTCACCAATTGATGTAAGTAGAGCTGACGACTTTAAAACTTCTAATGAGGTTCTGCCTGCTCATACTCACTCTAGGCGTATTTATGAAAGTACACACATGAAAGTTGTTGATGAATTTAAAGATAAATAATGTAAGATTTTGGTTATCTCTTCCAAGAATTCTACCTTTTTTACTTCTGTGGAAATAKAAGTTAAATTAATAAAGGTAGTTTCTTGAATAAAGCTGCTTGAGAGATTAGCCTGACCATATATTTTTCTTTTCAAATTTTTATGTTAGTCAGAGCTGATTATTCTGAGGCATGTGGATAGCACGAAGAATTAATACCAATTATTTATATTTGATACCAATAGCTACCAAGTCCTAGCAGTAGAGTGTCAAGTACTGTCTAATTTTCTCTGCTTCTCACTTACCTGTACCTGTGCACTGGTGTGAACAACCTAACACACCCAAACTTTGGAGTTCGCTTTGTACCAGTATTTCTTGTGAGATAATTTTCTCTGACTATAAATATAAGTGGTTAAATGGTTAGTCTGAGTGCAGCTTTCTTTTTAATMTGGCTTTATGCTAAAATGGTATGAAATGGGAAACCATATCAGTACTAGCTAGTTTTCTGTTAAAGATATAGAAAAAGTGTGTGATACTTCTAAATTTTTGCCCTGATGTTTTTTATTTTAGATACAGAAAGGAAAGGTTCATGGGAGCATCGATGTTGGTTTGTCAGTCATGTCTATAAAAAAAAAGGCTCGTAGGATAGATCTTGACACCGAAGAACATATCTATCACCTAAAGGTAAAAAGTAAAACTACATACTGTTTTTTCATCCTCAGCAGAAACAAATAAAATTGTAAAGGATTGTGAAGAAAAGCAGTATCTTGGATGYTTTCTTGATGGTAAATTTTTCTCCAGGTGAAATCACAGGATTCGTTTGATGCATGGGTTTCAAAGTTGCGGCACCACCGATTGTACCGTCAGAACGAGATTGTGAGGTCTCCCAGGGATGCCAGCTTCCACATATTCCCCTCAGCATCTACTACAGAGTCTTCACCAGCTGCCAATGTGTCAGATGGAAAGGTGTGCRGTGTTCTTTGGTTGAAAACTCCTGGCTTGCTTGTGGGCAGTTTCAGTGGGCTTTTCTTCTAATGCCAAAAGGACAGGAGCTTCCACTGTGGGAACCGATCTCCAGAGGAAAGCTGTRAGAGTGTGCAGCTGAAATCAGCTGAAATCCTCTCTAATTTAGCCTGACTTCATTAGAATGGGCTGCTGTAGAGATCTTGCAAAGTATTCACCACCCATGCAATTTGCACCAGCCTTTGACATCAGGTATAAATCTGTCTCTCTGCTGATTATATTTTCCCTCTTAAACAGCAGCTTTCCTAACTGGTACCTAGCACAGTCCACTTGTGAGGTTCCTGGTTTGATTCTCCAACATGCTATTCTGAAAAATCTGTGTCTTTGGGAAYTATGGAGACAAATCACAGATTTCACTGAAAAAGCAATGCAATAATTTGGTTTCTATTCTGAAGTAATATAGTCATTACACTGACAAAGCAATACAGCCACAGTAAATGTAAGCATTTTATTATGCTTTAGGTGCAACAAAATAACTTCCCCTGGCAGCCTCCTATACCTTGCAGTAACAGCCTTCCTGTCACCTGCACTACTGGTCAGAGTAAAGTAGCAGCCTGGTTGCAGGACTCTGAAG
Organism: Cardinalis cardinalis; assembly: GCA_014549065.1. Classification (NCBI taxonomy): domain Eukaryota; kingdom Metazoa; phylum Chordata; class Aves; order Passeriformes; family Cardinalidae; genus Cardinalis; species Cardinalis cardinalis. The sequence goes on from JACDOX010000003.1 coordinate 8,621,798, forward strand.
AGATGGACAGATGTGCAGAAGGTTAGACTTTCTTTTCATGCCTTGTTCTTTCAGCAAAACCCCTTGTTCATATAAGAAAGAGTCCTGTAGGTAAAGTGGTTATGTTGCATCTTTATATGAACATGTAGTAGCTCTTCAGGTAATTGGAAACTTTTACCTTGTGGTGGGAACTTTGCTCTCTATATGTTTTGGGATGTTGCTTTTAAAATTTACTGTGATAATCTGTGTTATTTTGRTGAATGTCATTGTTCAAATGTGATCACTTCTTGAGGTCCAGAGTTGTTGCTGACTCCTATAGAAATAACAAGTGTCCAACAAAATAAAACTTTTACTTGGATACCTTACTACAAGGGRTTTGGACACTTAACTTCTATAATGCAATTAAGTGCAAACAATGGACACCATGGCAATAAAGTCTGAATTGAAGCACCTAATGTATTTTTACTTTAAATCTCTTAGATCTTGCTCATTGTCAGTCTAACCTTGTGGAACTCAGTAAACTTCTTCAAAATTTAGAAATATTACAGAGGACTCAGTCAGCACCAAATTTCACAGACATGCAGGTAAATATGATTGAACATAAATCATTACACTGAAATATTTGTTCTTTCTGTTAAGGGAAATATAGAGGTGTTCTCTGTTAACTCAGAATGTTTTTCTGAAGTAATAGTGAATCTTGGATGGAATGCTTACCTTATATGTCTGTTTTAATCTTGTGTAATACTGTTTCTGTTTCATGTGCAAACAAGTAATTAAGATGTATTCAGTATTTGAGTTAAATAGGACAAATCAAATGATTAAGTAATGTGCAAAACAAAACTGAGGACTGTTGCAATAGAACACATGTATAAATTGAAATTATATTTAAGAAGTTTTTGTTGTGTTAAGATAACATTTTAAGTCTTTTAAGGATTGGAGACCCAAAGACCCTCAAAGATGAAGTTGCATGCTCTAGAAAAGGGGGCATAGTACAAAGGTCCCAAGTTTTGGACTGTTTCCCAGTTCAGGGTGAGTTTTCCTTTTACCAGAAAGCAACAGCAGATCCTAAATCTTAAATACTTTCTTCTATTTTCACTGAATCTTCTTGTCTGTACAAGTGTCTGAGTAGTACCACAACAGAAATCCATGAGGATTTCAAGATCATGTCSTAAATATTATGTGCCCATGAAAAGAAGGGGCACCAGTAGTTTTGCTGAAGGAGCTAACTGTACCATGTGTTTATGAAAGTGTACAGATAGCTACAGCTGATCCCTGCTCCAATTTTGGGCCCCAGCAGCAGCATTCTTCTCCTTACTTTCTAATTTGTACCTGTTTAATGCTACAGTTCTTTACTAACTTGCTGTATTGTCTGTGTTGCTTGTGTCAACTTAATAGCACTTTGTTGCTTTTAACTATTTGTGTAATGTAGGCTAACTGTGTAGATATTTCAAAGAAAGACAAGCGGGTCACGAGACGATGGAGAACAAAAAGTGTCAGCAAAGATGCAAAAATCCAACTTCAGGTACTGAATGCACTATGTTTTACTTTTTGCTGTACTTTAAGATTAAATTCTAAGCATAAAATGATGTATTAGCTGGAAGTAGGAGGTCACTGTGCTGTCTTTCACGTTTCTGATGAAGTAAATTAATTCTCAGTTTGTTGTTCAAAACCTAGAGAAGATAGTGAGAAAAGTACCGATTTTATTTTCATTCATATGAAAACATTGCCATCTAGGGAAAGGAGAGGGATCTGAATATTAGTCAGTTAAGGTATTCAAAACTCAATATACACACACCATATGGGGATACTGCTATTCCAAATCAAAGTTGCAAAGAAGGACAACKGCCTTCAAGTGAACAAGTGATGTCAAGTTAAAAGGAGAATGCAATACTAAACACACCTTTAGTCTTTGTCAAAACCTGTACTTGGAATATTACCAGTTATAGGTACTTTCACAAGCCTTCTGTTATGGAAAAGGCTAATATGGGAACAAATAAAATAACCAAGAAATAAATTATGTGAAGGAAGAATTTACTCCATCCTTCCCTAGAACTGAAAGCACAGAAATAAGCATAATGTGCATGTATTGCTGCCTTGTGTTTTGTTGGAAGCACTTGTGTATTCTGAGGTTTGATCCAAAATCTGATCTTCTTTATAATTAAGCAACTGATAATAAAGACTATTCAACTGGCTTTGGGAGCCAACARTCACCACTGTGATGTCTGCTACTGAGTAAATAAATGCCAGCAACTTTTAATCCATTCAAATATCTTGAAATTAGTGCAAACTTTGAAAGCTYTTAGTGTGTCCCCAATAGGCACATTAAGGAGTTTTCATTTAAGATCAATGATCTTAAGGAAGGAAGAGGTGATAGTTGCATCAGCTTTCTCRTTGCAGCTCTTGTAGTTTATTTTTCTTTTCACCTATTATACTTTGATARTCACAATAGGTAGAACAATGAAGCATCTGTTGGGATTAAAATGATTTATTAACAATGGAGTTTTTGTGATTGATGTCATGTCATGCAATTGAAGAATCAGTTTTTCCCTGGTGCTGAATAACACAGGGAAATTAAAATATCAGTAAAATGCATGCAAGTACTTCATGCCTGTGAAGAGTCAGTCACCACTGCATGTTCTTCTTTYATGTCACAGTAACCTCAGAGAAGTCCTATCCACAAAAGTGATGAAAGCAGTCAATGTATTATTATTCCCATGTTACCTACGCTTTGCCWAAGTAGCACTGGCCTGGGCTCCCATCAAACTGCTTTTTGTGGCCTGGCAGGGGTGTGCCTCAGCTCCTGAAAAATAGAGTTCAAATATTTCAAATAGAGTTCCCAGAGAGAGTTTGTGTGCATGGCACTGCTCTACATGGGTCTGTCACTTCTGGATTGATAATGAACTCTACCTAACTTGGGTCAGCATTAATTCCTGCCAAGGTTCATGCTGCAAATATAAAGCTTATTTTGTTATGACAAAGTATTAAGTTATTGTTGTCTGATTTATAAATTAATTTGCAGTGAAACGTAAACAATAAAATTGTTCTAAATTGTATGGAAGACAAAGAATACTTGATGGCTACTCCATTATCTTGCCTAGTTTGATATACTCAGTTTATTCTTCCAAGGGCTGTCCTGTCTCCTGAGTGCTAGAGCTGTGGTCTGTAGGAAGATAGCCTCACTGACTCATTGTGTTATTCCTAATTGGCTTAGGTTGCCACTAAAATATGGATATCCTCTGATGTCTACAAGCCCTTTAAGCTAATTCCCACTTTGTTCTTCTGTTAGACACTCCTTCTACTTCTTGATCTTCCTTATTGCTCATTTTTTCAAGGCTGCTTSAAGTCTTTCTGAACTGTTTATCAGGATATCCCCTGCTGAGAATCATTTTGTCTGATTTGTGATCATTGTTTTCATGATGCTCACACATGATTTGCTATTGAATGGTTGACATTTGGTACTAGTAAGATTTCTGTTGTGCTATTACTTTCCTCATACCTCCATACATCTTGTTAGTTGTAGGGAATAATGCTAATATTAACAAACTAACTTTAAGCTGTTTTCACTGTTAATTCCATTTGGAGTACTTGCACCTATTTTTTTAAGATTGAGCAGTTTTTAACGACATCAAAGACGTTCTGATAGCACAAAGCTGAGAGCATCCTTCTGGGGAGCATAAAATTAGGGAGCTTTATGTAAAGGTGTGTGCTTTGTTAGKGATGGAGAGTGAGGATGTGATTTCTGCTGGCTCAGTATCCTCTGCATATGAGGCAAGGAGGGAACTCTCCCATCCAGGTTTTGGATTGTAGTTGTGAACATTCTTTTGTTAATGAGATAGCTTTTGTTGGATTCCTGCTAACACATTCTTGCAGTATGARTGCTAGGTGCATAATGTATGTAAAACATACTTTTTCCTCTAAGTATAGCTGCTTGATTTGTTTCCTAGACATTAATATTTACCACTGAAATATGCCAGTTTTGTGTGCAGTTGACTTTGCCCACACAGTGATCCCTGTAACTCAAGTGGGGTTGCTCCCTGAAGTAAAACTAAGCATAGCAGGTGTCTATACCTTTGCAGGCTTGGGTGTTTACTGTTGTTAAGTTGTTCAAAATTAACAGCTGAATTTACCGGACTTTACTCAAGAGTAATACATTCATTGCTTCTCTTAAGAGAGATTACTTTTATGAAGGAGGTTCATTTTGTTTTTAAAAAGCCTATTTAAAATTTCGTGAAATGGCCTGCAACAACAGGTTAGTTGATCTGTATTAATTCATTTGACAAATTATACTTTTGTACAAGAACTGAGTCATGAGTTTTGGGGATTTTTTTGTGCTTTTTTTTGTGGTTTTTAAAAAATTATTATTTATTTCCCTTTGAGTAAAAGGCTAAGTTATCATTCTCATGACAGCTTCAAAGGAAGAAAAAAAAGACATTTCTCTAAAACAATAAAGAACCAGTGATATTTTTGTTTCCCACAAAAGCTCAAAGTTGTAAAGTTCAAGACTTCACAGAGGGAATAGTTTAATAGAGAGCTGTGTGTTATGGAGTAATCTGAAAAATCATCTTGCTTTACTGAGGCTTTCAGGTCTGAACTGAAACCAGACCCAGACTAGTTATTACTTTTTCCCTTAAGTAAGTATTTCTTTTTATGGCAACTCAGATTATGACCTCACTTTCTGTTGTGTTGAGGAGAGTGTATGGTTCTGCAAAACTGACTATTCCCATTTTAATAATGCATACCTTCATTAATAATCTTATATACATATAAATTTGTGCATCTCTCTCTCTGTACATAGGTCTGTCCCTACTATTTAAATAAGAATATTCTTCCATACTCTTATTCACAGGGTGGAAATATTTTTGTTGAGCACAAAGATCTTTACATTATGCCTATGATCTGTTCTCTGCTTTAACAAAGTTTGTTCTCAGTGTTTCAGAGGTTATGCACATGTCATTTTAATGTGAGAATTGTATAAAATATTGYAACACAAGTCTTTTACTGTGATCATTAGACAACCCTTCCAACTGTCAGTGGCATTGCCACTAATATCAGCCAGAGGATGAAGTGCTTGGCCATTCATTCTCCACTGTAGCAACCCAACTGGGAATGTTATAGAAGCAAGACAGTTCAGCTAATAATTGAAATACAATATCCTGTTCTTCAGCATGGTGTCCATGTATCCAATCTACACGTTGTTATTCGTATGACCATCAGGCTTCTTGCAGAAAAAGTAAAAATGTGCATATATCTAAAAATGATGTAGTGGCTATAGGATGCAGGGGAGGAAAAATGTAAAGGAATTGAGAATTGTTTTCTAAAGGCAGAAAGGTGTATTTCCTAGTCTTCCAAAATCTTAAAATGGCTTCAAAATGATGGCATTTTGATTAAAGATTAAATAGAATGACTTTATGACAGATATGGAGCTCCTCTGCATTAGACAGTTACTTGCTTGACTTTAATGTACTGTGAAAAATTTTCTTGCAAGTAAAATAAATGTAAAATTAAGCAGGATGAGGCCACAAGTTAGACATGCAGAAAAGGAAGCAGTTGTTGAAATACTTAGTTTTTATTTGTGCTCCTTTATCTGAGTTTTTGCCTTGGTTTGGAAGTCAAGGCTTCAATAATGTGTGGGAAAAGCAGGTGGAACTTWAAAAAGTGATTTATGGAGAAAATTATTCAATAGGCTGAAGGATGGATGTGGAAATGCCAGAGCTATGTACAGGAATGTTTACTTAAGAAAACTCACTAGRTAACATACACATTGAAAAATTTTACCATTGAGCCACATGTATCTTCAGTTTATTCACTTCCAGTATTGCAAAGTGATCTCTTTCAGAATTTGTTTTCTAGATGGTCAAGTGGCTTCAGAAGGAGTTTGATTTTTGTTTTATTTCCGGCATGCTGCAGCATCCTTTTTGTTCTCTTATTCCATTATTGCCTTATAACTCTGAATGGCAATGCTAATTGATTTTTTTTTTGTAGCCTTAGTGAGTGCACTGCAGTCCAACTCATCTGGAGATRATTTTAGTGAAGTATCCAGCTTTTTATGTCTCTGGCATGCACAGCTGAAAACACATGATATGTCCTCAACATGTGTAGGCCATAAGAGTTAACAAAATGGAAACCCACTTAAAGACTCTCCCTCTCCCTTTTCTGATCACCTTTCATCTTCCTGTGTCCCATCACCCTTTCCCTTCTCTTTTTCTACTTCCTTCTTTTCTTGCATTCACTGTCAGGAAGGGCCGGCACCGAAGGGCCAGTTCAGCACAACACGACGCCGGCAGAGACTGGCAGCTGCCGTGGCTACAACAGTGAGTGGATTTAAAAATCAAGGGATAGCTCTAAGGATGGGAAGCTGTGTAACTTGATTGTGTAATAAGCTTATGAAAATGTTCCTTGCACTTTTTAGAGGTGTCCATGCTACCCACTCTCAGTTGAGTTTCTTAGAATGGTCAGGCCCAACACAAATGTGTTCCATAAATGTGAGTCTGAGCTTGTTTACATGGTACRTGTCCCTCCTCCTCCTTTATGTAAGTGCAAGTGACAGACTCAGGCCCTGCACGCCATAAGTCTTTGACAGACTATACAAAATAGAAAAAAAAAAAGATCAAATTCTGTTAAAAGATGTTGTGGCAGTTTTAGCAAGACAATAGAACGAAGGAGATTTGTTACAAATATCCATGAAATTATAACATTTCCTTATATTTTTATAAGTAGTATAAGGTTAGCCTTTTTGTTTGAGGCACTTTCTGTTTAYGTTCCATAATCCCAAAAAGTCATATTACTACCTCAGTGTCTGTATGTAGTTTTGCTAATTCTCTAAGTCTTTGTCAGAAAATAGGGAGCTATGAAATCAGCACCAGGTCTGGGAATTAGTTGTGAGAAGTCCTGTTTGTGAAATTGAATTGCCATCAAGAGAATATCTTCAGCTGCTGCTTTATCAAGAAAGTACTCATTAGGAAGGCCCAGTATAGACATTTGTACTAATCCATCAACAGATAAGTACAGCAGCTAGATAGGGAGGACTGTTCAGCGACAGACTGAACTGAGCTTTAAATGCAAATTCCTTATCTAGCCCAAGCACTGGATGTCTTCACCAGGCTGAAGTATTCCAACTGTTCCAGGCAGAAGCTAAAATCCCCTAGATCTGACATAGTTTCTGCTTAAGCATAACTATCTTGAGCTTCTGCTACCTGAACCACAAACTCAGTTATTGCTATGCTCTTTTAAAACATATGAGACATATCAGTGTTTATCCAGCTTCGAAATTAACTCATCTAAATTTATTCCTCTGTAATCAGTTGATGCTGAATGTGTGCTCTGTAATTGATTGCTGTTTTGACTGTGTTGTTCTGCCTGCCTAGCACAGAAATCTGCCTGATTCCCAGTTTAGAGGGCTGAGCAGTGTTGGTGGGAGGCTCTAACCAGAAGGCAGCGGTTAAACAGCCTTGGCAAGAGCTGTGCTCCTTACCTAGGGAGTGCTTCAGTAGACAGATGTAGCTGGACTGGGGTTGGAAGGCACTCAGAGAACAGGGAATGGCTGAGTTTTTACCTGCAGCTCAAGTGAGCACCTGTTGAGGGAAGTTTTGGAAGAGCTGGAAAAAATGCAAGAGGAAGGAAAGCAAGAGGCACCGAAATGACTCAGAGGCTGTTGCAGTGCTCCTGGCCATGGCCTGTTCTTCCTGGCTGATGCACAAAATGGTTGTTTCTCCCAGACAGTGAAGCTGTGTRCATAGGCTGAGGGATACAGAATTATATCAGCTAAATGCACAGCAGAAAGAGGTTTTCCTTACAASCCACTCGGCCAGAAACAGTCTGTTCCTAACTGAGCGCATGATTCTGAGGAAGGTGATGCATGAGTGGGTGCAACGCCTCTGGTGTGAAGCAGGAAGTTGAGACAAGGTTCATCTGAGGTTATGTCTAGAAGTGTCTCTATGGAGAAAACTAGAGGGATGGGTCAAGAAGCTAAATATTTTTTCAAAAACCTTCAAGACAACAACAATAAAAAACAACCAAAAAGCGAATGGGTAGTAAAGTCAGGATCAAGTCMCCATTAATACAGAGAGAAAGCACAGCCATGTAAGGAGAAAAGGGGAAGAGAATTACATTGGCAGTGTTTCCTGGACTGTTGCCTATTCAAGAGAATGAAAATGGCTGTTTAATGTGGTTTTATTTTCATCTGTTATGGAAAGTAGCTTGGAAACTTTTCTAAAAAATGCTTACAAGGAGAGTTCATGTCAATCAACAGTTCAGTATTTTTGGTTCTTGAATTTAAAGCAGTCAGCAAGGCTACTTGTCTCTGCCATGTGAATGTGTATTTCTTGCTAGTAGTGTGACATATTTGTAGAACATGTAAATTCAATTTCTAGGGCATAATTGAAAATAGTATTTCTTCAATAAACATTGTTGCAGAAACCTTTATTTTCAGCCTGTCCAGCTGAGGTTTGAGGCAGAAATGGTAGATCTAAAGCAGATCTCTTCAGCTTGATTTATCAAAGAGTGATTAAAGAGCCTGCCTGCATGTATGGGCAGTCTTCCTGCAGCTCTGCCAGTCCCTGTGGGTCTGGGGAACCTCCCCCATCACCACAGGCTTGTGGGGCTGGGGCGACTCTCCCTCAAGCTCTGGCATGACAGCTGGTGTCAGCTTCTTTCCTGCCCTCTGCATGGCCTGGCAGGTTGGGTATGTTCTCCATACACGCAGGTACAGTGTAGATACCTACTCTGCCCTCCTGGAGCCACCTGCAGCTGTTGAAGCTTCRTGATGCTCTCAGTCAAAGTTCTGGAAATGTGCTCTCCCATTTAGGGAARGGAAAATTTTTGGAAAAGAAGTTAACCTACATTTAGCCACAGTAGTCCATTTACCTAATGTTGCTGGGCTCTTGAGACAGGTGATCTGGTAATTGTGAAGAAGATAAAGGGTTACATATCCAGTATGAATAGAAGGAATTTATTTTACATCTTCGGTTAACAAATCCTTCTTGATATGAGGATAAAATGAGGTCTAGTAAAAAAATATGTACTTTGTTGATATAGCTGGAAATCAAAATACACGAGAGCAGGAATAAAGCTTATGTTAGATAGGTGCCATAGAGTTATTATTTAATGTACTATATGTATCTGGAAACTGAGAAAGAACAGAGTGGAAAACATTTCACAGAGTACACTCATGAGTGGAATGATTAATAGATCCAACAGGATTTTGAGAATTTCACTGGAGAATCAGAACCTAAACCTAAAATGTGTACTGATGTCAGTTTTTACAGGAAGGAATTGATAAAACTGTTTCCTGATCTAATCAAATACCAAAGTATCAAGTTCAGCCACTGATGACAGTGGTTCTAGAACTCATCTGTTGATCATAATTCTTAGTAATATGACTTTTAAAGTTATCTTCTGCTCTTTATCATGCCTTGGAAGAGACATTTTATATTTTTGTCCCATTTTTCATATTTAAATAATTACATTGGGCTGCAGTGTGAAATTCTTGCTTTACGCATTCGATCAATCTAATGAAATCAATTCGATTTAATGTACTAAACAGTGCTTGATACATTAAACAGTGGTTAATGGCAAAATATAGTTCTGCATGTCTTTCTGTTGCTTTTACAGTCGAAAATTGTATTCTTGACCTGATTTTCATAGGAATGCATATAAATGCTAACAATAAAGTAAAATATTAAATACTCTTGCACACGCATCACTTACATAGCAGTGGTAGCCATACAGTGCATAAGTAGCATAGAGGTTGCTGCTCACTACATCTTAGAAAGCCCTGCATGTACTTTTATTTTTATTACTGTACCTGAAAAGTAGAGGAGAAAGTGAAGTGGAAAGATAATAAACTAAATGCTTTGCTCCATCTTACTAAGCTGTATCTCTCTACATTTATTTWTGGTCATGTATTTTAAATGCAAATCAGGCGAAGTTTTGATTTTATTTTGTTGTCATTGTTTATTTGTTTAGTTAAAAAAAATAGAAAGACTGTATGCTTCTTCCCTCTTCATAATTGCCAGTACAGTGAGTTTCAACTGAAAATTTATGAGTAGTTTTGAAAAACTTCAGTGATATATCTGATAATATTATATCCTATTTCTGGATCTGTGGAGGAACTTTCATACTTCAAATGTTGGTATCGCAACAACAGACTCATCTGCAATTACTCTGAAATGTCCAAATGTAAAGGACATGTCTCATGGTTCAGTTTTCCAGTAATCTTCTAAGGATTAGGAAATCATCCATTTTTTGTAAATGTTAGAATTTAAATACTCCATCATTAGCCGTTAGCTGTGTGTTTAGGCCTTCTTTTTTCTATTTCAGTGAAAAAATTCAAGAGAAGTCTGCATCAGCTGTGTTGAGATTTAGGAGAGGAAGAAGTACCATGTTCACTCTTGCCATACTCTTCACATTGTGAACCAATTCTTTTCAGAAAAAAAATTTGTTTTGCTTCAACAGAGTCGAAAGTGTGGTTACACCTTATACAACATCTTTTCTCTGTTTCTCGCTGTAGGTCCCTTTTAGTGCTACGATGTCACCCGTTCGATTGCATTCATCCAACCCCAACCTCTGTGCAGACATTGAGTTTCAGGCTCCCCCAAGCCATGTGGCAGACCCTCTGGAGTGCTCTACTGAGTACATGAAGCTTCAAGAAGAATTCTGCTTGATGGCACAAAAAGGTAGCTGGAGATGCCAAGCCTTCCCTGTAACGTGCTTCTCTGTTGTGTTTCTTTATTGCCCTCACATAGTTATGGCCAGGGCTTTCATCTGCATTGGGTGACACTGTATAAGAGTTTTTAGTCRTTCAGGTGGCTTACACAAAGGCAATTTATATTAACCTTCTTATATTTTCCATGCATGTCATAAATGTAGAGATGGGTAAACTCTGAAATTGCTTTCCAAGTCTTCTGAACTGCTTTCTCCATTCTGTAAATGACTAAATTTGAAAACATTTTTTTCCTCAACAAAATGTATTATTTCTTCCCAAAGATGATTCAAAATGTAACTGCTGCACATAATCCTGTGAAATCGTTTTTGTGCAATGTTTTCTATGTCAATGGAATCAATGGGGAAAGAGCTTATTACAGGAATGTACTTTTGAATTGCAATCTTATTGCCCATAAGTGAATGGAAAAAAAAACATTTTAAGAAGGTTTTCTTATCAGTTTGCTGTTATATAACAGGCATAGAAAAAAATGTGAGACTGACATCTTAAAAAATTCTAAACCTATTTAAARACCAAGCAATCCTCTTTATTAGTACAATATTAAGTCTAGCAGAACTGATGTTTCTGTTACTCTGGAAAGTACCAATAAAAACCAGAAAGAAAATAATACACATTGGACACAGTTTTTCCAAATGTGCACCTTTCCATATGTTCAGCACCAAGAATATGCTCAGATGAGATACGTGTGAGCATACAGGACGCACACTGCAATCGCAAGCTGTAAGTGTTTGTACTTAATTTGGCATGGATTACTTGAAGTTCAGGCCCTTGTTTCAAATGTCCATTACTGTGGGATGGAAGTCTTACTCTCTGTGTTTATTGCTGAAATATTGTAAGAGATGTCAATGTGATTTCTGTAGCCAAGAAAACACCTGTTTTATTTTTTTTCTTTTTGCTTAGTGCATTCTCTTTTGAAGTCTGCCTTTAACAGCATAGCTATAGAGAAGGAGAAGCTTAAACAGATTGTTTCAGAGCAGGATCTTACAGGCCACAATGCTCAAATAGCTCACCTCAGACAGTCCCTCTCTCAGGTATGTTCTTGGTTTGATTTCAAGCACATGTATCTTGCCCAGTGCACGATTTCTTTTGTATTTTGGCCATTTCCTTTCACCTCAAAGGAGCCAAGAAAAAGCCAAGTTCTCAGCCAGAACTATGGCATATTCTGTTATGATGTAGGTCTAACCTCACTGCATGTGGAGGTGAAGGATATCATTTGTGTAAGCATGTATCTGTTGTGGTTTTCCAAAGTAAAGAAAAAGCATCAAATGTTTTTATGCAAATGCTAGATGTCTTTCTTGGAGCTGTTCCAGCACAGCTAAGGAAATAGTCTTGTTTTTGTAATTAAGTTTTAAATTTTGACCGTATATTGTCAGATTTGTTTTGTATGTCCATGTCTCTAAATGCAAAAGGAATCCTGGGTTGCAACATAGTCATGGGTAAATTGGATTTCCAGATACCTGTTTACTCTCCAGCATCTCTCCCACTTAAGCTAAAGGAAAAATTACAGTTTGCTTTAGTGGGGAAAAAGAAATTAGCAACAGTAAGTCCTCAGGTTGCAAAATAACTCAATTTTTCAAAATTCACTGTCAAGGAAGCATAAAAGCATTTGCTGGATTGGTGTGGAGGACTGCATCTGCAAGAAGTATGAGCAGGTGTTTAAAGACAAGCCTTTCTATAGATGCAGATGCATATCACATTATGCAGATTGATTTCTGTGCATTGTGAWAAAAAAGGGTTAGGAGCAAGAGATAAGGTAACCGTTTCTGGTTATTGACACAAATTTATCTAAGACCTGAGGATATTTATTAAAAACTTAGGTGAAATAGGGAATCATGTTTTCTTCTTGGTCCTGGTCTCCAAGGTTAGTTTGAAAGTCACTGTCACACCTTAGTTCAAAGCCTCAGTGGAGAGGAAGTGGAAAATGGACTGTGACTGGGTTTGTCCAGTCTCGTGACCAGGGTTAAGCTGTTGAAGAAGCTACTGTCAGGCTGTTGTTAGTCATTACCTTCCTTCTCTGAGGGATGGCAACTRGGAACATGCTCAGACCATTTCAGAACAAAGCAAAATTGGATAATTTAAGCTGTTCAGTGACAGTTTAAACTTATCAATTTTCCTTTTGTCTGTCTTTGTTTTAGTACATTCATGCAATCTGTTCCTCAATCTGCAGTAGGGGGAGACAGAAGAAGGTTCTTACTCCATTGCAAAAATCCTTTTCTACAGAAACAAATTGTATCTCTGTTCTTCTTTTCCATAATCCTCAGTGTTGGGGATATATTAAGGTTAAGTCACCATCTTCTAGATATGTAGCATATTATACTTCTGGATTTCAGAATCTCACTACACTAGTCCTTCCAACCAGCAAATAATACATATTTATGCACCCAAATTTATAATCTAGGTTGGACTTGAAAATAGGAGAAAAATCAGCAGATAGCAGACACCAGTTGAATTCTGTTGGTATTTGTGATACTGTAGTGGATCAGTAGTTTGAAATAAGTACAAGGGTAAACCTGTAAAATTGATCTGGGTTGGTAGACAATGATACTAGCAAATATGTTGGTTTTACTGGAAAGGAAGCAATTTCTGTTTGCAGCCTCTTAGTGCTGATAACCTTGACTCAGGAGAGGTTGTGTAGTTGTAAACAATTGCCTCTTTGGGCAATTTGTGGGTAGTTGCCATGTACTGTTCTGCAGTTTCACTCTTTGTTGCTGCATTCACTGCCCATTTCCATAATGTACATAACCCACCAGTACACCTGCCAAAGAGCTCTCTGAAGAGCTGAGGTAGAATGCCAGTGTTACATTGTGGGAGAACATCTGTCCCCCYGTCTCCTGAAAAACAGTGAAGGAAAAGTAACCAGAGATGAAATCATGTTGGAGAGGATCTCAAAATAGGTATCTCCCTATAAATGAAAGAAAGGAGGTTCTGTGATTTTTTTAGGAAATTGCTGGAAAGAAGCTTTTTTCTTCTTAGTTTTTTCTTTTTTTTTCTTTTTTTTTAATGTTTACATTTTAATTTAAAATGAAATGTGCAATTTTTATTTTAAGGCTCTCAACCAGAATGCTGAACTAAGGAGTCGCTTGAACAGAATACATTCAGAATCTGTTATTTGTGATCAGGTTGTCAGTGTAAATATTATCCCTAGTCCTGATGAGGTAAGACTTTGGCCTTTAATGGATTTAGAGTACAAACAAACCTTGCTAATTCTCACTAAATAGCTGAAACGCACCTGAAAAATTATTGAATTTTTCACATTGGCAAATGTTCAATCATAGAAAAAGTCAGGTTGTATTTCCTTACCTACAATAAAACTTCAGTCTTTTGTTTTCCATACATCAGACATGAAAGATCTCAGCTTGGTCTCTTTAGAGGAACAGAGCAGGACTCCAGTTTTGGAATATTAATTGTTGGCTGTGGGAATTAGTGAGGTTTTACTGTATTTGAATGTATCACACAGTAGCTAACCAATTCTGTATCTTAGTTTCTTAACAAATCAACAGAACAATTAATTATTTAATGACCTGATTTTGCAAGTGTCTAAAGGGCCTCATGTTTAGAATCTTGAGTGATACTGTTAAAATCAAAAGGTTCAGTCCATGAACCAAGCACTGCACTAATATTTTTTGCAACATCTAGTTTTCCTTATTTTGCTTTCCTTAGTCAACAGATTAACAAACATTTGTATTAATAACAGTGAGCTTCCCTTGTGACAAATCTGAATTTGTGGACTGTAGTATATTACAATTAGTATGGTCACTTTGGCAACCATTCTGTTTGCATTTTACAAAAATGTTTTTGATTTGTCATTTCCACTATTTTTTTCCTATGCATATGCCATTTCAGTTAACATAGTCTTGTCTCCTAGTTATTTCTTCCAACAAGCAAGAAGGGTAAAATTGTTTTTGTTTATTTGCTTTCTGAAAATGTATAAATAATTTTTCCAAGAATCCAGCATGTTGGAGGGTAGCAACAGAACATAGAAGTGAAGTGGTGCCACAGCACAGCAATCTACAGTGAAGTTCTGGGCAATGACCTTCTCTTCTGTTCTGTATTTTTGTTGGTTAGGTGTTCCTTTTTCATTTGTTCATCATTGCCTTGGTAGAAGTAAGCCTGACTGAAGAAGTTTTTCAAAGTTTCCAGATCTCTCATCCACTTATCTTGCTTGTTTTATATATATCTCTGTAATCTTGCAGCACATAGATARTGCTTGTGTGAGGGTCTTTTTCAGGTAGGAGCATGTGTATTTTTCCAAGTCCCTCTAGTTTATGTGAAACCTCAAAATTTTGGTCACTTCCTGTAATGATTACAGTACAATGAGGCTCTGTTTTCATTTTAAGTCATCAAGCATCACAATCCGTCTACAATCCTATAAATCCTAATGAAAAAAGAATGAGTTTTGACCTCTTGGCTTGTTTATGCTTTTTTGGGATGTTTTGTTAGTGCTTTTTGTGGTAACTGTATGGAATAATTCTGCAGAATTAAGATCTCAAYAAAACCATATGCAGGAATTCTGGAATAAGATGAACTGGGATTGTGTTGCAATCTGAAGAGTTAACTGTATTTAAAAGGGCTTCAGTAGTTTCATCTGTATTTTCTCCCAGGGACAACATGCTGTATGAATTAAGGGACTAGGTCCAAGATCTGTTTCCCTCCACAGCAACAGATCCTATGGTAAAATGGTACAGGAAGAGCATCTACATTTTTTCTTAATGTGATAACCTGCAGGGTAACAYTGATATCTAGGATCCCACCCACCACTACAGGAAGAGGAGGGTATATTTCGCTGTTTTAGCCTGCTGTACTACTGACATCAACATAGCACAATTTTGAATCCTTGACTTTGCTGTTACATTTCTTTATAATAAACCATAGAGAGTTCATTTCTTTTAGTAGTATTGGGTCAATGTTAATGGCATAATGCAAATGAGATTAGGAGTATAAACAGAATAAAAGCTCATAAAAATACATATTATAGCTATCCTCCTAAATATTCAAACATTTCAAGCATTGTTACTAAACTGGTTCACAAGGTCATTTATTTGGAAAGTAACATAACTCCCAGACCTTAGAAATCTTTATAATTAAATTTTAGTTGTATCAAAGCTAACTCTCAGTGATGTAATTTGTTATTACTAGAGGTAATTTAATCTGAAGTTCATGGTTGAATTTGTCTGACACAATCCAACTATCGTCCACAAAATCAATTCTCTGCATAGAGAAGTAGATCTGCAATTTCATACTGCTAAAACTGGCAGTAGATGCTGGGCAGACCTCAAATGAAGACATGTATCTCACTGTTCAAAATGCACTTTGTCATGCATAGTCTCATCTGTTAGGTACACACAAAGTCCTACTAACATGCTGTCTTTACTCCCTGTACTTGTATTTGCCATAGAAATCTTACTCAGGTGATTTACCCGTTCTACGTGTATTTCTTTATTATGAAAAATAATACTTTTACTTTTYTGTGCTTTATTTACAGACAGGTGAACAAATTCATGTCAGTTTGCCACTGTCTCAGCAAGTTTCTAATGAAAGCAGGCTCTCTATGTCTGAATCTGTTTCAGAGTTCTTTGATGCACAGGAAGTGCTTCTATCTGCCAGCTCATCAGAAAATGAGGTAGGCTGTGACAGCAAGTGGCAGCTGTGCTGCTGGACAGAGTTGGTAGTGCTGCCACTAGTGAATTTTTTTTTTTTATTTTTAGTATTGCTACTTAGAATAAAAATGTATCAGAATGTGTAAATAATCACATATAAACAAACCTGAGATCATATAAAGTGGTGTAGGAGTTCCCTGAAGTGTAAAACTGAGTTAAAAGTTAGTTGTGTCAGTAACTTACGTTTAGCACATGTCCTTTCCAGGCTATGGCAGTTCCACTGAAGTATGACATAGACAGTTACAGCTGGATGTGCAGTTAATGAAATACAGATTTTCAAATATTCTTTAAAAAAACCTTCTACTACATATGTACATAAAATTATTCTCTCTAATGACAGAAATAGACAAAAAAATTAATATTTCTTGAAAAAACAGTTTTGTAAAAAAAATTTAAAATATTCTTAATGCTGATGAGATTCTTGTTTTGCAAAATGATAGATCAATATTTAGATAACTTGTTTGCTGAAACGTAAGTCACATTTTATTGTTTGGTTCTTTATAAACAGCACAAATCTGACTATCGCTTCTCACCTCCTGTCCCTAGTGCATTATGTTATCAATTTCTTTTCATCCTTGGTCTTACTTGAAGCCACCTTTTGCAGATCTCATGTCTGTATTTGGATAATAAGGAATTCAGAACGTGAGGACAATGTAGCATTTTGTTTGACCATTTTAGTGCATTAGCACTATGGACAGATTGAAACATTCAGTTCATTTAGCTAATATTTTAATTGGATAAAGATTAWTTTTTTAATATTTGTGTTTCAGTTAATTATTTTTTTCTGTTTTGTCTGTATATTTTATATGTATTTGAGTTAATGGATATTTTATTTATGTTTTAGGCTTCTGATGATGAATCTTATATCAGTGATGTGAGTGACAATATATCTGAGGACAACACCAGTGTTGCAGACAACATTTCTCGGCAAAGTATACTGTGTTTCAAACTTTGAGAAATTACCTTGGTTATATTMATGTACCAGAATTACTGCATGTCAATACAAGTCCAGCTCAGCTGAAAACAATGAAGTTGGGCTTGCTTGTTCTGGCAGTTATTTGATTGAATGGAGAGCTCTGTTTTTCTTAGTCTGGTGCTTTCTTATGACAATATTTTTCTTCCCTTCCCAGTTCTTAACGGTGAGCTGACAGGAGGCGCGTTCAGAAAYGGACGGAGGACTTGTCTCCCAGCTCCCAGCCCTGACACCAGTAACATCAATCTGTGGAATATTTTGAGAAATAACATTGGCAAAGATCTTTCCAAAGTATCCATGCCAGTTGAGCTAAATGAACCTCTGAATACCTTGCAACATCTTTGTGAAGAGCTGGAATACAGTGAACTCTTGGACAAGGCTGCTGAAACAGATGATCCTTATGAGCGCATGGTAATGCATTTAATGTAGCACTTCTTCTGGCTGTGTCAAAAAGGGAGCTGTTGAGTGGGATCTATGCAGGGTTMTCCTCCTGGTCACAGACAACAGACCTCCCTGCTGGGTCACAAAAGTGTTGTCAACAGTTACAGGTGGTAGGTTTGATCTGAGCATGGCTGCGGGATTTTTCTTGACCTCAAACCAAGTCCTGCAGTTGTAACTCATTTATTTAGGATTGATCTCATGCTCTGTGACTGKAGATGTAGGCATTGGCAGTTTCTAATTCTGCAGCATCCTTTCCTGGCTTTCAGTGGTCAAATCCAGCACCCTTCAAGAGTTAATCAAGTCTGTGGCTGCATTATGATCAATATAGGTGTAAATAAGATGTCCTCCCAGGCAATTTCTGAGAGAGAAGCTTCAAAATACCAGAACAAAGTTTGCCTGGGTCACCTGACTTCAGCTCCCCTGTAAATCTGACAGCCAGCAGCCTGTGCTCAGCTCTGAGGGTGCTTTGATCTGTCATGTCTCCTTTTCCTCAGAAGATACAGGGAAAGGCTGTTAGGGAAAGTTGGCAGTGTTGTTACTGAACGTATCTGCTGTTCCCTGGTATGGGTTTGCTGCACTGTGGATAGCCGAGAGAAGAGAGGTTGCCTTTGGCTGTCACACAGTCWCACACAAGTCCCTGTACTGCTGTGTTCACAAGGCCTGCAGGAGAGTGAGGAATCCTAAGCACTGAAGAAGTTGAAGCTACCTTGAGAAAGGRAGTTGAATTATTCATCCTCACATTCTGTTTTCTTACAAGACTCAGGAGGTGATCATAGTGGGTCCCTTCCAACTCAGAGTATTCTGTCCCTCACAAAACGAGGGAGATTCTGTAAGGAATCATGAGTAAAGCAGACTGATTGCTACCTTTATTGAAAAGTTTGGAAGGTCAGTATTTAAGTAGTAGGTAGAATTCTGGAAGGAGAAACCATGGTGCAACTGAAAGCTTCCTTGGAAATGTGACAGATGTCTACTGCAGTATTTGGGAATACAGCCAAACTTCTAAACAGCATCCCTAAAAATGCAAACTGCATACCTGAGCTGAAGCATATAGAACTACTTGGAAAAGAGCTGAATACCCAAAGCTTGTGGCAGCAATGCTGCGAATATGTTACTGCTTGCTGTTAAGGCTGCATATGTGTGGAAGATTTGGAGATAACTCTGGGCTAAGAACATGCTAAGTGGGRGCTGTTTATGTTTGGCACTAAATAAAATAGTTCCCATAGGAAAATGGTATGTGATCTTGTAATTAGAATTTATTACATAATATTTATTCACGGGAAGAGGGACTAGAGTTGGGTGTGTTTCAGGTCACTAGTAATAAGCTTGGTCAAAGGCAGAAAAACTGTGTCMTGTGCAGATTGTCATTTTAAGGCACTTTTGAAAGACTGATTGAGGCCATKAAGAAAATGAAATTATATCAACAGAAGAAATAAAGTTTATACTGGTTCTGTCTGGGATGCATGGTTTCACTTTCAGGCATGCTTCATTATTCCAGTTGTGACTCTGAGCAGAATGAGCTGTATGGTACCACACAGTGATGGCACATACACAAGAGTGCCTGTTCTCATGTTCTGGTCTGTATTTTTACAGGTTCTCATAGCTGCCTTTGCAGCATCAGGCTATGCCTCTACGTACTTTAGAGCAGGAAGCAAGCCATTTAACCCAGTGCTTGGTGAAACTTATGAATGTATTAGAGAAGACAAAGGATTTCGATTTTTCTCAGAGCAGGTAAACCTTGTTTCTAGATAGACACTCCTGTTTAGATTTATCTTTTTTGTTCTTCATTTTATATATAATCCCATTTTTCTTTCTACTTAGAATGGTTTACTTTCTTAGAAGTAAATAAATATTATTAATATGAGTGGTCTTCATTAAGGGCTAGAAGGAATACATCTTTATAGTAATCACTAGGAACTGTTTTAAGTACAATCACTTAAGTTGTATCTGTTCTCATAGCAACATGAGCTATTTACTATTTTCATATTGCAATAACAATTGTACTGTCTTAGGAATGAAAATTAAATGTTTTTGACCCAACCAAACTGTTTTTCAGGTTAGCCACCATCCTCCTATTTCGGCCTGTCACTGTGAATCGAAAAACTTTGTGTTTTGGCAAGGTATACTTTTTAATTCAAAAGCATAACTCCTTTTTTATTGTGAAGTAAAAACTTGTGGAGCTGAGCTTTGCGTTTGGAACTTACTCAAAATTTCTRTGCTTATTTTGAAGTGACATATTATAAACTGATGATCTGATTTATTTTACTCCAAATTCTTATTAAGAGTGAACAAACATGTTACAACTTCCCCTGTCACTTGCAGCCTATTTATACTCTCCCATTTAAAAGTTTCTTATAAACAGAAGCAGTTCTTTTTATAGTTGAAAAACTTTTTCTTTCTTTGTACCTACTGGTGTATGCCTTTAATTTGTATTGAATGTTTGCACAAGACATTTGGCAATCATGCAGCACAGACACAATTCTTAATTAAACTTACATTTAGTTTTTCTGTCTTAATGTAACTTTCTAGTTTTTTTTTCTTAAGTATTTTCATGGCAAATTCATACTATCTGCTGCCCTGTTTTGAATTGGATAGTCCAGCACAGATGGTCTGGTGCCACGCAGATCAGTGCAAGGGGGAGACCTTGGTCATTTCAGTTTTTTAAGTCTTTCACTGTTATATTCAGATATCAGGTGGAAAAACAAATTCTGGGGGAAATCAATGGAAATTCTGCCTGTTGGAACCTTGAATGTGACTCTTCCAAAGTAAGCTACTCTGCTCTTATTTTCAACCTTTGGTGCACTGCAGTCTGGGCTGCCTTGTGATTGGGTTGGGGTAAGAAGACATGATGTGGATTGTGCTGGTGAGAGTTGGTGCCCAGCTAATCTTTCCTTAGTGTTCAGATGAGGCTACTGGAACATTTTTGAGCCTGAAGATCCATTTTTGGTTTTGGATGAAAAATATGCACTCTAGAAAGTGATAGAGAGAGATAGAAGTGTTTTGGGAGAGAGAACCCATGTTTTGTGTGTACAGCAGTGATGAGCTGTTCAGAACAAAGCTGCAGTGCAGGACTGTCAGCAGCTGGTGTTGTCCTAAGGCTCTCAATGCCACTCAGTGTTCCCTCAGAACAACCAGGTCATGAAAGSTCTTTTTTCAAAATGTGGATAAAAGTATATTCTCCGTACTTTGTATGGAGATGTTGGCAGAGTAGTGAGAAGCAGTAGYTTCACCACCAGTGAGAGTAGTTGCAGCTTGTAAATCCTAAGAATATGCCAGGAGTGGGTACTTYAAACATGTCTTTTGGTTTTGTAGTGCTGTTCTTGCTCCTGTACATTGCAGCCAGCCTTTCTTTCTGCCTCTACCAGTATAGCATCTCTTCACCTCTTTATCCATCTCATAAAATTGAAATRAATGCACTCTGGAGCAGCTTTGTCTTCTGTCTTCATGCCTTCCCCTAAACTCTAAAGGAGAATGTGCTTTGCATAATATAATTCTCTGGTTTTATTCTCTTGTTTGATGTTGGAGATGCTCTGACTGGAAAGTTGTTACAAAGGCAAAGGGATGATGTGCCAGTGTGCTCCTGGCTTCCTACTTCCTTTCCTTGATCTCCTGTCCAAATTTCCCACACTTGTACTATGGTTTTCATATTTATTTTGTTCTATTTGTGATTTAATTGTATTTTCTGTTTATAGCCTCAATTCARCCTTATGTTGATCTTTGGGTCACTGTCCTGCCCCCATAGGAATTGTGGCCAAAGCACTTCATGCTCTGAGAACAGTGAACGGGCCATGCAGGGCTTCAGTGGCTCATGATGTGTTTATTTGTGATTTATAGCACCTTTCTGTAGTTTTGTGCCCTGGAGCTTAGGTGAGCTTCTCTAAGGAGGATTAATGATATAACCAGATACAGGTACAGGACTTTGTCATCTGTGTGGGTGTTTTTGGGAAATGGGGTTTTTTTTACAATAAAGGAGAAATGTTTTGCTTTTTTGTCAGTAATGTTCATGATGAATAGATGTTACCAATTACTTCTTAATCTGTTCCTAGGTATGGAGATTACTATGTCTGGAACAAAGTCACTACTTGCATACATAATATTCTTAGTGGAAGGAGATGGATAGAGCACTATGGAGAGATAACTATCAGAAACACAAAAAGCAGTGTTTGTATTTGTAAACTCACTTTTGTCAAGGTAASGTATGGATGTTAATATATATCTTATATTCATATAACTGTGTAATTTAAGGGTACATCAAGCTGTTTCTTCACTATTCCTGAAGTCCATATTCCTCATTTKATCTTTTATTCCTTTTATCAGTATTCCCAAAATGTAAATTGTCAAATGAGAATGCTATGTCAATTAGTAATATTTTATTCCTCTGAACATTTGATATCAGTGTGTTCCATTTCTGTATAGCTGTGTGCTGTACTGGTGCTGGTTTTTGATTAAAAATGAATTGTCAATTTGTTTTTATATTAACACAATGAAAACACAAAGTCACTGTACACTACCATGCCATTTTGCTTCTCCTTCTACTAGAATTTTTTGGTCTGTATTTTATCTCTTTACATTATGTATTGCTGCTTTGATTCATAGTATTGTAATATGCAGGCAAGGACCATATATAAAAATAGAAGTTTAAATAGCTATCTTACTAGCAAGTATTTTCCCTAAAAATGAATTTGTCTTCATATTGCAACAAAGGACATCAGTACCATTTTAGGGTTAACAGTGGGATGTTAACGTAAATCTGAAATTTGTGTTTTGTTGGATAATCTGAGAATGGACATCTGGCTCTTGGATGAAGGTGCAAGAGCTAAATGTGTCTAAGAAAAGCARAACAGAGAAGAGAAACATAAAGAAACAACATGTAATACTGGCTGAATGTCTTCCCTGCTGCATACAGTAGTGTTCAGCACCCATGAAAGTATTCCTATACATGCACAGGTATATTTAATACCTCCTCATGTAGGAAGAGGAGTGTTAGATGACTCTGACAGGCAAAAGGTCATTTTTGCAGAATTGTGTGGGATTTGTGATAATGAATGAGACTGTTGTTCCCAGATGTGCAGTTAATTTAAATGCTTTTATGTCAAAACCACATTGCAAGTGTTTCTCCTGTAATAAATCAGTTAATGTTAGGACCATATGATTTTCTAATTTTGGTATTCTTAGTTCCAGGTGAGCTGTTCCAACACAGAATTTGGACAGTTGGCACCACGTGTCAAGAGACATTCATTATGTGTTTTAGTACAATGGGTTGTTGGAAAAGCAGTGTGAGWTAGTAATTCTTGGTTAAACTTGCAGGTGAACTACTGGAATTCAAATGTAAATGAGGTCCAGGGCGTTGTGATAGATCAAGAAGGGAAGGTAGTTCACCGCCTTTTTGGAAAGTGGCATGAAGGCCTCTACTGTGGGGTTGCRCCTTCAGCCAAATGCATATGGAGGCCAGGTAAGAAGCTTGTAAAAAATTCTGGAAGGTGTGAAGCTGTTTTAGCCTACATTTTAAATACACAAAATAATACTAGAGAAGTTTAAATCCCTGTCTAGACAAACAACAATTTACATGGGTTTATAGTAATGGTAAATGGAAATGTTCTTACGGGGCATAATCTTTTGCATCTCAGTCTGACTCCTGGTCAGATGTGCTGGGACCTTGGGGTCAACAGAAGAATAAAATTAAGAAAAAAAAAATGGGCATCTGGGCAGGCCTGTCTGCCTTCTGACAGAGAGCAGGGTAACTTTTTTGGATTCACCAAATAGGGGTTTATTGAGTTTTCAACTTCCTGTTTGCTTAGAGCCCTGAGGTTGAATTAGTTATCCTTTGCACCTGTATCTTTCATACATGCATTATCCAGGAATTATTGTTCTTAGAATTTTGAGTCCTACTTTTTATTTTTGGAATTTTGAACTGTACTTTGCACCGTGCTCTCTGCAATGTCTGTTCTGACTCCTTGTAGTGGTGAATCAGGCTGTGAGTGTGTGCTAAGTTCCAAAATGAACTCTAAAGATCAGTTAAGGTTAGGTTTTAGACAGACATTTGATAGACCCACTTTCTGTGRAACAGGAAACTGTTTTTAATTTGAAAAGCTTGAAAACATTAGTTTTTATTTAAAATRGGAGGAAGATCATAGAAGCCTTGAGTCTATTAACATGTAATTACAATCTCCGCAGGATAAGCAATTGATATTAATATTTAGTGAATTTTGTTTTACTTAGAGAATACCCTTTGATGCTTTTTAACTGTAATAGTAAAATATATTAACTATTTTTCTGTTAAAGGTTTATAAATAAAGGAATCTCTTGCATATTTAGAGTAATAGCTTAAAAGCTTTTTTCTTTGTCTTATGTGTTCAGGCTCCATGCCAACCAATTATGAGCGTTATTACGGCTTCACAAGGTTTGCTATTGAGCTCAATGAATTAGATCCTTTACTGAAAGATCTTCTTCCTGCAACAGATGCACGATTCAGGCCAGATCAAAGGCAAGAATGCTTATTTATACATTTAATATTTGGTGGCTCAAGGCTGAGTTTGGCTGAGTCTTGAATTCTGTCTGTAACTTCACTGCGGTCTGAATTAAGCTGTGGAGGATTCTGCTAGTAGAGAAGATAGTCAGTATTGCACTCAAAATTTCTGCTTAACCCAGCTGAGGGAAATTAGAAAGCTTCTTGTTGATGCTATAGAGCTATAGTGCAACCTTGGGCCAGATTCCTCATGACAAACTGGAAAACGGGCTCTGAAATGCTGTGCACATCTGCTATGGATGGAAGCATCACTATTTCCCTCCAGATTCTCAGTTCATAGTTCTTCAGTGTCTGTGATATGCTGAAGTTACTGGACAAAGCCTGTGCCTTAGGCTTTTGGTCAGGTACACATAGCTGGGGAGTTGCATCTCAGGCTGGATCTGAAAGTACAGCACTGACAACACACTTGGCTTCTGGTTATCTTCTGTGATGATGGGAGCTGGAAAATCTGTTGGACTAGACACTGTGTGATTGCTATACAGCCTGCTGTTATTCCTACAGGCTTCTGGAGGAAGGAAATATAGAAGCAGCAGCATCTGAGAAACAAAGAATAGAGGAACTCCAGAGAGCTCGGAGACGGTACATGGAAGAAAATGGCATTGAATATGTACCCAAGTTTTTTAAGTGAGTCTTTTCATTTGAGTAGTAAGTCTCTGTTTTCCAGCTTGTAACTGGATGAAGTACTACAAGAATTACCACCAACACAGACTGAGAATCATGAAAGTTTTAAGAAAGATAAGATACCTGACACCTGCTTCTCTGAAGCAATTTTTACAAAGTTAAGATTCATAATTGAATGATYATTTTCTCATAATGGGCCTCAGCTATATAAGCCTTCCTACTGAAGTGGAATTAGAAGTATAATATTAGGATCTAAGATTTAACTAGGGACATTTTAAAGTCATTGACCAGAGAAGTAATACGGTGTGACCTGAACAGCAACATCATACATATATATATATACCTACAAGATGTTAATAAGTATAAATGTTTATGTATACACTTAAAAACKGTTCATTTTTGAATGAAGGTGTTTTTTGGCTGTTTTTTAATTAAGTATTCTTCTGAAACAGGGAATAGTCATACCAAGTAGCCTTGTGTCTAACATGGGGAATCAAAAGTGAAAAGACTGAATGTGCTCCATGCAGTTGTAGCAAAACATAAGCAAAATGCAGAGACAAAAAATAAATGGTTAAAGGCTTACATTCTGTAAGCTATATCTGTTGGATAATCCCCTTCACATAATGAGAATCTGTAGTGAGCAAAGGGGTTTTAGGTGGCTTTAAGACCTGCTCTCACAGATAAAACAACAGATTTTCAGTCTCGGCTGTCTTCTCTGTCTTCCACTTTTGATTTAGGTAGAGGCTGATTTTTGTTTTTAAATTTCTGACTGTTCTTGTGTCCTTTAGAAATATGAAATTTAATTTAATATTGGGTTAGATCAGAGAAGTGTGGAATTTGATTTTATATTGCATAAGAGCAATATCTAAGGTAAAAACTTTTTTTGTCTCTTTATCTGTCTTTTTTTTTCCCTTTCTACAGAAAAGTAATTGATGCTAATCAAAGAGAAGCCTGGGTTACCAATGAAACCTACTGGGAACTGCGAAAGGATCCTGGCTTTAGTAAAGTAGACATTCCTGTACTCTGGTGAACTGAGAATGTAGACTTAGTAAACATATCACTCTGAAGAAAAAAAATAACTAACTATGCACAATATGTTTCTTATAGCTAAGCGTGGTTTGTGGGTCTACGGAAGAACCATATCATATTGCATTTATATTCATCTTTATAATGGACTTTTGGAAGTGCATTAGACCAGGCCCCTGACCACTTCTGGATCTTTCTAATTTTGCAGCAGCCATCAAAACTCAAAAAAAAAAAAAAAAAGAAAAAAAGGAAACAGAAACCTTTTAAAGTATCATACACTGAAAATTCAGAAATAAAGAAGCAGATGAGATATCCAAAGTCACTCGGAAGAGGTGGTAAGCGCAAAACTGCAACCGGTGCTTTAAACAGACATTAAGAGTAATACAATTTAAACTAAAAAAAAAAAAAAAAGAGAAAAAAATTCCATTTTGTTTCAACTATTTTTGTTAAAAACTCTTGGGTCACAACACTGTCATTTCTGGCTTCAGGTTAGTCCTTTGGTGTGATATGCTTGGACTGGCCTTTGTCAAAAAGATGCTTTTCTGGAAGCTGTTCCCATTCATATGCCATTGTTCATGCCTTAACAAAATATGAAGATGTACATTAAGTAATTTTAAAATATCTATGCTTAGGCTTGTGTGAAGGGCAGATTTTTAAAGCTCTAGAATTTTATCACAATATAAATACTGGAAGACCTGCATTATTTGAAATCAAAAGATAACCAAACATCTAAYGGCATTTCAGAGGTATGAGACCTACTGTACCTGCTTTCGCTTTGGGATGCTGACTGTATAATCAGACTGAAAAGAAACTGCTGGCTGATTGAATTTCAGTTTTGGTAAATGCATATGAGTTGCTAGTCAGAAAGTTCATAKTCTAAATGACTGATGCTGAGATGCAGTCATCACATTTAGTACTGCCTGGACATAGATTTCTCAGTGAATCTCATTTTCCCCTAACTGTTTATGCAATTAGAAATCCCTGAAGCTTTGCAACAGTGTTCAAAGCACAGAAAGATTTCATGTGAAGGTCTCTGGCTTCTCTYCAGAAGCTGGACAGTACTGTAAATGCAACTGTTTTCTGCCATACACACTGTTTATTTTCCTGGCTCTGTTWTTTCCCCATCCACTTTTCTTATCTAAAATTATGTTGGAGAGTATGGCAGAGGCTCCCATGTGTTATAGCTAACAAYTTCTACTTGTGTTGCCAAAACAGCTTTTGTGCAAAATATACTTCACATTTTTTCATAAAATAGTTCTATATGTTTTTATTTTACAAAGTCTCTTATGTGTTGCTAAGCCTCAGTTAGTATAAGTGGGAGAAGACTTGGCACTTTCTATTTGAAAATCTCTGAAACATTAAACAGTAGGAGGACAGATCTTAATAAAAGAAAAAAACAGTAATTTATTAGGTAAGAGCTAAATTCCGTATGGTATGATCTAGTCTTCATTTGTGCATGTGTTACACATTCCACCACTGGTGATAGGTTAGATTTCATGCGCAGACTCTCTATTCCTTCCTGCCCATACATGACATATGATTTTTCTGTTTAAGAATCCAGTCCTCAGACCAAAAATAAAATTACTAGATAGGTATGTGATCTGCCAGCAGAGCTGCTTGAACAGTTGTCAGTGCATTACCACACACCCTCAGCTCTCAGCCTGCTTCTTCCTTTTTCCCAGTCAGGTCTCCATACAACTGAGATTACTTTGGTCATTTAAGATTAATTTAGACCTCCCTGTTGATGGTATAGCAAAGTAACTAGCAGGGCAACTAGCTGCTAATCAGTTCCAATTTCTTTACACACCTCTGTCATCAGAAAGAACTATGAAAACCTACAGAAAATATTAAGTAGACTTTTTATGAATTGAGAATGCACATGAATTTTTAATAAAAATTTGGTGTAAAAATCCCTGTGTAGATTAATGGGATTTCTACCAAAGAAAATGTGAAGTTATTCAAAGAATGTTATCTTTCTCTTTCCTAGTTGAACCTAGTCTGATTTATTCTTTTTTTAGTTCTGCAATTGTTATTATCATAAAATGAAAATATATCACAGTTGGTTTTTAAAATATTATTTGGTTAAGGTCATCCTGCTTGCTTTAAAAATATTACACTAGGAATCAAATTGGCACATTGTGTGTGAAATAGCAATTAATTATTCTATGTCATTTTCTTCAAAGCCAACTCTATTATTTGCCTRTCTTTTGTTCCAGTCCTTGTGTGCAGTTCACCGTGATATGAGGAAGTATTATTTGTGTATGACTGCAAGCACATCTGAGGGACAGAACCGTATGTCCTCAAATCTTTTATTTAAATACAGAAAGAAGGTCTTTAGTTTTACAGCATTCTGGCAGTGCTCTGTGAATGCCATTATTTGCAATGCAARCTGAAACTTGGTGGACATTAAAAATTCTATCACTGAATTGTTTTTTACAATTGTTCATTTGACATTCGTTGAAAGAAAAATAATGCTAACATTTCTAAATTCTAGAAAATCTGTGAAATGCTAAATCTTTCTATTGAAGGCACTTTCTAAGCCAAGAGGATGTTAAATTAGTTACTTAGTAGGTAGAAAAGACACAAAATGATGCAACACAAGGTATTTGCAGTCTATATCAGAAATGAAAAAGTTCAAGCAGATGTACCATGAAGGAGTTTCTCATAGTGCAGAATTCTCTGTATTCTGTGTAAAATCTGTTATTGCATTTTTCCTCTAACATTGGCAGACATAATGGAATGTTTTGTGCTGTTTCTAAGGTGGATAGGTATGAGGGCTTCTATCCAGATTATAATTTTTAGTCAACCTGTGACGTTTCCCAGCATTGAGTGAGAGGGCATGGTGAGCTCTCCCCATCCCCTGCCCGTGTAGCGCAGAATTGAGTAGCCCATGCTGCAAGGAGAGTGCACCASTGGCTGTTCTGCAGCCTGGCACTTTGTGTAAGTGCTGTCTGGTTTTTGGCAGGGCTGCTGCTCAGACATCTCTTCCTGGTATGCGGGATTTTTCTGCTCCAGGAGCAAAACTTTTCATTTCTACTGAACCTTGTGAAGTGTTTCCTGGCCCAGTCCTCAAGTTGAGCAGTGTCCTTCTMGCTGAAGCTTTGCCATCTGGAATGCCATCTCATCCTCCTAATTTGATGTCATCTGTGAACTAGTTATCATGTAYCACCATGTCCTTGTCCAGGTCACTGGTGAGATGTTGATTGTCATGGCCACAGAACTGACCCCTGCAGGGCTGTCCTCACTGCTGGCTGCCAGCAGGGCAGAAAACATTGATCACTGAGTGCCCTTCAAGCCTGGGATTCAAGCAGTTTTYAGCCCCACTCACTCCATTCATCCAGGCAATATTTCCTTTTGGAAGGCATGAAAAACACTATCCAACTCAGTAGATTTAATTGCTATTTGCTTGGTAAGTGTTGAAAATTGGTGTAAATCATTGACACATAAAACTTGTAATGCAATTTAAGAAGTTATTTCGCTTCAAAGACATATGCTTCTCTCCTGTGTTTTAACAAAACACTTATTTCTGTATAAAAATTCACAATACTTATGCTTTAGTTCCACAATAATGAGCTGTACTTTCTATTACTATTTTTAAAGTATACCATAATTTCTTCCTTGTTCTGGTACTTTGAATATGATAAGGTAATAGTAGCTATTTTCRTCAAATGCAATGTCTTACAAAGATTTAAATAGCTTCATTCTTATTTTAGATTAGTATTACCAAGATGGCAGAGTTTTGGCATATTAGAAAATTTTATTTCACAGGAAAAGATAATTTGAGTTGCTTTTCATGAAGTATCACTGTGATTAAAAAGTCATCTAGGCACCYATTCTAATTTTAGACAGATGTAAGTTGCATGAAATAAACTTTTTTTTGTATTTGGCTTTAAAAGTGCAATTTCCATTATAATAGTCTTTTCATCATACAAATAATGTTACCCTTTTTTTTTCTCCTTTTGAACTTCTGACTCTGAATAAGCCTGTATGGCACCTGTGGGTTTTATGTCAGTAGCACATGCCAGGCATATGTCAAGTACTGCAGTATGTAAACATGGCACAGTGTTGGAAGATGATATCCTTAATTCCCTACTGAGCACTGTCAGTGCTTTATGGAAATAAACTACACAAATCTTAAGGCAAACTAGGAGGCAGCTCTGCTCCTGCCCCATGGGCACCTGTGGGCACCTTGCATCTGGGCCATGTCCTCTGTTCCCTGTGGAGGGAATGGGATTTTCTCACCTCTCACCAGTGGAGCCCAGCACAATTGCAGTCTTACACTGAGCTTCTCCTCAAAAAATCAGAATTTTAGAAATGCCCTGGAAGGGAGGAGAGGTTCACTTGCAATTGCACAATAACCAAGAGGACTGAATATATCCATTCTCTGTCTTGCAAAACTTGCTCTCACTAGTAAAGGGAATGTTTGTGTGCTCTCCTTGTTTTACTRGATTTTAGACTTTGTTTGGTGCAGCAATAAAAAATAGCTATTTTACACATGTTGACAGCAGTTTTAATCTGAGAAATGAACATTTTAGATGCCATTAGTAATAATGGAGTTGCATAATTAAAGCAAAGGAGAGGTTTTCAGATTAAATCCATCTGAAAGTGTATTTGTATTCATATGCTAAAATGTTAGGAGGGGTTAAGCTAGAGAGTTTTGCCCRCCTGAGGGAATAAGATTAATATTGACAAAAGTGTGTCAGAAACACTGGAATGGCCTCACTGGWAACCTTGTGTAATGCACAGACCCATGAGAAAGCTCAGGAAATTTGCTGTGTCATAACCACTTACCTTGGAAGCTACTGGGGCTGAAAAACACTACCTTGTTTTTTCTTTCTGTCTGTCATTAAGTAACAGTCATCAAAACTGTGTAAAACATAAAAAAGTAGTGTAAGTTTCTACTTCAGCATTCCTGGTTATTTTTATGGTTATTTGGATAGCAGTCACTATTTTTGTGAAGAAAGCGTGGGGGTTTTTCCTTTTTCTTTTTTTTCTTCTTTTTTTAATGGAAGAATCTAAACTGTGTTAATAAAGGTATMATTATTCCTGGTGAGAGTGTCTTCATAAGCTCCATCACAACAGTGACTGCCACCCAGGAGAATGCTGCAAATTTAAGGTCAGAGAAATTGCACATTTACAGCAATTTATCTTATTTTTGTATTACATATTGTAAGGAAACACATTATTTACTCTTAACCTAGGGTATGTAAAACCTTTATTTATTTGCTTTAGTAGAAACTATATATTTCTTTCATTAAACTGAAAAGTATCTTTATGAAAGGATTTTTATACAGTTTCTTGCAAGTTTAAAAATTAATATTGATGTACTTCTCTTTTATATACCAGCCTCCTATTTTGTCAAATTTTGTGGTATTATAAACTCACCATCTCGAATTTAAAAAAAAAGAAATTTAACTTTCCTTGCAATCTTTGTCAAACCTCAGAAAAGAAAGGCAAGGGAGAGACAACAATGCAGAATGGTGAAACTTGTCACAGAAGCTCTGTCAGTGTGAGATGTAACAAAGGAGAAAGTTTTCTAACTTGTAGGAATTAAGCTGTCAGCAGAGCTGCTGAATTTGTTTTAGGCTGGTTATCTAATACCATTTTTCTTTCCACTGATCCATCACAGCATGAAAAAAGGGAAGATTGGAGACATTTGCTCAGAATTAATGCTGAAGGTGAAGGGAAGTTTTTACTCCTTTCATAAATAAAAAATTACTGTAGCCAGCATTTGGCTGAAGATGTCTTGGTAACTTGGACAAGAAAGAGAGTTACATACTCGGAATATATAATCAGCAGTGTGTAATATGTTCTTGCTGACCTGGCAATAATTCATTGAAGTATGGTAAAGCTACTTATTGGTACTCCTGGAGCAATGACTCAGATGTCTCCTGTGAAACACTAAATTGTATTTTCATATTGACTGCTACTTTTAGTTGTCTGCATTAGTGAAAGAGGATATCTTATTCTAGTGTATAATGTTGCTGGCCCAAAACATTAGGCATGCAAAATGGGAAGAGGTGAGGAAATTCCTTCAGAAACTCAGAAATGGGTAAATTCTCTGAGAATCRAAATTATATTCTGCTCTATAAGAGCAGAACACAATGGCAAATATTCAAGCAGAACTGTTCTTCATTGAGCTATTTGCTTCTGGTGCCAGTCAGTGTAGCTACACATACAACCTCTTGTTCTGGAATTGCATCTCTTTTTAGGATTGTGCTTGTGTCCCAAGGGTTGCTTTGTCGTGTCCACCAAGAATAATCAGTGGTTGAGTCAGGACTGAAGACTCAGATTTCTTGTTGAGTAGTCCTGTGCTGAACACTCTCTCTTTCTTTGTTAAAGTCACCCGAACTAGGAATAGTATAGGAACGTTAACATAGTGAATACAAGGTTAATCCTCAGTATTTTCCAGGGAAAGGAAAATTCAGAATAGCTTCTTTAACTATGTGGAAGAAATACAGATTATATCTTCTATTATCCTTGTGTTTGCTTAATATTTTATAAAATATTTTGAGATTGGATCACAAKGAATATATTAAAATTACTTTATCCCCTATCTTGAAATTGACATTGAAAATTGTCATTCAATTTKAGGTTAGAAAATAAGTCTATTTAGTTTTTAAAATAAGTGCTTCTTGTATTCTTTAGTAGTTGAGATACAGTATAACAAATTGAGAGCACAATAAATTGTTTTTTCTGCTGAGTCTCACAGAAGACCTGACTGAGCAGAAAAATAAATGCTGAYGGGTGTATTTTGGTATGCAGGCAAAAATGCAAACTTCTACCTTAGTAAGCTTTATCTCTAATTAGCAAAGACACTGCTCTTGTTCCTTTTTAATAATTCCTAGACTACTTATTTTCAAACATTTTTTCCACACTAAGAATTAATCTAACGGGGTTTGATTTTTACGAAGTAAACTGTGTTTGAAATTCTGCAGACAGGAAGGTTGGTGTTCATGTCATGCTAAATGTCCACTTCTTAGGGTGGACCACTAAAATTTCACTCTCAGGCCAAAAATATATATCAGTGGGCTTTTCCAGTGGGATTCTTCTTTGTATATGGATTTGTGTCTATGTCATTTACTGTAAAATAAGTAAGAAGGCTGCCAGCATTTGATGKCTGAAATATTTTTCTTCCCCAGAATTGCATAGCAAACTACCTGTTCTTTATCTGTTACTGATAGATTGTCTGAAGGGGTACTTTATTTAGCGTATGAAAAGCCATCATAAAATGAAACTACTGTGGTATCAAGAAAGATTATTATAATAGTTCTGTACTACTATGATAGTTCTGTTYGTATATTTTATTTGTTGCAACCAGTAGCAAGACTCTTCTCTGGGTCTCTATCYGCTTTTCTTCCTGTAATTAACTGGTGATTTATAATTTCTCAGTATTTCAACAGCAAAGAATTCTGTATTTTCTGTCACTTTTGCACAAAGCTAGTATAAATTGGGAATAATGTCACACTTTTTTGGTGTGATTAGATCCCACATGCACATGTATGAAATGTTGTAATGTTAGTATTTTTACCTTGCTGATATTCTGAGAATGCCATTAGAAGGGTAAGGTTTAGATTAGTTATTTTTATACTGCCTCACTGAGCTTCTTTGCTTGTAACAACCTTTCAGGTGGTAGATTGCCCTGTGCCAATTCTTTAGCAGGCCAAATTGTCAGAACCTAAAGAGCTGAAAGAGCATTCTTTGCTGATTGCCTGTATCTATGTGCTCATTCTGAAAAAAACCAAGCAAAACAAACCRTATCTGTTGATTCCTTGTACACTCTTTGGGTGGCTTACCTGTAAAGGGAGATCCTCAGTCTTTCTATTGTGATTATGCTATTATGTCAGGTTCAAAGGCAAGCAGAAACTTGCTTTGTGGTTTTTAAGGTGAATTTAAAGGCAAAAGTTGCTTTTTAGAAGTACACAGAGCCAGTGCTACTTTGGAGTAGTGGGTAGATAGTGTCTGTTTTAAAGGGAGATAACAGATTGTAGTGAGAAAGGGTCTGAGTTCTTAGATGCACTAGATAAATTTTTTTTCTGTTATTTGAAAGCAAGAGAAGAAATTTACTTAAGAGAAAGAAAGGCAGTGAGAAGCATTTATGTACCAATCTACCCAAATGTAGCAGAATGCATTTTTCTTTGAGTATTAAACCTCACATGCAGCACTCCCAATTTTGCTGTGGGCTTCCATMATGAGATGACGAAGAATAGGATACTGGGGAAAAAAATCAGTACCATAATTTAAATAACTCTAATTAATAGAAAATTGATTTGCAGATATTTGTAGTGAAAATTATATAAGCTACTTATAGTATAGCATAAGTTTGGTCCTTTGTAGTACATTCAGTAACTTAACATTAAAAAAATAATTGTTAATTGTTCTTAATTGATTTCCTGCAAATGTATTCATCTGCTCTTGACTATTCACAAGTTTGGGATGTCTTCATGATGATTCTTTACATCTTATTAATTCTGATTCCCAATATGAGCTGCTTATGCCTGTAAAAGCAATTTTATTGCTTATGATTTGTAAACATCAGGAGCTGAGGAGCAATACAGAAAGGATATAATTTGTGTATTCTAAATCCGTAGACTTTTATTTCACTGCAGGAGTTAATCAGCAATGCACATCAGATTTTTTTCCTGCTCCATCTGCTTGGACTCTGACAGGCATCARTGTGTACTTAGCATTTACATTGCAAACAGTTCTCATTCACATCAGTTTAAAAGATGTAGATGCTTAAGTTCAAATAAAAACACTCTACAGTGACATTCCTAAGAAAACAATGTACTGGCTTACCTGGTTAGCCAAGGTTTTGTAGCACTTAATTTCTAATTCCTACATGCTTAACCAAATGAGCGCCCACGCAGAGGCTGAGCTGCTGTTGGTACTCCGTACCCCTTGAACCCAGTGAGCTTCCAGGTGAGTGGATGATCTAGCTGCCCAATTCTATTTCAGCTGTAGGCCTAATGTGCAGTCAAGCCTAGRTATTCAACTAGTTGCCCTTGAGCTTAATTTTGAATATGTGCGCCGTGTTGTGGAAGATAAAATGTGTGAAATAGAGTTGGTTTGACTGCTTGCCACTCTGAGCAATATATTTGACTTTCCTTTGACTCTTGCATTTTGGAATCTTATTCTGGAGCTTGTAGTTTTTAAAAACAAGTTAACTTYATGTCTCTGCAAAGCTCAATTAGATATGACATTTGGAATAAAGAACAGTACATTGAAACAATAACAATTCATCATATTATGTCTCATTCTGGCAAGCTTAATTKTAAGAATATTTGCAATCCCTGTTCCTGTTTCCCTATACTTTCCCCAGGATGGTGCCAGCCCAGAGCTGGGAGTTGTTAGTACAGTATGCCAGTGAAAAAAAGGAGTCTAATCTTTCTGAATGTGGAGCAGGGGGTGGCAGACAAAGAGCACGCTCTTAATCTTAGCCCAGAAAAGGATGAATGTGAGAAAGTGCCTCTCTCTGTCTAGGCTTTAGCACATACATAGAAATGCTTTCTTTTGATACTTTGAGTTCTCTGGCTACTTCTGAGATTAAACCTAGCCAGAAAAGAGCAGTAATAAAACAGTTTTAAGTTTCCATGTAATGCAGCTGCAACACTTATTCTGTGTCTTTACACTCGTAAGTTGGTTTTGAACGTACAGTTGTAGTAATCCAGAGAGCAGATGGGGCCTCACACTGACTACCTCTCATGCAATAAAACCCAGGCTCATTCAGTAGTTAATATTGATTACAGCTGAGCACCCTTCGGCCACATCATTCAGGGAGGTGGTAGTGGGGGGAAGAGTAAACAAGAAATAATAACAAAGACTTTATTCCAGTGATGTGTGTGGTATACACAATACCCATAATACCAACTCCAACTGAAGGAGGTCCTACAGCTTCTGGTAGGAAATAAAAARTGAATTTGGCTATGCTATAGTTTTTGTTGTGCTCTAAAACGTAAGAAAAGATGCCGTCTGTTTCCTTCAGGCTAAGTCAGATTTTCCAGGATATTGTGTCCAAAACATACACACAATTCTAATTTTTGAGGAAACATGATGCTCTTTTTACCTGTTGCAATGTAATTGGATAATGCATGTACAAATGACTTGTGTAGCCTGCCAATGAATGTTGCTAATGCCTTACCAAAAAAAAAAAAAGGATAAAGCATATTTTTTGTATTTGTTTTTCCTCAGAGGCAAATCCAAACAATGCTAGATTTGGGAAACTGTTTACTGAAAAGCATTTTCTAATAGATCTCTGAAGAAGTGCAATTGTATAATTACTGTTGTTCAGTGCATACAGGACATTGTCTCCATCACTCTGTACACTGCTGCTATTAGTGCTTGTTCTAATAAATCTCAATGTACACTGTTTAAACTGCTGTCATCTGTGTTCTGATTTATTAATATAAGAAACACTTGAGGTTCTTGAATAAACTATTTATAACTAGTTAGATCAATTGATTATTAATCATAAAATTCTTAATATATATTTTACAARTTGGTTTTGAAGAGGTGGGTGATAGTGGTAGCAAAAGCACTGAAATGGTGGCTTTTCCTTTCTAACCTTTTTTTCACTGCAGGAATATTTTTATAAATTTTTTCCCATGTGATTCTCTGTGCACTTTCTTTAGGTCTGTCAGGAACTACCAAATGTAGTCTCAAAGAACGTAATTTTCTTTTTGGCAGTTCCTAGTTATATCTTCATATTGCAGCTGATAAGAGCCTTTTTCTTTTTTGTTTCTCTTCAGTTTTTTCTTTGTGATTAAAGGGAGCTTGCAGTATGCTTCTCAAGTTTTGAGAGAGGGTGTAGAAAAAATTGTTCTGATGTTCTCTAATAGATTTGAAAAAAGTGGAAATGAAAGAAAAAGAAAAATTACTTGACACCCACCCTGTCTGGCCTCTTGGAAAAATAACAGTATGTGGGATTTTGAGGTTTTTCCATTATGTGTTCTTGTCAGCTGTTCAGCCCTTAAAATGAAAGCATAATGAAAAATAAGAATTTGGTTGGGAGGAGAAATTAAGGTTTTTGTTATTTCTTGGCATTGTAAAAAGAACAAGTGTTCAAACAGTCTGGAATGCTGCCTGAGTGGAAGCAATTGCATTGGAAGGGAAAAGGCTTTTTTCATGAATGGCAGCGCTTTCTGTCTCGTGTCAGAGTACACATCTTGTCCAAACCCGTGCTCTGTGGGAAGGGCCCACTGGGAGCTTTTTCCCTGTTCAACCATTCCACAAGGGGAACTCAGCTCTGCTTTCACCTCTGTYCAGTAGAGATGTGTCCTTCAGCTCTGACTGTGACTCAGCAGAATTACTGTGCGTGAGTGAAGTGTGAAAGGTTTTATGTCTTTACTTAAACGGTAAAAAAAAAATCAACATAGCAAACCTTTGGGAATAGAGCACCAGAGGCCTGAGAGGCAGTACAAGCAACTTGACACCTAATTTAGCATCAAAAGTATTACTTCAGGTATGAAAGTAAATTACATGTTTAGGTTTAATCTAAGCAGGAGACAGGTGATGCTTCTTCATAGCCACAAACATGTAGGCGCTGTGGTGTGGTGAAGTGAGACAGTGTGGGAAGCTATTGACAGGATTTCATCCTGACTCAGCTAAAGGAATTGGCCACAGAAAGCTGTTCCAAGTTTCACTGCTGGTACAAAAATCTGTTCTGATATGATGATACATTGCATTTTTGCACAGCAACATATCAATCTGCGTGGTTCATCAAGTGCTCATGATCTTACTAAATATTTAAGTTGGTTGAAATGTTAAAAAAACATTGCACTTCAATATGGAAAATTATTTTTCAGGTAAGTATTACTAAGTCAGGTTAAAAGAAACTAAACTGATATGATTCAAACCCAGAGTACCAGGTGCTAGCTGAGAAGGGACTCTATTTTGATTGAGGAATGAGTCTGATTTTACTCAAGGGCAGCAAATAAAATGTCTTCTATTTGGACTGTCACTTTATATTTCTGAGAGCTATGTCTAAGATTTAACTTAGAGTAGATAAAGAGACAGGTTAGGTTGTATATCCCATGTCTATATCCCGAGTGCATATGAATAGTAGTATATTTTAAAAAATCAGAAAAAAGTATGCATAAATTCATGTTACCGACATGAATCTGTTGTGAAGATGCTTTTTGCCTGTGATGAGATTACATTAAATTATGTTTGTATTTACAAGGATAAGTTCCAAAACAAAACCAAATGTGTAGTTGCTTTTCTCACTGACAAGTGTCTGGCTACATTTCCTTTGGTAAAGGAAAGAAACTAATTACTAGCTCAAATTTCACAACCACCCTAGGCTTCTTSAGCAGGTTTTTGACAAGTCAGTGGAGGAAAAAATTATAATTAAACATTCTCAAAAGGTTACTTRTTGGACTGTAGGTGGGCTATAAATTCTGGTAAGTATGTTGGGTTATTTCTTTCAACTGATAAAATTTAAGGTGTTAATTGTCTTTTAAGTTCCTCTTTAAGTAAGTTATTTCTGAGGGCCTTGCATTAGTTTTAGCAGTCAAAGAAATTCAAGAGCACAAGAGCACATCCATTCTTCAGTTCTAGTTCGAGACCTGACTTCGCTTAAATGCTGATCAGCTGACCTAGAATAACAGCATCAGGCTACTTTTCTTGTCTGGTGGCAAGAATTTTTGTTGTCGCTTGTCTGTTAAAATATTTAGTATCAGGAAACTGCTCTGATTTATTACTCTATGCCTACACRCATGTGAAAAAAATTAATTAGGAAACTAGATGAAGATATATTCTTGTCTTGAAAGCATGAAAAGGAACAGGCTGAATAAACATAGAGGTGATTATGAAAGAGGAAGCTAAATTCTTGCATGCCCTACAAACACTGATTTAATTTTGTCTGTTTATAAATACTYTGTATCCAAAGATCTGAGAGTGCTTTGTAATAGTAATAATCAGCCCTTGCAGTATTCTTCCCTGAGAAGTGACACCTTAGCACATCCACATGCAGTAGGTTTCATAGACGGAGGTTAATTGCCCAGAATCACAGAACAGCAGGTGTCAATGCCAAAAATAAAAGCAGTCCTGCTGCTCAGTTTAGAACATAAGGAGAAGCAGCAAGGAACAAGATGTCTATGACTGAGGGAAATTTTATATAGATGTGACTGTACCAGCACCCATCAAACAGCTTAGCATGGACAATGTGAGTTATAGCAGACAAATCCTTTATTTTGTAACTTTTCTTCAGATATAGTGGCACAGCAGCATCTACAGTTCTACATCATCATACAGGTGGATGGGCAAGCCCACAAAGCTGTCTTCTCACACAGGCCCACCCACTGACAGATGCTGGTTAAAAAAGATTTAGCCATTTGGGCAGCATCCTTCAAAGGAAAGGAAGCATTAAACAGTTTACTTTAGGTCACACTGACTTGGTTTTTTTTCCAGATTTGTCTTCACAAGCTAATAATGCTACATGATGAATGTGGCTTTGTTGTATACAGTAATGTTTATGTAACAATTGAAAACTGGAAGATGAAGGGAGAAAAGAAATCTTGAGTGTTAACTGACTGGATAAACTGAGCTGGTATTGAAAAGATTAAACCCAAAATTTGCACCATATTATGCTGGTAATTTGTTTAATATCTTCTTAATGAGCAAAAAGATGCTGTCACTTGCCAGGCTGAGAGCTGAAAGATGTGCCTGCTTCTCACACGTGGTAAGTGTAAATGCAAGCATATTTCCTCAGCATATCTGTCCCTGGAGGACTACTTTGCATTCATTTTTAGTAAAGGCTTCACAGTTAACACATCGATCTCTCCATTGAAAATATTGCCATTCATACTGGGGCAATTACAAAGAAAAAGCTGGGATATTTCATGCGCTCTAAAGATGGACATGTGAAACATAGATTAAGTAATCTGTATGTCTGTGAACAAAGGTCTGGAACCTGAAAGGTAAGTCTGTGGAAGAGCATATAAAAAATCACCAGAATTTGTATTCCAGGAGCTCTGAAGTTATGTAAGTCATGGTATTAAACTGGCTGGTTTTGCACATACATGAGAATTTCTAGATAAATGCCACCTCAAAAACAAAACAAAACAAAAAAAGAAGTCAAGTGCTGTTAAACCCACTCAGGTTGTTGGAAAAACCCAAAAAGTGTGTATGTATTTAGAACCGTATTTTGCCCCATAAAATGTTATGTTTGTTACTTCCTGAAATATAGCAGCGTCTGTATTGCTCAGATCCTGTGTTTCTAGGGAAATACTCATGCCATATGCTGGAAAGTTACAGAATTTTGTGAGTAATTTTTTCAATAGCATTTTCTTTTGCTGTTTTTTATATGTTAAATTCTTGCACTTGTTCTTCTACAGAGATCAGCAGGTAAATGTAATGCACTYCAAATGCACTTGAAGTGTACATGATACACTCGTGTATCTCCTCTRTTGGGAGATCTGGCAACTRATGGCATCCTTTTGTASACTAAGAAGATATTAAACAAATTACCAGCATCATTTGGTGTAGATTGTGGGTTTAATCCTTTCAAGTGAAACATCAACTAAGTTTATCCAGTCAGTTAACACTTGAGATTTCTTTTCTCTCTTCARTTGACTGCTTAATCATGCTAATCTTATGATATGGTTGGCTGTGACAAGAAATAAATTAAAGTCAGATCAGTTCAAGTAGATTACAAATGGTTTAAGGTTTCTGGATTGAAAATAATGAAATAATTCCACATTTGCAGTTCCTTGGACAAATGTCTAGTTTGCACTACCTTAGAGCACATTTTAATGCCTCTTTAGACACTCTGTGRTTACAGGTGACAGACATTCCTGCAAGGTATAATGTAGGATAGCTATCTAATATTAAACCAAAAATCATTATGGAATTATCTTTTAACTACGCAAAACCTTCTGCATCTTCCAACACCATGCAGAGAGCRGGATGGTTGTCTAGGTTTTACTCTTAAAAAATCTCCATGTTTTTATAAATATGATGTGAGAAAAAAATACTGTATTTAGGCATAAAATATTCTCAACTCTATGTAGCTAATACTTGCTACGTCACTACTTCATGGCTAACACCCCGTCTGAAAAAAACAGAACTCATCTTGTGTAGAAAATAACCTCTCTTGCTCTTCCTTKCAGGGGAAGTTAATCAGGCTAGAAAAGTCCTCTTGCTCTTCTGTGGAGGGCTGTGCAGAGGGGAGGCTCGTCAGTGTCCTTGTGTGGCTCTGTGCTGAGGGGAATGGAACATTTCAGCCCAGACCTCCCCAGGGAGCAAAAGTGGACAAGGATTTTCATCTGCACAATTTGGTGAGACAAGGCAAGATTTTTATTTATTCCAGTGGTGACTCAGGCCTAACTTGTCCACTTGGAAATTAAATGTTTTTAGTTAATTGGTTGCCCAAAATGAGAGCACACCAGAGCTGCAGAAATGCTGGAAGTTCATAAGGTACACTGGTGCACCAAGTACAAAAGTGTCTAGTGCTGGAAGAGCAGGGAAATACCTTTGTTTCTTCACTTGGATATGCAAAATTAGTGAATGTTTTCAGATCGTGGCAGTGTTCCTGTACATGGACTCCTGTTCTCTGATTTGTGGCATGAGGACAGCGCAAACATCTGCTGAAGAATTTATGATGGATTACAGGGTGTTAGAGTAACAGGAATAGCACGTAAACATACCAAATGAAACTATTCATTATCAAAATTAGAGCTAGATCACACTGAGTATGATCTATGACCACATAGTGAGTAAGAAAAATACAAATGCATGTTGAATAAACAGTGCCAGCTGGTCTTAGCAATTTGTAGAAGAATAGTATTCTGTCAAATGTATATATGACAGGATTAATCTAAACCAAGCATCAACAGGCAATTTTAATTTTAGAGTTCCCTTAGGCATTTCTTCCCTTTGAAAGCTTTTCAGTTCTGTTAATATGTTTTGATTGAGTAAATATGTACAGGGTTTTTCAGATAATGTAGTATGAATTACAGCCAGAATTAATTGCAGCCTTTCCCATGCTTTCAATTCAAAGTCTCTATATTACCTGACTTGATTTTTCAGCACCCTCTAGAGTAAGCAGAATGATCCAGCAGCCTTTCCTTTCATCCTMGATAGCCGAAGTAATGCCATCCTCTTTTTGCCATTTTGTTGGATTTTCTGATACTCTGAACCTTTAAAAATATTATGGAAGTATTAAAACATGGTAAGTTATTAAATAAGTGTTCATATTATAAAAACAGTCCTTAAGATGCTTTCACATAAAAACCTTACTTCAGAAAAAAAGCCAATTGAACCAATTGTTACCTGGCAACCAGGGACAATATTCCTACTGAAGTGTAACTTTACAAGCCTGATGCTTTACATACTGTAACTGCAAAGGGAGTCTCTGGAAGGAGACCTGCAAGGTTTATCCAGTTCTGTGTTCATCAATCTAACTAGAAATTCAAGTAATTGTTTCCATGAAGGTGGATCAGCTCCTTCTGCCTCTCTCAGAGATCCTCCACAGTGCTCTCTACTGTCTGTCTTTCTTCCCTTTACAATTTTCTGTCTTTACACTGGAGCTTTATATCTTGGATTCTTTAGTTGCTCCTCATTCCTCTATCAATACTGTCACTTCTTTCTGCAATTTTACTTATATTATTTTGCATAATTCTCACAACTGAATGAGGTTTTCAGTAGTCTGAGCTAAATGCATGCAGTGCAAGCCTAGCCCTGGGGTCACAGACAGCTGAGTCCGTAGGAGATTAATAACAAATGATGAGAGCCCACTGGTGTTTCCCCTGCCCCCAGCCTGCTCAGATCTTACACTTCAGGCCAGCACAGTGCCCAAGCCCCAGCTGAGCTCTCCCAGGCAGGTTATGCCAGTGCTGTGAAAGGCAACACCATCTCACAGAGCTGCCAGTGCTCAGCCAGCTGTAATTCCAGTGCCCTCCCAGAGCACGTCTRGGCTGCTTTGTTGGTTTTGCTAAAACACCAGAATTCAGCTGCAGCAAGGACCCAACAAACAGCAGTACACCAGGAACTCCTAGTGGGAAACTGAGGATTATGAAAGTTAGTTTTCTGTATCTATGACAGTAAATTTTGTCTTTTAAAGAGTGGCAATGAACTGCCAAGAAAAGGGCACCATTTCCCTCTCAGTTTACACTGTTAATTCATTATTCATCATGCAGAATTAGAGAGCTTAACTGAAGGTCTCTGAGAGAAGTCCCAAGCACTACACCATAGAAGTTCAGTAGCTAAAATGCTGTCGATTCTTTAAAAGTGAGATATAACTCAGTCTAAAAAAAAAGCAGTTTGACAGATTTTTTTTTTTTTTCCAAAGCATGGTAATTTGTTTGCAAGAACAATATAAGAAGACTTGAACATGGCCTTGATGTCTGGAAGCTACACTTGATACAGAGTTTTCTATTTTTATCATTACTAATGTCGTAATATGTTTGCTGCTGCAACCAAAAACTTCGTTAAACAGGTTGGTGATGGAGGAAGATTAGTTCCCGTGCCCAGCCTCAGTGAAGCTGACAGATACCAACCTCTGAGCCTTGTGATTAAAAAAAGAAAATGCTTGCTTTCAAAAAAATCTAAATTTGCTTCAACACCTTTCACATTAAAAGACATTCTTCAAGGGGAGAAAGAAATTTCTGCAGGTAAG
Source organism: Cardinalis cardinalis (assembly GCA_014549065.1). Taxonomy (NCBI): domain Eukaryota; kingdom Metazoa; phylum Chordata; class Aves; order Passeriformes; family Cardinalidae; genus Cardinalis; species Cardinalis cardinalis. The sequence goes on from JACDOX010000003.1 coordinate 8,665,355, forward strand.
ATTTTTATCTTTTTTCAAAGTGGAAAAATGCATGTTTTCTAGTAGACATAGTGAACATAGTCTAAACTGTGCAGGTAGTGTGATGTTTCCTTAGTAAATGGCTAATAACATTTTTCTAGCTTAGTCATGTAATAAATATTTAAGAAAAAAATACAAATCAAAATGGTAAGAAAAAAGGGAAAAAAAGGACTTTCTAGGAAAAAAGTAAAAAAAAAGAAAGCCATTTATATTAAAAAGCCTTGATATTTTCTGAACTACTATTAAACAAATTCAGTTAAGCCTTTTTTTTTCCACAAACCTCCAATTCCTGACAGATGTACTGCTGAATGCTGATTAATTGCTACATAAAATTTGTTGAGCAATGTACCCCTTTGTCTGTATACTCACTTTTAAGTGTGTAAGAATCAGTTCCASAGCTCTTCCATGCTGGCAGACGCTGGTGCGGAACTGAGCTCTGTACAGGCAGAAGCATTTGAAAACAGCTATTACATCTGACTGGTATAATTGGATTTTCATAAGACTTTTTCCACGTTTGCAATCTTTGTGGTGTACTTATAGAGCTTAACTGTTTTTAAAATTCCTTTTTCTATGACATAGTGTAAATTTTGAGGAGATTCTAATAGAATTATGAATTGCAAAATTGAACTATATGGCCTGTATCTTCCTGTACATTCCTTTGAAAAGYGTGTAATTCATGTCTACGGGTTTTCTCAAAACAGTTTCATTGCTTTATTTTTTTTTTAATGTCAATTTTGGCAAAATTATTGATGATATTACTTGCACAACAAATGCATCAGTTAAAAATTCCACTAAGACAAACTAATATAAGCACAGGAAACACCATTTGATCCCACAAGAGGGGATATCAGGACACAAGCATGATAAGAAAAAATTTAATTCTGTCTTACATTCAGGAGAAGTCAGCTGGCTTGTCCTGAATGAAAAAAAAAATCAAAAAGTCTCATTAAAATGTCTGAGAAAAAGGTTGCAAAATCTCATTAAAATTCTCACAAAACCCTACTAGTCTTTTCTGTAAAGGTTAAATGTCGTGTGTAGAAAGTATTAAGAAAGTCCTTTAACATAAGCAAGGAGGTTTGTAATTGAATTTCCTTTTTTATATGACAAAGACAAGCATTTCTAATCCTTTTAGAATTATGAAAAAATATATTAACGTTCTTTTTGGTTAAAAATAAACACAAAMAAGATTCATAGAAGATGACTTCACAATGTCATCTTATCCTAATATCTTYAAAGGATTAAAAACCAAAAGAGGAGTAAAACACAGATTCTTAGACATATTTGGAAATCTAATCCCTGTGTTCATTTTAATTTGGTAACCAATGTGTTCTGATATTTTTTCTGTTAGTGTAATGGAAATGTGTTTGATATTATAAAGACATTTTTGTAGAGGTGTTTTGGTACCTACCTTTTGGTTGTACAATAATTGAATGCAAAATGAGTCAGAATTAATCTGTTGATTTTCTTCAAAATAAACTGATGTAGTCCCTGGGCAGTGTTAATGTTACTGGCAGACCCATGTCTCATTCATGTACTGCAAAAATGAAGAAAAATTGGAGTATTTGTATAGACAAAATTCAGAATTCCCTAATACTTTTTATACAGTGGGTTTCATTTTATTCCTAGTTTTAATATTCTGTGTGGCCTCTACTGTGTMATTTTGGGTTTCAGAGCCTCTGTCATTGAAGCCAAAACACAATACATGTCTAGTTTATATGTATGAGCATCATAGTTACAGGTGGAAGTACTTGAGGAGAATAAGGATGAACACAGAAATTTGAAAATAGCTCTGGTCAAACCCAGGACTCCCATGTACTCTTTCCATCAATCATCAGAAGTAACATCAATAAACAAGTGCTCAATGTAGCTCTGAATTTCATATCAAAATGATTAAGCATGATAGGAATGGTACCATTTATTCTGGCTGTGTGAAAATACTGTGTTCAGACTTTTCACCATCACACAAATGTTATCTTCTTTTACTCAGGTGTCTCGTCTTATCAGTTGCTCAACTATGAAGACAAATCAGATGTTTCACTTAATGGCAGAAGAGGAAATCAGATAATGAATGATGTTGGTTTTGATGTTGCTGGATCAGATTCCATTGCCTTTAAAGCTTCATTTGGCATAGTGACCAAACACGAAGTTGAAGTACCAACATTACTGAGAGAACTTACTACAAGGTTGTATTCTGTGTTTTGATTTCTATTCCCATAATTCTATTTCATACAGTTAGGCTGCAAGTCTGAAGTTGTTAGGTTTTGATTATTTTTAGTCCATCAGTAGCAGTCACCATCTGATATTTTCAAGGGTATCAGGTTGGATCACTGGGATTAGACACATGACCTGTATAATACAGACTGTAAAATTTTTCTGAATTCTTTGAATTACAGTGTATGTCTCAGGAAAAAAAAAAAAAACAAACCAAAAACAAAGAGTCCATCAAAACTCCTATCTTGTTATACCATGGTATTGAAAATTTGAAATCTACTTTGAATGACATTATCTAACTTCAAGTTCCAGAAATAGGATTTCTTTGCCTTTGATGAACTAGAAAGCCATATGTGTTATTGCCATTGTAGGTACTTTGAAGTCTTATGAAGCTATTACACGGCTTTTTCTGCAAAAAGCAAAATAGGGTTATCTACTTAAATTTTCATAACCTTCTGTCACTTTTCTTTAAATCAAGTCTYTTCTACCAACATTCTTGTTGAGTTGTGGACACTGAAAATGAACTTCTTGTTCCTGTGGTGCTAGCACAGATGTCAATCGTGTGGAAATATGATATTACTAATTCTAGGTGTAATTCTTTTTTTTTATATTTCAAAGATTGTCCCTTGGTAACAATGGCATCCCAATGAATCCCCCCCAGCAGTGCATCCCAGTAAATTATTTACTATGCATGATGAAACATTTGACATTTCCAAATATATATTGTTACCTTGTTGGTATTTACCAAGAAGTGCATGCCATTTTGTATCTGTAACCACTCCTTCCCTATTTTCCTAGTTTATTTGTAACCTCCAAAAGTTATCATTAATAACTGGGGGTGAGGGAAGAGGACCTAGTCTCCTGAAAAAAAGATTCAGTGTTCTTCTACAGTCACTTGTTTCATGATTGTTCAGTATTGTTTATGAGTGATATAGGTTTTTTTCAATTAATGGCACTAAAACCAGAGTCAGATGGACAGGCTTTGAATTTTCCAGAGTGTCCCAGATAGCCTCTCTAATATCTGTAGAATACTGGCTTTCCTTGAATTTTTTAGTTCTGTTCCCAAACACTGGAAACCAGTATTAAGTTTCCCGAGATCTCCTTGGTCAGCTGTTTTACTGCTATGAAACAGGCATTATGGTGATTTATTTACTGATTTAAAGTTACTTAGCTGCTTTGTAAACTGCTAATTATGTCTGAATTTCCTTCCTGCCTCCCTCTTGATTTTAGAAAAATAAACTTTGATCATTGTCTAGTCCATCAATCAAGAAAAAGTAGGATGGAAATTTTGTGTGTGGTCATGGAAAGTATTCGAACTACAAGGCAGTGCTCATTAACTGTCCATACTGGAATGCGTGGAGAGACAATGAGGGTAAATATGTTTGACAAAGTTCTGTAACTCAAATGATCAAGCATAAAAAGCTCATTATTATAAATTTTATCGTTCGATTTAATTGTGTTTTTATAATGTAAGCTCAGAAAAAATCTAAAGTAAATCATTATTATTGTACTAATGTAAAGTGGTTTACAAGTTGGTCTTTTGTTAGCAGTTCTTATATGACAGAGGGATGGGAAATGCATGAAAAGATGGCTAGACAATGAGCCATGGCCTGGGGTAAAGCCTCAGCGAAAAATTGGAATTTACTACTTCTTAGTTTGACTTTCTAATAAATGTATAACCTTTCTTTCATTATTATTTCATTATTATGGTCATCTTCTGTAACACATTGGAATTTCAGGTTATTATTTGGAGGGTTGGCATCTTACTCCGTCTTATGCTCTTCCTCCCCCTTCCCCCTCAATGTGTTTCAATAATTAAACTTACAAGTCTTCTAACTTCGCTCTTTCTAGTACTAATAAATCATTCACATAATTTTCACTAAGTGATGTAAATTACTCTCTCTATATCAAAATTTATTAAAATGCAAAGTAGTTAATAGAAAATTCTTCAGTTGTGAAATTTGATCTTCAATTTCAAAGTTTCCCCCTGGCATTATAATTCTCAATATATGAAGTTTAGTATTTTGTTTATTTATTCGTTTCAATTTGTAATATTTTTTTCTTTTGATCCTTCTCTAAATTATAGTTTCACATAATTGAAGATCAGAATTATAAAGGGCGGGACAAAGCCATTGTTTTTCCTGCACATACAACTATTGCTTTTAGTGTATTTGAGCTCTACATTCATTTGGATGGTAATTTCGGTAAGTGATGTGAATTACTGTCATTACTGCTATTATTTATAATGATCTAGGTTTTTAAATCTGTTTTATTGCTCTTGATATACAGAAGCCCTGATCTCATACAATGGGATGTTTTAATTTTATGCACATAAGTATTCTGACATTCTGACAGAAATGGTGATTGCAAAGAAAACAAAGCAGGTGCTAGAAAATAGTCTGCTGTGGGAACGTTTCTTAAAAGTTAGACTTGGTATTTTTAAAATTCTGTGATTGCATGGAACAAAAAGGCCCACTTAGTTATATTTCTAGCTGGTGAGGAACAGGTTTCTGAGACTATCTTATAAGTTTTGCATAAAATAAGCAAGTACAAAGATACAAGTGAAAAAAAAAGTACAGAACTTCTAAACTAATAACTTTTTTTTCTGTTGGGGCTTTAATTTCAGTCTGATACATCATTTGCACATATAAATACCTAAAGCTATTTAGGTGGAATTAATTGCAGCAATTGGAAACGAATAAAAAATTTGCGTAGCATAGATTTTACCTTAAAGTATTTCTTTCAAGTTATGGGCAGAATTCAGTACTGGAAGTGGTAAGTACAGAACTCACAGCCTTGCTTACAATGTCTCATTTCTACTTTCAACTTGAAACTTTATTGATTAGAAAGCATATTGTTGTGCAATTATGGCTTTTATATTTAGTCCTTTTAAAAACTTTTCATTTTTGCAGAACTCTGTGTGACTCCAATTGCAAAAGGAGGATTTGAAAGAGAGAAATCTGGATCATCTTCACTGACCAAATTCAGGAGATTAAAGAATAATCTGTTTCATCGAAGTATGACTTTTGATATTTATACACAAATGTCTTATATAAAAGTGTACCTTTTTCCTTTAATTTCTGTCCAAGATGAATGTTTAAAGAAAAACGTTTTGACRCAAAATGAATCTCTCTCTCAATTTCTATTGAAATGAATTGAAATTCTATTTCTATGTATTGAAATGACTATAGAGTTATTAAAATTTACATTTGGGAACCTGTCTCTCAGAAATAACAAATCTGTTCATTAAACTCCAAAGATCTTAAAACGTATGGCTGTTGATAAACTGCTAGTGAGTAATTACACAGCTAGCATAACATTGAGCCTATTTCATGTGTTTGCCATTTACAGCTCATATTATACAAGTTGTAATTATAGTAATAGTTGTAGGCAAAGCTGTAATTTTAAATATCAAACAATATTAACTGCAATAATTAAATGTACTCCTTAGGCACTATGTTCCTTTGGCAGGATACTCTCAAAGTCCTCTTTTTTCATTCTAATATGAACCAAAAATGCCAATCTCTGTATGCAGCTTTAGACCAAGATCTTAAACTTGTAACACTCCTTAGTCTAAGTACTTTGGAAATCTGCAGATCTGAGTGTGAAGATAAATGCTGAGCAGTAAACATATCCCAAAAAATGCTGTGTATAGGTGTTCCTCCTCCACTGTAGTCCATTCTTGATCAAAGGACTTTTATGGACCGAGCCTTCAGTGCTGCTCCAGTCCACACAAGGGGAATAAATCTTCAGTGGGTATGATACATCTCAGGAGGTGTAGCTGCCTAAACGTTCWTCATTCAATCTAGTAAGTCCCTGAAGACAGAGGGAAAGGTTCCTACCTGGCACATCTGGATGCTCAGGAATCTGCTAGGAGGTTAACAAGGAGTCCTCTGAGTTTTCTAAACATATTAAGTAGTAGTGGGATTTTTTTGTAAATAATAAGAAATAAAAGTGAATTTACTATGTTTAGAACATAAAACTAGAAATGCAAAAATAGAAATAAGGGAGTACACAGCTGTGGTTGGACTTTGCACCATTTTCTCAGAAGACTGCTGCATGCCTATCCTTTAGGTATATTTCTAAAAATATAATTAAATAGGTCATATACAAAACATTCTAGCTTTTTCARTGTCTTAAGTGAAGTTGAAGAAAAGTTTTCATCGCACAGGGTTTTTGATGGGAAGCAATCTATATGGCAGGCTTAGAAGAGTTTTGTGCATCAGTTGTTATTTCTATAATTAAACTGTTATTTTTTAAACAACAAATCATAATATTATAACARAATACTGCTTCTTTCCTTATGTGTTCTTTTTCAGATAAAGGAGTMGTGGAAATCGTTGCTAACTCTGATCCTTACTTGGAGGACATTTTTGCAGATTATTATGAAAAAGCTGCAAGCATGACTGATCTCTCTACAAGCTATCTCAGAGACGGTTCTCATATCCGAATTAATTTACTTAATAACAACATCCCCAAAGGCCCCTGTGTCCTCTGTGGAATGGGAAGTTCAAAAAGGGAGACAGTCTATGGATGCCTGGAGTGTTCTTTTAATGGACAGAAGTATGTACGACTGCATGCTGTGCCCTGTTTTGACCTCTGGCATAAGAGAATGAAGTAACTGATCTGGGTAAGTGCCTGTTATCACAGACATGGGCATAACTGTGCCACAAACTTTTTGGAGTTAGTAAATATGTCTCCAATTGTGACATGCAAAACAGTGAAAAGTGCAAAACATTTTATTATGCTCTTATCTTCAAATTCTGTGCTTTGCAGTCAATGACCTCTACTCTAAAATGCACATGAATTTCCTGACATTGCTGTTTTTCCCAGAACTTTCTCACGATAATGAAAAACATACTTTTAAATAGCATTTTCATKATGTCAGAATATATGCTAGAACTTACAAGTTGTTTACACAAACTTGTTTTTAAACCCCAGAATGTTGCCTTTCTCTACACTGGCATATGATGGTTAAATGAGAATATTTGTTAATAATTTAGTGTTCTCATGAATGTTTAATTGAAGTATCAGATTAAAAAACATGCTAAAACTTAGCTCAGTCTGATGTTTCAGTTACAAAAGGGAACAACTGGAACTATGGATGGTAGCTTCATATTAGGGTGCTGTTGCCGAATATCAAGTTTGTTTAATTATGAAAAGTATCAGCCGGTTTACCTGCTGCAGTTGGATTCTATGTCACAGCTGCTCTTGACTTTCTTTTATGTGCTCAGAAAAAAAACTGCTTAGCAGAAAATGTTTTGGAAGCTTATGAAAATAATGGAACTGCTCACTCCAACAACACTTCAGGGGGGAATGTCTTTAACAGGTGCATCCCAGGAAAATTGAGTGTTGAGGACTGGAACACCACAGAGCTGTGTCCAGGGCTGGGACTGGGCTGTGGGGCAGGGTGCTGTTAAACCTCTCACCACATTGTTTTACACTGGCAGAGCAAAAAACCTTTTTGTACCAATTATTTCAAGGATAACCTAGGTATGGAAGCTTTTTTCACTTGTGCTGACACTTTCACTGCGTACATCTGATTATTACATGCTAAAATGAATACAGCCATTGCTTTTCATGTGAGAAGAGTKAAGTATGTTACACAAGTGTTATGATGAGTTCTGCACAAGCAGAACAGTTAACAGATACAAGTACTGTCTATTAACCATTCCTACTTCTTTGCATTTTTCCAGTGAGGAAAACCAGAATTATGCCCAAATAATTAATTACTTATGTTTATATACAGCATCTTCCATCATCTTCAACCTCATTCAATTAAATTATGATAGTGTAGATTTTTAACTTGGTGCTGCTGAATAAACTGGGTAACATCATGATTTTACTAAGTCAAAGTTTAAACACTCACTTAAAATACTGCTTTTTCTTCAACACCAAATTCTTCTTGTTAATATTATGTCAAAGAGGTTATTTTGTTTTAAAAACATCTTTGTTTTTATCTTAACATTCCATAAACAAGGTTGGCCCATTTTAAGGCCTTTTATGGGTTAATTGCTGCAAATGACCTTTCCTCAAGAAGCTAGGCTAGAAGCCTGCAGGAGTCTAAGAGTTATATTCCTGGGATTCCCTTTTTATTTTACAGGGGATTGAGATTTTCCTTTTTTATTTTACAGGGGATTTAAAAGTGTTCAGCAGTTATATTCCAGCTATGTCAAAGATTACTGTAACTTTTGTGTGCTCAATACTGATCTCAGTATTGCTCAGTGTGAGCAATACTGTAGATTGGAACATGTAAGAACCACAAATATTAGATCATGGTGTACTTAAATTTTCTTTCTTTCTTTTGAAACCTCTGACACATTTTATTAGCTGAATGTTAAAAATAAGATTTTTACAGTCACCTTAAGAGATATAAAAAGATTCCACTATAAAAAAAATATAAAACTTCTGTTAGAAAGTATTATTATTTAGAATTCAGTGTGCAGAAGACAGCCAAAGATTTTTTTAAAGTACTTAGAGTTCATCATGCTGGTAGACATTGTACTCCTTTGCTGATATGAAGCCATCTCTATCATGGTCATTCTTCTTAAATATATCAGCTAAGATTTCATCATGGGCGGAAGGATGACGTTTTTTGCCATCTCTTGCAAATTCTTCTTTCAAATACTGGCTTATCTAGAAGAAAAAAGTCAAATCATGGTGACTTTTATGTCAGTTCTCAATCTAGCTATCTTCAGGGACACTGGGGGTATACAAGCAATGTACTGTGATTCCAGTGCAGACACATCTGTGGCTTGTCYACAGGAAGTATGAGACTTACTAATGTATTAAAGCAAATTTCAGCAAACTACAGCACAGTGTAGTTTGTGTAAACACATTGAAACCTTAGGTGATCAGCAGCAGCAGAGAAAGCTCAGGTAAAGATAAAACTGATGCAGCCACACCTATAGTTTTATAAATTATTTGTTTCAAATTATTTGTATCATATTACCTCAAGTTCAGAGAGCTTCTTGTCACCGTCTTTGTCTATTTGATTAAATGCCTCAACACTACGAGGTCCTTTATTTACTGCATAAAGTTCAATCTCAAAGATCAGCGTTGCATTGGGTGGAATCTTGCCCTGTGCTATGAATAAAAGAAAAAAAGTGTTTAAGGAATCAGACACTATGGGCAGAGATCACATATATGATAAATTCACAGGTATGGTAAAAGGTACTTTATGTATGCTGTAAAATAATGTTTAAAATGTACATCTCAAAAAGCAGCAACAGAATGTATGTCATCTGACTTGCTAAAGATCCCCACAGAAGCTTCAAACTACTGGAATACTTTGTCTGGCCTCTGAATTAAGGAAACAACTGTTAGAATTCTTTCTTCCTGGATSAAAGCATTTTCTGCCACCTGATGTAAAACCAGCACTGCCTACAAACACCAGTCCACGTATCATGCACCTGGCAAAAAAAGGGAACTGAAAAGAGACAGCAACAAACCAATGCTGTCTAAAATAGTGCCAAAAGAGCATAAAAAATCATGCAGTGTAAAATTAAAATGTAAACATGCAAGCTGCCAAAGCCAGTGAGCATGACACTGTAACCTCAGAATTTTGAGCTTGTGTCCATCCTTCATAAACTTAAGAAAAGCTAAAGAATCCACACTGTTTGTAAACAGAAGATAAACAACACTATTACACTACTCATCTAAAGTAGCCATAGCAAAAATAACAGAGTTCAAAAGGTTTTAACTTTCCATGCTTTAGAAAAGTAGTTTTAAATACATCTGAATATAAATCAAGATTTAAATATACCTTATAAAAGAAAGATACAATACTAGAATTCAGTGCCAGCAGTTTACAAATATACATACCAACAAAGAAAAGACATGTAAAGATTTAGAAAGCCACATGCATCTTTTTTAATTCAAGATTAGGCAGGTATCTTCCCCAGCATGCAGGAATATGCTGAGACAGAGGACAGGTGTGCTGTAGGAAAATACTACTTCTTCCTTCAAGTGCTACCTGGAACAAACAGTTAACACTAGTATTAAAGGACAGTTTTCATTTGTATCAGTGTTTTTCCTTTTTGTATGAAATTGTATTAAAGACAAAACTGATGCATTGAATTCTGACATATCAGTACCAAAATATTATTATAGAGCAGGAGCTACCTTTTCACAGAAACTACTACRCCCAGGTCAGAGCTGAATTTATCTACATTTGAGTGCTCAAACACKGCATAAAACTTGTACTGGAACTTTTTAAAAGTAATCTGCACACTGAATTATCTTATATTCAAATCAGATTTCATGCACTGTGCTGTTGCAATTACTGTGTAATGTGATAATGAGACCCATTAACTATTCAGAACATAAGCAGTATTTTAAGCAAATTATTTCTACTTAGATTAATTGCACTGCATTATATTCCATTTTACTAAGAAGATGTAGATTTTCATTAAAAGGCTAAACAGGTAGCAGTGAAATAATAAAAACCAAATGTGACTGGAGTTTAATATTTTAACACAATAATGCTGATATTGCTCATGGAGATCTTCCTTTTGCTTCACACTATGGCAATACTTGGGAAAACACATTTGGTGCCATGTACTGAGTTCTAATGGGAACTGCAAGGCCTGAGTGTGGGTCTGTGTCAGGACTACTTAAACTGCATAGCAACGAGCAGCACTGGGGCTGCACAGCTGCATGGCCTCCAAATGGGAGCACCAGTTCTCAGACATTTACAATACTATGTATTGTATGTTTCAAAGGGTAAAAAACAAAGGAAAGACAAAGTTTAGAGTTAGAACTTTTTTACCATATCCTTGCTGTCCGTATGCTAATGATGGAGGAATCGTCACTTTCCGTTTTTCTCCAGGACACATATTCATCATAGCAATATCTAAGCCTTTTATGACTTGTCCAACACCCAGAACAAACCATTTTGGATGACCTTCATTTTGCGTCCGACTATTAAAAAAAAAATTGTGTRTGAGTAACATTAATATAATATTTTTTAACATAAATATAACTTTTAGTTGCAGCTAGTAAGAACATAGATTATTAGGACACAAGAATGTTAAGAGTGCAAGAATACAAAGGATAAACACTTTTTCTGCTACATTTATAATTTAAGGTCRAATTTTGATATATGTAAGGGGAAATCTCCTTTTTTATAAAAAACCAAAACCTTGTTTTTGAACTTCTTATAAAAACATCCAATCTTCCTGATCATGCACACTGCATGCCAGAAACAAGGTGCCACTGCAGGAAGTCTCCAAGTGGGGAGCACTAGAAAGTGAAAATGTCTTCAGCAGTTCACAACACYGTAGGATGGGATGGACTGAGAGTGCAAGTGTGTGCTGGTGGAACCTGGCAATGCTGGCTGCAGTACTSTGTGCTCACCTACCACTCTGGCCAGCTCAGACAGCCAGCGCTTGAGGCAGCTTCTGGTCACATGAGGCCTCCCAGTATGGGCACTACACCGAACAGCAACTGAGCAAAACATCCAGAGAACAACGCTCTATGTACAGGAGAGCCACTTCAACMGGCAAAGAAATGCAAGTTAAATGGTACTGTTAAATGTAGAATTATCCTATATACTGAGYTTTTTCTTAAGTTATACAAGTGGGGGAGTGGATCGAGATTTTGTAATGAGTTAAGCTATTGCCTGAGGATATGGATGGGGCAAAGTGAAAAAGCAAAAGACGAAATTGTAACTTTGCGGTAAAACGGATGGCACAACAAATCAAGAAGGGAAACAGCAACAGGAACGAGGCAAAAAGGCTGCAAACCACCAGTATAATAATGTGGTTGCACTTCACAGTGCCAACTATGTGGAAGTGGATGCTATATAAAAGTTTCTGCMTAAAATTGTCAGTGTGCATTCCTCCCAGGAGCTCCTCCCAACCCGAGTTTTTCTGCACAGGTTACAGCACAGAGCACGGCAAGTATCAACATGATGTTGGGTTTTTTTCCACTCTGACAAAGAGGGGGCTCCATGTGAGGTGTGGGCTACAGGCTCCCRAACTTTCTCCTAGGGACCCTAGGACTCCTAGGGCCTCCCTAGTTTGGCTTTAGGGAAACTCTGCATCCTTCAACACTCGGCTGAGGAAAAGTCAAGTACTACTACTGGTGTGGTCAGTACGGGCCCCGAGCTGTGCCCACTCCGGGAGTGCCCCAAGCCCCGCTTGTCGGGGTTCGGGGGAGCGGAGCAGCTGTGCCAAGCACCCGCCGGGCAGGGCCCACCGCCCATCCTCCGGCCCGGAGCCACGGGGCTCACCTGCAGTAAAACTTGGATCCGTCGCTGGCCAGGAATCCGTCGTAGTGCGCGTTCAGCAGGTCGCCCTTCTTGCTCTTCGGGCTGCAGGTCTCGGGGAGGTGCAGCACCTCTACCTTAACCTCCTCCGCTGCCGCCGTGCCGCCCTCGGCCCGCGCCGGGGCCGCCAGCAGCGCCAGCGGCAGCAGGAGCAGGGTCAGCCCTCGGCCCATATCGCAGCGAGGCGGCCGCCGGCGTGGCACTGTCCCCGCCGCGTCGAGGGGCGGGGCCCGAGTTAGCGCCGCCGCTCCGCCTCAATCGCGCCGGACGTRGGGACGAGCCCGGCCCCGGCAGTAGCCGCGGGGCGGGCGGTTCTTCGGGCCGCCCTCTCCGCTCAGGAAGTGGAAGGGACGTCGGAAGCGGCCGCAGGGTGGCGGGGCCGGGAGCGCGGCCGGGCGCGCATGGGGGATGCAGAGCGCCCCGCGGGGCGGGCGGCGCCGCCGGAGCCTCCGCGGCCGCCGCGCCTGAGCTGAGCGGCTCCGCCTCCGCGCGGGGGAGGCAGCGGTGCGGCCGGGAGGGGAGCGCCATCCCCGCGGCGGCCGCGGCCGCCCGTTCCCCGCGGCGGAGCAGGAGGATGCGGCCCGGCGCCGGGCTCTGAGCGATGGAGGGGGTCCTGTACAAGTGGACCAACTATATAGCGGGTAGGCGCGGGGGCCGGGCCCGGGGGCGGCGGTTTGGGCTCGGCTCGGCTCCGGCCGTGRTGTGCCGCTGCTGATGCTGCTGCTGAGCCTCGGGGGGTCCCGGCGTCCTGCGGGCGACCGGAGCTGTCGGTAACGCGTTGGCTGAGGCATTGGTGCTCGGAGCCAAGCCCCGGCGAGCGGCCGAGCGTCGCCAYGGAGGCGGCCCTGGGGCAGCAGTGGCCTGGAGGCGGCTCCGGGGCCGGGCCGGTGGGACMGCGCCAGCGCTCCTCGCTCTGGCCGGTGCGGGCCGCGGCCGGGCCGGGCCGGGCCGGGTGAACCCACTGCCCCGGCAGCCGCATGGAGCTGTGCCCGGCCCTGGCCTTCTGCCGAGCCCCCTCGCCACCTGGATTGCGCCTTGCCGAGTTAGTCCGAGACTCTCAGCGGGACAGGGAGCTCCTGTGTCYCAACCTGGAAAGCACATGATGAGCATCAGTTTCATTAAATGTGTGTTTGGAGACGCTGCGGACAAGAAGTGCGCCGAATATCAGCACTTGCCTTGTTCTGTTTGGCTGATCCTGTGCTGTAATAGAGACACCATCTCCCTCTGGGGCAGGCAGTGGGCAGGCACTGGTGTCAAGGTGAAGCATTTCTTTTCTACCCCTGTGATAGGACTAAGTGTCTTTCCCAAGCGGCTCAGCATTGGATCACATACCATGCTTTATCGTGCCTCTTATTACACTGCTTTGGCAGTATCTTCTTTTCCCTCTGTTCTTCAGCACTTCATATGGGTAATTCTGTGTCAGCATATGCAGGTTGGGAATGTGGTGTGAAACTTGGTTCTGAGGGATTATAAAATGTGGGCCACGTTGTGAGGATTGAATGGATGTGCTGTGAAATGAAGTGTACAGAGCATAATCTTGCATTTTTCAGAGCAATTATGTGTCCACAGATATGGGCCTTCTGATAAAAGGGGGCAGTTGTACTGTAATTAAATAGATATTTGATGTCTTTGTCTCTTCTTCACAGTAACTACAGAGAAAACACATAGAGGAAAAGTTGTAGTTATGAGAGAAAGAATGAGCACAAAGTTGTTTTCAAAACAATGAAAGTCGTCACTTTCACTTACATTACTGAAAACGTTGCCGTAGGAAAAGATAAATGGATAAAGGCAATGAACTCTTGTGGTGTTTGCTCCTCTTTTAAAGTCTGTTATTTAATAAGCAAATACTCAACAGTAGCTGTGAATGCTATACWTAACATGGACTGTTAGCATGCAGATAACTTCTGCTGGAAGCCAGTAGTCCTCTAAACCAGTGAACTTCAGAACCCTTTCTTAGTCTTCCACATAAAAGTAGTCTGATTATAGAGTGGATTTGGTCTTCAGACTGCACAGATTGATTACTTCCTGGTCTGTTACAAGGATAATTTAATGTTTGCCTCTTTTATTAATGTTTTATCAGCCAAATAGATGAATTTTATTTACAATTTAGGAATTAGACTAAACTTCCACATTTTTGATCTCTCTAGGTTGGCAGCCTCGGTGGTTTGTTTTAGACAATGGGATATTGTCATACTATGATTCCCAGGATGATGTTTGCAAAGGCAGCAAAGGAAGTATAAAGATGGCTGTGTGTGAAATAAAAGGTAAGAATTAATAGATTTCTCCTTGTGAAAATTTTAGCTGCTATGTAAATAGAAAAGATCACCAACCATACATTTTTGCATCACATCTTTTTCCTCCTCTGTTTTTGTTTACCTGTAGTCCAGTGTGTCAGCTTCATAGTTCACAGATAATAATGAATTATCACAGATATTAAAAATTAATATTATCCATGTTAATACTATTCATTATCACAGATAATAATGAATTATTAATGTATGATAATAGTTAATAGAGTTCTGTGTTGAGATTTAGAACACACCATTTGTTACTTTTTGTTTTTAGTAGTTATGTGCATGCTTGAAGTTATGTCAGCTAGCTGCTTAGTTCTACTGCTTTTTCCTCTTAAGACCAGAGATAGAAACTGAATCATGAAAGCCAGTTTTCCAGAAGAGCAGCAGCAGTGATTCAAAAGTGGAGATTCTTATAAACCAGAAGTATTTAGTCTTTTGGTTTCCTGAGTAATTTTTACTTTTGTCACTGTTGGCAGCTGCGCACATGCACAGGTGATGGGTGTATTTCAGACAGTAATGGTTTGTTCTGAAGTAAGAGTTTAGTCTTTAGAGTATTCCTAACTGTAGGTCAGCCTCCTTGGCTAATAGCAAGGTGTTTTCTAGCTTCCCGTTGCTGTTGACTATGACTTTTTTCCAGATCCTCATAGGTGACTCAGCTTGTGATGTGGATACTTTCATATTAAAAAGTGGAACTTACTTTATATGGCCCACCAAGTGGCCCAATCAATTTTTCATGTGGTAGCTCCTTTTTATTAGTGTTTCTTTAGTGTAGATGAAATCATTGATGTAAAGAGGGGAGGATCACTTTATAAATTTTTTTCTTTTTGTCATTCCACTTGATTTTGCTTGTTATTTTGTTCTTTTGGTGAAGAAAAGGGGGAGAAAGGCTGAGAAGCTTTGGGCTTTTCCTTACTTAACACTGATGCCTTGTGATTTACTGTATTACTGTGGGATTATCATAAGCATTTTAAAACACTGAGCAGTATTTAATAAATGATTGTTGCTCAGTTGAGGTTATTATTTCAATTTTTTTTTTCTCTTTTATCACAAGTTCATGCAACAGACAACACAAGAATGGAGCTGATCATCCCAGGGGAGCAGCATTTCTATATGAAAGCAGTTAATGCAGCTGAAAGGCAAAGATGGCTGGTAGCCCTGGGGAGTGCAAAAGCCTGTTTAGCAGATACCAGAACAAAAAAAGAAAAAGGTATGTATGTTACCTAGAGTAACTAGATACTAGGTAATGCTTCTGCAAATAATCACAGAGCAAATATTGTGGTACAAAATATTTTAATATAAATTGTAATTTTTTGTAGTCATCTCTATGGTAAATTCCCCCTCAGTGTTAGAGTTAGAAGTCACCTGCATTGATCTCTTGTATCTTAAGAAGCTGAAATACTACAAGGTGTTGTTGTCACTAGAATAAACATATTCTTTGTAGTTGTTGTGAAGACATTTCATTTCTGATGTATTAATTCTTTATAGTAACTATTACTTTTCCCATAATTTCTCTTGAAAGGCTTAACGTAACTGTTTCCAGCCACTCTGGTAGGTGGCATAAGTTTTATCCAGTATTTTTTTCAAAATTACATACCAGCCAAAAAAGGTTTCAACTTTATTTTACCTGATAATGTGCTTTTTTCATAATACTAATTAAATTAGCACCAGTTATCCAAAAGTATTTTTTGCTTCAAGTGTAATTCTTGCTTCATTGCAGAATCCCGTTTTCCTCAAAATCAAGTGGAGGTTTAAGTGGATTTTTAAATTGATCTTTAAATGAAAAGTGCTTAAATATTACAATGTGTATGTACATTGTATGCAATAAATTGATATTTCTATTTTTTCCATAGAAATAAGTGAGACCAATGAATCTCTTAAAACCAAAATGTCTGAACTTCGTCTCTACTGTGATCTTTTGATGCAGCAAGTTCATACCATACAAGAATTTGTTCACCATGATGAGACTCGCTCTCCTCCCAGCATTGAGGTGCACAATTCTGGAATTTCTTTTCATTCCATTGTATAATAGACCTCAAGTTACTGTTGTTGTCTTAAACCTAATTCATCTCCCCAGTGTTGGGAGACTTAACCTAAGGTCAGTTTTTGGATGCTTGTGTGTTGATGTACTAATAGTGATTTTCTGTGTGTGAAGTACCTGGATGGTTTAACTGTAATTGTGCCAGGTTTTAGGAACCAGTTGTGTTCCTGAGCCATTTGGTTGAAAGGCCAGTAGAGCTATCATATGAGAAATACAATATTTTGTCTTGTTTTGCATCTCTGTTCAAGTAGTTGAAACAATCTTAATTTGTCCAATTTTACTTTCTTATGTGGGATGATATTCCATTTTCTTATCAGTGAAAGCTAGTGTTCCAGGCATTGGAAACATGCAGTACAGATATCTGTCTCTGAATGTGCACAAGTACAATACTATAATGTATTCCTGCTTTTGAATGAAGGGATTGGAAACTGTGAATGACTTCATTCTTTGCACTCTTGAGCAGCATGTGAACAATGTTGTTCGTCCTTTTGTGCAAAGCTAGGGGTTGACACTTAGTCACAACAGAGCAAGTTTTCAGTTTAGGTAGGTGAAATGGACCTGCATCCTTGCTCTAGAGTGAGAAAACTGTTCACACCTTCTGCTGCAATTCATTTGTTTTACTGCATGATTTTCTGATAACAGTTAGTCACTCTGAGACAAGCTTTGCAGTAAGGCATTGTTGGCTGGTACCCGAAAGAAATTCAGATGTCAGAAAGAAATTGCAGTGCTGTCACATGTGTTTTCTTAAATTGGCCTTATGGTAAGGCGTACATTTGATTTAAAAAATGGGAAATATAAATTCTTAGTGGTAATGAGGGAGATTAGTGTGTCTTGGAGAGGTGATGGAGGAAAGTTGTATTTGAATATTTTTTTTTCCTTGCTTATGCTTGTACTTTTATTTACTTTCAGAGCATGAATGAAGCCTCTTCCTTGCTTAGTGCCACATGTAATACATTTATCACAACACTTGAAGAGTGTGTGAAGATTGCTAATGCCAAGTTTAAGCCAGAAATGTTCCAGCTGCCTCACCCTGATCCCTTGGTTTCTCCTGTGTCACCATCACCTATTCAAATGGTTTAGACATTTTGAAATATTATCTTTTCTAAGTGTCATACTGGTGGTTAGATTGGGGGGAGGAGTGGCAGAATGCTATGCTATTGTTACGTGCTATGATGTCCACGGTTGAAATCTTGACTGAGTGATCAATCAGTACTGGTCCCAAATATAAATCAGTTTTCTGTTCTCAGTCTTTTGCTTTGCATTTGCTACCCTTTACATCATCAGAGTAGTTTATCATATGTGTCAAGGCCCTGTAATGAGATATCTCATAAATGAATGAGGTTTAACTTTTCCTCAGTTCAACTGTTTGGTTTTTTTAGAGTGCTAACTATACACCGATCATAAAAATTACATAACTTCACCTCTTGCTTAAGTGGTTTGTGAYTTGAAGCACTTTAGCAACACAGCATATGTTTCAGTGTATGTAATTTAAGATGTTTGTATTAATATATCATTCCCTTATTTAACAAAAATATATATCATGATAAAGATATTACTTGCATAACTATTCACTATTAATTAATTTCCTTAGAAGGACAATGTATGGGGAATCAAATGCTTTCTCAGTTCTGTGTATGTATTCCAAGATGAGCTGTATTGTGCAATTCTGTTGTGGGAATCTCTTTCCATATGGATCTCTCATCTCTATCTTCAATCACTTTACTTACAAAGATGATCATTATGATTTAAAATAGTAACTTTCTTTGATATGCATAGAGATTTGACAGTAATAGCAGAGAAACCACAAGGAATCAAGAGGCATAATTTGGCTTTATTGTGTAATGAGGAATTTGAACTTCCATTTGGTAAAGGAAAAATGTCTTGATACTTCTGTATATCATAGCAATTCACAATGGCTCCTTGAGGAGCTTCAGTGCAAGAGGGAATGAATTCCATAGATAGAAGGTAGCATCTTTTTGTAGTAAACTATTTCCTGTGTGAATGTTCTAAAACTTTTAATATTGATGGCAATCTATCTATTTTCATATAGTTTAATTAGATTTTTAACTGAGAGTGGTTGCTTTTTATAAAAAAAATACTGCTGTCTCTCTTTGTAAAGACTGTAAATAAGTAAGGAGTAATGTAGATATCCATATCATTCTTCTGAGTAGCTTGTGACATTTTTGGTGTTGTTTGTTCTTTGGAATTTTTTTTCCCCTAGATGAAGCGTTCCATTAGCCACCCTGGTCCTTGCTATTCAGAAAGGTAATTTTCTGTTTCCTCAAGTTTTTTTCTTGTGTCTCAAAAGACTTCCCTGAACTTGCTAGTGTTAAAATCAAAATGTGAGAAGAATTGTTTGCATGGAGAAAAAATTAAAAATCATAAATTGATCTAATTTTAAAAACAAAAGGTGCAGATTATCAGCTATTGGTGGCAGCTGCTATTTTTAAATACAGTACCAAAATTTCATCATGCTAGAAGCTTTGTGCAAATGGCTTCTTTTGACAAATTCATAAAATTAGAGCTTGAAACGCAAACACTATTTTTCAGTCAGTATTTCAGTTTCTCAAATTATTTCCTTTATTTTTATTTCCACTTTCAGGCTTTGCAGTTGTGAAACTAAGATTGTTGACTGTGCTATTTTTAGTCTGCTGTAGTAGACTAGCAAAAAAGCATTAATACTGACAATTTAATCTAAGCACCAAAGTTATTTCCAATTTAAAGTACATAAAATTGGTTGGGTCAGAAATAACCAAAATTATTTCAAATTTAAAGTATATAAAATATGTGTGGGTTGTTAAAGATTTTGCTTACTAATAGATCTCACTTCCTTTGTAGGATTAATCACTCTGTAAAAGAACCGGGTTCATCTCTTCACCGATTTTCTCAGCGGCGCCGAAGAACATACTCGGATACAGAATCTTACAGTGATACACCTTCTGAAGAGTCTCAGAGTAAGTTTGAAAGGGAGGGAGTTTTTGTATCTTTCTGTACAATTTATTTCTCTGTTTAGAGCAGCACTGATATTGGCATGAGGAAAAATGTTTTATTTGTAAGATTCCTATATTATAAATCAGAGCACTTGTATAGTTTGTTACCTGGTTGACTTGGGCTGGCTTCTATCGATATTACAAATGAYCTTGCAGCTGGAGTAGTTATATTGAGAACAGTGGGATTACTGGCAAGATAAAATAAAGACCTATCTAGAAAAGGGATGTTTGTTCACATGAATGATTATATGTTAAGTGATATGGAATATTGCTGTTTGCCACCTGCTTATTGTCACAGAAGAAATTACCTTTTCTTGACTTCCGTGAGTTGCAGAGATGGTTCACTCAGTGCATTGTGGAAAGGTTGTTCATTTCAGTGGCTTCTTGCCTTTTGTGGAGAACAGCACAGCTCTGAAGGCACACATCCTTGCCAATTATAAAGATCATGATCAGAATTTAGTCCCTCCTGTTTAGATGGGCTGAATTAGTAGTCAGCTCTTTGGTGGTTTTTCCTTCTGAATCTTGCTGGCATTTTGACTCCATTATAACTCCTTAAAGCAGACTTTAACTTAACTAGTTCTTCTGATTGCTTATATTTAGGAAATACTTTACAAGTACAATAATTGACAGATTGGATGATAGTTTTGGGGATTGAAAATTAAATACTTAATTGATCTCTTAACTGATCTCTTTATAGGATCTGCCCATTGTTCTAGAGGTGCTGTCAATGGAGATCTGGTGTCATCAACCATTCCTGAAGAAAGTAAATCAGTGTCAAAGGAAAGATCTGAACTGGAAGAGACTCTTTCATCCTTTTCCTCCTGAAGCAACTGAAAGTATTAAATTTTCTATAAATAATGCTATGCAAAAGCTGCTGTAATTATACTGTTGTTATAGGAAGTAGTTATTTCCCTTTTTAGAAGGATTTCTCTGCACTTTATAGAATAACGTAAATACTATCTTTGAAGTGTATTTTATCTTTATATAGTTTATTTGCAAGAGTATTTTCCTAATATTTCACAGTTTGAATGTGCATTTTTTGGAACAAATGATGGCTTTAACAGATAAGCATCCACATTTGTAAATGCAGCTCTTTTTAAAAAAAGTGTGGAGGTCTGACTGATATGTTAGTAAACAAGCATTATAAAATCCAGCAAAAAGTTTTCATTTTTTTGGAGAAAATGCAACTTGTGCCATGGGCCTCTTGGTCATTTGTATCAGGTCATCCACCTGGAGCTGTGATTAGCCCCACAATGGCTTTTTTTTTGCCAGTGTAAGGGCTGTGGGAACGGGCACTAATGGCTCTGCTCCAGCAGCTTGGCAGTAATTGACATTGCTGCCTTTAAAAACACAAGGATATACATAATCCAGTCCTTATTTTTAGGCAATGAAAGTAGAAATATTTAGTGTATTTTTCTAAACAAATGTATAAAAATAACTTAATATGAAGTATTTGTACCAAACATGGGATATTTAATAGTTTTTATTTATTTATTCTTTTTTGCATCAAAAATTTCTACCTACTTTCACTACTAAAGGTCTAAAGATCTACTGAAAGCTTCAAAATGTGCATAAATTGTTTCTGGGGTGTGTAGCATCGCAAATAATTAATACAGTGCTGTTAAGATTTATTCTGCTTACTTAAGATGTGTTTTTAGCAAAGTGTGATAAAAACAAGAGCTGAAATGTTGGACCATTCTAAGCTGCTGTAGTAATGAATATTTGTATCTATATTTGTTTTATTTATGACATATTTATACAAAAGGGAGGGGCTATTTTTGCAACTCCTTTATATCATTTGAGGATGGTATACACCAGAAGATGGATTCTGCTCTCAGTTACATCAGTGTAAATTTGCATTAACTGCAAGTGAGGTCAGAGTCTGACTCTCTTAATAATTAATGAGTAATATAGTACAATAGTGCCTACTAGCACCTTGGTCAAGAAGGTTGTTAATATTAGCATTGTAAGCTTTTGGGGATTTTTGGGGTGTTTGTTTACGGATGAACTTGGTCTATGAAGTCTTAGCTGTAGAGCACTTGAAGCAAGCTATTTACTGTTCTTGGTTTACACAATTGCTAAATAAATGTACAGGGTTTTTTGTACTCAAGCACATACCAAAATCTGTTTTTATAATCAGATCTTTAATTTGGTTTAACTAGTCTTCCTTTTGTGTATATAAACGATTTGAAGCAGGCTGGAAAGAACAGATGGGAATACGAGCTTTCCTTATAAATTTTTGGAATATTGATTTATCTAAATCAAAATAGGTCCAAATATTGAGGAAGACCATATGAGCTGTTGGCCTTATATAAAATGCCAGTTTATAGAGCATTATGTCAGGTTCAAGTGGAATGGAATGGTTTGTAAAAGGGGTTTGTGCATACCAGCTCAGAGCTGTCATTTGTGCTCAGTTCTGTCAGTTTTCATGCAAACTGGCATATGCATATCAGCCACACACATGCTTGTACATTTTTTTCTGAATGTTTGCTTTAATGTATTCCATATGACATGACAAATGTAAAAATAAGTATTAAAGATGTTCAGAGAAGTAAACTACATACTGCAATGAGAGTGTTGTCTTGAATAAGRCACTGTCAGAAGTGCTTTTTGAAACTTCACTGAGATTTTTGCCAGCTTCTGCAGTGTTAATTACATGTCACAATGACAGATACCTTTTTCTGCTTCCACCTACTATGAGGAAGAGAGGCGGACTCCATGTTGTGCAAAAACGAAGTGAGACTGATCAGTGAATGTAGTAGTAAGTAATAATTTTAAATACTGCCACAAGACAAAAGTTTCTGTAATCACATCCAAGCACAAAATTTGCATGTAATTGCTTCAGTCCTGTTTTGAGGTTTTCTAGGTCCACCAAGCCATCATTTCAGCTTTATGTATATATGTGTGATATGTTTCTATTAAATCAGCCTTTATATAGATACCTGTGCGAAACATCCTAAAATATATTTCAGTGAAATTTGTGAAGATATTATGCTGTCATACTTTTGATAACTGGAATTAAGAAATAATTTCTGAAAATTATCTGGCTGAATCACAATGATCCATGCAAAGTAAGACTAAAARATACCTGGCTGCTCTTACATATTTAATTTCCAAATTTATGGGAGAGCTTATCAGGAATGCCTGATTGTATCATTCTTGCTAGTGCAGAATGAGAGCTGAACCTAATAGGTAGCTGGTACTTCTAGTTTTGATCTCACATGCTTCCRAGATCAGTCTGAAACCAGCTCAAATTTCATCACCTAAAGAATATAAGCATGGGACATATATTTAGATGAAAAGCAGTAACTTCAGTTATATCTCTAAAGTTCCTAACATCAGATAATTAGAAATAGAATGCTTAGAAATTACCAGCTTCAATTATAAAGAATTAATGGTAAGGCACTCAGTGATTTGGAGAGCTATGAATACTGAGATTTCAATATTCAGGGGCTTTTAAAGTACTGTGAATTAATGTTATTATGTCTTTCAACTTAGTAATTCAGCTTCACTTTTTAAACTTTTTTTCCTCAGAGAAAGCAATCTTTGAGCTAGGAATACTTCAGTGGTTGCTTCTGCAAAAAATGTTATTTCTTACTTAAAAATTGAAATCACACCTATTTGTTTTGGTTAAGATCATTTTCACAAATTATAAAATTGAGTTGCTACACCCCTATCACTGAATATTCTAGTGTAAGCTGTTTTTCCTGTTGGTGCAAATTAGAAACTTTTAAAAGGGTGTGATACCTGAATAAAGGAAATGTCTGTCTGAAAACCAGCTAAAATGCAATAAAATTAATCTCTCAGTGTTATTATGACTCTCCACCATTACAGCTATTTTTCTCAGGCTGCCACATGTAAAATGCTAGTAGAAAATACATAGCTCTATTGTAGGATTTATACAGCAGCTCACAGAGCTTTGTTAAAAAGCTTTTCCTTATGCATCAGCGCTCAGGAAACATGAGTGCCAAAGGCTTTCATACACTATCAGTGGTGGGATATTTTTATAAATTTGGTCCTATAGCACAATAGATCTGATCTATCTAAGAGAGCAAATGTCAGTTTATTTAGTTAGAAATCCCAGTATTTGACCTAGATATAATAAGTAAATAATTCAAAATGTTTATGTCTTTTCACCCAGAGCCTGCTGAATCTTTGTCTTGAAAAATGTTATTCTTAGGGATGTGTTCTGTGAAATGGAATATTGAAGCTTTGTGTTGACTTCAGCAATGTCACTCTAGGTTAGCATTTGCTTAGCAGTCTTGTGGAAAAACACTGGCTCAGCTGGTTGGCCTGTAACATTATCTATTCAAGCTGTGTTTCAGCAAAGCCCCTAAGTATTTTAGATGCTATTTTTAGACATGAGTGACTCATCTGCCGAAAGTGCTTGCTGAAGTGCTGTGCAGAGTTGGGCCAGAGAGGTGCTGGCAGGATGAACTTGCTTACACCATCACACCCCACAACACACAGTGTGTTTCCTCTTCACTGATTGTTTTGAGACTCAGTAGAGGCCATGTGAAATTGAATTTCCAGTAGCCTTTGTGTAGAAGAGGCCATGGTTAAATCTGCAGATGCTGTCTATCACTTATCTCTTTCTGCTGAGATAATTAAATATCTAGTGTGTTTTTAGTGTTAGCTTTATTATGTGCCTGTGTACACAAGTTACTTGTTAGCTAAACAAGACTGTACCTATGCATTTTTTTCTTCTATTGAGTTTGTTGGTTGGGGTGTTTTTAAACATCTAAAGAAATGAGAATTAGAAACTTTCTTGAGTTTTTTGCGTTTTTTTTCTCTTTGAATGGTTTAAAGATTAAAATAAACAGCCTTTTAAACTTAATTTTTTTAACTTTTCTCCCTAAGGAAGAAATACCATGCCCTCTTAAACACTTTCATACTTATTGCATCCATCACTTCAAAAAAAATTGGATTTAGTCCTGACCCAGAGCTTAGCTTTTCTGAAATGCTTGTTTTTACATTAGTCCTTGTTTTGTCCCTGTTTCTTAGCTTTCCTGCATAATTTGGATAGAAAGTGATAATATATAGGGTTATAGGAAAGTATAAAAAAAGATTCTACAGTGAGTCTTTTTGGAATAGGTTTTTAAACATTTATCTGCTCCATTTCTTCTGATGAACTTGAGTTTGTTTGTGGTGGTTTTTTTTTAGTCTGAGTGGTATGTTGAGAATCACAGCGATGGCATCATGTTTGCTAAGTAATGCTCTTGCTCCACTTCAGAGAATTTTACAGCTCCTGAAATGTTGCATTTCTGTGAATGTGTTTGCTCTCAAGCTTTTTCTACAGAGTGAATTCTAGAAGCAGACTTGCTTCTTTGACCGTGATACTCTTTTCCCCATAGATAATATATCCCAACCCCTCCCACAGCTCCCCAAATGTGAAGACAGGCTTTGCTCTGACAGATAAGTCAGCTGACTTGTGGGATGAAGAACTGATTAATCACCCACTGCAGGTGACAACTTATTGGTCCAGGCAGTTAGGGTCAACTAGTCTGTACAGGTTGAAGCTGCCAAAAAACCAAGACGGTGTAGAGGAAAGCCTGGAAATAACAGAAGGGTAAGAACAGCACAATGCTTAGGCATGTGCTAGAATTTATCCTTTGTCAATAAGGAACCTATGAAGAACATTTTTTTTTTAAGTAACTTTCCAAGGCTGGCTGGTGGATAGGCTGTTTCTGACAGACGGCTGGATTGTCAACAGTTAACTACCTGGTTTACATTGGAGAACTGCATTTCTGTCTTTTTTGTTTCAGGAACTCTTTTTCTGTAGTGTAGTACAGGAAAAAGCAGCTATGCTTGTAAAAGCAGCATAGTAAATAAGGAGTCACAGACTTTATGGTGCAGAAAGCATGCTTTATTTCAAATGAACAATTCTATCTCAAGGAGGTTCAACAGCTACTAAGCTCTATTACTACATTAGGAGAACTAAAGCAAATTGAAGTGAAGGCTGGAATTTGATGTAGCAACAGTTTGTTTTCAAACTGTGGTTCATTGCTTAGTTGCCTGGAAGTGACTACTGGGTGTCTAATACTACCATACAAACTCACTCACTGCACCCTAAGAACCTCCGAGATGGGGTACTGCTGCTGCACTTGAATACCTAAATAGCTTTGTTGATTAAGGGGATGGCCAGGTGATGTTACTTTTTTAAAAGCTATTCAGGCAGTCAACATGTGAGAAACAGTACACAGTGGTGAACAAAGTGCTGGCCGCTCGCACTTTGTCCAGAAATTGTCAGTCAGGTAGGAAAATTATGACATAATCAGATCCAATGTAAAACATTAAAGCAATGCTTACAGGAGGGTAATTGCAAACATCACCAATGCCTTACATTTCTGATTCAATATAAATATTTGTGCACGTATGAAATACTGTGCACAGTATCATGTCTTAGGTGTAGGTAATCTTCAACAGGGAGCCTCTCTACCTGTTGAGGCATTCTTAGACATCAACAATGAGTTGAGGCGCAAAAATTAGTTAAATGTTGAGCAGGATAGTCATTTGCTAGGAAACTTTCCCCTGCCAACTATTAGTTCCAAAAGTTACGTTTCAAATGTCATAAAATAAATGGTACAAAACTTCATAACCGTTAACTTCGGCTATATACAGTATGTACATGTCAGTGAAAAAAGTGGTTTAAATTCTTAGGTCAATAATGACTATAAGTCATAAGGTATAGATCTGGACTTTGTCTCGTTCAGGTAGGTAAAAAAATATTTTTCTTTTATATTTACATATCAGATATTTCAGTCCATATATGAATCACTTGTAAAAATACAAGTGTAAATAATACAGATTAAGCTCTCTAAGGTGATCGGATATTTATATTCACAGTGGCAGAATCGGTACCAAATTCATTCCCTAAATTCAGAGTATAAAGTCCACCATCGTTCTTCTGGACATCCATGATGATCAGGGTGGTTAGATCTTCACTGGTTTCGATRTGGAATCTGCCTTGCTGGTCCTGACTGGTAATTTTTCTCCCTCTGCAGTACCATGTTATTTCAGGAGCAGGTTCACCCGAAAAGGCACAGGATAGTGTGAGAACTTTTCCTTCCTCAATGCTGATATCAGATGGGAGAGCTTCGATTTTGGGTGGTACTCCTTTATAAAACAGGGGAAGAAATACAAAGTTAGGCTGTTTTCACTAAGCCATGAAGCAGCTTTACTCTGAGGACTACTTCAGGATAGCTGAAGCACTAACTCTACCAATAATTGTAATGCTCACCTCTCAGACCTGATTTAAGCATTTTACTAGTTGAACTCTCCAGTTGAGCCATGCTAGATTTCCCCATAATACTGCTGGAGCTCATCTCTACAAAGGATTCTTTCATGGAGGACATGCTTTTGGCAGACATGCTTTCAAATTTCATTTCAGTCATGCTGCTACTGCTGAAACTGCTGAATGAAGCCTCTTGTTTAGAAGAAGCCATTTGAAAGGACTGAGAAGAAAAACTTTCGTGCATGCTTGCGTCGCCACTGGTCTTCAATACTACCTCTTTCGGAGGTTCTTCAACTAGAGCTGAGGAGCATTGCAAACATAGAAGGAAAAAGCAACAACATCACATTAACTAACAAAGTCATGCAGTTCTGTATGGTTAATTTTACAGAAATGAAGATGGCATACTTTGCTTTCAGTGGAAAACTGCAGTGGAGTATACACTTGTTTACAATCATTTGAGTCAAGATATCCAAATCACAGGCAGTAATTTAGAAATTAAAAAATAGGCAATGAAACTTACAGTATGTATGAGCTTCAAGGAAAACCATACATACTTAAGAAAAAACAGGTCATCACACACAGTGTTTCTTATTAGAACCATTATTAGAATTAGACACTTAACAAATTAATTGTGTGTGCTCAGTTAATATTTGTAGAAACTGTGAAACAATTTCAAGTTCTTAAAAACACAGAATAGTAAAATCTGTATTTCACTGCATTGTTTTGTAGCTATAAAGGGCAACAGGAAAGCTCAATCACTGCAGCTTTGCTTTAAACCCACACACAGTCATGCAAGCAAATCACAACCATACCTTGATGCTAGGAACTGGGATATGGTACAGCCAATTAAATAGTAAATCCAGTTTAATTAAGTTGCCATAAAAATCTTGAACTGTGGAATGACTTCATTTTATTGTAACAGATTTTTTTTAGTAAATGAGGAAAGAATAATTACCAGCACCAAGGTCTTAACATACTCATCCTAGAACAAATGCTTGTAACTTTCTCTTACCATGCACCTATTGATGTAATAGAGCACTTCTGCCCTACTCTGGGTGTTAAAAAGATTTCTAATGCTGTTTTAGGGCTGTATATGTAACATTTAAAAGAAAGATGAACGTCTTAAAATACTGAAGTCAACACTGCCAGTGGATTTTATTGCAAGTCATTTTAGTAGACACACCACAGCAAAAAGTTGTGACTATTCTGAACACAAGATCTGAAGAACAAACTTACGGAGTACAGTCAAAGATGCTGTAGCAGAACACTGCCCATGGTAATTTTTTGCCTTGACTGTGTATTTACCAGTGTCACTCACTGTGGCATTTCGAATCTCAAGAGAATATATATTTTTAGAGCGAGATACTCTGAGATGCGATGAAACTGCAATCTAAGGAGGGGAACAAAAATGGTTTCATTAAGATAAATTTTATGAATAATTCTRTTTTTTCAAGTAAACATATTAAATGATTACTTACAGGTTGATTATTCTTTAACCACTCAACTTCAGGAGAAGGCTCCCCAGAGACTTCACAGGTAAACAACACATCTTGTCCTTCATTGACATTTTGAGACTTCGGCTGCATGATGAATGCTGGTTCACTGGAGCGCTCTTTAGAAAGGGTAATAACATACTGGCATTTAATAATGCCTTCATCAGTTTTACCCTCACAGGTGAGTATACCTTCATCCTTATTACTGGCCTTTTTGATAGTTAGTGTGTGATCACTTCCAGAAACGCCGTATCTGTAATCATCTGAATTTCTCAGCTCCATTCCATTCAGMACCCATTTTACTTCAGAGGCACCAGGAATGTTGGCCTTCACTGTCACTTTTTGCCCTTCAGACATTGTCATTTTAGTTGAAGAAGCTGTAATTTCTGCTTTCATTTGTCTGACATCTTCTGTAACAACTGACTTTTTAATGACTTCTTGAACTGCAGATTTCTCTTCAGTTGCCACTACTGATTTCTTCTGGCTAGAAACCAGTAACTCATCTTCTTTCTGAACTGTTTTATGAGATTCAGTTATACCTTTTACCTGGGAATAGATATTTTTAAATACTTGGCCAGTAAACTGGAAGTTAGTTTTTGAAACACCTCCTTCTCCAATAATTTCACAGGTGTATTCTCCTTTATCAGATTCCATGAGCTCATGGATTTTGAGCTCATAAGTGCCATCTGCTGCATAATGAAACTTGAAATGATGGTCTTCTTTCAGTTTTTTACCATCCTTATACCAAGCCACTTCTCTTACACTTAAAACATTGCTTTCAACTGCACAGGATAACTTTACCTTATCTCCAAGAGTTTCTGCTTTYAGATGTTGTTTAATCTTTGGCGGAGAAGCAGTTGGTAATTGTACTTTCTCTGTTACCATTTTGTCTGCAGGTGGTGACTTAGCTTTTGGGGGACTGCTGATGGGTTCAGGAGATTTCACTCGTTTAGGGGACTTAACAGGCTCTGGTGACTTTACACGAGGCTCAGGAGATTTGATACTTGGAGGTGATGTAATTGTTTTTTCAGGAATTTTTGTTCTTTGAATGGTTAAAGTAAAATGGGCTTCCTGTCTTCCTTCAGAGTTTTCCACCACAACAGTGTAACTTCCTTCATCTGATATCTGGACAGAAGAAATTTCAAAGGTAGACTTGTACTGTGTTCGTGTTACTTGGAAGCGCCTTGAAGAAACAATAGGTTGACCTGCACGGAGCCATGTTATTGTTGGTGCTGGTTCACCATCAACATCACAGGAAAATCTTGCAGTCTCCCCTTCAGAAACTGTGATTGACCGTGGCTTTGTAAGGATTGTTGCTGGCAGAGTGCTTTTAAATGCTTTGTGTGAAGTCCTTTCTTCCAGTGATTTTTTTTCAGCTGCAGTGACTTTTTCTTCAGAAGCAGCATAGTGTTCATAAGATAAAAGCGATTCTCTTGTTGATGACACTTCTGATTTGACCTCTCTAACTGAGGAACTTGCTTCTGTTTCAGATGCTTTCTTAAACGAGGAGATTGCATATGCCTCTGTTTTTGTCAAGTCAGGCAAAATTGACCTTGGTACTTCTTCATCTCTCCTCTGGGAGGAGTATGTAGTGTAATCTCCTCCAGTAACATCTAGTGTTGCATAATCAGAGCATTCCCCTTTGTAGTTTGTGCATACAGCTCGGTATGTTCCACTGTCATCAATGTGGCAGTCGAGAATCTCCAGAGTTAATACACCACTCGTATTGGTGAAGTGTATCTTACTGCTCTCTTGGAGCTCAATACCATTGTGGTACCACTTCACTTCGGCAGTTGGTTTTGACTGGACATTGAGAATGAACCTAGTATTATGGCCACACGGTACCCGGTGTGAGCGCATCCGCAGGGTAATGCGAGGAGCATGGTCAAGGGTGAAAGGCTGCTGAGTCAGAACTTCATATTTCCTTTCCATCGTTTTTTGAGTTTTCAGAGCAGATTTCATGGACTCGTATCTAGAAAATATATCAAATCTTGCCATCCTCTCAAACCGGGAGAGAGATCTTTCACTAGAAACTGGGCTAGGTGAGCGTGGTCGAGTTCTCTCTGGTGTTGGGGATCTCCTCTCACTTTCTTCAGGAGGCCGTGAGCGAGGTCGAATTAATTCAGATACAGGACGCATCAACTCAATGTAAGTTGGAGAAAGGGATCTTCTTCTCCTTAGTAATCTAGAGGAAGGTGAAAATTCCCTGCGAGCATATTGCACCATTTCTATTTCTTCTTCTTCTTCTGATGTGATCTCAGTTATTTCTCTTTCCCTCCTTCTCCTGAGTCTACTCTTTTCTTCCTCTGCCATATATTTGAGCTCACTCCTGTATCCAGAGAGTCGCTGATCAGTGCCAACAGGCCGGAGCAATTCTTCATCCTCCCGCTCATCCATTATTCTTTGCTTTTGTTTAGGTGGTCTGTAGGCAGCCTTATCGTGACGTTGACGAAGCTCTGCATAGCTTGCACTTGTCTCAGCTTTARTTGGAATGTGATAGCTTGAATACCTCAGCTCTCTTTTTCTTTCTTCTTCTGAACTGACCTGTGCTGCTGCAGTAGAATATCGAAGGGCAGACAGTTCAAAGCGTGGGGGGCTTCTACTTGGTGGGGAAGCAGAAAAGCCTAACTCCAGCTCCTCTTCAAGGCGCAGTCTTTCCTCTTCAGTTCTCTTCATGGCTAAGTAGTCATCTATCGGCATGAGCAATTCCTCATCAGACAAGTCACCAAGTGAGCGCCTTCTTGGTCTATAGTGATATTCATACTCTGGAGATGGGGTACGCCGGCGTGCTGGTCTCACAATTTCAAGATCATCTTGTGTCAGCTTTGGTATGCGCCATTTAGGCTTGTACTGATCAGAAATGCGAGGCAGCGGCATCACATAGAATTGCTCCCACCTGGAAAGACGTATGCGTTTCTGGCGTTTCTGAACAGTCCTCTCAAGTTTTCCTGGCATTTCATACTGGTCACGCAGCCTCTTGTACCACTTCATGTCTGACAGAGGCACAAAGTGTTTAATTTGCTGATCTTCCTCAAGAGCAGCATGTTTGCGAGGCTCTGGGATCTCATATGGCATACGAAGTCTCCTTTCCTCCTTCTCCTTCTTTTCTTCTTTCTGAACTTCATATTCACCTTTAACGGTCTTTGTGCTAACAGCTGGTTTATATAAGATAGCAGCTTCTCTGAGAGCC
The DNA here is from genome assembly GCA_014549065.1 of Cardinalis cardinalis. NCBI lineage: Eukaryota > Metazoa > Chordata > Aves > Passeriformes > Cardinalidae > Cardinalis > Cardinalis cardinalis. The sequence continues at coordinate 8,697,093 of JACDOX010000003.1, forward strand.
TCTTGTGCAGTTTGTGTCAATGGTACAGCTTCAACCCCAGAAAGGATTTCTGCCATTCGTAAGGTCTTGTCAATTTGCCTCTGTACATGTTTCTCCCTCTCTTCTTCTGTCTTGTACTCACGCTTGACATATTTCAAGCGTTCAACTTTTAGATAAGCCTGACAGCTTGTAGATCCAGCACTGTTTGTAGCAGTAACTCTGTAGTAGCCACTGTCTTCTGGTAAAGTATCTCTGATGTGCAAAGCATAGTAATCTAAACCTTCATGAATTATATCAAAGTTGGGACCAAAGGATAGAGGTTGACCATCTTTCTCCCATGTCAACGTTGGTTTTGGCACACCAGATACCCTGATCTCAAAACTGACATTTTGGCCTTCTTGACATTCAGCATTTGCCAGCAGTCTTTTAAACATTGGCCTGAGTGTGGCATCGGCTGGAGGGGGATGCGGAATCACAGTCAGCTTAGCTTTGCAGCTGTCTTCACCATATTTATTGCGTGCCACAATACTGTATTCAGCATCATCCTCTTCAGTGACATTATTGATGACAAGTTGATAAAGACCCTTGTCTGATTCGAAAGTATACTTCCTATCATCATCCCCAGGTTTGATTTTCTGGCCTGATTTGTACCATGTTAAGCGAGGTTCTGGGTGAACTGTTATAGTCACTCCAAACCTGACATTTTCTCCAACATATGCAGTGCGGTTATACAAAGGCAGAGTAAATTCTGGGGGATGCTCTAATAGTCTCATAGTATCAACCCGTCGTTTCACTTTTCTAACAGTTCTGCATCTGTAGTGCTCAGAAATTTCTCTCACACCTTTAACAAAAAGTTCTGCATAAGAGCTGTCCTCACCATAATCATTCACCACCTTGCATCTGTAGGTACCATCATCTGATTTAGAAACATCTTTGACATACATGGTTGCCACACCATCTTCATATTTGATTTCRTATTTCTCATTGTTTTCTAATTGCCTCATACCGAAGTACCATGTGACTTGTGTGGACTCATCATAGTTTTCAATCGTACATACATATTTGGCATGGCCTCCTTCTTCTGCAACATTATGCTTTATCTGCCCAGCAATAGGCCCAATGTCTATTGGGGCAACTTTAACTTTAGCCACTGTTATGCCTTTCTGGGATCTAATTGCGCCTCCACAGGAAATGCGGGCTACTGACACAACTGTGTTCCACTCCTTCTTTACTAGAGTTTGATAGTAACGCCTGTGCCTTAAGGTCTTAATAGTTTTGGTGCTGGTCTTTTCCGTCTGCTGTTTTAGCCACACGTGATTAAGCGCTTCAGCAGCTGTCATCCGAGATTTTCTTTCCTTTACTAGTAGGCGATCAATGAAGTCCATGGCTTCGATGCTTACGTCTTTGAATGCTTCATCCTCAAAGCTGTATTCAGCATTTAGAATATTTTCAATAACTTGTTGGTTTGTTTCAGCAATGAAAGGGTTAAGGCCACTGAGAAGTATGTATGTTAGAGCACCAACTGACCACATGTCCGTAGCTGTGCTGACCAAGTCATGGTGATGTACTTCAGGCGCATAATATTCAGGAGCAGTGAACTGGAGTCTAAAGCTGTCTCCAGGCCTCAACTGTCTGGCTTGACCAAATTCAACAATTTTAATTACAGAGCTTCTTCTTGTGAAGTAAATAATATTGTCTGGTTTAATATCAAAATGTCCAATGCTATGACGATGTAAAAATTCTAGTGCATCACAGACCTGGCGTACGTAATTTACTATTTCTCTTTCATTAAGTTCAAATGAAGCTGTGCTAATTCTTTCAAAGATGTCAACCCCAGAAATGAATTCAAAGATCATGACCAACTCTTCTAGGCTCTCAAATGACTCATGAAGATACAGGATATTTCGGTGCCTAGCAATGTTTAGGATGGAAATTTCTTTCTTTACCAAAACTTGGTCTGCACCCTTTACTTTGACAAATTTGGCCAGGTAAGTCTTTTTTGAAACTGCTTCAACACAGCGGTGTGCAATGCCAAACTGCCCGCGTCCAAGTTCTTCTGCAATCATGTATTTGTCATAGAGCTCCTTTGTAGAATAGTGACCTGCTTTAGCTGCTGTAATTTCTCTGGTTTCGTCAACTTCTTCATCATAGTTCAATACTCTGGTCTTATCTTCCTTTGTTACAATTGGATCAGTAGGTTCAGAGGGCTGACTTTGGCCAAACTTGTTCTCTGCAATTACACGGAACTGGTAGGTGGTCTTGCCAAATAGGTTCACCACTGTGTATCGTGTATCACGAGCTTGTGCAACACGAATCCATCGCTCTGCTGTTGTAGCACGTTTCTCAACAATGTAGTTTATGATCCTGCTTCCACCATCAGTAGCTGGTTCATTCCAGGTTAAGTTGACTGAATCCCTCGAAACGTCAGTTACCTTCAAACCTCTTGGTGGATCAGGCACATCAGCCACATCTAATTCAACTGTTTTTTGATCAATTCCAAATCTGTTTTTGGCACAAACAATGTAAAACCCTGCATCTTTTCTGTCAACACCATTTGGGAAAACAAGAGATGTAAATGACCGTGTAACAATGACTTGGTAGTGTCCATTAGTATCAATGAGATCTTGTCCCTTCTGCCATGTGATCACAGGGGGTGGCTTGCCACTGAAAGGAATCTTGATGCTCACCACTTCCCCTCGGAGGGCGTGAACAGCTCCCATGCCTTCCAAGTTTTTGGGCAAATGAATCTTTGCAGGAACTGGAATAGAAAGAGGAAGAAAAAACATGTAACCAAAAGCACATGAGAAGAGCATCAACAGTCTAAAGATTCAAAATTAAAATAAATTTGTCTTGATTATCAAGACCCTTCATTCACCTTCAACATCCAGAGAGGCAGTGCCAGACACAGATCCTCCTTGGTTGGTAGCTCTAACTTGATATACTGTGGCATCATCATCTGTGACATTCGTGATGACCAGCTGGTAATATCCTCCCTTGAATTCCTGTATCTTGATCTTTTCCCCATCTGGCATGATTTCTTTGCCCTGTCTGTACCACTTGACAATTGGCTTAGGATGACCAGTGACTTTGCAGACAAATGTGGCATTAGCTTGAAATTTCACATTCAGATTCCTTAGTTCTTCCTTGAAATGTGGAGCTTTAATTGGTACATCAGATTTTGGAATGACTGGTTCAGATACCTCACTCCACTCACTTTCACCACCAAGATTTTCACATTTTACACGGAACTCATATTCAAGACCTTCAATAAGATCTTTCACAGAGTAGACTGTTTCACGAATTTCATCTGTTGTTACAGAAATCCACTTGTTTTGTTTTTTCTCACGCTTCTCAAGATAGTAAGTTCTAATCTTTGCACCACCATCACTTGCAGGTGGTTTCCATGAGACAACGCAAGAATCCTTTGTGACAGCACTTGCTACTGGCTGGCCAGGTTGTCCTGGTTTATCTGTAAAGAATAACAAAGTTCAAAAACTGAAGTGAGCTTGCCTTACTAATTAATTACAGGGTATGCTGGTTTTGGCTGGGGTAGAGTTAACTTTCTTCACAATGGCTACTCTGGGGCTGTGTTTTGGATTTGTGCTGAACAGAGGGTTGATAATATAGAGATGTTTTGGTTATTGCTGAGSAGAGCTTACACAGAGACAAGGCCATTTCTTCTTTTTCTCACTGCCATACTGGTGAGGAAGTTGGGGGTGGCTGGGAAGGTGGRAGGAGACACAGCCAGGACAGGTGAGCCCAGCTGACCAAAGGGATATTCCAGACATATGACACCATGCTCAGTAATAAAAGGSGGGAAGGGTGGGACATTTGAAGTGATGGCATTTGTCTTCCCAAGCCACTGTTATGTGTGATGGGGGCCCTGCTCTCCTGGAGATGGCTGAACACATGGGAAGCAGGGAATGAATTCCTTGTTTTGCATTGCTGGTGTAAGCAGCTTTCCSTTTTCCTATTAAATTGTCTTTATCTCAACCCGAGTTTTTCAGCTTTTACCCTTCTAATTCTCCCCTGATCCAACAGGTGGGGCAGTGATCAAACAGCTGTGTGGGGCTGGGCTTAAATGAAAACACAGGAGTGTACGGGCATTGATATTTTAGGCTCTACTTACCAAATGGAGGCTTTATAAAAACTACTGATGAGACCTCCAGTGCTTCACTAATGCCGTACATATTCTGAGCAGAAACACGGAAATAATAGCCTGCATTTTCAGTTAGGTTAACAATTCTACAGGTTGTKCCTGAAATACTTGAAGACACAAGTTGCCATTCTGCTCCTTCCTTGGCTTCACGTTTCTCTATGATGTAATTGGTTATCATAACACCTCCATCATCCTCTGGTGGTTTCCAGCTTATCACCACAGAATTCTTCAGTATAGACTCTATAACAATTGGTCCTACTGGTTTATCTGGTTTATCTGTACAAGAAAAAGCACAAAATTTTTATTTGTTTTTCCAKTCAATATTTGAAAAAAATATTCCACAAAATACTGAAAAGAAAATGAATTACCTTGTATTTCCACATTAAGCACAGTGTCAACTGTTCCAAATGTGTTACTGAGTTGTACTTTGTACTTCCCAGCGTGAGTCTTGTGCTGGACATTCTTAATAGCAAGATGAGTATACTGTTCTGTGTTCTCAATAGTAATTGTTTCTGATCCTCTCAAAGGCTTGTTGCCATGGAACCAAGTTATTGCTGGTACTGGCCGGCCAATATACACAACATGAAGGCGGAGGGTGCCACCTGCACCTGCATAGTATTTCTCTTTCAACGGGAAGCCAGGGTGGAACTGAGGAGGAGCCTGCAATAATAGCTTGCCACTAGTTTCAATTTCTCCAACATCATTGGTAGCCATACAAGTGTAGAGACCTTCATCCTCCTGTTCATCTGTCATTACTGTCAGTGTATGATTGCGTCCATCAGACGACATTTTGTATTTTCTGCTTTGTACCAGCTCTTTGCCAAAGCGGTACCATTTAATATCAGGCAAAGGTCTCCCAACAATCTGGCATGTCAGCTGAGCTGCCTCACCCAGTTTAGTTGTAACATCCTGCATTTCTTTTTTAATGGCAGGTGCTTCTCCAGCTGCRACAAAGAAAATAAGAAGAAAATAATGATGATTACTATGACATTTTCCTCTATTACTATATTACTGTAAATTAGTCTTCATTTATACTTGAGTCTCTTGAGAGACTGTCCTTTGGGATAGTCATGTTAGCAAATATCACATAAAACAAATAGTCAGCATCTTAAATGCAGCACCATGGTTTATGATGTAGCAATATTACAACAATAYTACAACAGTAAATGTGACAAGGTATTTTTGCTTACATGTTAATTTAGTTTTCACTGCCATAGCAGTCCTTCGAGGTCTGCTGAGGCCGGTCTGATTTTCTGCAAAAACACGGAACTCATATTCTGTGGCCTCTAGTAAACCTCCTACTGTAAACTGCCTGTCCTTGATGCGTTCCTTATTGCATTTTTTCCAGGTGCTTTCTCCAGACTGGCGATATTCAACCCAATAGCCAAGGATCTCTTTGCCACCATCACTTTCAGGTCGTTCCCATTCTAATGTAATGCTGTCTTTAAAGATAGAAGTGATCTCAATTTCTCCAGGTTGGCTTGGTTTGTCTGAAAATTAAAATAAAACAGAAAACCAGTTTTTCTCTAAATGTCATTAAGCTGCTCTTCAAAAGATCTGTTAATGTGAATATTATCTTACCAAATGGATCCTTGCACACAACTGGTTCAGAAGCAGGACTTGCTTCACTTTCACCAATGTCATTTTGAGCAATCACACGGAATTGATATTCAGCATCTGGCACAAGTCCTGTGACTGTGTACATCGTAGTGGTAATCTGTGTCTTATTATGCCGGACCCATTTTTCTGTAGATGTCTCTTTACGTTCAATATAGTAGCCAGTTACACGAGAACCACCATCATCTTTAGGTCTGGACCAGGACAAGTTGACAGAACTCTTTGTAACATCAAGGACTTCAGGTGGGTTGTTTGGAGGCTCTGGCGGATCTGTTAATAATGGTAATAATAAATAAATAACAGTGACATAGCATTAATATTTCTGCATATATTGTTGCACTTTTAGATCACAATGTAGTAATAATTTCTCTTTTTTTTGAATTGAAAAGAAAACTTACTTAGAGGTGTCTTTGGTACTGCTGGTTCTTCAGATTTGAGAGATTTGCTAATACCGAAATGGTTTTCAGCAGAAACACGGAAGTGATATTCCACATTTTCTTTGAGTCCTTTCACCACTAGTGATGTCCCTTTCACTCTAGAGTCAACAGTGTACCAGGCAGTCTTTGGTACTTCTCTTCTCTCAACAATATAACCCAGGATATCTGCACCACCATCATCTGTAGGAGGTCTCCAGCTCACTCTGACAGAACGAGCTTGTATATCATCATACTCAAGTGGTCCTTCTGGTGGATTTGGAATGCCAATCACTCTGACTTTAATGTACACGGCTTTCTTGCCACACTTGTTTTCCAGTACCAAATCATAGGTGCCCGAATCTTCTCTTTCTGCATCTTTGATCACAAGTTCTGTGTGAGTCTCAGAAGTCGCAATCATGGCCCTCTTGCTGATGTCCTGTCCTTCTTTTGTCCATTTGCATACTGGGATGGGCTTACCCTTAATGGGTATTGTAAGYCTGATTACTCCTCCTTGTCTCACCATGAGACCTTCTTGGTATTTTTCATCAAGTTCATAGTCAGGATATTCTGCAAACAAAAATAACATGTCATGCTATGTCCTTCTACAGATGATATCATACCTGCTATAGGCAAAAAAAAATTTTAGGACAGCTTTCAACAAGAGCTAAGGCTTGAAATGTCTTACCAAGCATTTCTGTAATTTTGACTGTTCCTGGTACKTCAGCAGGTTCTCCTGGCCCGCCAGCATTACAGGCTAGCACTCGGAATCTGTACTCTGCACCTTGAGGAAGATGTGTCAAGGTGTATTCCCGAATCTTGGTTGGTGTAGTATTGCATTTGGTCCATTCAAATTGATCAACCTTCTGCATCTCAATTAAGTAGCCCGTAACTTTAGAACCACCTTCATCTTCCGGTGGACTCCAAGCCAGGGAGACAGATGTTCTTGTAGTATCAGTGACTCTTGGATTCTGAGGTTTACCTGGAGGAGCTGGAAGAGAAGATCAGATAGGCATGTGGGATTTGTTTCTATGAATATTCAAAAAATGAAATAAATGCTAACTTTCAACTTACATTCTGTAATAAGTCTATAGTGAATTTAAAAAGGAAAACTTTGAATGAAAGATTTTCACTAATATTTTCTTTGTTTTCTCCAGTCAGAATCTCATTTGTTAGTACATCCAGAAAATTTTCCAAATTAGAATTAATTCTACCATAATGCCATTTCCTTCTACCATCATGTGTTTAATATTTGTAGAAAATAACTTACCAATTGGATCTCTGGCRACAGCAGACTTGGAAGGGCGGCTGGGTTTCCCAGTGCCTCTGGCATTGATTGCTGTGACCCGGTGTTCATATTCTAATCCTTCAACCAACCCAGTGGAACGGTAACGAGTCATGGTGACTGGAACTTTATTTGCACGGATCCATCTATCTGCTCTAACTTCTTTGCGTTCCACAATATAACCAGTAATCTGTGAGTCACCGTCATCTTCTGGAGGATACCAAGTCAATGTCATGCCATCTCGAGAGATATCAAACACTTCTGGAGTGCCAGGAGGACCAGGAATCCCTGTAAAAACATGACATGGAATTAGTGAAGAAAGTGTCAGACGACTTTATACACTAGTATGATGTGGCATACCGTGAATAACACCATCAATGTCTTATCAAACTCTTTTATTAGCAGGTACCAAAGTAATTCACAAATCAGGTAAAACTTCTTGTTTTGTAATGGGGTAGGGAACTTTTTCAAGACTGACGGTACACCTGAGCAGAAAATCCAAGTTTACCATCCACTTCTGCGCAGTACATCTACAATACCTATATAGATTTATGGATGGATTTTTTTCCTCTGGAAAATAACACGATTACTGTGCATTATAATGTACAATTTTATCTGGCAAAAGGAAGTAGCAACATCTAGAAAATTCTAGTATATGTGTGGATATATAAGCCAATTTAAATATATATATTTTAATTTTAAAGATAGAGATTGAACAAAAACTAAGACTTACGGATTCTGCTCTTGCATTCTATAATTTCAGACTGCAGGTAAGATCCAATTCCAAAGCGGTTTGTAGCAGCTACACGGAACACATATTCTGCACCTTCAACAAGTCTGGTGAACTTAAATGTTGTCCTGGTTACCGACTCTGAAACTGGCAGCCATCCAGGACGGTGAGCATCACGCTGTTCTACCACATACCCACTAAGGGCAGCTCCACCATCCAGCTCAGGAGGCTCCCATGAGATGGTCACATAATTTGCATCAATCTCATCAATTCTGATAGGTCCAATAGGAGGTCCAGGCTTGTCTAGGGAAAAGAAAAAAAAAAAGAAAAGAAGCTTACAAAACAGGCAAAATAAGAATCATATTTCTCATGTAAAAGTTTAAACGGAGGAAGGTTATGGACAATTATTTTGATGAACTCTTACCAAGGATTATAACCTTTACTGCATCAGTAACTGTTCCAGTTGTGTTCTTCAGTTCAAGTGTATACTCCCCTGTGTCATGTATAGTGGTCTCACGCACAGTTAATTTGGCCATTTTGGCAGAAGTCTCCATTTTGATGCGTTCTGATTCTTTTAGTTTAGAACCAGCAAAGAACCAAGATGCAGTTGGAGGTGGTCGTCCTTCAATTGGAATGGCTAATTCAATGGGCTTGCCAGCAGGTACATGGATTGTCTTCTGAGGTATTCCAGTGAAGTCAATTGTTGGTAGAACTAAGGAAAGCAAATAATTGATATTTTAAATACCTGTTTTGTACYTATCACATTATTTTGGTGTAAGCTTGACCCTATTGTTYTGAACAGTAGATACCCACCTTTTCGGTCTTGAACTGTCACTGCTGTGACAATCTCACGTGGTTCCGACACGCCCTTCTGATTCTGTGCTCTGACCCTGAACAAGTACTGTTCACCTTCATTGAGAGAGATAATGGTATGCTCAAAGACAGTAGGCTTCAATGTCACTACCTTCAACCATCTTTCTGTTCCAGCTTTGCTGGCCTCGATGACATAGCCAGTCAATCTGCTGCCACCATCATGCAGTGGCTTCTCCCAAGCAAGTGTAACAGTTGATTTAGTGGTGTCAATCACTTCAAGTTTTTGTGGTACCATRGGGACATCAGATACCAGTACTGCATCAGACGTTTCACAGCCTTCACCAATGCCRTAAATATTTTCTGGTAATACTCTGAAATAATACAAAGCTCCTTCCAGAAGTCCAGTAACTCTGTAAAATGTCTTGCTGCATTTGGTAGTGACTGTCTTGTAAGCTCTCATGGAAGCTTCACGTTTCTCAATTATGTAATTGTTGACTGGGGCTCCACCATCAATGACTGGAATGTCCCAAGTAAGTGTCACAGAATCTTTTGATACTTCCTTAACTCTCACTGCAGGTGGTGGACCAGGTGTGTCTAAAACAAAAAAACAAACAAGATTTTTTTTTTYCCTTTTTGGATTCTTTCATTTTACAGTCAATGAWTACTTCTGCATAAAACAAAAATGCTRGGATTTGATTTATAAACTACCACAGGTCCWGAAATTATGTATTTGGAAATGAATGACACTTATTTCTGAGCAATGAGCATGCAGAGTACTGTAATGCTCATATACAATTGTAGCGGTACTTACCATAAACTTTCACAGAAATAGTTGCAGATTTTTTTCCTGATTGATTTTCGGCCTCAATGATGTATTTTCCAGCATCATACCGATTAACTTTATCCACAATAAGCAGAGTGTAGCTGTCTGTAGTATCAATAATGCCTCGACTCACAAGGTCAACACCCTGCTTGCTCCATGTGATTACAGGAGCAGGTCTGCCAGATACAGAGACCATTAGGCGCAGGGAACCACCAGCTCTCACTGTAACTGTCTTCTTCAGATCATCAGCAAGCTCAAGTTCAGGTGTTTCTGATGAAGGGCATAAGAAATATGGAATTGGTTAATCTTATAAGAGTCCTAAAGGAAAAATATAGTTTCCTCAAAATATATATTAGATTTTCAAATTACCTATTCTTTCCACAGGTTCTATTTCTGCTGATGATTCACTAAATTCACTCATACCATTCACATTTGTTGCAGCAACTCGGAATTGGTATTTCTGGTTTGTTTTAAGACCAGTCACGGTGAACTCAGCATTCCTCAGAGTGGCAGCTGTATGTGCTCGATACCACTGTTCACTACCTTCTTCTTTCATTTCAAGAACATAGCCTAAGAGGTCAGCACCACCATCATATGTGGGCTTTGACCATGCTAAACTGATGCTGTGCATTGTAGTATCCACAACTCTTGGAACTGAAGGTGATGCAGGAGTGTCTTTGAAAAAAAAGAAAATGCATTTTATATTGGTACAGAAAAATTTTACAGTCAAAACCAATTTCCAGACAGCTAATTCCAGGAAATGCATTTAATATGAACTATAACTGTTTTTCAGTTATTCCAATACTATTTAGTTCAGTGAATTTATGTGTGGTTATGGGTTTCTTAGTTAAAGTGTCAATGTGAGTTAATGCTCCACTATTATAAATAAATATTAAAACATATTTTAAATATAGAAACTTACATGATGGTTCTTTACATAACATGTATTGTGAAGCTTCACTGGGTTCACTGTTTCCAGCAGCATTCACTGCAGTGACACGGAATTGGTACTGTCCCCCTTCCATGAGACCAGTGACTTTCAGTCTGGTGTCATAAATGGTATAATCTCTATTCACTCGTGTCCAGCGCAGACTCTTCCTTTCACGTTTGTCCACAAGATAGTCCTTAATCTCACTGCCACCATCCGATTCCGGTTTTGACCACTGAATAATGATATGCTCCTTACCAACGCTCACTTCTTCAGGAGCACCAGGCTGTGTTGGAATAGCTATTTTTTAAAAAGGTAAGAAAAAAAAAAGAGATTGTTCAGCACATTGTTTATCCATGAGAATTATTCCATAAATTCTGATGCAGAAGGGAAGGTAGTAACACTCACTAAAAGCATTCCTGGCAATCACAGTTTCTGATTCAAGTGGAACACCTGGTCCATATTTGTTGACAGCTCTCACACGGAAAATGTATTCATTATTTTTAATAAGTTTTGTTACCACAGTTGATAAAGTCTGGCATTCAGCCTCAACAATAACCCAGTGAAGTCTGCTGGTTTCACGCCTTTCTATGATGTAGTGAGTGATTTCTGCACCTCCATCTTCCTCAGGAATGTTCCATGCCAGAGTACATTTCTCTTCTGTTACTCTGCTAACTGTGATTTTGCCTGCACATGGGCCTGGTGAATCTGTGTAGGAATCAAAATAAATACTGTCATTAGTGGCTAAGGAAAAGCTTCTCATTTAAAAGAATGCTGATTTTTTTCCAGTATACTAAGTATTAATACTAATCACAGGATACATACCAAGCACTTTGACAAGAACAGAAATTTGTTTCATCCCACTGGCATTTTTAACTGTTAGGGTATATTTTCCACTATCACTTCTGTCACAGAACTTGATAATTGCAATAGCTCGTTTGCTGGTATATTGCAGAGATATCTTTTCACATAGCTCCAGTTCTCTGTCACCTTTGGACCAGAAGACTTTTGGTTCTGGTTTTCCACCAACGGCTGCATCAAGAACAAGATCTGATCCAGCCCTAATGCTCAAAACTTCTCCCTGCAGTCTGGCATCAAGTTCAGCCTTTGGTGGTGCTGGAAAAAGAGATTTGGAAAAAAATTACACAACAGTACTAAAAACAGAACATTATGTTTTTAATTGTTCCAAGTAAATATTCCTTACTGTATTCATCTTTGCAAATGACAGCACCAGTTGATTCAGATCCTTTGCTAATCACACCAGCAGCATTCTTTGCTAGCACACGGAATTCATAGGCTTCATCTTCACTAAGAGCTGTCACAGTAAAAAAGTTTTCTGAGACAATGGTATAATTGCATTTAAGCCAGCGTCCATCACCAGATTCGTTATATGGTTTGCGCTCAACAATATATCCGATTATTTTGCTTCCACCATCATAAAGTGGAGGTGACCAGCTCAGCGACACTGTAGATCTGGTAACATCTGTTACTTCTGGTCTTCCTGGTGGATCTGGATGAATAAAGCAGAAAAAATGAGAAATGCAATCCTATTTTAGGTTAAGTAACAACATAAGTCTAAAAGTAATACTTACCAACTGGATTTTGAGCCACTACAGGTCTGGAAGCTTCACTAGCTTTGCTAACACCTGCAGCATTTAGAGCATAGGTTCTGAATTGATATTCTAGGCCTTCCACCAACCCTGTGACTTTATAGTTGCAGTCACAGCATGGTACTTTGTTCTCCTTCACCCAAAGGATGGTGTTGCGCTCCTTCTTTTCCACCCAATATCCAATGACTTTGCTGCCACCATCATGATAGGGTTCCTCCCAGCGAATGGCCATGGCACTTGCAGACACAGAATAGACTTCTGGCCTTGAGGGTGGGCTTGGTGGGACTAAACATGAAAAAGGTGGGGAGGAAAATGTTAGTAATTATAAATACCTCAGTCAGAAGAAAAGAACAAATTTTGAGAAGTGTTTCACTTACCAAATGGATGCTCAGCAACTACTGTTTTTGATTCAACTGGCTTGCTGACACCAAATCTATTTTCTGAGCTCACTCGGAAACTGTACTCTTGATATTTTGTGAGATGACTGACTTTGATCTGTGTGCGTTTCACACTGGAATTCACCAGCTGCCATGCTGTTGTGCCAGATTCACGTTTCTCTACAATGTAGTTTGTAATGTCACTGCCGCCATCATCTTCAGGTTCCTTCCAGGTCAACACACAGGACTCAGMAGATACAGATGATATTTCAATTGGGCCAGTGACAGGACCTGGCCTTCCTATGACTACCACTGTGACAGTAAACGTTTTCACACCAGCAGTGTTCTCAAGTGTAAGGTAGTATTTACCAGAGTCACCTCTCATACTGTCTTTTACAGTCAGTGTGGTTCGGTCTTTTGTTGTCTTGATGGTCACTCTTTCAGTTTCCTTCAGCCTCATCTCCTCAAGCTTCCATGTCACTTTAGGAGCTGGGCGCCCACTGATTGGTATATCAATAGTAAAGGTGCTTCCAGCCTTGCATGTTATAAGCTGTCTGCTTATGTCGCTGAGATCTGCTGTTGGTTCAATCTGTGGCTCCTTAACAATAACAGAAGAGAAAGCTTCTCTTGGCTCACTGTAGCCAGCATCATTTTTCGCCTTGACCCGGAACTCATATTCTGTGTTCTCCACTAGGCCTTCAACAGTGAAAGTAAGTTGCTTGGTTTGTCCGGCTCCAGTCCAGGAGTCAGATCCTTTTTGTCTCATTTCAAGAAGGTATCCAGTAATACGGCTACCACCATCATGATCAGGTTTAAGCCAAGCTAAAACTACAGAAGATTTGGTTGTATCAACAATATCTAGTCTCTTAGGTGGAGCAGGCTCTTCTGTGGCCACAACTGGTTCTGTTAATTCACAGGGTTCACCTACACCATATTCATTTTCTGCTGATACTCGGTAGTAATATGGCATACCTTCTGCTAGATCTGTGACCTTAAAGATTTGTCGAGTGCATTTTGAACTCACTACTTGCCAGCTACGACGACTCGCTTCACGTTTTTCCACAACATAGTGGTGGATACGAGAACCTCCATCCAGAACAGGAGCATCCCACATTAAAGTAATAGATGTTCGAGTCACATCTTTAAAGGTAATAGGACCAGGTGGACCAGGTGTGTCCAAAACCTTGACAGTAAATGTAATAGACTTGCTTCCACTGTTGTTTTCCACAGTAAAGACATACTTGCCAGCATCATTTCGATTGCATTCCTCTACAGTCAATGTGCTGAATGAATCAGTTGTTTGAATGTCAGCACGCAAACTAAGATTAGCATCTGCTTTGGACCACACTGCAGTAGGAACTGGCCTTCCAGAGAAGGCAATAAACAGACGAATGCTTGCACCTGCTCTTACAATATGAGTCTGCTTGAAGTTTGCATCAATGTCGATTTCAGGTGCAGAAAGCCTGTCCACAGTTTGGACTGAAGCAGGAACTTCGCAACTTTCTCCTCGGCCAGCACCATTGACAGCACTAACTCTGAATTTATAGTGTTCTCCTGCCTCCAAATCAACAACAGTGTATTTAGTAGCAATAACAGTCTCTGCATTCACTTTCTGCCATGCTTCAAGATCAGCTTTGCACATCTCAATGATGTACCCAATTATTTCCATGCCTCCATCAAAAACTGGCTTTGTCCACTCTAAGCTTACACTACTCTTTGATGTGTCTGTCACCTTGACAACATTAGGAGCACTTGGCGGGCTGACTGGTTCTCTGCATTTAATCAGCTTTGAAACGTCGCTTGGAGGTCCAACCCCTGCAGCGTTTTCAGCCATGACATGGAACTCATATTCATTGCCCTCAATAAGGCCAGTTACTCTGTATCTGTTCTCAGTAATGGGCCTCTTACTGGATACTTTAACCCAGCGCATGCTCTTCTTTTCTCTCCTTTCAAGAATGTACTCATTTATCTCGCTTCCACCATCTGACTCTGGTCTTGCCCATGTGAGTGTGATACTGTCTCCTGTTACATTGGTAGGCTCTGGAGTTCCTGGTGCATCAGGGAGAGCTAAAAACAAAGAAAAATGTCATTAGAAGGACAAGATGGTAACTCCATGGGTATTTGTGCAGAAGGAGGTGGAAACTTACTGTAAGGTATTTGTGCGATAACTGGATCAGACTCCAATGGTCTGCCAACTCCAAATTTGTTCACTGCAGAGACACGGAACTGATACTCATTGCCCTTAATTAATTTAAGTGCTGTATAGCTGCAAGCTTCGCATTTATCTTCAACTAATGCCCAAGCAATTCTGCTGGTTTCACGTTTTTCAATTATGTAGTGAGAAATAGAAGCACAGCCATCATTAGCTGGAGGCTCCCACCATAATGTGACTTTTTCTCCAGTGATGTTTGTGAATCGTATTGGTCCACCAACTTTTCCTGGTGTGTCTGCAATATCAAAGGTTCAGAGTTATAATTTGCTGACATTTGAAATAAAATACTATTTTTAAAAAAGCATGCTGAAAGTGCTTGGTGCAGTACCTTGTACTCTAATGGTAATATCTTCTCGTTTAGTGCCTGATGCATTTTTGGCTTCTACTGTGTACACTCCACGATGTTCCCGGACAGCATCTCTAATGAAGATTGTACTATGTCCAATAGCTGTAGTTATTTCTATATTCATCATTTTATCAATCTCTTTACCATCCTTAAACCATGTCACTTTAGGTACTGGACGTCCTCTGATTAGAGCTTTAAGTCTAATGCTCTCTCCAGCTTTAACAGTAAGGCCTTCAAAGTGTTCAGCACCAAATTCAATTGTTGGAGCAACTAAAAAGGAAAATATAAATCAATTTCCACATAGCTAAATATTTTTCTGGTACTCTTCTAAATGTACTAATTATAAAAGTCTGTGAAATATAAAATTATTTCCCTTACAAAATGACATTCTCTAAATAGCAGTTATTATATGAATGATCTTATTTTTCCTGTAAGTATCCATAAGTGCATCAAATATATAGATCTGCACATATATAAAGGTGAAAGGTATGGTTAATATGTGGTGTTAATAGTATGCCAAGCGACCTGAGGCACATTTTAATTTTGAAATTATTCTGTGCATCGGAATATTACAGTCCATGCCCTCTTTCCAATTTTGCTGCTGCTGCTTATCCAGGAGCAACGTAGAGTGCTATGCTTTTCAGCAATTGATTATRTATGTCTGCCAGATTTGGATCTTTAATTTAGACCTTCCCACCTTGGAGTATGAACATAAATGTTCTGAATTGACTGGGAGGACCTCAGTCACAAGTTCTTTGCCCCTTGACTTCCCACTTCCCATCAGTAGAGCCAGAAGCTATCTGGCTTCAATACCCAAGCATATTAAAAATAATTCTTACCATTTTCATCTCTGGTCATGATATAGCCTGAAGACTGCGAAGGTGGGCTGATGGTACCAACAGCATTTCTTGCGAGCACTCTGAATTCATATCGGTCACCTGGACTGAGCCCTGTGACTGTGTATTGGCACTCACTGACATCAGTAAAGTTACACCTGAGCCAACGGTCTGCACTTCCTTGCCGCTTCTCAATGCTGTAAGCTACAATCTTACTGCCTCCATCACGCAGAGGGGGGTTCCATTTCAGGGTGATGGTTTCCCTAGTGACATCAATGTAATCAGGAGTACCAGGTGGGTCTGAAAGGAAAATAATTAAGATTTATTGTTATTACTGCTGACAATAATCTACAAGAACAGAATTTTCTTGGATGAGTAATTAGTTATTCACTTACCCACTGGAGAAACTGCCAAAGTAAATTTGCTTGGCTCACTAGCTCGGCTTAGACCTGCGGCATTTTCAGCATATACTTGGAATTGGTAATCCAGGCCCTCAAGCAGTCCAGTAATCCTGTATTCTCTGTTAGATATTAATGCAACATTAACCTTCTGCCACAAAATACTGTTTCTTTCCTTCTTTTCAACATGGTATCCCATAATCTCCGAACCGCCATCATAAACGGGAGCATCCCAAGAAATGCTCATTCCATCAGCAGTTACGTTGTATACAACAGGCTTGCCTGGGGCACCTGGTGGTTTAAACTGGTGCTTTGCCACAACATCTGCTGAGACAAGAGGTGGGCTCACTCCGTATCTGTTTTCTGCACGAACTCTAAACTGATATTCAGTATCTTTAACAAGGTTTGGTACTTTGAAGGTTGTTCTTGCAGCACTTGAACACACCAGCTTCCAGTTCATTTGTGATGTTTCTCTCTTCTCAATACTGTAGCCAGTAATTTCTCCTCCCCCGTCATCATCAGGAGCCTCCCATGACAAAACTACACTATCTGCTTTGATTTCATCTATTCTTAAAGGTGCTTTTGGCTTAGATGGAGGACCAAGAGTGATTACAGTGATTGTGAATGACTTTCTGCAGACTACATTATCAAGTATTAAAGTATATTTGCCACCATGCTCCTTTTTCACATTCTTGATACTTAAACTTATCTTGTTTTCAGTTTTCTTGAAACGAAGATGTTCTGTTTCTTTAAGAGGGAGGTTGTCCTTGAGCCAGCTCATTGATGGATTAGGTTTACCTTTATAGGGCAATTCAGCGTGCAGATTATGCCCAATTCTTACTGCAATCTGTCCTCCAGGAATATCAGAAAGATCAGCCTCAGGTGTTATTATAAGTTCTTTCACAGTAATGGGTCCAACAGTAACAGAGTCACTCATGCCTTTTTCATTTTTAGCAAAGACTCTGAATTCCATGACAGAAAGCTCTTTAAGTTTGTCAGCTACAAATTCACAGCTCTTGCTTGTGCCTGCATATGTCCATTCTTTCTCTTCCTGAAGTTTCTTTTCAATAACATAGTCTGATATAATGCTACCACCATCATAGTCAGGTTTGCTCCACTGCAATTTAACAGAACTCTTTGTAGAGTCTTTCATGGCTAGATCTTTTACAGGTCCAGGTACGTCGGCAGCTTTTACTGGTTCACTTGTCTCACAAGGTTCACCTAGTCCAATTTCATTTTCAGCAAGAACACGGAAAAAGAATGCAGTCTTTTCTGACAGGTTAGTCAATTTAAAGGTGGTATGAGAACACTTTGTTGTAACAGTTGACCAGGCCCTCTTTGTAGCATCTCTTCTTTCAACAACATAATTTGTTATTTCAGAGCCACCATTGATGAGAGGTGGCTCCCAGACCAGTGTAACTGTGCCACGAGAAACATGCTTGAGTTGCAGCTTCTGGCATGCAGAAGGTGTGTCAAGTACTTTTACATTCACAAATGATGATTTTGCTTCTCCAACTCCATTTTCAATTGTAAGAACRTATTTTCCTGTATCATTTCGTGTAACTTGAGGAATAACAAGCAGTGTAGATGATTCTGTGTTTTGGATGATATATCTTTCATCACTCCCAAGATTCTTGTCCCCCTTTCTCCATGTGACTGTTGGCGGAGGTCTTCCCTTGAATGGAATCATTATTTCCACATCTTCACCTGCTTTAGTGACAACAGATGTCCGAAGAGCAACATCCAGATCAATCTCTGGTGCCACTGTGGAAATAAATAAAAAATTAATAATGCATACTTGGAGTGTAAAATAAGAAATGGTTTTGAAAAAAMCCCAAACACACAGGAAAATGATAAATCACAAAGAAATACAGTACCAAGAATATCTTTAGCTTGAACGGGTTCCATCATTTCAATAGGCTCTCCTTGTCCAGCACAATTCATAGCAGATACACGGAAATAGTAATTAACACTTGGCTGAAGGTGGGATACAACATATTCAGTTGTTCTCACTTCTCCCTTGGTACTGACTACAGTCCATTCTTGCTCTTCACCTTCCCTCTTCTCCACCACATAATGGGTAATTGGACTTCCTCCATCATAGGCAGGTTTAATCCAGCCAAGGGTAACAGATGTCTTGGTTGTGTCCACAACTTTCAGCTTTGTTGGTGTGCCTGGCTTATCTGTAAATGATAGTTTATGGGGGAAAAAAACACCAGTCAGAATCCCATTAATTGTAAGAGGAAGAAAATCTGCCCTCAACTATGTTGGTACAATCCCACCCTAAATACTCATTTTCTGTTGATTTCAAACCTATTGGAAGAAATGCACATTGAATCTTACCAACAGGATCTGCAGCTTTGTAGAAGTCAGAAGCCTCAGAGAAGGGACCTGGTCCAGCTGCATTGACAGCACAAACTCGGAAATGATATTCGCTATTTTCAGTCAGACCTGTTACTTTCTGTCTGGTGTCCCGAATGGTTTCTTTAGAGACCTTGAACCAACTCAGACTCTTCTTGTCACGTTTCTCCAGAAAATATCCTGATATTTCACTGCCTCCATCAACAGTGGGCCTACTCCAGACAACAGTCATAGAATTCTTGGTTATCTTCGTGACTTCTGGTGTACTAGGTGGTCCAGGTGTAACTGAATAAAAAATCGTATGTGAGTAAATCAGAGCTAATTACAAACAGTACACAAAACAATTCAGTTGCATAAGTTATTTTATAGAATTTATTTCTTACCAAATGAATTTTTGGCTATAACGGGCTCAGATTCCAGTGGATCACCAATTCCAAACTTGTTCACACCACGGACACGGAACACATACTCATTTCCTTTGATGAGTTTTGTTGTAGTTACGATACATCCCTCCAGTTTTTCAGAAATTAAAGACCATACAACCCGACTTGTCTCCCGCTTTTCAACAACATAGTGTGTTATAGGTGCACCGCCATCATCTGCTGGTGGGTCCCACATTATTGTAATCTTTTCAGCAGTGACTGTCTTAAACTGTATAGGTCCACCTGGGGGTCCTGGCTTGTCTGTGGAAGGCAGAAGAAAGAAGATGTAAAGTGTTCACTACTGAATTATTGTTTAATAATAAAATGCAGGTGCATCTCAAGACTTACCTAGTATCTGTACTCTAATATGGGCTGATGCTGAACCCATGGCATTCTTCAATTTTAATTCATAGGTGCCACTGTCGAGTCGATTTGCATCCTTGATGAGTATAGAAGCAAATTCTGTTGTGCTTTCAAAAGACACTAGTGCGCTGGTTAGTACCTCATTGCCATTTTTGAACCATTCAATTGTGGGTATAGGCTTGCCTGAGATGCCTAGTTTCAGCTTAACTGAAGTTCCTGCTTTGTATTTCACCACTTCTGTATATTCTGGTGGCACATCAATTTCAGGTGCACCTTAAGAAAAAATAAGATTAAGTCAAAAACATGTTTATTGTAGCCCTGTATTTAATGAAATCCCCAAATAACACTACCTTATTTAATCTAATAGTTATAGGTATTTAAAAAATACAGATCAAAGTAAGAGCGCACACATAACTTTAATCATAAACCTAGAATAAGTTAGAACTTATCCTATGAAGAAAAGACAATTACATGTATAAATATAACCACTTGAACCATTGGCAGACTTCTTTTGCTCAGAGAACAAAGATACCAGAAGACTTTAAAAATGGAGATACAGCCAAAGATGCTCCTTACAATCATGCCCAAATGTTCACAGTCATGCTTCTTGAATCAACCACTGTAAACTAGCCTTCCATATATTTAAAAGACCATGAATCCACAAAACAGCACAGCCATTGTCCTAGTACACCAAATTATATCATTATATCATTGGAAAACTCTTACCATATGTATCAACACATGTGATAGGACCCACAACATCTGAGGGATTACTGATGGAACCGACAGCATTCTTTGCAAAGACCCGGAATTCATACTTGGAATTCTGTGTCAGGCCAGATACTGTGAACTGAGTCTCAATAACATTGGTGAAGCTAGCTTTTGTCCATCTGCCATCTGGAAGATCGCGCTTTTCTACTATGTATCCAGTGATTTTGCTACCACCATCAAATGCTGGCTTCTGCCAGGAGAGAGTGATAGAGGTCTTGGAAATATCTGAGGCACGAACATTTCTTGGTGGTTCTGCAGAAGGAAACAAGAATATTGCCAATAATTAACAGCTATTTTGAATATTGTCTTATTGTACAAACAGATTATCACAGGGGAACAAAATGTCTGGGCTTCATTATTTCACAGAGAGTACATACCACAAGCATCAATTGCAAGGACTGGATCAGAAGGACGACTTGCTTTTCCAATGCCAGCTGCATTTTCTGCATAAACTCTAAATTCATAGATAAGGCCAGCGCTGATCGTGGTGACTTTGAAATGAGTGGTACGAATAAGGGTCTTGTTAGCCTTCTGCCATAATATGCTATTTCTGTCTTTCATTTCCAGGTGATATCCAGTGATAGCACTGCCACCATTAGTGACTGGTTCATGCCATCCAACAGTAATACTCTCTCGGGTAACATTAGTGACCCACGGTGTAGAAGGAGGGCCCGGTGTAGCTGATGATAGCAAAAGAATTGATTGTTAACAAAACTGTATTTTCAACATGAGAGCACTAAAACATCAATGTATACCATAAGAAGCATGTTACTCACTGTAAGGAAGCTTGACAACCACACACTGTGAGTCTATGTGATCACTGATGCCAAAGCGGTTCTCAGCTTTGATGCGGAATTGGTACTCCTCTCCTGTTGTGAGCCTCATAACTTTGATAACAGTTCTAGCAACAGTGGCAGACACTTCAGACCAAGCAGCAGTACTTGTTTCTCTTTTCAGTACGATATAGTTGGTAACCTGACTTCCACCATCATAAGCTGGTGGTTGCCATCTGAGTGTTACACTCTCTTCAGTGACATCGCTAAGGACAACAGGACCAACAGGAGGACCAGGTCTATCCAGCACAACAATATTAACAAATGATTTTGTGGTGCCACTTGAGTTTGCAGCAGTAATGTCATATCTGCCAGCATCAGCAGCCACACTTTCTTTAAGGTTAACGATGAGACTTTCTGCAGTGGTTTCTGTGTGAAATCTCATGGTAGGTTTCAGTGCAACACCATCTCTAGACAGCGTCACCTTTGGCACTGGTTTTCCAGAAACTGGAATTTCAACTTTTAGATTTGATCCTGCTCGAACATACACAGTGTTATGAGGGAAGCTCTTCATGTCAATCTCAGGAGATTCTGAAAAAGAAAACATTTCCAAACCATTAAAATGATGTTCCATCTTTTAAAATATGAATGCAATTTAATGTGACTTTTGTCTCATGTCAGGAAGCATACCTAATTGTTCTTTAACTGTAACAGGGAGCAGCAGTTCCTTAGGATCACTTAAACCAGCTTGGTTTTCTGCAGACACCCTGAAGAAATAGTCAACGTTCTCCTTAAGACCACGGACAACATGATGAGTTGTCTTTACAACTGCACACTTAACCCATTTTTGCTGTCCTTTCTCAAGAGCTTCAAGGAGGTAGCTAACAATTCTGCTTCCACCATCATGTTCTGGTTTTAGCCATGAAAGAGAAACACTATCCTTTGTGACGTTTGTGACTCCTAGCTTTTCTGGTGGGCTGGGTTTTTCTGAGAAAAAAAGTGCAACAGGTTAAACAATATAGAAGATAGTGACTTTTTATATTAGCAATTACAAAGGAGCATAATCTCCATCAAGAAAATGTGGTTTTAAACCAATTTGCATATTAGAAATATTTTAAGTAAAATCAAAGCAAAATTTAAAATTCAAGCTATTAGTTAGCTCTTTTTTATTTGCAAAACCACAGACATACCTACAAAAATGATCTATTTTACTGTATGCAGATTTAAAGCTTTTGACATGATTTTGAAGTAAACACTTTAAAACACATATTATTTTAAGTATTAACAATTTTTTTCATAGTAAAACATACCTGTTATTTTTGTTCCCTCTTTGGTCTCAGAAGGCACTCCAACACCATATTCATTTTCTCCGGAGACACGGAAGTAGTAAATGGCACCTTCTTGCAAACCAGTCACTTTGTAGGACAGGCGATGACAGTTGTTTGTCACAGTGACCCATGCCTTTTTGCTAGCTTCTCGTTTTTCAATTACATAGTTCTTTACAGGTGCTCCACCATCATTTTCTGGAACATCCCAAGATAACACAGCAGATTCTTTTGTTACGTCTTTTGTTGCAATATTAGATGGTGGGCCAGGCGTATCAAGAACTTTGACCATTAAAGTCAAGGCGGTAGTGTTCAGGATGTTTTGCAACGTTAATGTATATTTTCCAGAATCATTTCTTGTTGCTTTTTCAATAGTAAGAG
This sequence comes from Cardinalis cardinalis, assembly GCA_014549065.1. Taxonomy (NCBI): domain Eukaryota; kingdom Metazoa; phylum Chordata; class Aves; order Passeriformes; family Cardinalidae; genus Cardinalis; species Cardinalis cardinalis. Next base: position 8,720,015 of record JACDOX010000003.1, read on the forward strand.
ATGTACAATTACTTGAAGTGTCAATGCTTGCATGTGTACGGAGATCAGTGTCTGGTTTGCTCCATGTCACATTTGGGACTGGTTTGCCTCTGAAAGGAACAGTCATTGTGAACGATCCACCAGCCTTTACAATTAAAGTCTTCCGCATTTCACTGTCAATTTCAAAGGCAGGTTCTTCCTCTTTTTCTTTTGCCAACTGAGGTTCTGAGACATCACTTGGTTCACTGACACCCATTTTATTAATGGATTTCACTCTAAAAACATACTCAGAGCCTGATGTTAATCCAGTTATGGTATATTCTGTGCCTCTTAAATTCTGAATGGCTGTTGTCCAGTCAGTTTCATCAGTTTTCTTGTATTCAACTGTGTATCCTGTTACTGGAGCACCTCCATCAAAGAGTGGCTTTGTCCAACCAATTGTGATATTTGACCTTGTAGAATCCATAATCTTAGGTTTAGATGGGGGTGATGGCAAGAAGATTGGATCTTCTGCCTTAATCAATGGTGTGGTTTCACTTGGGAGACTGAGGCCAGCTGCATTTTCTGCATAAACCCGGAATTCATATTCACATCCCTCACGGAGACCCGATGATTTCACTCTTAAATCATAAACTGGCTTTTTGTTTACACGAATCCATCTTAGGCTGGTTTTCTCACGCCTTTCAATTACATAGCCTGAGATCTCACTGCCTCCATCAGATTCAGGTCTTGCCCAGCACAGAGTTATTGAATCTTTGCTCACACTGGTGATCTCTAAAGATGTAGGTGGGCTTGGAACTGTAAATGGGTCTAGGGCTTTGACAGCAACACTTTCTAGAGGCTCACCAACACCATATTTGTTAACTCCCATTACTCTGAAAATATATTCATTACCCTTCAGTAATTTTGTCACTTTACAAGATGTTGTTTTAAGCTCTCCTTCACAAAGTGTCCATGCAATTCTGCTGGTCTCACGTTTTTCCACAATATAATGATCAATATCTGCACCACCATTTTCTTGAGGGGGTCCCCATGACAAATGGCACTTTTCAGCAGTAAGGCCATTTATTTCTAATGGACCTGCAGGTGGGCCAGGTCTATCAAGTACTTTGCAATTAATTGCCAAAGATTTTGTTCCTGCAACATTCTGTAATGTTAGTACATACTGTCCTGAATCACCTCGGATACAGTCCTTAATGGTTATTGCAGTAGTGTAATCTGTTGACACTATTTCAACTCTAGCTTTTCCTTCRAGCTCCTTGCCATCTTTTGTCCATGAAATCACTGGTATTGGCCGTCCTGCAACGTCAGCATTGACTTTAAACACTTCTCCAGCTTTCACAACTACAACATCCCTGAATTTGGCATCCATCATAATTCTTGGAGCCTCAACATCATCTTTCACAGTCACAGGTCCAGTTGATTCAGATGGCTGACTGAAGAGTCCAGCAGCATTCTTTGCAATCACATGGAATTCGTAACGCTGGTCTTCTGTAAGTCCACCTACATCAAAGTATGTTTCTTGCACATTAGTAAAATTACATTTTAGCCAACGACCATCTGGTAGTTCTCGGCGTTCAATAATATATCCTGTTACTTTAGCTCCACCATCGTATTCTGGTTTAGTCCACTTCAATGAGACAGATGTTCTTGTAATATTAGTAACTTCTGGTTGACCAGGAGGATCACATGGATCTCTTGCAGCAACTGGTTCACATGCTTTGCTGCATTTGCCTATTCCAGCAATGTTTTCTGCATATACACGATATTCGTACATCAGTCCTTCATCAAGACCTGTAACTTTCATTTGTGTATCAGTTATGAGGCTCTTGTTGACTTTTGTCCAAAGAATGCTGCTTCTTTCTTTATGCTCCAAATGGTATCCTAGTACTACGCTGCCTCCATCATTAACTGGCACCTGCCAAGTTACAATCATGAAAGATTTAGTTGCATGTGCCACACGAGGTGTTCCTGGTGGACCTGGAGGCTTAAACGGATACTCTGCCACAACAGAAGGAGAATTGGTATAAGTACTCTTCCCATAGCGGTTTTCTGCACAAACACGGAACTGATATTCAGATCCAGTGACAAGCCGAGATACTTTAATTGATGTTCTTGCAACTGCTGCAGATACGACCTCCCATGTTGTTGTCGTAGTATCTCTCTTCTCCACAATGTAATTGCTAATGTGACATCCACCATCATATGCTGGAGGTTTCCAAGACAGAGTTACACTATCAGCACTAACTTCATCAATTTTAACATCAGTTGGCGGCCCTGGTCTGTCAAGGACAACTACAGTTAGAGAAGCTGTTGTTGTTCCAGCAGTATTTGAAAGATGTAATTCATACTGTCCCAGATCTTCATTTGTAGCTTCCTTGATGGACAGTGAAGTTAAAGTCTTTGATGTTTGAACATTTACCCTGGTTGTCTGTTTTAAGGGATTCCCATCCTTCTTCCAGCTAACAGTGGGAAGGGGTCGCCCTCTGAATGGAATGTCAATCTTAAGATCATCTCCAGCTTTCACTGTGAATGTGTTAAAAAGAAGCTCAACAGATGGCTGGATTTCAATATCTTTTGCAATGACCGGGACACCAAGTTCTCTTGGATCACTTTTTCCTTTTTCATTAACAGCAATCACCCTGAAACTGTACTCTTCTCCCATACTTAAGCCTGTTACTGTTGCTTCCAATGTTTTCACCTGTGTACATGCACTCCATTTTACACTTCCTTTAGTCTGCATTTCAACTATATAACCAGTAATTTTGCTACCACCATCACTCTCTGGCTTTTCCCATTTAATTGATGCAGAATTGCGAGTCACATCAACAAGAATGACCTTTGAAGGTGGAGAAGGTGGTTCAGACACCTTAACTGGATCAGCAATTTCTGCTGGTAAACCAGCCCCATATTCATTTACAGCTAGAACACGGAAGTAATAACTACATCCTTCTTGTAGTTGAGTAATCTTGAAGGAATTCTTAGTACAGTTGCTTGTAACTGTGGCATATGCCTTTCTTGTAGATTCTCGCTTTTCAACTACGTAGTTGGTAATTTTAGCTCCGCCATCAATAAGTGGTGCTTCCCAGGCTAAAGTTACAAAATCTTTTTTGACTTCTCTGATTGTCAGGTTTAGAGGTGCACTAGGTGTATCAAGCACTCTGACATTAACAAAAGCAGATTTTTTGCCACTGTTGTTCTCTAAAGTAAGATTATATCTACCACTATCAAATCTGTTGACATTGTCAATGACGAGCATTGTGTAGGAACTGGTGACTTCAATCTGAGCTCGCTCACTAATTGTTCCTTCCGCTTTCTCCCATTTAACTTCAGGTTCTGGTCTTCCTTTGATGGTGACAAACAGGCGTAAAGTACCACTAGCACGTACAGTGACTACTTTTCTAAGATCTGCATCAAGTTCAATTTCAGGAGGTTCAGTCTTGTCTTCTGCTAAGACTGCACCAGGTATAGTCGCAGGTTCCCCTACTCCTTCTGAGTTGATGGCACAGATGCGGAAGTTATACTCCTGGTTCTCCTTCAGTTTTGTCACGGTGAACTGTTTTGCTTGTAGGCCTGTTGGTGGGGTGCAGGTAGTCCATTCATCAGCAGCAGCTTCTTTTACTTCCACTACATATCCTTTAACAGGAGCACCACCATCATAAATGGGCTTACTCCAGGCAAGGGAAACGGATGACCTGGAAGTATCTGTAACCTTTGGATTGGTAGGTGGACCTGGTGGATATAATACATCACAAGCACGATAGAAAATGGATGGCTCACTGGGTTCCCCTACCCCTGCAGCATTTTCAGCAGACACCCTAAACTCATAGAAATGCCCATCAGTTAGACCTGTTACTCTGAATCGCAAGTCTGTCAGTCTTTTCTTATTGCATTTGGTCCACCGGATACCATCCTTGTCTCGTTTTTCAAGTATGTAACCTTCAATTTCAGCTCCTCCATTGTCTTCTGGGCGACCCCATGTTACCACCATAGAATCTTTTGTGATTGCTGAAACTTCAGGTGTTGAAGGAGGACCAGGGGGTTTGTATGGATTACGAGCCACAACTGGTTCAGATTCCAAGGGCTCTCCAACTCCGTATTTATTCACTGCCATTACACGGAAAATGTATTCATTGCCAGGAAGGAGTTTGGTTACTTTGTGATTTAGAGCCTGCACATCTGTTGCTACTTGTGTCCATGAAAGCCTACTTGTCTCTCTCTTCTCAATGATATAATGTGAGATACTAGAACCACCGTCATGTGAAGGTGGAGACCATGACAAGTAGCATTTTTCTGCAGTGACACCTGTAACGTTCAAAGGTCCTTCTGGAGGTCCTGGTCTGTCAAGCACTTTCACAGTGATTGGTATAGATTTGGTGCCACCAACATTTTTGAGGTTAAGAGTATAGTGACCTCCATCTACTCTTATGCAGTCTTTGACAGTGAGACTTGTTTTCTCAATGGTAGATCTAATTTCCATTCTTGCAGTTGTTTCTTCAAGGTCTTTACCATCTTTTGACCATGTAATGTCAGGAATAGGTTTGCCATGGATATCAGCTTCAAGAACAAAGGTTTCTCCAGCATGAACAACAATGACATCTCTGTATTTAGGATCCAGCGAAGCTCCTGGGGCTTCAATTTCATCTCTGGCAGTAATCGGCCCTGTACTTTCAGATGGTTCACTCAAGCAACCTGCTGCATTTCTTGCAATTACTCTGAATTCATATCGTTGGTTTTCGACAAGACCACTTACTGTAAATTCTGTTTCCAACACGTTTGTAAAGCTGGCTTTCATCCAGCGACCATCTGGTAGTTCTTTCTTTTCTACAATATAACCAGTTATTTTGCTTCCACCATCATATTCTGGCTTTTTCCACTTCAGTGTGATATTACTTCTTGTAACAACAATGGCCTCTGGGCGGCCAGGTGGGTCACAAGGATCTCGGGCAACATACAGTTCTGATACTTTGCTGACTTTGCCAATGCCAACAATGTTTTCAGCAGAAACTCTGAACTCATATTCAAGACCTTCTTCAAGGCCGTCTGTTTTATACTTGGTGTCCACAATAAGTGACTTGTTCTGTTTTGTCCAAAGAATGCTGTTCTTATCTTTACGCTCAAGATGGTAGCCAAGAACTTTGCTTCCTCCGTCATTAACTGGTTCATGCCATTGTACAATCATGTGGTCCTTGGAAGATGCTGTAACAAATGGGGTTCCAGGTGGTCCAGGCACCTTGTAGGGGTATTGCACAACAACTGATTTAGAAGCCAAAGGAGAGCTCTTCCCGTATCTATTTTCAGCAGAAATCCTGAACTGGTATTCAGTACCTGTTTTAAGCTTTGTTGCTTTGATGGTTGTTCTTGCAACAGTTGCTGACACCATGTTCCATGTGGTAGTGCTTGTGTCACGCTTTTCTACTATATAGTTGCTTATCTGGCAGCCACCAGTATAATCAGGTGGTTCCCATGATAAAACAACAAAGTCTGCACTGACTTCATCAAAGCGGACGGGTCCTCGTGGTGGGCCAGGCTTTTCTAGTACAATTATGCTCAGGTGCTCTGTTGCTGTACCTGCTGCATTTGTTGCTGTTACTGTATATTTACCAAAGTCTTCCCTGTTGCTTTCTTTAATATGTAAAATAGTTGATGTTGTTGTATTCTCAATATTTAATCTGGTTGTCTGTTTCAGTGGCTGATCATCTTTTGTCCAAGTAATAGTAGGTTTGGGTCTACCTATAAATGGTACTTCTACCTTCAGATCTTCTCCAGCTTGTACACTGTATGTATTAAACATCAGTTTGAAACTTGGCTCAATAGTCAGGTCTTTAGCTATCACAGGAATTCCAAGTGCTCTGGGATCGCTTTTGCCTTTTTCATTGTAGGCAATCACACGGAATTGATATTCCTGTCCTGGACTCAAACCAGACACTTCTGCATTACATGTTTTGGTCTCACTCACAACACTCCATTTTTCTGTTCCTTTAGGCAACATTTCAACAAGATATCCCAAAATTCTGCTACCTCCATCATGTTCAGGTTTTTCCCACATAAGTGATGCACTTCTCTGAGTGACATCAGTGAGTGTTACCTTCCCAGGAGGCAGAGGTGGCTCTGAGGCTTTGATAGCATCCCTGGTTTCAACTGGAACACCAATTCCATACTCATTTTCAGCCATAACTCTGAAGTAATAAATTGCTCCTTCTGTAAGATTTTCAACTTTAAAACTTGTCTTGGCACACTTAGCACTTACATTTGCAAATGCCTTCCTGGTTGACTCACGCTTGTCTATTACATAGTTCTTTACCTTTGCACCACCATCAATAATCGGTGGCTCCCAAGACAATACAGCAGAATCCTTCTTTATATCCTTTACCACTAAGTTTTGTGGGGGTCCAGGCGTGTCCAAGACTTTCACTGTAACAAATGCAGATTTAGAACCACTGCTGTTCTCCAGCTTAAGAATATACTTTCCAGCATCATTTCTATCACAGTTGTCAATTGAAAGTTGTGTGTAGCTTATGCCTTTATCAATCTGAACTTTCTCTGAGAATTCACCTTCTTCTCGGGACCATGTAATGTCAGGTGTTGGTCGTCCCCTGAATGGTATGTGAATCCTAGCAGATCCACCAGCTCTAACCACTATCCCTTTCCTTAGCTCTGAATCAATATCAAGTTCTGGAGCTTCAAGTTTGTCTTCTGGTTTAATAGTACCAGGAACTGATGCAGCCTCTCCCACACCGATCTTGTTGAGAGCACACACTCGTAGTTTGTATTCTTGATGTTCAGTAAGCTTTTTGATCTCAAATCGAGTGGCACGTATGCCTGTCTGTGGAGTAACAAGCGACCATTCATCTTCATCTGCTTTACAGATTTCTACAAGGTATCCCTGGATTTCACAACCACCATCATAAATAGGTTTACTCCAACCGAGTGTAACTGAACTTTTGGTGGTATCCACAACATGGGCATTTGTAGGTGGGCCAGGCTTGAACATCGGGTCACAAGCTTTGAAGTAGGGAGAAACTTGGCTTGGTTCACCAACTCCAGCAGCATTTTCAGCAGAAACTCTGAATTCATATTCATGATCCTCTGTTAAACCTGTAACTCTTAATCGCAAATCTGTAATGCGGCGTTTATTGCATTTTATCCATCTGATGCCTGCTCGGTCTCTCTTTTCTACAATGTAACCTATGATTTCACTACCTCCATCACTGTCTGGCCGAGTCCAGCACACAGTCATAGAATCCTTCGTGATGTTGGTAATTTCCAAGGCCTTTGGTGGTCCAGGAACCACAAATGGATTTCTCATCATTACTGGCACAGATTCTAATGGCTCACCAACCCCGTATTTGTTAACTGCCATGATACGGAAGACGTATTCATTTCCTTCCAAGAGTTTTGTTACTTTCAGCATTGTAGGTAAAACTTCTGAAGCAACCACAGTCCATGCCAGGCGGCTAGTTTCTCTCTTCTCTACTATGTAATGAGAAATATCACTGCCACCATCATGAAGAGGAGGACCCCATGCCAGTGCACATTTTTCAGCTGTAACTCCTGTCACTTGGACTGGGCCCTCTGGAGGTCCTGGCCTGTCCAAGACTTTTACATTTACTGTTACTGTCTTTGTTCCTGCAACATTAGAGGCTTCTAGAATGTACTGTCCACCATCAACTCTAATAGCATCTTTTACAATTATTAAAGCACTGAAATCTGTGTTCTTTATTTCATATCTAGCAGTGTCCTCAAGCTCTTTATCTCCTTTGTACCACTTAATGGTTGGTAGTGGCTTTCCATGAACATCAGCCTCAAGTCTGAATGTCTCACCAGCATTTACAACAATAGTGTCTTTGTATTTCGGATCCATTGAAATCCGTGGAAGTTCAACTTCGTCCCTTGCTGTTATTGGTCCTGTACTGTCAGAAGGTTTGCTTATTGCACCTGCAGCATTCTTTGCAATTACTCTAAATTCATATCTTTGGTCTTCAGTAAGTCCTGTTACAGTGAATTGAGTTTCAATGATATTTGTGAAGCTCGCTTTCATCCAACGACCATCTGGCAAGTCACGTTTCTCTACAATATAACCAGTAACCTTGCTTCCACCATCATATTCTGGTTTGGTCCACTGTAGAGTAATAGAGCTTCTTTTTATTATTACAGCTTCTGGGCGACCTGGAGGATCACATGGATCACGAGCTACATAGCACTCAGAAACTTTACTTGTTCTGCCTACACCAACAATATTTTCCGCAGAAACTCGAAACTCATACTCAATTCCTTCTTCAAGGTTATTTGTCTTAAAACTTGTGTCCTGAATAATAGTCTTGTTTACTTTAGTCCATAGGATGCTGTTTTTCTCCTTTCTCTCAAGATGGTAACCCAACACTCTACTGCCACCATCATTTACTGGTTCGTGCCATTGTACAACCATGGATTCTTTTGTAACTGTTGTCACAAATGGTGTGCCAGGAGGTCCTGGTTCCTTGTAGGGATACTGTGCTACAACCGGTGCAGATTCCAATGCAAAACTCTGCCCATATCTGTTCTCAGCAAATATCCTGAACTGGTATTCTGAACCAGTTTTCAGTTTAGTCACCTTCAGTGTAGTTCTTGCAACAGTAGCTGAAACTGTTTCCCATACAGTGGTCGTTGTATCTCTCTTGTGCACAATATAGTTGGTGATTTGGCAGCCGCCTGTGTATACTGGAGGATTCCATGACAGGGTAATACTTTCTGCACTTATTTCATCAAACTTCACAGGTCCAACTGGAGGGTCAGGTTTGTCTAGAGTAATAATTTCAACAGAGGCAGACTTTTGCCCAACAACATTAGCCACAGTGATTTCGTAAGTTCCACTGTCTTCTTTGCTGGTTTCCTTAAGATTCAATACAGTGAGGTCAGTTGAATCGCTAACATTGACTCTTGTTGTCTGCTTCAGTGGCTGGCCATCTTTAACCCAGGTAACTGTTGGCTTAGGTCGACCTGCAATTGGTATTTCTACTTTTAGGTCCTGTCCCACCTGAACACTGTAACTGTGGAAAGCAGGTCTTACATCAGGTTCAATCACTAGGTCTTTGGCAACTATTGGAACTGCAAGTGCTCGGGGATCACTCTTACCCTTTTCATTTACAGCCATTACTCTAAAAAGATATTCTTCCCCTTGAGTTAGATTAGTAACAACTGCTTCAAGTGTTTTAACACGAGCACACTCTGACCACTTCTCACTGCCCTTTGCTTGCATTTCTACAATATATTGTATGATTTTGCTACCACCATCATGTTCAGGTTTTGCCCAGCTTAGTGAGACACTGTTTCTTGTGACATCATCCACTGTTATTTTCCCAGGAGGCTGTGGAACTTCAGCAACTTTAATTGGGTCACTGGTTTCTGCAGGGAGGCCAATTCCATATTCATTCTCAGCAGAGATTCTGAAGAAGTAATAGCAGCCCTCCTGAAGTTGATCTACTTTCCATGAAGTCTTGTGGCAGTTTGTTACAACAGCTGCATATGCCTTTCTTGTTGCTTCACGCTTTTCAATAATGAAATTCTTTATTTTTGCTCCACCATCCAAGAGAGGAGGCTCCCATGAAAGTGAAACAGAGTCTTTAGTGATCTCTCTGATTTTTAAATTAACAGGTGCACTTGGGGTATCCAGTACTCTTACACTGACAAATGCAGACTTTGTTCCACTGCTGTTTTCCAAGGTCAGAGTATATTTTCCACTATCAAATCTATTAACATTATCTAGAACAAGGGAAGTAAAGCTACTAGTGGTATCAATAATAGCTGCTTCTCTGATGTCACCTTCCACTTTGCCCCATTTTACTTCAGGTGTTGGACGACCTCTGATGGGAACAAACAGTCTTAAGGAACCTCCTGCTCTCACATTTACAATCTTCCTTAATTCCATGTCAAGGTCAAGGTCTGGTGCCTCCATCTTCTCTTCTACAATAACGGAACCGGGAACATCTGCATGCTCTCCAACTCCTGCTTTATTAACTGCACATATGCGGAATTTGTATTCGTGTTTTTCCACTAATTTTTCTACTTCCATGTGAGTATTCTTAATTCCAGTTGGAGGGGTACAAATTGACCATTCACCATCACTTACATCACATTTTTCCACAATGTATCCCTGAATTTCAGAGCCACCATCATATATAGGTTTACCCCATGAAAGAAAAACTGAAGATCGTGTGACATCCATAACTTTAGGATTATTGGGCGGACCTGGTTTGTAAATAGGATCACATGCTTTGTAGTAAGTAGAAGGTGGACTTGGTTCACTAAGACCAGCAGCATTTTCAGCTGAAACTCTGTACTCATAATCATGATTTTCTATAAGACCAGTCACTCTGTATCGCAGTTCACTTATCAGGCGTTTGTTACATCTTGTCCAGCGAATGCCTTCTTTATCTCGTTTTTCAAGGACGTAGCCTAGGATTTCACTGCCACCATCTGAGGCTGGTCTTTCCCATACAACTATCATAGAATCCTTGGTAACTGCTGTGACTTCTGGAGCCTTTGGAGGAAGTGGCACAACAAATGGGTTCTTTGCTACTACTGGGTCAGACTCAAGAGGTTCACCAACACCATATTTATTTACTGCCATGATGCGGAAAACATACTCATTTCCTTCTAGAAGTTTTGTAACTTTGCAGTTCAGGGTTTGCACATTTGAGTCAACAATAGTCCACACCAAGCGACTGGTTTCCCTTTTTTCTACAACATAGTGTGAAATATCGCTACCACCATCTTGTAGTGGAGGTTTCCATGACAGTGTGCATTTTTCAGCTGTAACACCTGTGAACTCAACAGGTCCTTCTGGAGGTCCAGGTCTGTCAAGAACTTTGACGTTAACAGGAACCCTCTTTTCACCTGCAACATTCTTTGCCAGTAGTACATACTGCCCACTGTCAACTCTCGTGGCTTCCTTCACACTGAGGCTAGTTGCAAAATCAGTAGTTTTTATTTCCATATGAGCAGTGCTTGTCAGCTCACGATCACCTTTTAACCACTGAATGGAAGGTATTGGTTTGCCATGAACATCAGCATCAAGCTTGAATGACTCACCAGCATGCACTACAATAGTGTCTCTGAATTTTGGATCCATACTTATTTGAGGTGGTTCTACTTCATCTCTTGCTGTAATTGCCCCTGAGCTCTCAGAYGGTTCACTGAAAACACCTGCAGCATTTCGTGCTATAACACGAAACTCATATCTCTGGTTTTCGACTAGACCAGTTACTTCAAACTGAGTATCAATGACATTTGTAAAGCTTGCTTTCATCCAACGGCCATCAGGTAATTCCTTCTTTTCAACAACATAACCTGTGATTTTACTTCCACCATCATATATAGGTTTCTTCCACTGGAGTGTTACTGAGCTTCTTGTGACAATTACAGGCTCTGGACGACCTGGAGGGTCACATGGGTCACGTGCAGTATAGCATTCAGATCCTCTACTTGCCTTTCCAATTCCCACTATATTTTCTGCAGAGACTCTGAATTCATATTCAAGACCTTCCTCAAGGCCAGTTGTCTTAAATTTGGTATCTGGAAGAGGTGTTTTATTCAGTTTAGCCCACAGAATGCTGTTTCTTTCTTTGCGCTCCAAGTGATAACCAATGATCCTGCTACCACCATCATTAACTGGTTCATGCCATTGCACCACCATGCTGTCTTTTGTGATATTTGTTACAAAAGGAGTTCCAGGCGGACCAGGAACTTTAAATGGGTATTGGGCTACTATTGACTCTGAGGTGAGATATGTACTCTTCCCATATCTGTTCTCAGCTGCAATTCTGAACTGATATTCACAGCCAGTCTTTAAACGACATGCTTTTATAGTTGTTCTAGCAACAGTAGCTGAAACTATATGCCAAGTCGTGGTGGAAGTGTCTCTTCTTTCTACAATGTAATTATTGATAGAGCTACCACCATCATACTTGGGTGGTTCCCAGGAAATGGTAATGCTATCTGCTGTGACTTCATCTATTTTTACTGGTCCAGTTGGAGGTCCTGGTTTGTCAAGGACAACAATATTTAGTGTCTCAGTTGCTTCACCAGCAGAGTTTGTAAGTTTAACTAAATATGATCCCACATCTTCTCTGCATGCTTCTTTTATTGTTAACACTGTGTTGTTTTCTGAGCTTTCTGCATTTACTCTTGTAGTCTGCTTCAGTGCCACATTGTCTTTATGCCAAGACACTGCCGGTTTGGGTCGACCAACAAAAGGAACATCAACCTTTAAGTCCTCTCCTGCTAGAACACTGAAAGTGGTAAACAGTAGTTTGAAAGCTGGGGGGATCACAAGATCTTTTGCAACCACTGGTATACCCAGCTGGCGAGGATCACTGATACCTTTCTCATTCTGAGCTGAAACACGGAAGGTGTATTCTTCACCTTGGATCAGTCCTGTGATAGTGGCTTCAGTAACTTTTACGGTAGCACAGGTTGACCACTTTTCACTGCCTTTGCTTTGCATTTCTACAATATAGCCCAAAATTCTGCTACCACCATCGTGTTCGGGTTTTTCCCAAGATAAGGTTACACTATTTCTTGTCACATCCAACAAAGTTATTTTCCCTGGTGGAAGTGGTCTTTCTGACACTTTTATGGATTCTGAAGTTTCAACTGGAAGGCCTATTCCATACTCATTTTCAGCAAGGACTCTGAAGTAGTAGTTGCAGCCTTCTTGCAGTGAATCAACTTTCCAGCTGGTCTTGTGGCAATTGGCATTAACAGTTGAATAAGCTTTTCTTGTTGATTCACGCTTTTCAACAATGTAATTTTTTATTTTAGAGCCACCATCTATGAGAGGAGGCTCCCATGTGAGTGTAACTGAAGATTTTGTAACTTCCTTTATTTTCAAATCTTGAGGTGCCCCTGGAGTATCAAGAACTCTGACGTTCACAAAAGCTGTTTTACTACCCGAGCTGTTTTCAATTGTCAGTATGTATTTGCCACTATCAAATCTATTTACATTTTCAACAATAAGTAAAGTATAAGAGCTTGTTGATTCAATGCTTGCTCTATCCAAAGATTCCCCATGTTCTCTTGTCCATTTAACTTCAGGTGCTGGTCTTCCTTTAATTGGGACAAAGAGTCTCAGAGTACAGCAAGCTCTAATAGTTACAACTTTACGTAGCTCTGCATCAAGTTCAATCTCTGGAGGTAGCATTCTTTCTTCAGCTTTTGGAGTGCCAGGAACAAGAGCAGGTTCCCCAAGACCTTCAGAGTTCATGGCATATATCCGTATTTTATACTCTTGGTTTTCTTTCAAGTCAGTGATGGTAAAAGAAGTGGCCTTTAGACCCACTGGTGGAGTTACAATCTTCCACTCATCTTCTTCAGGTAGAGCAATCTCAACCATGTAACCTGTGATCTCTGAACCACCATCATATATTGGTTTGTTCCACGCTATTGTAATAGAGGACTTGCTGCTATCCAAAACACGAGGATTACCTGGGGGACCAGGCTTAAACACAGTATCACAGGCTTTATAGAATGGACTGGTGGGGCTTGGCTCACTGACACCAGCAGCATTTTCTGCCATGACTCTGTATTCATATTCATGGCCTTCTGTCAGTCCAGAGACTTTAAAACGTAAGTCAGTAACAACCCTTTTGTTACACTTCACCCACCGTAGACCAGTCTTGTCTCGACGTTCCACAATATAGTTAGTTATTGGGCTCCCACCATCAGAATCAGGATGGCCCCAGCAGACAACCATAGAATCCTTTGTAATTGCTGTAACTTCAGGTGTTTTAGGTGGATCAGGTGGAACATATGGATTTACTGCAAGAATGGGCTCTGATTCCAGAGGTTCACCAACTCCGTATTTGTTAACAGCCATAACTCGAAACACGTACTCATTGCCCTTCAACAGTTTAGTAACCTTCAGTTTAGTCACTGGAACTTCTGCGCCTACAGATGTCCACGCCAATCTACTTGTTTCACGTTTTTCAACCACATAATGGTCAATCTTTGCTCCTCCATCATCCAGCGGGGGTAGCCACGACAGCACACATTTTTCTGCAGTGACTTCAGACACAGTCAAAGGCCCTTCTGGGGGACCAGGTCTATCAAGAACTTTAACATTAAAGATATGCTTGGCAAAGCCACCAGGGTTTGTTGCAGTAAGTGTGTAAGCACCACCATCTCTTCTTGAGGAATCTTTGTTGGTGAGAATGGTAGAGAAATCTGCTATTTTTATTTCTAATTTTGCTGTGTCCTCAAGTTCTTTTTCTCCCTTTGTCCATGTCATAGTTGGTGGAGGGCGACCTGAAACATCAGCCTCCAGTTTGAAAACTTCACCTGCTTTCAGCACTATGGTGTCCTTGTATTTAGCATCTACCTTTATCCTTGGTGCTTCAATGTCATCTCTACAAGTGATTGCATCTGATGGCTCTGAGGGCTGACTTACAGCTCCACCAGCATTCCTAGCAATGACACGGAATTCATAGGCAGCATCTTCTGTCAAACCACTTACAGTGAATTCAGTCTCTAGTATATTGCTGAAATTAGCCTTCAGCCAACGGCCATTAGGAAGGTCTCTTTTTTCAACAGTGTAGCCAGTTATCTTAAAACCTCCATTATATTCTGGTTTAGTCCACTTCAGTGTAACTGCATGTCTTGTAATGTTCAGAGGTATTGGCTTACCAGGTGGGTCTATTGGGTCCAGGGCAAACACAGGCTCAGATGGCTTGCTTGGCTTACTCTTCCCAGCCAGGTTTTCTGCTATTACACGGAATTCATATGCAATGCCATCAGTAAGTCCAGATGATTTAAAGATATTTCCTGACACCAACATTTTACTTACGGTCTGCCAAACAATGCTGTTTCGCTCTTTTCTTTCAATGTGATATCCCAGTATTGGGCTTCCACCATCACTAACTGGCTCATTCCAGCTAATGGTCATGGTTTCTTTGGTGACTGCAATCACCTGAGGAGTGCCAGGAGGCCCAGGTACCTTAAACGGGTAGTTGGCAACTACAGACTCTGAAGTAATGGCTGGACCAACTCCATATCTGTTTTGAGCTTTAACGCGAAACTGATACTCAACTCCAGTAGTGAGACGAATGGCTTTAAATGTAGTGCGTATCACTGTAGTTGCCAATTCAGTCCATGTGGTACTGTCGGTCTGACGCATTTCTACAACATAGTTACTTATTGGTACACCACCATCATTCAAAGGAGGCTCCCACGAGAATGTTAGGAAATCACATGAAATTTCTTCAAATTTGATTGGTCCAGTAGGCGGTCCAGGTATGTCATGAACCTGAACTGTGATTACTTCACTAACTTCTCCAACAATATTTTTAGCTGACAGTGGATATTGACCACTATCACTTCGAATGCATTCATTGATGGTCAGTATGGTTGCAGTTGCTGTATTTTCATAATTTACCCTTTGTGTTTGCTTAAGTATTTGGTCTTCTTTCTTCCAAGTCACAGTAGGCCTTGGACGACCAAGTACAGGGATTTCAATCTTGATATTGTCACCAGCTTTGGCAATGACTGTTTTCTGGTAAATAGCACGGAGGTCAAACTCTGGTAGCATTGTTTGCTCCTTGATAATAACTGGTCTGCTTTCCCTTGGGGCACTTCTTCCAGCACTGTTAACTGCCATAACCTGGAAAGTATACTCCTCATTTTCAGTTAGATTCTTTACTACACAGTCCAGTGTTTTTACAGTGGTGATGTGTGCCCACTGGTTGGTTCCTTTTCTCTGTGCTTCAATTACATACCCAGTGATCTTGCTGCCACCATCGTGTTCTGGTTTTGGCCAAGCTAGGCTAACTGAATTCCGTGTTACATCCATAATATTAAGGCTCTCAGGTGGGGATGGGGCCTCGGAAGCTTTTACTGGTTCTGTAGTTTCAGCTGGTTCACCAATACCATACTCATTTTCAGCCAGTACTCTGAAATAGTATTCACACCCCTCAGCCAAATTAGGAACCTTGAAGGAACACTTCTGGCAGTTGGTTGTGACTGTTGAATATGCCTTCCGAGTTGATTCGCGTTTCTCAACAAYATAGTTGGTTATGCGTGAACCTCCATCTACCAGAGGCATATCCCATTGGAGGGTGATGCTGTCTTTGGTTATTTCTCTAGGCTTAAGGTTTATTGGTGGACCTGGTGTATCCAAGACTTTTACATTTACAAAGCCAGTCTTCTTACCAGCTGCATTTTCAAGAGTCATTACATATTTTCCTGCATCATATCTGGTGCACTCTGTGACAATCAAGAGTGTAAAAGAGTCGGTATTTTCAATACTGGCACGTCCTTTGAGTGAAACATCATCTTTTGTCCATGTAACTTCTGGAGTTGGACGTCCTTTAATTGGTACAAAAATCCGAATAGTGCATCCAGCTCTAACAACAAGTGTTCTTCTAAGCTCAGCATCCAGTTCGAAGTCAGGAATCTCTTCTCGGTCAACGATTTCCACACTTGGAATTATTGCCGCTTCACCGACACCAGCAGCATTCATGGCAGAGATTCTGAAATTATACTTGGCCCCGGTCTGCAGAGGAGCTACAACAAACTGAGTGATTCTTAAAGCAGTCCCTATTGTGTCCTTCACCCATTCATCTTCTCCTTCTTTTTGATGCTCTACTATATAGCCAGTGATTTCAAGACCACCATCATAGTGAGGCTTGTTCCAGGCTAAAGATGCACTTGTCTTTGTGGTATCAGTCACTCTTGGATTTGCAGGTGGACCTGGTGGGTCTGAAAAGCAAATAAAAGATAAAACATTACATTACAGCAGAAGTCATTTATATGCTCTCTGAATGTGTTCCCTACCCATCCCACCCAGCCCCAAAAAGAAAAAGCATGATACTGACATGCAACATCTTTGCAAAGGACTGAGTTTGAAGTGTCACTTGGTGGTCCAACTCCAGCTCTATTTTCTGCACTGACACGGAATTCATATTCATTTCCTTCCAGAAGACCAGTTACTTTGCATCTAAGATCTGAAACTGGTTTCTTTGTTGCTCTCACCCATCTTAAACCTTTCTTTTCTCTTCGCTCCACATGGTAACCTGTGATTTCACTTCCACCATCATCGACTGGCCTTTTCCAGGTAACTGTGACAGTATTTTTAGTCACATTTGTTACTTCTGGTTTTCCAGGAGGGCCTGGAGGACCTGTTCAGGAAAAAAAAAGTATAGTTAAACAAAAAATCAAGTCTTTAGAAATTAATAAAACCACACTGGGATTCCTTAGCTTGCTCTACTTACCAAATCTGTCCACCATTTTAACTGGTTCTGATTGTACTGGTTCACCCTTGCCATACTGATTTACAGCTGAGACACGGAAAACATATTCATTTCCTTGAATGAGCTTGCTAACAACATGCCTACAGCTCTCAATGTTTTCAGCAACCAATGTCCAGAGCAGTCGACTAGTTTCTCTCTTTTCAAGAACATATGATTTTACTGGTGATCCACCATCTTCTGCAGGAGGTGTCCATGTAAGAGTCGCTTTTTCTGCTGAAACATTGCTGATCTCAATAGGCCCTGGAGGTCCTGGAATATCTAAAACTTTCACATGTACAGTCTCCTGCTTAGTGCCGAAAGGATTGGTTGCAGTGATGGTGTATTCTCCAGAATCTTTTCTGGCTGCGTATTTGACACTCAAAGTAGAAGAAGTTGGTTTGGTTTCAATGTGCACAAGCTCTGAGGGTCTAAAATCTTTTCCAGCTTTGGACCATGCTGAAGCTGGAGGTGGTTTGCCACGGATACTAATAGCAGACAGCGTGATGGTTTCCCCTGCTTTTACTGTTAAACCTTCCTTCAAAGTAGGATCCAGAACAATGCTTGGTGCCTCTGTCAAAACAAAGTCAAAAAATACTGACTGTTACAACAAGAACACAGGAATAGGAAACAAAAGAAATTTGATAATAATTATTCAAGTAAAATTCTGCCTTTTCAGTGCCATCTACATACCATACTCATCCTTGCATATTATGGTTCCTGTGGATTCAGATGGAGGACTGATAGCTCCAGCAGTGTTCTTTGCTCTAATTCTGAATTCGTATTTGCAGCCTTCAGTAAGGTCAGTTACAGTAAATGCACAGTCTGGAACATTCACGTGATTAGCTTTCATCCAAGTCTTTTTGGGTAAATCTCGCTTTTCAACAATATAGCCAGTTAATTTATGTCCACCATCATATTTTGGTTCTGTCCAAATGAGTGTTACTGAGCTCCTGGTTACATTGATAACTTCAGGCTTCCCAGGAGGATCTAGGGGGAAAAAAAAATAGCAGTCAAACAAAAGCTATTTTGTGACAGTGGTCACAGGGGTTTTCAGGTGAAGAGAGAGACAAGAATGTTGACTGCATGATCAGAAGGCTTGATTTACTATTTTTTGATATATATATATATATATTATATTATAACTATACTAAAAAGAAAAGCAAGGAAAAGGTTTCCTCAGCAGCTAGCTAAGCTAAGAATAGAATAGAAAGAATGATAACAAAGGCAGCTGTCTCGGACTCTGTCCGAGATAGCTCCGTCTCGATTGGCCATTAACTATAAACATTCAAGATGGCCCAGTCACAGGTGGACCTGTTGCATTTCACAGCAGCAGACAATCACTGTTTACACTTTGTTGCTGAAACTGCAGTTTCTCAGAAGGAAAAAATTCTAAGAAAGAATTTTTCATAAAAGATGTCTGCGACACTATTTCAAATTTCAGCATTTTCCTTTTTGTTCTCCTGATGACTTACCAATAGGATCAAGTGCCACAACTGGTTCAGATGGAAGACTTGGTTTACCTACTCCAGCCATATTGATTGCCATTACTCTGAATTCATATTCCAGACCTTCAGTTAACCCTGTCACTCTGAAATCTTTCATTCTTATTGGCGTTGTATTTGCTCTCTTCCACAGAAGACTATTTCTTTCTTTAACTTCAATGTGATAGCCTAGAAGATAAATGATGAGATAAAAACATGGGGGGGGGGGTCTAGAAATCCTAATTTCTCACAGCATTGTGAAACATCATACTACCCATATTGCATGTTGTATATGCATTGTGCAAGAGGAGCCCTGAAAATGAGGTTAAGAAATGGATGTGGACATACAGAGTGGATGTACATAATTGCAATGAGGAAGTGTTTGTAAATGCAAATTGCTAATTTTGTAGACCCAAGTATCATCACATACGGTGAATTTGGGTTTATTTCTTTATATATTTTGGCTATGAGAAAAGATTGTTTCTCAGTCAGTATTTTCCCAACATTTAAGTTATTTCTTTTTTTAAATTGGAAGTAAACCAGTGAAATCAGTCAATTAAGCAATCAATCAATCAATCAATTTAGTGCATAAACATCTGCTATTTTATCTTACCTTTTGACAGAGAGAAAGAACTATTAAGTAGTACTAACTAATGAAATGCCAGGGAGGTTTTGGGGAATGTACCTGTGATTGGTGAACCTCCAGTTCTTCTGGGATCAGTCCAAGTCAAAGCTACAGACTCATGTCGAACAGCAACAATATTGGGAGGTGGAGGAGCATCTGGGACATCTAAACAGCATTGAAAAAAAATGCAGCAGTGTTAAAAATTATTATCAGCTCTAAAATAATTTTTTTAGATTTCAAAAATTATAATGGATACTTACCAAATGGATGTTTTGCAATGACAGGCTCTGATTTAAGACCTTCCCCTACTCCATATTTATTTTCAGCCCTGATCCTGAATGTATATTCATTTCCTTCATGAAGTCTTGTAACTCTAAATGTGGTTTTCTGGACTGCAGAGGCACAAGTCACCCACTTATTGTTTACATTATCTCTCTTCTCTAGAACATAGTTAGTGATTTCTGAACCACCATCGTCTTTTGGAGGGCCCCATTTTAAGGTTATGGCATCAGCTGTGACTTCTTCAAATTTCACTGGGCCTGTTGGTATGCCAGGTTTGCCAACAACTTTCATAAAAATAGTGCCTTCCTTGCTGCCAGCAACATTCCTCAGAGTTATTGTGTATTTTCCTGCATCAGCTTTCTGGCAGTCATGTACTACAAGGGTGGTGTTAACTGCTGTAGATTCAAATGCTACTCTTCCACTCTCAGTAATTGCCTGGTCTTCATCCTTCTTCCAAGTTACGGTTGGGACAGGCTTGCCTTTCATAGGGATTTTAAGACGGAAATTGCTACCCTCTTTAGCAGTATAGCACAAATCAGGTAGATCTCTTAAGTCAAGTTCAGGTGCCGCTGTAAAAAATGAAGGAATACAGTTATTCCACCACACATAAACTCTGTGATAAAATTGAGATGCTATTTTAAGGGTGTCTTATTTCTATGTATACATGGTAATGATAGTATGCATAAAATATAATTTGGGTAAGTAAATCATTGAATTAATGATCTTGCTTCTCACCAACATCATCTCTTGCTACAATTGTGATCTCTGATGGAGTTCCATATCCAGCATCATTTTGGGCCCTCACTCTGAAAGTGTACTCTTGTCCTTCTTTTAAGTCTCTCATTGAAAAATGGAGGTTCTTTCCCCGCATGACTTCTTGCCATTTATCTTCACCAATCAGGACCTCAACAATATATGCAGAAATACGGCTTCCACCATCACTGATAGGCTTCTTCCATACCAAATTGCATGAGGATTTTGTTACAGCTGAAGCTTTTAGATCCACAACTGGCCCAGGTGTTTCTAGAAGGAAGAAAAGCATTTTAAGTTTCCATTCAAGCTAAAAAAAAAAGATTATTTGAACAACAACAACAACAACAAAAAAAATTGGTGAAAAAGATTCATTTTTCCTACCAGAAGCTTTGACAGCATCACGAGTTTCACAAGGATCACCAATACCATATTCATTTTCAGCAAAAACTCTGAAGAAGTAAGATTTGCCTTCTTCCAAGTTAGTTATCCTGTAGCTTGTCTTTGGACATTCTGTTGTTACTGTGGACCACGATTTTCTTTCTGCATCACGTTTTTCAACAACATAATTTGTGATTGGACTGCCCCCATCTACCAGAGGAGGTTCCCATGTAATGTAGGCAGAATCTTTAGAGGCGTCCTTTACAACCAGGTTAATGGGCGGGCCTGGAGTATCTGGATAAACACAACACCACCATATTTGATTCAGTAACAGACATTTGAAAAACAGTTAGAAAGTTAACAAATATATTATAATGGGGAAAGCCCTGAAACTTACCAAGTACTTTTACAACAATGGTGTATGACTTTTTGCCGCAGCTGTTCTCCAGACTGAGGACATACTTTCCAGCATCATATTTATTTACATTTTCACAACGCAAGAAGGTATCAAAATCAGTTGATTTGATGTCTAATCCTTGTCTATCTCTTAGGTTGGCACCCACTTTAGACCATGAAATCTTAGGAGGTGGACGTCCTCTTACTGGCACGTAAAGTCTCATTGTGACTCCAGCACGCAGCACAAGGACTTTCCTTAGTTCTGCATCAAGTTCTCCCTCAGGTGGAACTACGCGGTAAGAAAAAAACCCACGTAATTAAAGCATCATGTTTAAGATTATCACAAAAGTTACAGCGACAAAAACTCCCTTTTTACTGGCATTTCGCTTGACTACCCAACTTCTCATGCCTTTGATGATGTTAGTAAGATGACTCGTGTTTGAAGATAATTCGAAAATATATTTTTTCAGTGATTTCACTTCCTTTTTTTTTCTGCCTTTACACCATTTATGTTAGAAAGGCTCTTAGTTTCTCTAGAATTCAAAGGAGTTTTGGAGCACCCTGGACTCCAACGCTTTTTTTGAACTAAATAGTTTTATAAAGCAATGCTTTTGTCGGTACAGCAAAATGCATACAAAAGCTAGCATGTATCTTAAGGATTAAGTGTCATACAATCAAAGAGTATCATACAGCTGCTTAGAATAGTAATCTTAGTTTAAAATTATTTAGAAGATATGAAGGTGACTGGAAGTTTTAAGAAAGATGAGAGATATGAAAATTCTAATATTATGATTAGAAAAAGACAAAAACCCCTGAAGATCCAGTAGGAAGCAGAAGGCTAGGAAGCATACAATGTAAAAAGCAGACAACAAATTCTATTCTGTTCCTAACTGCTCTGTTTTCATCCAAATTAGCCACTGTTAGCCCACATTTTTGGAGTAAAAACATGTTCCAAATTAATCTGTGCCTGTGACCTGTGACAAAGTGGGTCTTTGAAATTCATCCCATTTACTGAAGCAAAAGTCAACAAGGCAATGTGTTTTCAGTGAACTTACTTAAAATGTCTTTGGCAGTGTGTTTATCCGGAACATCACTTGGATCGCTGTATCCTATCTTATTGACTGCATAAACACGGAACTGGTACTCTGTATCCTCCATCAGCCCCGTTACCACAAATTGTGTAGCCTGTAAATTCTTGGGTAGATTGCATCTGACCCAGTTGTCTGTGTCAGCTCGTTTTGATTCCACTAGATAACCAATGATAGGGCTTCCTCCATCATATGCTGGTTTGCTCCATGACAGGCTTATGGAATTACGAGTAGTATCAACCACTTTCGGGAAAGCAGGTGGGCCAGGAGGATCTGGGAATTAAAACAACATAAAGTTACCGTACCAAATGCTGCATGATAATATTTGGAAATAATAATGGAAAATATCTGAGACTTTTAGCTTACATTGAGGGTCACGAGCATACACAGCTTTAGATGGTGCGCTAGGCTTGCCAGGTCCAGCCTTATTCAATGCTATCACCCGGAACTCATACTCTGTTCCTTCTTGGAGTCCAGTAGCTTTAACAGTTCTTTCAATGACAGGCTTCCTGTTTACTTTTGTCCAATTCAGAGCCTTCGTTTCACGCTTCTCAAGTATATAACCAGTTATTGGGGACCCACCATCACTAGCTGGTGGCTTCCAGCTAACAGTCATAAAGTCTTTTGTTACATTGCTAATTACTGGTGGATCACAAGGTCCGGGCACATCTGTAGAGATTTATTTGAAAATTACATTCACATTCTTAAGTAGAGACAAAAACCCAGTGACTAATGAACCTATTCCACAAAGCACTTACCATATGGGTTCTTAGCAACTGCAGGTTCAGTTAAGATGGGGTCTCCAACACCGTATTTGTTTTCAGCACAAATGCGGAACTGATACTCATGTCCTTCTATCAGTCTCTCCACAGTGCAGCTTGTAATGGGTACATTGGCACTGACTTGGGCCCAGTTAGGTCTGCTTGTTTCACGCTTGTCTACAATGTAGTTAGTAATTTCTGAACCTCCATCCTCCAAAGGAGGCTCCCAAGAAAGCATTGCACGATCTGCATACATATGTTTGACTTTGACAGAAGCTGGTGGGCCAGGTTTATCTAGAAAATTAACATCACATTGTTATAGTTCTATCTCTTGCTATATAATTTAATTATAAATGTGTTTATTAATAGACAGTCTTTAGCTTACCAAGTACTTTAAGCCTAATGGTTGCTGACTTTGATCCACTTGCATTTTCAGCAGTAATAGTGTAGTCTCCTGTTTGCTTCCTGTTAACACTGAACAACTCAACTGTAGCAAGATTTCTCTTCGTCGTGATCTTAAGACCTTCAGATGGCTTTAAAACTTCTCCTTCTTTCTTCCAGGTGATTGCTGGCATTGGCTTGCCATATACATTTGCCTCCAGGCGCACATTAGTTCCAGCTTTTACTGTAAGCTGTGATTGCATAGACAGATCCAACTCTATTCTGGGAGGAACTGAAAGGAAAGAGTCCAAAAGTTAATCAATCTAGTAGGAGATAAATGTCTTATTCTTCTCATGACTGTTATCTCCCAATATGCACAAACTCCTTCCAGAGCTATCAAATGCTTTTGCATTCCTTACCATTTTCTGGATGAATGGTCACTGGATCAGAAGGTTCTGAAGGTCGACTAATGTTAACTGCTGTCTTGGCAATTGCTCTAAATTGGTACTGAGCATTTTCTTCCAAACCAGTCACAGTGTACTCTTCCTGGGGTATTTGATATGGAGTTGTATTGCACCGAACCCACTTATCACCAGGTAATTTGCAAGCCTCCACGAAGTAGCCAATAAGTTTGCTACCACCATCATGCTTTGGTCTTGTCCATACCAGTGATGCAGTACTCTTAGTGACATCAATAACTTCAGGTTTTCCAGGGGGATCTGTGGCAAATAAAAACGTATTATAGTATATTTTTCAAAAAAGAACACATTAAAAATGGCTTTAATATTACTTGATCCTATTTACTGCATACCTAGACAGTGCAATCAGAGTGATATCATAATAAACATGAAAGTATAAACAGAAGGGCAAACTAAAGATCATAATAAGTTGCCGATATATTGAAAATTATCATAAAAACAGTCTGTTCCAAAGCATTGGTATGGGTGGCTTACCAACTGGTGCTCTTGCTGTGACAAACTCAGTTGGTTTACTAGGTTTACTTGCTCCAGCTCTGTTCAATGCATAAATTCTGAAAGTATACTCAAGACCTTCAATGAGGCCCACACAAGGATATTCTGTGGAGCGCACAGCGGTGTCGTTAGCTTTCACCCACAGTAAACTGTTCCTTTCTTTGCGCTCAATGAGATAACCAGTGATTGGACTGCCTCCATCGCTATCTGGTCTATCCCAAGCAACAAAAATGCAGTCCTTATTGACCTTGGTGATACGTGCATTCTTTGGCTCACTAGGAACATCTAGAAAGAAATATGAAGATAGACATCAATGGAATGTTTTCTTAGTAGAAAGTTTAAATAGAGAAATGCTGCTATCAATAACTGGCATACCAAATGGGAATCTTGCGATCATCTTGTCTGAAGGAAGCGGCTCAGAAATCCCAAAACGATTTTCAGCACGAACACGGAACATATACTCTTCTCCAGGAATCAGTTTTCCAATTCTGCAGCTTGTCTTTGTGACAGAAGATAAAGCTGTTACCCAGTCTCCTCGGCTTACATCACATTTCTCAACTACATAGTTTGTAATGTTGCTGCCACCATCTTCAAGAGGTATGTGCCATGAAAGAGTACAAGCATCAGCATCTATTTCAGAAATATCAAATGGAGGCTGTGGCGGACCTGGTTTATCTGCATGAGAAAAGTATATTAAGAAAAAAAGGGATGAAATAAAATGGCAACCACTGGAATATAGCAAAACCAGCTTTGTATAAAGCTGGACTGAAAAACAACCAAATGGAACATACCCATGACTGTCACTTTGATTTTCTGACTATCAGTACCAGAGCTATTTTCTGCAGTAAGAGTATAAAAATCAGTATCTTTTCTAGTCACATCCTTAATGATAAGAACAGAAGACTTTTCTGCTTTATGCACAGCAAGGCGACTGGATGTAACTACATCTTGATCTCCCTTCAGCCATTTACAGACTGGCTGAGGCTTCCCATATACATGAGCTTCAATTCTCAGCTTCTTTCCAGCCTTAATGTGAACATGATCAGGCATCAGAATCTTAGGTGGGACTGTAAAAAAAAACCACACAGAGGCAAATAAGTTCAACTTCTTTGACACATTAATTTACTTTTTCTTATTTTTTCATGTAAAACTTCTCTGCTTCTCTCTTAAGTGAAATCACCTGTATGAACAACTAGAAATTCTTTAATTTAGGTTCCACTTATGGACAACTTCCGTTTCTGCGGGTATCAATATCCATTCCAGTCTTACTTTTGTATTATTGTACAGTTTATAAGAGAATATTTATGACTTTGGATTGCCTTCACACACATCCATGTAGAGATTTTTGCACTACATATGCACAAAATATAATGTCTCTTTTTATCTGAAACCTATTGCACGCTTATTGCTGACCTTCTATAAGAAACACGGAGAAGAAAACTGAAGTTCTTACTGATATAAACCTGCTTGCACAGTCAGTCTTCCTGTATCTTTGAATTATTTTTCTCCTACTTCTTCTTTTGCACAAAATCAACTTTTTCCCGAAAGAAACCTGGCAGCATGTTTGGTGTACTTCCTTCCACTGGCTGGTTTTCATTCCCCTGCTCCTGTACATCTCTCTTTTTCTCCCCATGTCCCAAATTAAGAAGATTCTACTCATCTTGCCCTTATCCTACATCTTTCTGTGCCTCAGGAACCCTGCCACCTTAAATAGGCCAACCTGTCCTCCATGATTTTTGTTTTAGATTCCAAATCAACCTTATAATATAAACCATTTATTTTCTCTTACAATAAAATAGGTCCAGCTTTCCAATTTTATCTCTCAAACTACCAGTCTGACACTTCTTCTCTTTCATTTAAACCAAATTGAAGGTATTTTAAATTTATTTATTTATTTATTTCTCTCTAATTCTTATCTTCTAGTTCCAACTGCAACTGTATCTGAAAAATTATTTAATAATTCTGACTTAGTTGTCAACTCTCATTTTTTCCTGACCCGTCAAAATATTCAGTGCAGTTAACCATAATCCTCCACATAACTCTGTAAAGCAAACATCTTTCTGTGGCTCAAAAACCTGTATATCTCACTCATTTAATTATTGAAGCAGTATATTCAGTAGTATTCAAATTGTTACTTACTGAGTTGCTCTTTAATTTCATATTCTCCTGTAGCTTCTATTGGCAAACTTACTCCTACAGCATTTCTAGCTGCCACTCTAAAGTTGTACTTCTTTCCCTCTTTCAGACCAGCCACAACAATGGAGAGATCTTTAACGACTGAATACTCCATCCAGCGATCTGCTGGTTGATCATGTTCTTTGTAGCTAACAATGTATCCATCAATCTTAGAGCCTCCGTCGCGCAGTGGTGGCAGCCAGCCTAAAGTAGCGCTATTCTTCGTAATTTCAGCAACTTCAAGTTTTCTTGGTGGATCAGGTTCACCTTTCAGGGGAAAAAAGGAACACATTAAACACTGAATTTCCAATATTTTCTTACTCTTGAATATTGGATGCTATCCATGCAAATTCAACAAGAACAATATATAAAAGATGGAAACTCATAATAATTTCAAAGGTACTATATTCATTGATCATATTATTTGAAAGAAACTGATACAGACATACTTAAGTTTATACTTGAGTAGTTAGCAGCATCATTCCATTTAGAAGCACTAACTCAAAAAATGCAAAAATCTGTTAAAATTAGAGAAAAAGAAATAGAAAACATCCATGGAGGCAAACATAAAATATACATAAAGGCACACTCACTTAGAGGATCTGATGCTAGAACAGGTTTTGGTATGTCACTTGGAACACCTGATCCATATTCGTTCACTGCTGTTACTCTGAAGTAATATTCATTTCCAGGCACAAGGTTTGCTATTTGGAAACTAGTTTTCTTTAGTTCTGCTGTGACTGTTGCCCATGTCTTCCTGTCAGCCTCCCGTTTCTGCAGGATGTAATGAGTCACTGGGCTACCCCCATCATTCTCTGGAGGTGCCCATGAAAGATGGCAGGACATCTTGGTGACATCTGAAACCTTGAAGTCTGACACAGGTCCAGGAGTATCTATGAAGAAATTTCAATTTATGTTAGTATTTTCCTCTTTAATAAGTTAAAGGGGACCAACAGCTGTCTACATGGAGAGGGTTAGTGTTAGGTGATACAATTATGCTCAAAAACTGTTGCACCTGAGGATAATAAATATTCCTGCAAGGAACATCCAAAATAGTTTTAGAATTGTCTTGGGGTATTTTTCTCATTACTTACCCAGAACTCTGACGTTCACAAATACAGCCTTTTCTCCAGCTGCATTAACAAGGGTCAATGAATATTTGCCAGAGTCATCACGTGTGGAATCGGGAATGACACAGAAGGCCATAGTGTCAACCAGATCAACTTGTCCTTTTCTGATAACATTATCAATACCCATTCTCCTCCAGGTGACTTTTGGTGCTGGGCGACCCCTCACAATGGCAAAAAGTCTAATAGGGCATCCTGCTCTGACTGTGACCAACTTTCTCATGCTGGCATCCAACTCAATTTCAGGAGGTTCTGAAAGACAAAGAAATAAAATGCAAAGTTTTGCACATTAAATAAAATAAGCATAAAGAAAATAAAGTGCTGTATGTAAACACCCCAAAAGAAGATGAGAAAACCCACCAAGTATTTCTTTGGGAGACACAGCTTCCTTCAATTCTGCTGGTCGGCCAAGGCCAACCTGGTTTTGGGCAGAAACCCTGAACTCATATAATTGCTTCTCATCCAGGCTGGTAGCTGTGAATTCTGTATGAATAACTTGAGCAGCAACATTGCATCGTTTCCATCCTGCTTCAGGATCAGCACCCTCAACTTTTGGTCTCATTTCCACAACATATCCAATGATCGGAGCACCACCATCGTACACCGGTTTTCCCCAGCCAAGGGTTAAGGAGGTCTTTGTGCTATCAACCACTCTCAAGTTTGTGGGAGGACCAGGTGGTTCTGCAAGACAGTAAAAATTACAGATTAGAACACAGCTGTACAGTTTAGCAATCTGTTAACATCGAAATAATACAGAAAAATACAGTGGGATTTTACCTATTGGGTCTTTGGCTATTACAGGTCTTGATGGCAAACTTGGTTCTCCAAGTCCGACTTCATTTTCAGCACTGACGCGGAACTGGTATTCGTGACCAGGGAAGAGATTAGTAACCTTCTTGCGTCTCTCTGGGATTGGAGTTTTAGTAACAGGAACCCATCTTAGTGACCGCTTCTCTTTCTTCTCTAAAATGTATCCTGTAATTGATTTGCCACCATCATATTCTGGCGGATTCCAAACTACAGTCATCTCTTCTTTGCTGACTCTTGTGACATCTGGAGGGTCGGGGCGTCCAGGTCTATCATATTTTGTTTTTGCAATAATCGGATGTGTTTCTGTTGGTGGACCAGTGCCCATTTTATTCTCTGCACGCACTCTGAATATATATTCATTACCTTCAATGAGGCGTGTCACTTTGGCATAGTTTGTTAGGACAGAGGAAGAGAATGTAGACCAAACCATACGCTTGCTTTCACATTTTTCCAGGATGTAGTTCTGTATTTCACAACCACCATCATCTTCTGGAGGATCCCAAGTAACAGTACATCTATCACTTGAAATATCAGTGACCTTCAAGTTTCGTACGGGACCTGGTTTATCCAAGACAATAACAGTAGCATATGCTACAAAGCTACCAGCTGCATTAGTTGCTGTAATCACATATTTCCCACCATCAGTGCGCCTTGATTTTGTGAGAACAAACTTAGATGTGTCAGAAGTATTTTCAATACTGACTCTTGGAGATCTGGTGAGATCTGTGGCATCTTTGTCTTTTGCCCATACGACTTCAGGCTGTGGTTTTCCTCTGACTCCAGCCTCAATTCTAATTGTGTCACCTGCTTTCACAGTTAGAACCCCACTTAACTTCAAATCTAGTACTGGTTTCTGGAGATCTTCCTTCACAACAACTTCAGCTGTTTTTACCCAGTTACTTTCACCGGCCTCATTCTTAGTTTGAACTCGGAATTGGTAAATTTTATTTTCCACACATTTATCTACCATGTAGTGTGTTTCCTTAATGCTGCCTTTGTGAACTCTTTCCCATTCATCTGAATCTTTCAGTTTTCTCTCAACATGGTAACTTAAATTGGGACTTCCACCATCATAATCTGGCCTTCTCCATTTCAGGTATACAAATGTCTTTCCTTTCTCTGCAATGTGAAGATTTTCTGGCTCTCCAGGCTTGTCAATAGGATTGATAGCAAGAATAGGAGTCTTGGTCTCAATGCAAGGACCTGGACCTATCTTGTTCTCTGCACAAACTCGGAAGAAGTATTCACGGTTCTCTACAAGATTTGCCTTTACTAATCGTTTAGTAATATCAGAAGAGACAATTGACCATCCCCTCTGATTTGGTTGACGGTATTCTACTATGTAATTTGTAATTTCAGAGCCACCATTATCTACTGGACTCTCCCAAGAGATCATGCAAGAGTCTTTTGTGACATAGCTTATTTTCAGGTTCTGACATGGTCCAGGTCTGTCAAGTACATTAACAATAGCAAAAGCTTGAGCCTGTCCACAGCTGTTTTTAGCTGCTATTATATATTTGCCATGATCAGATCTTTTGGCTTCCTTCACTTGCAGTTCAACATTAGGTAGATCATGAAGTATTTCAACATGCTTTTCATGGACTAGTACTTTGCCATCTTTAGACCATGTTACTTCAGGATCTGGTCTGCCTTTTACTTTACCAGTAATACGTATTGTTTGACCTACTCGGACAGTAATTAAGTCTCGACAGGTCACATCTAGGCTTATTTCTGGTGGAGAAAGAATATCTTTTGCAAGTACAGTTTCTGGTAGTTCTCTTGGTTCTCCTTCTCCCACGATGTTAACAGCTTTTATTCGGAATTTATATTCATTTCCTTCTATTAATCCAGGTACTCTGAAAGCACACTGTCTAATGAGTTCATCCTTATTAATCCTATTCCACTGCGTAGTTCCACTTTTCTGACATTCCACAATGTATCCCAGAATTGGGCTGCCACCATCCTTGAGAGGCTTTGTCCACACAAGATCAGCTGATTCTTTAGTTTTGTCTTTTAATTTTGGATTGATAGGTGGTCCAGGAGGAGTGATAGGACGTGATGCTTTTATTGGATCAGAGCTTGGAGATGGTTTGCTTAAGCCCACCATGTTTTCTGCAAAAACTCTGAATTCATATGTGTTGCCTTCAAAAAGACCAGTGACTCTGTATTTCATATCAAGTATAGGTGTCTTATTGACACGCACCCATTTACCAGATGCTTCCCGACGTTCAAGTATATAACCAGTTATTGGAGTTCCACCATCAGATTTTGGTAGGGTCCAAGACACTGTTGCAGCATTTTCTGTAATATCATAAACAGTTGGTTTACCAGGTGGGGATGGTGGATCAAACATGTATTTAGCAACTGTTGGTTCTGAATCCAGAGGGGCACCAATGCCTATCTTATTTTCTGCACGGACACGGAAAATATATTCACAGCCTTTCTGCAGTCGTGGAACCTTAATTTTTGTGTGACTTGTTCCAGAGCTAACCACTCCCCAAGTTTCTTTCTTCRATTGACGCTTCTCAACAATATAATTTATTATAGGACTCCCACCATCATCTTTAGGAGGGCGCCAAGAAATAACCATATATTCTGGTGTTACTTCAAGAATATTAATAGGACCAGTTGGTGGGCCTGGAACATCCAAAACTGTAAGGTGCAGAGCCACAGTTTTGCTGCCAGCTGCATTAGATACTGTGAGTAGATATTCTCCTGTATCTTTTCTTATACAGTCTTTGATAGTAAGCACAGTTGAGTAATTGTCAGTCTCAATCTTGTATTTGCCATCTGGTTTAATTTCAGTGTCATCAGTAACCCATTTTGCTGTGGGAACTGGCACACCTCTCATAATTGCTGGAAGGCGCACTGTAGTGCCAGCTTTAACAACAAGACCTTCAATTAACTTCACATCTAGATCCACAGATGGAGGTACTGAAATTAGAGAAAAATGGAAATAAATTTTTCAGGGCAAATGCTTATAGAAAAAGAGAAAAAAAAATCAGTGAAAAAACACAAAAAACCAAAAATTACCTAGTTTTTCTTGACACTCAATTGGTATAGTTGTATCTGGAAGGCTAAGACCAACAATGTTTTGAGCTCTCACACGGAATTTGTATGTTTTTCCTTTCTGTAGGCCTGTAACAACACAGTCTAGCATAGGGACTGTCTGGAACTTTGTCCATTCATCTGCACCATCTTCTTGATATTCCACCAAATACCCAGTTATCTCAGCACCACCATCACGATCTGGTCGATTCCAAACAAGGGAAACTTCAGTCTTGTCAACGTCAACATGATGCAGATTCTTTGGTGGCCCTGGAGGATCTTTTAAAACACAACACCAAAATGGTTACTAGGATGAAAAATCTATGGTACCAGTGTATCATGTTCATACCAACAGGACAACCTCAAAATTACCAAATACCATATTAAAAAAATCAAACCATATAACTGAAAAACACTTACGCAGTGGATCTATAGCTTTAATAGGCTTAAGTGTTTCCACATATGGACCTCTACCATACTGATTCTCAGCTGCAACTCGGAAGAGATACTGAGTGCCTTCCATCAGATATTTAGCCATATGACTGCGTTTCTTGGAGGATGATGAGATGGCTACCCACTGTGCAGAAGCTACATCTTTCCTCTCCACCACATAGTTGGTAATCACAGAGCCACCATCATCTTCTGGTTCCATCCAAGTGAGATAGCATGAGTCGCTTCTAACATCACTGACATTCAGATTTCTGGGTGGACCAGGCTTATCTAACATTGATAAAAATATAATCTGTTATTTATTTGGTAACCGCAGCATTTCTTAAACAACTTGGTAAATTTCAAGATAAACTATATTATATTTTATGTAGTTTTTAGTCCTTTTTCTATTTTTTATATTTGCATAAAAATAAAAATATAACTTAGTTTATAACTTGGTTTACAGATATTTTCCAGAAATTCCTTTATTTCCTAATGGTCAGTTATAGAGTAAAAAGATGTTGTGCAAAGGGAACACAAAAAGATTACCTAAGACCACAACTTTTACTGAAACAGTCTTTGAACCAGCTGGATTTTCAACTGTCAGGGAGTACATTCCACCATCTTCATGGACAGTGTTACGGATTTCAAGCTTACTGCCAACTCCTGTAACTTCAATATCAGCCTTGGGTGAGACCTCATGATCTTCCTTCTTCCAAGTAACTTTTGGGAATGGAACACCTTTAATAACAGCACTAAGTCTCAGGGTATCACCAGCTTTTACATGCTGTTCGCGGGCCATATTAGCATCAAGTATTAACTCAGGAGGTTCTGGAATCAAAAATACAAGTTTTTACAAAATGAGGAAAAGAAAGGTTTGTTCTTAGGTTAACTTATCTGATTTTATTAAACTCACCAAGCCTGTCCTTTACTTCTACTGGATCAGGAACATGTGCTGGATCAGATTCACCTGCTGCATTGACTGCCTTGACCCTGAATTTATAGGTTAATCCCTCAGTAAGACCAGTGACTTTGTAGTTTGTTTCAGGACAAGAATCTGCTGTAAGATTAGCCTGTTTCCATTCCTCGTCTCCAACTTTCTGAAACTCTATAAGGTAGCCAATTATCTTGCCATTTCCGTCATGGCGTGGTGGCTGCCAAGATAAATCAACTGAACTTTTAGTTTTATCTACTGCTTCTGGATTAACAGGTGGACTTGGTTTTGCTGTTATAAAAATAAAACAATAAAGAAATGGGAGAGAAAAAAAAAGAAACTATTAGAATAATTTTTAAACTGAAACTGAGTGCATTAAAAACTCAATGAGAAATGAAATGTGATACTTTACCGATTGGATCTCTAGCGAAAATTGGCTTTGATGGTGGACTAGGATCACCAACACCAATTTCATTTTCTGCTGAAACACGGAATTCATACTGACAACCTTCAAGGAGATCAGGTACTTTGAACTTTGTACCAGGGAAAATTGGGTCTTTGGTAGCTTTGACCCATCTTGTAGCCATGGTTTCCTTCTTTTCTACAATGTAGTTTGTTATTGGCTTGCCTCCATCATATGGTTTGTTCCAAACCACTACCGCAGAGTCTTTGGTTACATCCTTAATGATTGGCTGCTCAGGTGCATCAGGAACACCTGGGGTGAGAAGAAAAAAAGAGTGTATGAGCATTACAAACAGAATAAAGATTGGAGTATCTAAATAAAATTGAAAACTAAAAGCTTACGGAAACGGTCCTTGGCTTTCATCTCATCAGAGATGAGAGGATCGCTTATGCCATAAAGATTTTCAGCATAAATTCGAATTTGATATTCTCTTCCTTCAAGCAGCTTGGGAATTTTGCATGTTGTCTTCACCGTGGCAGATGTAACTGGCATCCACATGTCTTTGTGTGTATCCTTCTTCTCAATTATGTAATTTGTAATTTCACTGCCTCCATCATCTAATGGAGGTTTCCAGGAAACAACCATATGATCTTTAAAGACTTCATCAAATATCACTGGGCCTACTGGAGGTGATGGGCGATCTGTTTAAGGAAAAATAAAGCATACCCATGCTTTTTTATGAACTTCACAAAACAACATAGATTAAACACTGTCAATACAGCAAATACAGTATAAAATTAGAAACTTGACAGCACAGTTATAATAAGGAATCAAGACTTCAGGGTTATTCCTCTGTAATACATGTTTGACATACTGGAATTAATTCCTTGATGCTTAGAAAGTATTTGGTGATTAACATTTTCTACAGTGTTGAGATTCTCTAAATGCATGTAGAGAGATTAAATTATTCATGCTGAATAAACAAATTCAGAGTTAAATATGTGCTTAAAATAAATAAATAGCTTTTTAGTACAGCTGCGAAAGCAGTAAATTCAATTATTGTAATAAAGAGCACATTTCAATACTTAAATTTTATAAAAATCAATGAATTCTAATCACCGATAAAAATCACATACAATATTGTTGTTCAGTAAAACCTACCAACGACATGAACTTGACAAAATCCTTTTCTTGATCCTGTGCTGTTCTCTACAGTAACACAATATCTGCCTGTGTCTTCACGGACAGATTTTACTATTCCCAAACAAAGAGTTGTAGGAGTAGTCTTAATCTTTATTCTGTCATCTTCTTTCACAACAATATCATCCTTTAGCCAAGTAACCTTTGGTGCAGGTTTGCCTGAGTAGCGTCCAGTCAAGCTGAAAGCTTCACCAACTCGGACAATAAGCTTGTCTCTAAAGTCAAGGTCAAGTGTGGGAGGAGCTGAAACACAAAATACACAAAGCCCACAAATGTCAGCAATATTGATATCAAAAAGTAAGGAATCAGTAAATGTAATTACTATTTTCAAAAGAAATATGAAAAAGAAACATACCAATTTCATCCTTGCACGTGATTGGTTTAGTGCAAAATGATGGCTTG
Organism: Cardinalis cardinalis; assembly: GCA_014549065.1. NCBI lineage: Eukaryota > Metazoa > Chordata > Aves > Passeriformes > Cardinalidae > Cardinalis > Cardinalis cardinalis. The sequence goes on from JACDOX010000003.1 coordinate 8,754,899, forward strand.
CCTTGCCCCACAATATTGCAAGCACTCACACGAAACTCATAGGTGTCACCTTCTTTCAAGCCTTCTACAGTGAATTTCCTATCAAGCATTTTCTCCTTTGTAACTTTGTGGAATTTGTCTTTTCCAATGAGGCGGCTCTCTAGAACATACATGGTGATATCAGAGCCTCCATTATATTTTGGAGGGTTCCAAGTTAGTGTAACAGAGTTCTTGGTAACTGCTTTTACTTCCAGGTCTTCTGGACGGTCAGGAACAGCTGTGAATAAAGTAAAAATAAGGTAGATTCATTTTTCTTCATATTCAGAATCTTCCTGTGTATTAATCTCATATGACAGTTATCCAAACCAAAAATATTCTTACTTATTGGATCTCTAATGAGAATCTCTTTTGTTGTTTCTGTGAAAGGACCCATGCCAATTATATTCTCAGCTGCAATTCTGAAAAAGTAGGCTTTCCCTTGAATAAGTCCCTGAACAGTAGCATTCTGTCTTGTAACTGTGTAGGTCACTGGAGTCCAAGCTCTGTGGTCAGATTCACGTTTTTCAATTATATARTTGGTAATAGGTGAACCACCATCATCTTCTGGAGTAAACCATGACAATTTACAAGAGTCATTAGTTAGATTCTCTGTAAGGAGTGGCATTCCAACTGGGCCTGGCACATCTGGAAGCATAGAAAAAATGGAGTATTGAAGCATACATGCTGAACCTTATTAAACTGTACTTGTTCACAAGCACTGAAGCTGCTACTTACCTAGCACATCCACAATAATTGTCTTCTTCCTCTCACCACCATCATTTTTAGCAAGAAGAGTGTATAAACCCTGGTGACTCCTTTTGCAATTCCTGATGACTAAAGAAGAACTAATAGCTGTTTCTTCAATTTTGGCTTCTTCTGGCAAAGCTTGCTCATCCCTGCTCCAACTCACTGTTGGAGGTGGTTTTCCTGAGACATATGCTATGATCCGAATTACTCCTCCAGCATGAACAACAATTCTRTCCCTGACACTTGCATCCAAATTAATATCAGGAGCCACTGAGGGGAGAGAAAAAAAAAAGTCAATTATTTCCTTTTCTTACTTTGAGTTAGAGATACTAAGAATGTAAATCAAAATGATAAATACCAATTCTGTCCTTCATTTCAATAATGTCTGTAACTTCTCCAGGCTCTCCGATGCCAGCAGCATTTACTGCTCTAACTCTAAATTTATAAAAACAACCTTCTTTTAATCCTGTCACAACGAACTTGGTTCCTCTAATTTCTCTATCTTTTACCTGGAAAAAAAAACATTGTAATCAGCAAACATCAAGATACCATCAATTTCTTTGCAGAGTCTGAAACAAATCTGACATTAGATATTATTTCATATTTACAAGCACACAAAGGTATTAAGTGTATATGGATGTACATGGATCTAGCCCACACAGAATTTGTCAGAATTTTTAAAATAAATATATCTCATGGACCTACAAGCTATTCCAAAGACTTGTCTTTTTTCTAACATATTCTAACATAGAAGGTTGATAGAATTATCTATTTAGCAATTACAAGAGTCTGGTCTCAGAAGAATTACATATATTTTTGGATACATAAACTCATATGAGTGAGAGCAAGAAAAAAATAGGGAATTAATCTATTTTCTTTTCAAAATCCAATTAAAGTCTCTTTAACTGGAAACAGTATAGGAAATGTGGGTTTTACTTAAAATGAACCCAAGTATTTATGGAGATACAAAAAATAGCCAAGGTGTGCACCAGTTAGATTTTCAGTAATGCACTATTGAAAAAAAATAGGAAAATGTAGAAATATAGTAGTAGTAAACGCTTTGACATCGTCTGATACCAGTGAGGTTTACTTTTCCGACAGTTCTAACTCGGTTGTCTGTGGTTTTTTTATCACATATTACCTACATATTTTCTGATATCTTGAAATAAAAAATGTAAAATTCTATATCTAGTATTTTCAAAGTTAACTTCATGTTGGAAGTACAAGCTTGGTCTGGTATTTTAAACATACAAAGATAATTATGGTACAAACTTTTAGAAAATAACTTGAATAGCAAAAATTTTTAAAGAAATTTTTTCTGGAGCAATTCATATTGATAGATACAGAGAGAAGTGCTGATTCTGTAATGGTTTTCCACCTACCCGTTCCCATTCTTCCTTTCCTTCCTCTTTAAACTCAACAATGTAGCCAGTGACTCTAGAACCACCATCCTTTACTGGTGGAGTCCACTCCAAGTCTACAGAAGACTTTGTCCAATCAGTAACTTTTGGTATAGGAGGGCCAGGTGGGGCTGAAAAATATCATCATATAGCATAAAAATGTATTATATGATCTTATTTGAATACTTTCAAATTAAAAGAAAAAATTAAAATATTTACCAATAGGATCTCTAGCAAGTGCTGGATCAGATGGCATGCTTGGTGGGCCAACACCAGCTGCATTGATAGCTGACACACGGAACTGATACTCAGAGCCTTCAATAAGGCCTGTAACTTTGTATGAAACCCCCAGTGTCATAGGCTTGATAGGATCTCGGTTAACCCTGGTCCATCTCTTTCCAGTGGTCTCTTTGCGCTCCAGCCAGTAACCAGTAATAGGAGAGCCACCATCATGTTCTGGTTCTTCCCAGTTTACTGTCATTGAGTCACGTGTTATACTGCTAACTGTTGGCTTGTCAGGAGGTCCAGGCACAGCTGAGGGAAAAAATTCACACGTAGCTTGTAAAAAAATATGCTAAAAATACATAGAAATAGCTAGAGTGCAGAAGAGCTATGCACTCACATGGTCACCATTGCACTAGGCAGTTAACCATTTGCACAAGGTCGCTTTCCTCTTTCAATTTCTCACCCCTATTCAAGCACATATAATTCTGTGAAAAATGAAATATCTTTTCTCCAAATAAAAATTGTCAAAAATTTGTTTTCTAGCTTTTCTAGATCACTACCTCATTTTAGTGCTCAGCTTAACACTTGCTGTTTTAAGAACCATTTTCTCTTGCCAATCTAACACTCCTCCTAGGTCTGAGCTTTTCTGTACAATTTATCTTTCAAAACTCAAGGTAGGAAATTGATTCTTTCTGGTCCAAGACATTATTAATACCTCAAACACAATAAAATAACTTGAATCTTATAAAATAAACATTTACTTGTGTATTTAAGTATATAAATACTTGTGTATTTAAAAATATTGAAATTGTGCTTTAATATAACACAAAGAGGGAGAAAAATATTTTAAGTGCCACACATGCTTTTAAGAACCAGGTACTACTGCTAAAACTCTTCAAGCTATTCTAGAAAACTTAGTAAAGAGAGAAAACTGTAGTGGTATTTAACAGATGCTGTGTGCATACCAGCATATGGAAACAACTGACATAACTTGAAAGCTTATTTCTACTTACTGAACAGGTTTCGTGCTGTTTCTGGCTCACTGTCCAAAGGTTCTCCAATACCGTATTTGTTTTGTGCCATWATGCGGAACACATATTCATGGCCTTCCATCAGCTTGGGAACAGTGAATATGCATTCCTTGGGCTCATTAGTAACAGCCACCCATGTCTTCCTATTTGCTTCTTTTTTCTCTATAACATAGTTTGTAATCTTAGAACCACCATCATCTAATGGAGGAAGCCATGATATTGTCATTTTATCAGCCAAAATGGATTCAAATTTAATAGGTCCTACTGGAGGTCCAGGACGACCTACAAGATACATTTTAAGAAAGAAGAATTAATCAAGTATCAAATGCATGCWATCAATTAATGTAATTGTAAGATTTCTTGATATGTACCCAGAACATTCAGCCGCATCTCCTTTGAAGCAGTTCCCAGGTCATTTACAGCTGTTATAGTATATAGGCCTGTATCATTTCTGCGAGACTGTTGGATCAATAAAGTGCAAGTATTTTCATCAACAATCTTGTTGACATGTTGATCATACACCACTGGTGATTTGTCATCTGGTTTCTTTGGAGGAGCTTTTAGCCATGTTAATGTGGGGAAGGGTACACCCTTTATCTTGGCCAGAATTTTAACATCTGTTCCTTCTTCAACTTCCATAAATTCTTTCAGCTCAATAGATGGTGGACCTACAACGAAATGTTGGGAAAATAGCATACAAAAATACTTCCTAATTTTAAAATGGAATTTGTATTTACTGGTATCGCTACTTACATGTCTGGTCTTTGACAACAAGTGGGCCAACAGTGGCTGAAGGTCTGCTAGGACCTGCTATATTTACAGCTTTGACTCTGAATTCGTATTCTCCACCTTCTACAAGATCCTCAACAGTAAACTTTGTTTCTTCCACATCACGTCTATTGCATTGCTTCCAAGACTCTTTCACTTCTCCAGTACGATCCCAGCGGAGACATTCAACATTATAATGTGTAACAGGAGCTCCACCATCATTCTTTGGTGGTTTCCATGTCAGGCTCACTGTGTTCTTGGTTACAAGGCCAATCCTCAGTTTAATAGGTGGATCAGGAGGATCTTCACAAACAAAACAGAAGAGTGAATAAATCCACCATACAGTATCATGYGCTTTAAAGGATTTGTTTGACTTTAATTTTACTTACGGATTGGATCCCTGGCTGTGGTCCGCTGRATGGTTTCTGCAGGAGGCCCAACTCCAAAACGGTTTTCTGCACGTACCCGGAAGAAATATTCTTGGCCAGTTATGAGATCAGGTACCACAAAGGAAGTACTGCCACAGTTTGGATTGACTTTAGTCCAGGCTTTCCCATCAATATTTCTCTTCTCTATAACATAGCCTCTGATTCTATCTCCACCATCATCATCTGGCATCTTCCATGAGAGTTTACAGCTACCTCTTGTGATATCACTTACTTTAAGGTCTTTTGGTGGACCAGGGACATCTGTTAAGATAAAAGAACAACAGACAAAATTTTACATAAGTATGTAGAAAAATAAGACTAAACCCTAACATTTGGATATTTCAATATATACAAGACATACCAAGCACATTGACTCTGACGTGCACTGTCTTTTGTCCTGCTTTATTCTTTGCTGTAATACTGTATCGTCCAGAGTGACTTCTGTTGCAGTCAGGGATGATAATCTCTGAACGTGTATCAGTGGCTTCCACCTGCGTATTATAAGAGCAAAAAGAAGTTATAGAGCAAACTTGAATATTTATGTCTCAAAAATGCAACAATACTGAGGTTAAAAATATGGCTTGCTTTACCTGAGCTTCTTCAGGTACATTATGACCTCCCTCCTATAAACAAATAGAAATAATATAAATGTAAAAGGGACTAGGCTTAAATGTCTAGAAAGAGGTGTAAGAAAAAACTCTATTACTTTTACTAACCTTTGCTGCTGTTTTTGCTTTTCCTTCATACTCCCAAAATGTTTTTGGAACTGGACGACCTTTGATAACAGCTGGGATTTTAATTGTTGTGCCAGCACGACAAGAGAGCAAATCCTGTGCTCCAAGATCAAGGAAGATTTCTGGTTCCTCTGCAAAAATATTTAAATACATAAATTTTAAAAGCTACTGAAAGCAAAATTCCATCATCACTGAGCTGAAATCCCGCAGAAACATATGGAATGCATGTTCATGTGAAAAAGGCTGGACATACAAGAAGGGAACTGGGAAGTATACAGATAGAAAAACTCGTTGCTGTAAATTTTTCATAAAATAAACAGTGTTTCATTAGTATGTCTGTAGGAGCTCATCAGTTTCCTGATGGAGCATTCTCTGGCAACGGACATAATAATGAAACTTTCAAAGATGYGTGTCAGTCTTTTGCTACATTCTTGTATAATTGTTTATTCTGTTTTGACTTTGGCTTGCTTGGCATCCTTTTTGAACAGTCATGGCATTAAGTGGCATTTACATAAAAATACCTAAATCATTTCTTGGAACTCTTACCTAGAATATCTTGGACAGGTATCTCTGATGTTGCAGGACTTGGTTCTGATTCTCCAGCAGCATTTACCGCTTTCACCCTAAATCGGTATTTTCTGAGCTCTTTCAAGTTGGGAATAACACATTCACAAGTAGGAAAGAGTTTGTCTCCTTCATTCACTTTCTTCCAATCAGTAGTACCCTCATCTTGCATTTCAACAATATATCCTTTTATAGGACTTCCACCATCCTTTTGAGGAGGCTTCCATGCAAGTGCTACAGATGATTTGGTTTTGTCTTTGACCTCTGGGCATGATGGTGGACCAGGCACAACTGGTAAAACAAGAGCAAGTAAAAATTACCCTGGTGTTAGTGTTTTCCTATATTTTTCTAGAAAGGTTTCTAGAAGAATGCAAGTATTTTAATTTCTTTACCTGCATATAGAGTATAAATCCTAGAATGTGCATACTAATTACATATATTCCCTATAGCAAGAGATACTTAAGGTACAAGGCAGAAATTTATTTGGCAATGCCTACACTGGTGTTATTACAGTATTAGGTACATAGAAGAGGTAAAAAATTAAAGCTCATTATTTTTAGAATTTTAAAATCAGAAACTTTGTGTCAATATATTCTCTTAGGTTTAATGCAAACAAAACCTTTGATTAATGTTAGTACATTAATACATCATTATTAATAATTTTCATTAATAAATTAAAAAAAGTAGTAGTAATACATTTTTTGTTCTTCTGTGATACAGTCCTCTAACACAGTCATACAAATAATATACTTACATATAGGATCTGCTGCCAAAGCTGGATCTGATGGTTCACTGGGAGGGCCAATTCCAGCAAGATTTTCAGCCATAACTCTAAACTGGTATTCAACACCTTCAGCCAAACGAAGCACATTGTGCTCTAGACCTTTTACTGATGGCTTTGTTACTGGAGCCCTGTTGACACGTGTCCAGTAGACACCTCCCACCTCTCTCTTCTCCAGCCAATAGCCAGTTATTGGGCTGCCACCATTGTCCAAAGGAGGCTCCCAAGTCACCAGCATAGATGACCTGGTGCGATCCAAAATTTTTGGCTTTCCAGGAGGTCCAGGAAGACCATAGGGATCCTTGATGACAACTTTTTCTGAGAGGCATTCATCACTTATTCCGTATTTGTTTACAGCCCGGACCCTAAATTGGTATTTTTCATTTGTTGCAAGATTCCACACCTGAAAAAGAGGATTTAAATCAACACTTGGCTGCTTTCAGAATCAATTTATTTGAATTTAAGAAGAAGTATTCACTTTAAATTCTATCTTGCAATCTGACTGATGTACCTATGTTTATGTACTACACAGTTCTATGCGATGTTCTAAGGATACTCTTATTTCATGTGCATAGGACTGAACATAAATAAAAATGTCATTACGTTTGTTCTTGCAGTTGGTAAAAAAAAAAATTAATAATTCTGGAAAATGGAAAGGAAGGTGTCTTCTCTCTAGTTCAGCTGAGGTTAAGTAGCACAAGTGAACAATTTCTTTTGTTTTGTCACGTAAGGGATAACAGAGATACATGGATGGGAAATATTCATCCAGTAATTCTGGAGACTAAATGGAGCATGAGCACAGGTACCTATGCAAGTAGCAGTTTCCATTAAATATGTAGTAATTTTATTTTTATGCATACTACAGTATGTAATAAAAATGTTTTATAAATTACCCCAAATCTTCTCTCAACAGCGCCTTTGGAGACTTCTTCCCACTCAGATTTCTTCTTACTGGCATCACGTTTTTCAATAATGTAATGGGTAATCTCACTACCACCATTATCAAGAGGTGCATCCCATGTTAAATAGCATGATTCTGCTTTAATATCAGAAACAGCAAGATTTCTTGGTGGAGAAGGACGATCTGTATGAAAGCAATAGAGCACGGAACTACATTAAAAAGAAGGCAAAGGTATTTTGTTAGCTGTCATTTTATTAAAATGTTGCATCCTTACCATACACTTCGACATGCACATTGCGGAATGCAGTGCCAAGTCGATTGGTAGCTCTCACAGTGTAAGTGCCTTTATCATCCCTCACTGCTGCAGGAAGGATAAGTTCGGTTTTTGCCTCAGTTCTAGATACTTCTTCCTTGGTTATCTTAAGTGCATCAGATGTTTGGTCAATTAAAACTTCATTCTTGTCCCATTCAATCTTCGGCATTGGCAGGCCTGTTACATCAGCAGGAATGTTAACTGATTCTCCTGCCTTGACTTTGATAGTATCTCCTCTCACAGCCAAACGCAATGTAACAGTTGGAGGCACTGAAAGGAGGAAAGTGACARAGTGAAGATGGAGATGAAACAGAGAAAGTGCCTTGAAGTGTTCTAAAGATATTTATATGGATTTCTTTAAAGTTGATATACCTTCATCATCTTGTATAACTACATTGAGGGGCAGTGATGGCTCGCTTTCTCCAATCTCATTGACAGCTTTCACACGAAACTCATACATATGAAGTTCATCGAGTTTTTCAACAAGAAGAGATGTTTTTGGACAGAGCCTTGCATTAACTCGTTCATAATCTTTTGAATCATGTCTCCTCTTCTCTACAATATATCCTAAGATGGGACTACCACCATCACTGCGTGGAGGCTTCCAATCAAGTGTAATGGATGACTTTGTCCTCTCTGTGTACATGAACCTCTCAGGTGCTGTTGGAGGACCTATTAACACAGATAAATTACAATAAGAAAAAATTAAAATACCAGAGAATTTTAAATAGTAAGAATGCAGTGCCTCTGGCCTTTCAAAACYATAGTTTTTACACGCAAAGAATCTGAGTATGATTATGGCTCATATAAAGTTTCTCATGTATSTGGAGAAAAAAGTAATAAGTAGTGTCTCAGTAGGCACCAGCACTTTGCTATGTAAAGAACTACACTAGCTTCAGAGAACTGATTCAGAACCTTGATTGAAGTAATGAAGCTAAGGTTAGCTTAGCTTCATTGCCTATCCATGTAGTTGAAAAAACCCCACACTTTCTGTATAGAGGGAAAGACAAAAATATTGTCTAATTAATCTGACATTAATTTTTTTTCTTTTTAAAATCACAGCAAAATGAGTCATCTTACCTAATGGATCAACTGCAAGAATGGGTCCTATTTCCACAGCTGGACCAGTACCAAATTTGTTCTTGGCACTCACACGGAATTTATATTCCTGGCCTTCAATTAGACCTGTAATATCACATTTAGATCTATCTGTGTCTACAGCTAGTCTCCATGTATGCATTTTGGCATCCTTCCTTTCAACAATGAAGCCTATGATTTCACTGCCACCATCATCTTCAGGATCAGACCAGTTAAGCAAACACATCTTTCTGTTTGTGACCACTGGCTTTAGGTCAAGGACTGGTCCAGGAACATCTGGAAAACAAAATCAAACAAGTAAGGTAAAGCCTATACTGACAAAAAAAAAGCTTATTTAATTTTAGAAAATATTTTTCTTACCAAATACTTCTACTCTGGTTCCTGCTGATTTTGAACCACTGCTATTGGTAGCAGTAATTACATATCTTCCATGGTCTTTTCTCAATGCATTCTTAATGGTTAACTCAGATTTTGTGCCAACATTTTCAATAACAACTCGATCTTTGTCTAATTCCCCCTCGTCTATAGTCCATGTAATGGTGGGAGCAGGACGCCCTGTCACAGTAGCAGGAATTTTAATAGTCTGTCCAGCCATGACCTGAATGCCTGCTTTCACAGAAACATCCAGCTCAACAGTGGGAGGCTCTGTGGAAGAAAGAGAAACAGTTCATTGGTTGGAGGGAGAGATTCAAACCCACCTTTTAAGCAGCTGGGCATATCTTAAAAATAATACAATTGCAATACCTTTAGGTTCTGCAACTGTTGCGGGTTCAGTTTCCCCAGGTGGTCCTTCTCCAGCCGCATTGAGTGCAGTAACACGGAGTTTATAGTCTGCACCTTCCCTCACCTCTCCAACAGTAAAATGCAGCACCTTAATGGGTTTTGCTGTGCAGCGTGACCACTCATTTACGCCCATCAGTTGTTTGTACACATGGTAACCAGTGATATCTCCACCACCATTATACACAGGAGGTTGCCATTCTAGCTCAATAGAAGTTGCACTTGTGTCAGCAATCCTTGGAATCGGGGGACCAGGTGGCACTATAAATAAATAAACAGACAAACAAGTAAGTGTAAATAAAAGTTTAAGGCTACGAATCCTATCTTGTCAACTGTCTGCTATTAGCTTCTGCTAATCCACTTACTTATTGGGTCTTGTGCAGTTTTTGGATCTGATGGTGGACTAAATTTACCAGGGCCAGCTGCATTTTCAGCACACACTCTGAAGATGTAAGTTAAACCTTCCAACAGTCCTTCAACTCTTACTTCCAGAGCATTCACAAGGTTCCTGTTGACCCGAGCCCAATGAGTACTATTGATTTCACGTTTTTCAATCCAGTATCCTATGATAGGGCTGCCATTATCTTTTGGTTCATTCCACTTAACCAGCATACTGTTGCTGGTTACATCTTCCACATCAGGCTTATTAGGCGCATCTGGTGGAGCTGAAAAATAAAAAGGTGGTTTTGCCATCATCGCTGTCTCTTCAGAGCTTACTCAAAGCTAAGAGAGCACTATGATAYAAGAAATTACTAGTTTTAATTCATAGTTTTTTCTGCTCTCTTAGAACCTTTGATTCCTAAAAGTGATCAGTAAGCAAATTTGCAATGGTTTTTTTTTTTGGTAAGAATACTAGTCTATGAAGCACAAAGAATGTCACTATTCAGATGTTAAGTGTTTTAAGGGGAAAGTTTTATGACAGTGATCATCATTCTTATTGTGTTTACTATTGAAATTAGAGTATTTTTGATGGTTCTCTGTATTTCAATGGTTTAAAATGTGCAATAATTATCGTATAGCTCAAGTTTCTTCTGGGAAACATCTACATAGATAAAGCTGAGTATTCTAACAGTCTGTTAGAGATTCAGACCTTGTTTTCTGAAAATATTGTTTTTCAAAATTAAAACTTACAGAAAGGATCTTTAGCTGTCATTGGTTTTGAAACACATGGTGGTCCTGCTCCAACTCTATTTTCAGCAAATACACGGAATAGATACTCTTTTCCTTCAATCAGTTTTGTTACATGGAATTTGCAATGCCTGAGTGTTGAACTGACAGTGACCCAGCCCATTTCAGCTTTTGTATTGTCTTTCTTTTCCAGTACATAGTTTAGGATTTCACTTCCACCATCATCAAGGGGAGGCTCCCACTTGCAAAGGACAGAATTTTTCCTCAAATCTTCAAACACAAAGTTGACTGGTGGCCCAGGTGTATCTGTTAGTAAACCAAGAAAAATGATCAGTACTCAACTTATGCACTTCTTACCTAATACTTGGAACAACGAGGTATTTTGAGGACATTCTTTACATACCCAACACATTGACTTCACATGAGGCTTTTGCAACTCCATGATCATTTTCTACTTTAATTGTAAATGTGCCATGGTCTGCTCTAATGGAGTCACGAACTGATAGTATGGACTCTCCTTCCTTGTGGTTATCAACACTCATACGTTCTGGCAGTGAAAGCTGGAAAGGTTTCTCTTCTTCAGCTTCACCCTTCTTCTTTTTAGGTACTGTTACTCTCTTTTTGATATCCTCTGGTCTGACAACTTCATCATTCCTCAGCCAAGTAATAGATGGATAGGGTGACCCTGAAATATGTGCCTCAAGTATGATCTCATCACCTCTTTTCACCTCAAGGCCAGACTGTAGGTTTGCAGCAAGGAAGACTTTTGGAGCCTCTGTAATAACAAAGAATGAGAAATGAAGCATAGAATCTTTCAAAATGTCTGAGGTTATATGGCAATTAATACAAATATTCTAATGAACAATTCATACCAATAGGATCCACAGCTTTCACAAAAGGAGTAATCCGAGAAGGCTCACTGATGCCAGCAGCATTCTCAGCACGAGCACGGAACTGATACTCCTTTCCTTCCTCAAGGCCTTTCACCGTGTAAGTTAACAAGGGTACCAGATAGTCATTGCATCTCTCCCACCTCTCTTTGCCCTTAGCAAGCTTCTCTATTATATAGCCCATAATCTTGCTTCCCCCATCAAACAGGGGTGGTTTCCATGTAAGAGTTACTGATTTTGATGTTGGATTATGGACTTCAAGGTCGACAGGAGGATCTGGAGGCTCTGTGAAAGAGTACATCAAAAGAGGGATCATATGAGAAAAGAGAGTATGAAGATTTTATTTAAAATTCAATTTTTTAGATTATTTAATAGAAAGAAAACTTACGTTTCGGGTCTTCTGCAATGATCGGGTTTCTTAGTTCAAGATAATCACCTCCTCCAATCTTATTGACAGCTTTAACACGGAAGTAATATTCACAGTTTGGGATAAGATCTTTGACTTGCCATGAAAGCTTATTTTCACCAGACATGACTGGGATGTATGTTTTACGACCAGCTTCCCTGCGTTCCAGAACGTAATGCAAAATAGGAGTACCACCATCAAAGTCTGGAGGCTCCCAGGATACCTTGCAAGAATTCTTAGTTACTTCGCTTGCCTTGATGTCTTTACACTGTCCAGGTGGACCTGTTTTAAATAAGAATGAAACAATTAGTTAATTAAATAGATGTGAAAGTGTATTCTTATAAATATGAAATTGTATTTCATTGCTTTGCTTTGCAGAAAGCAAAGAATACAAATGTGGACTACAGAGCATCTTTATTAATTTCTGCCCCCAAAGATGAAATATAGTCAGAATTCTTAAATAATTTTTATATTTGGGCTTCGAGTAGTCACTGAATAGTTAGAGCAACTCGAGGTAAAGTGTTTTTTCATGGGACTTCATAACATCAATCTACATGTGTCTGAGTTGAAGTGATTTTTCTGCCTGGCAGAAACCGTATCTTTCTAGCCCTGTCTTCTGTCAGCTGAGGCCCCAAGTGAAGATAAGCATATTTCTCAGAATGGAAGAACACAGTTACCTATGACTTTGACATTGACTGAGCCAGTTGTTGATGCCAGCTTGTTCTCCAGTGTGACAGTATAAACACCAGCATCAGCATGAACACTGTCTATCACTTCAAGCAATGCAGAGGTGTAGTCACTCTTCATTGTTGTTCTGTCACCAGCTTTCAACTCCTTGCCATCTTTGTGCCATGTTATAGTTGGGGATGGAACAGCTCTGAAGGGTATAGGAATACTTAGCTTCTGTCCTTTAACAACAACAATGTCACGAGTTTGCAGATCAATGGTTGGATTACCTATAAAGGTAAGCATAATGTTATCAGAAAGTTGCCAAACACCATTCTGTTTTTCAGTTATGCAGATCTGACAAAAMAAAAAGAAAGAAAAAAAGAAATTTATTCTTACAGTCTGGGTCCTTGGCAACAACTTTTTCTGAGATGTCTGATGGCTCACTAGCTCCAACAGCATTGACAGCTCTGACTCTCAGCACATATTCTTTGTCTGGAACAACTCCCTCGTCCACTTTACATTTTAGATCTTTAATTGGACGAGAATTGATTCGCATCCATTTTTCTGTTCCTGCTTCACACATCTCAACATTGTATCCAATAATAGGACTTCCACCATTCTTCTCAGGAGGTTTCCAAGCAATGCAAATGTGCTTTCGGCCTGCATCTGTGACATGTAAATCCTGAGGAGGTGAAGGAGGGCCTGCAGAAATGGAAAAGTATGGTGTGATTTTCCTCCCAGAACAGTACACTGCTTCTAAAATTCATATACTGTATTATTCTGCTTACTTGTTGGATCTTCAATATGAACGAGGTCAGTTGGTTCACTGGGATGACCACATCCAGCTTCATTTTCTGCACGGACCTGGAACTGTACATCTGTACCTTCAATGACATCTGTCACTCTGAAATTGCAATCTGGACCAGCTGTCTTCCCAGCTTTTACCCAGCGAGTAGCCAGCTTTTCTTTCTTTTCAATAACATATCTGAAGAGATTGGGAAAAATACTATGAAGCACTTGAAATAGGAACACTTCTGACTTCTTCAAGAAAATACATTTTTTAAAAGAGATTAGACTAGTTTAGACAATGGAAAAGTAAAGAGAATAATGGATAATAGATTCAATTAACTTTTCTTCACACTTTAGCCACCTAGTCCTAGTAGATCTCAGCCCCTAATAGGGCTGACATCACTGACAGACCCAGGTCTGACTGTCAATTCTTGAACTTTGTTCTGTGTTTTAGAACTGAACTGAACTGTGTTCTCAGGTTGTAGAGAGCTGCAGAGGYAAAAGAACCTCCAAGCTATACTCGTTTCTTTGCTAGTTTGGATCTCAGTGGTCAATCCATTGAGAATATTTGAAGATACTATTACTTGGCTGTCAAAATTCTGCTTAGGACAGGCTATGGCAAAGTAATGCAAATTGAGTGACTTCTGTTTCTTCAGGCAGATCTCTGTAGTTGTTTGTTGGTTTAAGATGTGCTTTTTGTGACTGGGAAGGAGTAAAACAGCCTGTTTGAAAAATGTTATAAAGAAGAAAATGATCTGAAAAGACTAATTTTAGCTGAATGTATTCAGTCTGAATGACAAACAAAGGCAGAAGGAAAATATGAGCATTCTATGTGCTAGATGATTTTAAGTGGCTATTATTCTGCAGGAACAGGAGACCATGGTCACATTATTTTTTTTTCACGGCTCCTAATTATTATATGCTGTTTTGAGGATGTTGACACACATTCACTGTTCACATTAGATATTTTATTTGCATCATTTCTACATTTTAAAATCCAGCCCTTCATTGCTTCTCTTAAATCCCTCCACATATTTTTAATATAAAATGTTTCAATTTAAAATTTAAATATTTTGAGAGAAACATCTTCACTTGTTAAAAGATGTTTATCTACAGGAGCCTACACAAACTTAAAATGACCTTACCTTTGAATTGGTCTGCCACCATCATTCTTAGGTGGCTCCCATTTCAAATCAACATGGCCTTTTTTCACTTCAACTATTGTAAGGGCATATGGAGGCCCAGGTGTCGCTAAGGTAAAAAAAAAAGGTACATGTCAGAAGACTATGAATTCATGAAATGTGAGCTAGTGATCACTCAGTAAGCAAATCAAAACTTACTGAAAGTATCTTTAGCAAGCACTGAGTCTTCAATTTCACAGTAGTCACTCTGTCCAATGGCATTTTCAGCAGCCACACGGAACACATAGAGTGAGCCTTCAGTCAGTGGGCTTACTGTGTACTTGGTATCCTTCACTGTYGTATCAACGGTCTGCCAGCCCTTCCGCCTGACATCTCTTTTCTCAACAATGTAGTTGGTAATTGGGGAACCCCCATCTTTTTCTGGTACTGTCCATTTAAGATCTGCTGTATTTTTAGTAATATTAATAACTTCAAGCCATCGGGGTGGTGAAGGAGGATCTGCAAAATAGCAAAAGAAAAAATAAACCAGAATGTTGCAATTCCCATAAAAGATCTTGGAAGACAGGGAATACACCAAAACTATTAAAGCTTTGTATTTCCTGAACTGAAGCAGGGCAGACTTTAGTATTTCATAAGCCTTCCAAGAGTTCATTTAGTACCTAYGAAGACAGACAGACATGGGGCTTTTAAAAAGTCAGAGACTGCATTTGCAGTAGCAGCATGTTCTGAAACAGTACTCACAGAGCCTCTCCTTGCACAGCACAGGGTCACTGGGCTCACTGGGCTCACTCTCGCCAGCCTTGTTCACAGCTCTCACACGGAATGAATATTCTTGTTTCTCCATAAGATCTTTGAGGAAGTGTTCAGTTGTTGGAACTCCTTCAGCCACTCTCACCCATTCGTCTGTTCCAGTCTTTAACAGCTCAATGACGTAAGATTCAATTTTTGCCCCTCCATCATGTTCTGGCTTTGTCCAGTTCAGGGTAAGGAATGTCTTGCCAATATCTTTYACAGTTGGCTTTCCAGGAGGCCATGGTGGATCTAGACAAGAGTTCAGTATGAATGACGTCATTTTTAACAATTTTTTTTGTCATTGTTGCTAAATTAAACCATTAAAAAATGTGTTTATTGTACCGATTGGATCTTTCACTAAGATTGGCTCTGTTTCCCGGCTTGGTTTTCCAGGTCCTGCAAGATTCTCTGCCAAGACACGGAACTTATACTTCTTCTTATTTGTAAGACCTTTAACTCTGGAAATAAAAATTAAATTTGATTAAACCAAACCTAGGCATTAATTAATTTCTAAAACATCATTCTCTCCACTATTTRTACCACAGATAACTTGGAAAATCTGAAAATACCCAAATTACAGCTAATGATGTCAACACATTGTCAACACTAAAATGGTTGAATGAATGTTTTGAGAACATTTCATTCATCYTGGATTTTTGCATGTTCCATGGTTTTTAGTTCATGAGAGTATCAGGAGAAAAAAAAAAACCCAAGGATTTTGGTAAATTTATACTGGGATTACTATGTCTCTGCCATGTTAGAATATCTTATGGAATTATTAAGCACAGGAATTATTGAGCATAACATTTAAAAGAAAAAAAATTCTTCTGTAAAGGTACTCCTCATTAAAACTAATTTAAAAAGTAAGCTACCAGGGGTAGTTGCATCAAAACTTATGGAAACTAGGAAAAAGATAAAAACAAAGTAAAACTTATTTTAAAAGCTACTGTTAATTTTTTATGTCTCTGTGATCAATTTCACCCTAAAGTGACTATAGTCTTACTTGAATGTTGTATCTTTCACTGGCATTTTGTTGCATTTTATCCATTTATCCTGCTCAGGATCATATCTTTCAACCCAGTAGCCAGTTATGGGGCTGCCACCATCTTCATCTGGTTCATTCCATGTTAAAGTGACTGAATCTTTAGTGACCTCTGTGGGCTTGAGACCTGTTGGAGGGCCTGGCGGATCTGTATAAATTAATTAAAAAGAAAAAACAAACAAAAACCAAAATCATCAGTCAGGGTTTTTTTTTTCTTCCTGTTAAAATACTGTAAAAATTTATCATTAATTTAATTAACTAACCAAATGAATATTTGGCAATAATGGGGCTACACTGCGCTGGCTCCCCGACACCATACATGTTTTCAGCACTGACTCGAAACACATATTCTTTATGAGGCGTTAAATTGGTAGCTCTGAATTTTGTATCTTTAATAGTTGATGACAACTTGTCCCATATTTCGCTGTCTGTAGCTCTTTTCTCAAGGACGTAGTTGGTAATTTTAGAACCCCCATCATCTCGTGGAGGATTCCAGGTTAGAAGGCAGGATTCGTTTGTGATTTCTGTTACATCAAATGCAGCTGGTGGACCAGGTTTATCTGTAGAGGACAAGACAAGAATGGTAATTTTCTGCTTGCATACCTTGGTACATTACTAATGATTTATATCAATAACATAAAGTACATGCATACCGAGAACATTAACTTCAACAACAGCAGTAGCACGTCCACTGGAATTTACAGCTTCTATGATATAGGTCCCACTGTCACTCCTCTTGCTGTCTGTAATAGTGACTGTAGAATGATTAGGCTTGCTTTCAATGGTGATTCTGTTGTCAGGTCTCAAAATTTTGTCAGCCTTGGTCCAAGTAACCTGGGGCTCAGGCTTTCCAGTTACTTTGGCGGGCAGCTCAATTTTAGTTCCAGCTTTCACAGTAAGTCCAGCAAGAAGCTTCACATCTAAGAAAATTTCTGGAGCCTCTGATTTAGGAGAGAATGAAAATGTTGTTAGAGAAGCAGTATTTCAGAGACTGGTAAAAATAAAGCAGCTATGACAATTTAGCAAGTGAAGTAGTTACCTTTTGCATCAATGGCCTGAATATCATCAGTTGGCTTACTTGGCCTACTAGCTCCCATTCTGTTCAAAGCCTTAACCCGATAAGCATACCACTCTCCTTCCTGGAGCTTTGTTACTTCCATTCTGTCAAAAAAAAGAAAAAAAAATTAAATATTTAGAGTGGTGACGATGGCACAATTAGTTAAGAGGATTTATCTACTGGTCGATTTACTTACTTTGTTTCAATAACAGGCTCCCCACATATCTCCCACTTGTCTGTGCCACGTTGGGATTTTTCTACTAGATAACCCTTAATGCGTGCACCACCATCATATTTGGGAGGCTCCCATGTTAGGAAGATTCCTTTTGATGTTGGATTTCTCCATTTAACATTTTCTGGTGGGTCGGGCACCGCTATTAAAAATTAAAAACATATGGGGTCTTAGAAACCAGTCTAAGGAAGATATATTATTTTTATATCTTACTTTGAAGAAAATCAGCAAAATTTCAAATATTCTTACTTGCTGGTATTGACATATTTACAGGTTCATCAATATATGCMGGTTCTCCAGGGCCACATTTATTGCATGCAAAAACTCTAAATAAATATTCTTTCCCTTGGACGAGGTCAGGTACAGTGAATTCTTGGTCAACAATATGATCCGCAACCTAAAGAGAAGAAAGGTTCCAATGTGTTTTTAAAATTTATTTCCAAAGAGTGATTACAAAAATAAGACAAAAAACTCAGTAGCACATGTGAAAATAATATAGAMATTCAAATGAGAAAGAATGAACTTACTTTGCTCCATGCTTTCCGGCTTACTTCACGTTTTTCAATTATATAGCCAGTGACTGGACTTCCACCATCATCTTCTGGAGGTTCCCATGCGAGCTGCACTGTACTCTTGAGTACTTCTAAAACATTGAGCTCTCTTGGTGCACTTGGACAAGCTAGAAGTCACAGAAATTGTATTATTTTGTAATTGGTGTTTGATAGATGATGCCCATGTAATGTATCTACCAGAAGACTTAGTCTTGTTAAGTCATTCCTCTTTAAACAGAAAAGTTACACATTGAAAACTAGAAAAGAGGTTTTTTGAGGAAGGATTTCTAGTTTTTAGTTATATTTTAATATACTGGGTTGGATGGTGTAAGATTATACATTATTAACCTAATTAGATTTTAACAAGACAAATGTGGAATGTTACTGCTAAAATATATACATGTCCACTTACCAATGACATTAACATTAATTTCTCCTGTAACAGATGACAAAGGGTTTTCTAATGTCAAGAAATAAATCCCCTTGTCTGGGCGCTCACTCGGAGTAATTACAAGTTCTGCAAAGGAGGCAGTGGTCTTCATTTTTACACGATCACCCTCTTCTAAGACTTGGTCACCAAAATACCATGTGGCAGTTGGCACAGGGTACCCAGTGATGGGAACACGGATCTTGATTGGCTCTGGTACAATAACTTCCAGCCCATCCTTAAATGCACTTAGGTCCATTGTAGGTTCAACTGAAAAAAATGGGAAGAGGATTCAATAAATTACCTTGAGATGGTTTTTTCTAGGGATCTTTGCCTTTCTTTCCTTCTGTTACCTCTCACTTTCCACAAAGGTWGGTCAGGAGACAAAAGGTCATGCCTTGCTCCTCAGGCAACCTAACCGGCCTCTATCTCATAGTACAGATAATTCTCTGCAAAATTTATAATGGAGGARAAGTAGCTCATGATCTCAAATGCCTAAGGTGTACTAGTTATCTGGTGAAAAATACACATATTACCCACAAGATGCACTTTAATTGTGTGCCTTATCTGACTGTTTAAACAAAATGGCATGCGGCTTACCAAAAGCATCATCTGCAGTCAATGGCCCAATAGCCTCTGCTGGGTCAGACACACCAGCTGCATTTTCTGCTGAGACTCTGTAGTAATAACTGGATCCTTGTTTCAATCCAGTTACCTAAAAACACACAATCATTTACTACCTCATATTAAAAATTATCTGCACATTTTACCTGTTGATGAAGAGAACATTTTACCTTAAAAGTAAGAGCAGGTACTAGTTTTGGGTTACAACGAATCCACTTGTCTGTTCCTTCCTCTTGCCTTTCAATAATATAGCCTAAGATTGGACTTCCTCCATCTTCAAGAGGGGGTTCCCATGTGAGCTGAACTGAAGACTTAGTTTGATCTGAATGCTCAAGGTTAATGGGAGGACTTGGTCTCTCTGAAAAAAAAAGAATTGAGACATAGATTTATGCAACTGATAAAGCAGCATGGTTCTGCAAATTAAGTATTTCTAACAGTATGGTTTTTAAAGCCTTTCCATAGCTTTTTCTAAACTGAATTTTTAAAATTGAAGTTGCATCCTAACTTCAGAGAAAAAAAAAATTTGCAGTTCTTACTAAACCAAGTGGTAGCAAGGTATTCCTGCTATGTTTGAAGGACGAAATTAGGGAATAGGGAAAGCATAACTGTACACAGTATTTGCAGCACACATGTTTGTCAGTTAAACTTTCCTAAATACATGGCATCCAAAATGCTCCTGTCTCCTAATGCAATCATAATTATACATACTTTGCATACTCACCAATTGGATCCATGATTTTTACTGCACGTGTAGCAGGACTTGGTTTGCCAACTCCAACCATGTTTTGAGCTCTTACTCTGAAGAAATACTCTTCATTTTCCACAACATCAGTCAAAACAGCTGACAGTTCATCAGCTCCTGTGGTCATAGCTGGCTCCCACCTGATGGTAGCTCTGTTACGCAGTTCAATAACGTAGCCAGTAATTGGGGATCCTCCATCGTCCTCAGGTGGTTCCCAGCTAAGTGTGGCTCCAAACTTGTTCACATCAGTAACTTCTACATTTTGAGGAGGACCAGGAACATCTGCATTTTATTTTAGGAGGAAAAAGGAAAAAAGAAGACATGTAGGTTTTTCCTGTTGTTAGAATTTGTACTGCTTTTTCTACACAACCATCAAACACTGAGTTTTTTGTAACTTCTGCTCACCAAATTTGCTCTTAGCTTCCACAGGTGTGTCTGTTTCCACTGGCTCACCAGTGCCCACTCTGTTGCGTGCACTGACACGGAAGAGGTACTCAACTCCTCCTTTCTGAAGTCCAGTAACAGTGTATTCACAATTTTCAGCACGATCTGTGGCAACAATCCAGGTCTTACGCTTGATATCACGTCTTTCAACGACGTAGCCTATGATTTTACTTCCACCATCACTTTCTGGTTCTTGCCATGCGAGACCAACTTCACCATCATAAGTTTCAGTGACTTCCAAGTTTCTCACYGGACCTGGAACATCTGTTAAAGATATGATAATACTTCAGGGCATTGCATCGATTTTCTTCCCTCTGGCTAGAGATAAGGAGTTTGAGGGGAGACCTCAATATGATCTACAGCTTTCCCATGAGGGGAAGCAGAGGGCTTCCCCCTCAATAAAGGCTTTTTACTCTGCGAAATAATGGTAAGCAAGATTTTAATAATATGAGTACTTACCAATGACCTCTACATTGATGAATGCTTCTGCCTGGCCATGTTTGTTTCGAAGCACAATCCTGTACCTTCCCTTATCTGATTTCTTTGCTTCATAGATTTTGAAGGTAGTGCAGTCAGTTGTTGTATCAACAGTTGTTGTGGGCAGACTTTCTCCTGCTTTAAACCATTCAGCTTCTGCTCTTGGGTAGGCATCATATGGGACAGTCATAGTTAAAGGTTTCCCAACATCAACCACAAGGTTTTGGTCACCAGTCTTGATTTTAGGTGCAGCTAAGAAAGATGAATGTGAAAAGTTCAGTACTTGCMTATATATGTATACAAAAATTGATATACTTGTGCAGTCAGCAAAGAAGYTAACACAGAAAAGTAAAAGGAGCTGCTGGGTAAACTCTAAGGAAATCCTTCACATACTCATAGGACAACTCCAGAGAAAGAAATACAGGCTGGTTGGTATGTGCTGTGTTCTCCTATGAAATCAGGAAAGAAGGAGTTGCTTTTTGAGAACTAATTTTTCTATTCTGTAAAATAGACAAATTAGGAATTTTATGTCTAATATGACTTAAATGAGTAGGCCAAATAATTTTCATTGTTTTTAGTGACTTAATTAAAAGCTTAAAGTTCCTTTAATCTTAAATCTTGCTCTTTGGCAAATACACATTGAAAAGCGATGGGTTTTCCTCAACAGCTGGATCAGTRCAGTAAAACAAAAAAGGTTTGTTGCTTAAATTCATATTCACATAGTTTAACAGACTTGTTAAACAATCCTCAAATAGTTTAACACTTTTCTTAGGCTGACTGTGTATTCATTCTAGTTCAACTCCTCGAAAGAGCAAAAATCAATTTAGTTAGAAACTAAGTTCATGAATCTAAGATTTTATAAAARGAGCACAAAACAAGCAACTTACCAGCTAATTCAAGTTTAGCTCTAGCTTCCTTGTCTTTGGCGATAAATCTGTATTCCCCTTGGTCACGGGGCTTTATGTCACACACCTGCAGCCTGTGGACCTTTCCTTCACTCATCATCTGATGCTTGTCACCTTGGACGATAATCATGTTGTTTCTCAACCACTTGACCTCCACACCATCCTTGTTCAATTCAGCCATGAAGATGACATCTGCACCAGGAGCTTCATAAATATCTTGTGGTGGTCGAATAATCTCAACAGGGATTTCTGAAATAAATGTTGATTTATTCAGTATTATTTTTAATTGTTTCTACTATTATCAAATAATATTGAAATAAATCCTATCCAATTTTACACATACCTTCAACAAAAAGTCTTGCYCTAGATCTTCTGTCATCCACTCCACAGGAATATTCACACTCATCATCTAGTCTACAGTCTTTTATGATTAACCTGTGCAGATTTCCATCCTTTTCAAACTGGTATCTTTATGGAGGAGAAAAATAGGCAGTATTTTAGTTTCCAGACAAAGCAATAAAGTAAAACAAGCATGTTCAGCACATTGAGAAGCATAATAAAATGTACATACTTTTTGCCTTCTCTGATTTCTCTTCCATTTCTGTACCATTTTACACTGACTTTCTCTTTGGAAAGCTGGCATGTAAAGACAGCATCATCAAATTCAGTGACAGTCTGGTCCTGAAGATGTTCAGTGAAGTCCGCTGGTGCTTCTGTGATGAGAAGCTCTGCAACTGATTTGTCTTGTCCAGCAGTAACAGTATATTCACCTTCATCTACAAACCCACAGTCTTTAATGATCAATGAGTGCTTGAATTTATCAATTTTGTACAAAACGCGCCTGTCAAATGTGATCTCTTCTCCATTCTTTGTCCATTTGAGAGTTGCATTAAGGCGATTGACTTTGCACCAGAATGTGACAGTTTTCTTTTCCATGGTCTCAATGTCTTCAAGGGGCTCAACAATTCTGAGATCCTCCTCTGTTATGACAAAAAAGCAAATATTTTTACAACCTCATATAAAATGGAATGCAAATGATGAAGCAATTTTAATATAGTGCAAGTTATTTACCTAATACTTTTAAGGCAGCAGAGCTTTCAACGTGTTCACCTCTCTGGTTTGTCAGTGAGATGGTGTAGGTAGCTTGATCTTTCAACTCTGCATCTCTGATTCTGAGAGTGTAGACCACACCCTTCTGAACAATAATGTACTTTGCACTATCAAATATTGCCTCGTCATTTTTGTACCACTTCTCTTTGGCACCTTCTTTATTGACTTCACAGTTGAAGATAATTTCTTGACACTCAGTAACCTCTTGGTCCTTAAGAGGAGTTATAATCTTGAGTTTTTCTGAAATTGAGAAAACAGAAGAAATAGGACATCATGTAGTATAAAGAATGCAACAAAACACACATTTCATCTACATATTGATGAAAAAACTTACCAATCACTGCTAAGTGTGCTGTAGCTTTAGCTTCACCAACCATGACAGTATACATTCCTGTATCTCCTAGAACAGATTCTTTAACCACAAGTGTTCTCTTTTTGCCATCTGAAATGATGTCGTACTTATCACCAGGCTCCAGGACTGTGTCACCCCTTAGCCACTGTACTGTAATGGCCTCTTTGGATACTGAACAGACAAATTCAGCTTTTTCTCCTTCAAGCACCTCAAGGTTTTGTGGTCTGGTAAGAAATTCTGCTGCAAGTTCTGAAAGAAAAAAATTTTGTAGATATATGTATATTATTTTTTACTTTTGAATGCAATAAATCAAGTTGTGTACTATTACTGATTTTCAAATGTTTTAATTTTTTTTCCAGGATACAAGCCCACCAAAGAAGTACTCTTACCATGTACAGTAAGTTTTCCTGTTGTACTGGAGCTTGGGAGCTTGCAAGTATATTTGGCAGCATCTTCAGGATGAGCGTTATGTATAACAAGAATTCTCTTTCTACCATCAGAAATGTGTTCAAATCTACCACCATCAGGCACCTCTTCATCTCCTTTAAGCCAAGTAACTTCAGCATTAGGCTTCGAAACTTCACAGATCAATTTTACAGTGTCATTTTCAGTTACTTCAAGATCAGGAAGATTTTTTGTGAAAACAGCCTCTTCCTCTGCAAAAAGAATTTCAAAAGATGATTAAAGCCTGCCATAAAAAAACCCCACKGTCACATCTTTATTGTTCACATATTAGATTCTAAAACACTGTGTTTACCTATCACTGTAAGTAGGCCGGAAGTTCGAGCTGTTTTTGCTTCACAGGAATATTCAGCTTCATCATCAAAGACACATTTACTGATTACAAGAATGTGTTCTGCACCTTTAGAAATTATGTCATACTTTTTGCCTTTTCTAATTTCCATGCCATCCTTAAACCACTTCACCTGTTCCAGAATAAAATAAACACGGTTTTAACACACTCATCATAGATTTCAGAGTGTTCTTTTATAGCAATATAGCAAAGTTTTCCCCTCTAGCTGAAGGAGTTACTGAGACTAATAAGTGTCACTACAGACCTTGATATTTGGACGAGAAATTTCACATTCAAACCGAGCAGATTCTTTTTCTTTAACCTCAACRTCAGTCAAGGGTTTCAGGAAGTCGACACGAATAGCTGTAAGAGAATAGAAATTTCTTAAATTTTTAGTAGAGGGAAGTTATGCTAGAGAAGTAAAAAATTGCCAACATTGATACTACTCCCAGTCATAGACACTTGTTCATTGCCTTTACAGCACCCAGACATTTTGTAGAAACTGTGAACTACTCACGCTCCACATTGAGAAAACATGATGTCTTAAAGTCCTTAGCATCACAGGCATATGTTTTTGCGTCGTCCAGAGTGCAGCCGCGGATGATGAGTTTTCTGACCCTCCCTTCAGAAATGATATCATACTTCTTCGATTTGTGAATTTCTTCTCCATTTTTGAACCATTTAACTTTTGCATTTTCCCTGGAGACTTCACATTCCAGTACTGCAGTGGCTTCCTCTTCAACAGTCTGGTCCTCAAGTGGTTTAGTAAATTCAACTGGGGGTTCTAAATGAAACAGATTAATTTTTGATAGCAAATATCTAAACTACAGGCAGTCTTCTGCTTGCATAGAACTATCCTATGCTGTTTACTAAGTTTCCTTGACAAAAAGGCTCTTAAATGTCCCTATTGAAGGTTTCTTAAAACATTTTTTATTTTTAATACTCAGAAATTTTTTGCTAATTCAGGTTAATTTCCTCATTTTCAGCCTCCTGTAAGATTAGACTGGATGATATCCTTGTCCATGGGGTTTTTAATTAAAAATCATCACAAAGCCTTGCAACTCAATTTCTTTAGCTGAATCATACCCATCTAATCTCAGAGACTCTAAACTTATACTGTGAGCTTAAAGAATGCTTACGGGGTTTTTTTTCAGTTTTTCCTTGAATTACTGGATCAGTGTGTGCAGTTTTCTTCCTGCTGAAAGATAACACAGCCTGCAAGCAGTACAAGTGGGCGTACAGACAGTGTTATCTTGTCCCTCGATTGATGGAGCAGTTATACTCTCACAGGATATTCAAAAGAACAGAAAAAGCCACTGGGAGACACAAAGAATGGTATTCGTGGGTCCTCTTGAGGCCAACTGAATGTTCAAGACTGCAGCAAAGCCCTGGAAGTCCTAATGAACTGGTTTATCTCGCAGATTTGACCCATTTCCAGTGTTTTCCCTTGTTCAGGCTCTTTTGTCGAAAGATTTTATGCAGGTTCGTTTTTTAATCAGGGAAGTTATCTACCAGTTGAATATTGTATGTACGATCCCACTCTTTGACAAAATAATGTGTATTTATCAAAGTTTCCTATTCCAGGATGAATCATGAATGGAACATCAATGTTGATTATTGTTTAACTAAAATGACTGACTTACCTTTCACAAAAAGATTTGCTTGAGTTCTGAAATCTTTTGCTGTCAGTGATACCTCTCCTGCATCTGTTAACTT
This sequence comes from Cardinalis cardinalis, assembly GCA_014549065.1. Taxonomy (NCBI): domain Eukaryota; kingdom Metazoa; phylum Chordata; class Aves; order Passeriformes; family Cardinalidae; genus Cardinalis; species Cardinalis cardinalis. Next base: position 8,780,975 of record JACDOX010000003.1, read on the forward strand.
GACGTCTCTGAGAATAAGTGTGTGAACTCTCCCTTCAGCACGGGTCACAACCTTACAAAATACATAAAAACCCCACTGTGAACACCTACAACAAGCATTTAAGAAATATTTCACAAAACAGAATGCTATTTATGATTTATGGAGTTCGGTTGTCCACTTTCATGTGAAGTTTTGACAATTTCCTTTTGTATATACTAGATATAACTCAATCCTCAAAATTTTGAGGATTTTGGGACTGACTTGAGATGATGTCTATTTTGAACAGGTATTAATAAATACAAAAAAAGCAAATTTATTGGAAAAGTTGGCATTACTGCTGGCTACATGTAAAGGAAAAACTTTTTCAACTATGAAGAGGTTTAGCATCCCCCACATACACTTCTCTGGAAATGCCAATTTGTCTATTTATTATTAAAATTTGGTAAAACTTTCTGCCTAAAATACTAGTTTCTGTGATTAACTATTGCAGAAACTAATTTGCAATCACAGTAAACAAAAAAATCACTTCAATGAGTAAAGGTTATAAATGTTCAGCTGAATGCCCGTCACAGAGGTAATAAAATCGTTTGAATTACCAAACAGCTAAAATAAAACTTGTAAAATTAGATTGATTCTTAAAGACAGTTGTAAATGTATTTCAAGAGGCTATTTTGAATGGGTAGAAAGTGATACATTGAGTAAATATATGGTTTACTCTCAATTTTATCCTGATAAAGTTTCAACTGTTCAAATGACACTTTTGACTGTATATGTAAACTACATGAAATCTAATTTTTTTTTCACGTAATTAAAATGATAGCTCAGACAGAAAAGACCAAAATAATGTTCCATCATACAGAATTATACCAAACATATAATATTTTTCTTGCCAGGCAGTCATAACTATCAATCCACTGCACTGATCAATAGCTTTTCACATTTTTATTCTGAAACTCAGAAGTAATTATCTTGATTTATTTCATGATTTATCTGCTGAGTTTAAACTTTGTTTATGTGTCCTTAAATAGGGTTCCTTGTCATAATGATCTGTTTTGATATTGCTACATTCTTTTTCTTAAATTAAATATTTATTTATGCAAATTTCTTAAAGCTAAGAAAGATCTAGAAAAACCTGAAAAAAATGTTTAAAATTGTATCTAAAAGAAATAGCAATCTATACCAAAGTATTATTACCAGCATTATTACAGGTTCTGAAACTTTGTTAGGTCATGCAATGCCTTGAAAGTTTACTTTGTCTTAAGTCTCCAACTTTTATTTGAATTTGCATTACTTTTCTAGGCCTAGTATGCAAAAAAGAAGTCTTACAATCAGTAATATCTATTTCCATTTCTTAATCTATTAATTTATGTTTCTTTATTTATTTCTCCTATCATTAACTTTAAACATTAAATTGACTGCATTCCAGGCTGCTCAGATCTCAGAGTTAAAAGCCAGCACTTGATGAAGGGTTAAAAATAGCTAGTGAGAAGTGCTTGACAAGCAAATCTGCCCAGAGAGTTATCTGGAGAGCCAGAACAAATGCCTGAAATGGAATTTGAATCCTCTTAATCCCCTTATATGTTGAATTGGACTGCAACTCAGCATTCAGGAGAAAAAAAGGCTTTTTCTGATAACACCTTTCAAAATCCTCTCACTGTAACCACAGGTAACCTGAGCAAAAATTATTCAGTATCCTTGTGGCTGAGTCTCCATCAGAATCAGGTACAAAATCACTGTTGTAATGATTGATATTTTGGAACCTTTGTTTCCCTTTGTATGATAAATAATTGCAGCATTTCAGAATACTGGAATTTCTGGGAAAAACTGTTGTATCTGATTTAGGGACGATTTAGCATTTGACACAGCAGTACTAAAATACTGCTGTGCCTTAGTACTTCAGCTGGGAGAGAATAAATAAGAAACAAAGCAGGGGAAGAGACTTGAAAGACAAGAAGGAGGAGGAAACATGAGAAAAAGTAAAGTTTCATTTTTTTACCTGATCACTGGGCTCCAGTTTCTTTCCTTTCAGGAACCATTCTACTGGGATTCCCTCATAAGAGAGTTCGCAATCGAAGGTTGCTGATTCCCCAGCTGTCACTGTTACATCCTTGAGAGGTCTCAGCAAGCCAATTACTCGAGCTTGGTAAGGAGAAGACATAATTTTTAGATTAGTCACTTCTACCCAAGAGAGAGCTGCTGCCCTTATGTACTAATCTCCATGGTGGCTTCCCTCAAGAGAGCCAGACATCGCAATGCTGCTCTTTAAATTCCCTAAATAGAAGAGGCCACCCTGGGTTCTTAGGGGAGGGCTGATCACCTACAATTTCCTATTTGCAGAGCGTGTTTCTTTAAATTGAACAAGGTCAGCAGGAAAGTTGCTCTGCATCTGTCTCCTTGCCAAGCCTTGCATGCCTGTTGCTAGATAAGGCATGTGTTTCCAAAATAGCGAGGGCTAGGATTGGAGTGGGAAACAAGTGGTCTTCAGCCATGTAGTCTGTCCCTGTCCATCAAGCTCTTAACCCTATCCCCAGATGTCACTGTTATCCTATCCTTTCCAGCTAACGTGACACTTCGATGCAGCAGAGCCTTTGCTTGCAATATTTGATTTCATAACAGCATGTATGATGCCAGACTATTAAGCAACCTTCAAGGCCATCTCCTTAATTTTATTTCTCCTATGTGAATAAACGATATATAAGGTTAAAAACACATAGGACATTCCTTAACAAAAAAAATTAAGACAACCTAAGTAACTAATCCCTTAGCTGCTGTTTTGGAAAGGATTGCTGTGGGTTCCATACAGTATAAAGATTTGCCACCCATTCCAAAGATGCAGTGAGTACCATGTTTTCACTTAATTAATAAATTAATTACAGTTTAAAAGACACTCACGTTTCACTCGAAGGTGAGCACCAGACTTGGCATTTGCTGCTTGAAAATCTACTCCACCAGCTTGATCTAAGCGTACATTGTACAGTGTAAGGAAGTGCTTTTTTCCTTCCTCCTTGATTTCACATTCCTGCAAAAACAGAATTGAAATAGTTTTTTCAGTATCTTTTTTGTACTGCTCACCAAAAGAGCCCCTCCTTCTCATACCATGAATCTGTTTTCTTCTACTCCATTCACAACTCTTGGGCCCATGTGAAATATACCCTATAAACATTCATTCATAGGTCTTTCCTTTCAAAATCTCTTAATACAGTTGGAAAGAAAGGGGAAGAGGCAACACATTTCTGCGCTGAGTAGTAAATATATAAATATATATGTAGAACAGTCAGAGGCCTAGTTCCCCCATGGGAACTAGAAATTGCTTAGCTTGTGCTGTGACCTATCCTTGAGAAGACCGTTCCTTCTTTTATTGAGACAGTGATTTTCATGACATTTACAATCTTTCTGTATTATTCACATTTATGCCATTACATAGAAGCCAGATTATTGCCAACTGTGATTGTATTTTTCTTTATTTTCCAGATCTTTCCAACAAGGAGTTTATAATATTTGATTAAGCTCTATACCATTTTACTCCAATTTTAGCTGTCACAGAAATGCAAAAGAGTTTGGAAATGTGATCTACATCTATTTAAACCAAATATAACTCAAAACCCACAAGAAAAAAYATGAAATCTGATGTTTGTATTTTTAAATTGTGTTTGAGGGAATGCCTCAAGGTCTTTGCACTTTGGATACATGATTGTTAGGTATTGTTAGCAACACAGAATGTACCATTTTATAGAAAAATCATTTATTATTTAGCTATTTTGGATTACATTTGTACTACATTTAAAACATTATTTATTAAAAAACCGACTATTTTTAATATAGTGACTCTTCCTGAAAGCAGGAAATCAAATTTAGTTTCTGCAGTCACCTTCCCTCATACTCCACTTCCCTGCAAAGTGTTGAGACACACATAAAAAATATAATGAAATATTTGCTTACAGCTGATTCAGTCAGAGGTTCTCCTTTTAGCTTCCAATTGCCATGGACACCTTCCTCAGAGATTTCGATATCAAAACGGGCAGTCTCTGTCTCAATCACCTCTACACTGTATAGTGGTCGCACGATCTCAATATCCCGGTCTGGAGAAGAAAAACACAATTGACTCCCTCAGTTTCTAGCAGATCCCAAAAGACTTCTACCAAGCAGCCCATTAAAACAGCCATACCTTCAATGTCAAGTTTAGCAGAGGTTTGGTCGGTACCACAGTCACAAGTGTACTGTCCAATGTCTTTCTTCAAAGCTTTCTTGAGAATAAGGATTCTCTTTTTGCCATCAGCCTTAATAACAACATTCTTTGATGCAGTAATTGGCTTGCCATCCTTCATCCATTTCACTGGGGCATCTGCTTTGCTGATTTCACATTGTAAGATTACTTCATCTTTCTCCACAGCAGTGTAATCCTGCAGCTTCCCAGTGAAATAAGGGTCTCCCTCTGCAAGAAAAAGTTAAGATATATTTCAGTCTGAAGTTTTAGTTTTCTAGAATGAACAACTCATTTCTACCATAAAATATATTTCCTGTTTATATCCCACAAGAAGGATTAAATATAGTCCTTTTTCACAGTTCTGTAACAAAAAAGAAAACAATAAACACCTAATAAATTATTCAGGGAATTACTAATATTATTGACAACATTCTTTTGATGCTCTAGGAGTTTTAGAGCACTGCTTTAAGTATGTACTTACTAACTTTGCAACTTTGCATGAAATTTTGATGTTTTTGTAATCATCCTTTGTGAATAGGTAAATGGAGACTCAAGGAAGAAAAACAAATTGTTAGATTTTCAAAATCATAACTTAGATTTAGGTCAACCCCAAGACCTTCTGATTACTAATTTTTATTAATAAAACTCTTCTGATAATATACATAAGGTAAATTTTTTGGGGTATTCTTACCAAGAACAGTGAGTTTAGCTTCTGAGGATTTGCCCATAGCTTCCACTTTTATCTGAGAAGTATCATCAATAGTAAGATCTTTGATTGTGAGTGTGTGGAATTTGCCATCATCTGTCATTGAAACCACTTTGCTGGTATGTAATCGTTGGTCATTCTTGAACCAGACCACAGTGATATTTTCATGGGAGAGTTCCACATTGAACTCTGCAGTTTCTCGCTCCTTCTTTGTTACATCCTTGAGAGGAGTGATGAATTTCAGGCGGATACCTATAACAACAAAACRTGTCATAATGTTATCAATAGAAACTATGCAAGTATATGATGCAAAACTTTCCTAGAAAGACAAAGTCTAACAAACCTTCAATAATTAGCTTGGCACTTGTTCTTTTATCCTCAGCTTCAAATGTGTATTTTACTTCATCCTCAAAAGCAACAGATTTAATAATCAAAGCATGCTTTGTTCCGTCTGAAATGATTTCGAATCTTTCATCAGGAGTGATCTCTTCTGTTCCTTTCAACCAGCGGAAAGTCTTCGGCTCTCTGGATACCTCACATTCAAACTTAGCTTCATCCTTCTCAAAGACTTTCACATCACTTAGTGGAGTGATGAAGATAAGAGGCAGTTCTGAAATCAAAGAGGAGCTTTTTCAGATCAGTTCATACAGTGCTTTCTGACACTAGATTTGTTCTGATGCCCTGAAATACACATGGGAATGTTGGTGAAGTGCAGACTGTACCTTTCACTTTCAGATTAGCAGCACTTTTAGCATTGGCAGCTTGGAAAGACACCTCTCCAGTCATATCAAGTTTGCAGTTATGAAGGACAAGAATATGCTTCTTCCCATCTTCAATGATTTCACAGTCCTGGTGATAAAGAAACACACACATCCCACCACAAATATTAATATTCTAAGAAACCACTAAGAAAACACTATTATTAATYATGTTTTTCTACTGGAAATGATGGTCTAAAAATAAAGAAGAATTCTTACAGGTGAAGGCGTTAGGGTTTCTCCTTTTAGCTTCCATACAGGATGGATATCAGGCTCAGAAATTTCTATTTCAAAGCGTGCTGTTTCACCAACAAATACTTCCACTCCATACAGGGGGCGCTCCACTTTAATCAAGCGAGCTGAAAAAAAATAAAAGTTTGCATCTCTGTTTACTCACAAATTGTATACCATAGAAATGTAATATTGGAAAGCACCTTAAGTCTCTCCCTTTTCTTTCTTTTGGGCATTCAAATGCTATGACCAGTAAATGTTTATCTAACCTCTTCCTAAAAAGCAGCAAGGGTAGTCTACAGCCTCCTTCCATGTCTGAAAATGTAGTTATTTTTGGAAAGAATAGTTTTCCTAATAATTTACCCAGATACCTGTTATAGTGAACTAAACTGTTTTTATTTCCTGATGGTAACTGGACAGAGAGAGTAACTCTCTCCAGTAATAGCCAAATTTATTGTCTCTTGTAATCACTGTTAATAACATTAAATCTAGATATTTCAGCCATTCATCATAACAGCATGCTTTTCACGGGTACATTTTTGGTCTTGCTTTCTGGAGAGTGTCTGTCTGTCTACACTGGTTTACAAAGGTTTTGCTATTTTCCCTTAGTGCAGACATGATTACTTACACTCCACGCTGATATTGGCACTTGTCTTGTCGGTTCCACAGTCACACTCATAAACACCTTTGTCACTCTCTGCAGCCTTCTTGATCTTCAGGATACGGCGCAAGCCATCAGTTTTTATGGAAATTCTGTTGGAAGCTATTAGTTCTTCACCATCTTTGTACCATTTTACTGGCACATCTTTGCTAAGTTCACACTCCAGAGTAATATCATCTTTCTCTACAGCACTGTAGTCTTGTAATTTCACAGTGAAATATGGATCGGCCTCTACAAAAGTCATAGTGGATAAGATAAATTAGTTATACAAATATACTAAAACGTTAATATTTTGTCACTTGCTAATTATAGAAATGGTTAATATTTATCCTATGGCAGATTTTAAATTATTTTTGTAATTACCTAAGACTTTCAGGTTGGCTTGTGTGTTCAAGTCCTTGACTACGGCCTTTATTTCTGAGATATCATCAAGTGTTACTTCTCTCATTTCTAGTTTATGAACTTTGCCTTCTGAAGTAATCAAAACTGTTCTGCTTGTGTGAAGTCTCTTGTCATTTTTGAACCATTTCACAGGCATGTCTTCATGAGAAAGCTCAAACTGAAAGTGGGCTGTTTCCCCCTCTTTCACTGTTTGATCCTGCAGAGGTGATATGAACTTCAGCCTCACACCTGTAATGCAGACACATAAATAAAATGAGAAAAAAGGCTAATGTAGTCCTGAAAAATATATTCTTTATATATTTTTTGTTGTTGTTCTTTTGTTCATGAGAAAATACTTGCCTTCCACAAACAGTCTTGCGGTGCTCTTTTTGCCATCAACTTCAGCAGTGTATTCTCCCTCATCATCAAACTGTGAATCATTGATAACAAGAATGTGCTTCTTTCCATCTGCAATGATGTCAAATTTTTCTCCAACCTTGATTATATCAGTGCCCTTAGACCATATAACATTGGCCTCTCTGGTAAGGACACATTCAAACCTTGCTTGGCGCTTCTCAGGAACAGTGACATCTTTCAGGGGCACAGCAAAGTCCAATTCGATTTCTGGAAGCAAAAGACAACACAGCATTTGTAATGAACTCCAAGTGAACTCTGTCTAAGCTGGTGTCACACCCTGTGGGACATTGTACCTTTCACTGTCAGGATGGCTGTAGTGACAGCGTTCAGGGCCTGGTAAAGGACTTCGCCAGCTTGCTCTAACTTGACTTTGTGTAAGGTTAGGAAGCGCTTTCCTCCTTCAGCTTTGATTTCACACGTCTGGAGAGATGACAGACTTGGTTAAATACAAATACCAACATAATGCAAATGCCTTGCTGCTATGTGCTTTTAATAAAGTGATTTTCATAAACATTGTATACACAGTAAAGAGTCAGGTAGGAAGAATGAAATTGCTTTTCAAGGAAAGTTAATACTTTGACTCAATAATTAAAATGTGGAATACATTTCTTCAGCATTCCACAGAATTCTTCAGAATGTCAGAATCATTCCCACAATGTATGTAGGATATTTCTATTATTGCTTGAATTATGTGCTGTAATACCTTAAGAAAATGAAGGCCTTCAAAACTTAGCTTTTATAAAATATAATCCTTACTTAGAGAATCATTTTTTGAATCATATATTCTGGACTGAGTAGCAATGACAAGTTTTAACATAAAGGTAAAATTCAAGGAACTTGTTCACAGCATTTAATTTAAATAAATTGTGTTTTAAAACTCAAGGATGCTTACAGGCGAAGGTCTCAGGACTTCTCCTTTCAGCTTCCATTCACCAGGAATATCATCTTCAGATATTTCTGTATCAAAGCTTGCTGTTTCCTTCTCATAAACTGTAACATCCTCTAATGGCTTCAGAAGCTCAACTTCACGTTCTACAATGCACAAATAAACACATTTATTATTAGATCAAGTTTTGATAGAGCTTTAATAAAAATTCAGGTTACCTTTAATGTTTATTTAGATGTTTTTCAACACTGGCCTACAAGATGATTAAATATAATCCAAATAAAAGCTTCCTTACCACCAAGGGTCAGTTTAGCTGGGTATCTGCGACCTTCAACTTCCACTGCATATTCTCCAATATCAGCAGGACCAGCATTCTTGATTTTCAGGAAAATTTTATTTCCTTCTTTCAATATTTCTGTCTTGTCAGTGGGTTCAGCAGGGATTTCCTCATCTCCTTTGAACCATTTAATATTTGGCGTATCCTTGACAATGTCACAGCTGAAAGTAGCTGTTCCTTTTGGTTTAACATGCTGGTCTCTTATGGGTTTTACTAACCAGTCCCTTATAACTTCTGCATGACAAAAAGTTAGACAAGAAAACAGCTTAGAAGACTTTTATTACAAACAGACATGTCATAAAAAAGAAGAATAAAGAGAACTAAGAGATTTTGTACTACAACAAGCTTTTAATAGCTGTAAAAATCTTATCTGTCCACTTATACTGTAAGACAATGAGAAAAGGTTTTCATAATTTTGAAGTAGCCCAAATATCCTCGAGAGAAAAAAGAACGTGATTTTTGTTACTTACCTACTACCTTAACACAAGATGAGCATGACAGTTCAGAGTCTTCTACAGTAACAGTGTAAGTGCCAGCATCAGCATCATCTGAATCCGTGACTGTGAGGGAATGTGACAAACCAATAACACCCAGAGCAAACTTCCCAGGCTTGGCTTTGATGATTTTGCCATCCTTTCTCCAGACCACATTTCTTTCTTTGTTAAGCTCACATGTTAAGTACAGTGGCTGGGTTTTAATGACAGTCACCTCCTCTTCAAGGGTTTTCACAAACCGCACTGGGAGTTCTGTGGGAAACAAATTATTTTGATTTGCCTCCTTTATACATGGAACATGTGATGCAGAAAAACCTTATATAATATGTGTAGTGATCGAGGGAAACAAAAGTATGCATCTACCAACTACTGTAAAATTACAAAGCACCAGTTCTAGTTTTAGGAGTGGCTAGCCTATTGATAAATTTGAAACAGGGAATAAATACCTTCAACAATAAGTTTGGCTGTAGAGGTCTTCTCTTTGTTCCCCAGTTTTAAGACACAAGTGTATTCACCAGCATCAGACAGCTGGACATCAATAATATGCAGCTTCCTATCTTTGCCATCAGCAATAAACTTGTGTTTTGGACTCTCTCGGATGTTGCTTCCATCTTTCATCCAGCTGGTAATTGCAGTGGATGGTGAAATTAGGACTTCAAAGATTGCAGAAGACCCAACAGACTCAGCTTCCTTTAGCACTATATCTTTCATCTCCTTGACAAACTTCAGTGGTACAGCCTTGAGTTGGTAAGTAAACGGAGGCTCTTCAGGAGGTTTTTCACCACCACTGCCTGGCCTGAGTTTCCTTCTTTCTGCATCTGCTGGTGAAGGTGTCTTCTTGGCTGTAATTCAGATTCAGAAATTAATAAACTAATCTTGATTAATTGCTTTTGATTGTAGGCTGTGCTGATTTTGTTGGGGGAGATTTAACAGTCTTCTAAGTAGCTAGTATGGGGCTATGTTTTGGATTTGTGTTGAAGGCAGTCTTAATAATACAGAGATATTTTGGTGATTGCTGAGAGGCTCTTGCAGAGCCAAGGCCTTTTCTGCTTCTCATACAGCCCCACCACTGAGAAGGCTGGGAGCTCACAAGAAATTGGGAAATGATACAGCCAAGAAAGCTGATCCCAACTGACCAAATTGATATCCTACACCATATGGTGTTATGTTCAGTATACAAACCAGGGAAAGAAGAAGGGGGGGGAGGAGGGGGCACTCAGAGTTATGACATTTGCCCTTCAAGGGATGGAAGGACATCCTGACATCCTGCATATGGGTGAATATCCCATATTATATCCCATAAATATCTCATATCCCATGAGCATATCCCTGCTCAAGGGAAGCAGTGAGTGAATTCCTTACCTTGCGTTGCTTATGTGCTCTGCTTTTGCTTAATCTGTGAGTTTTCTCACTTTTACCCTTCTTATTCTTTCCTCCTTCCCACCATAAGGGAGTGAGGGAGCTGCTGTTTGGGGCCTGATTGCTAGCTGGAGTTAGACCATGACAAGGTATTGCTTGTAATATCCTACCTTTGACTGGACTGATGCCCTTCGGAGATTCTTCTTTTGGTGGCTTGGCCTCTGAAGTAGAACAGCAAGATTATTAGAAATGTAGTTAAATAAACATACTCACTAAAACTAAGACAAGTATTTATTTCATATATCAGATTTTTTCTTTTTTTAGTTACCTACRTGGAAAAGGGGAGGAAAGGATATAAACATATCTCTATTTTTATAGAGTGTATACTGTCTAGATCTCAATAGTAAGTTCAATATCCTGAAATATGGGAATGACCTGTTCAGCAGCAGAGCCTAACAGGCAACTTAAAAGCTCCTATTTCCTTTTTGTGGTGTCCTCCCCACAATTTGTAAAATTCTGTCATTCCTTGACAAAATAGTTAAGTGTCTATTAAAATTATATAAGGTTGTCTTTTTTAAAAAAAAAACCACACACTTTTACTAATGAACACCACAAAAATATAAGCTGTGTAAATTAAATATATGTTTCAGGACAATGCAGTACTTTTACAAGTGAGGGATGTCCTGTTAGTAACATAATTCGTGATGAATCGTCACAGACTTTTGAGAATATTACCTGTGCTATGAGGCCTCTGGTTACCTTTTTGTGAAGGGAAATATGAAAGATACTTTTAATGGGAGAATGATATGAATGAAATGCAGGACAGATTTTGCTGCAGTGGATGGAAAAATGAATACTAGAAAAAAAGTGTGAGCTTTCCTGGGAAGACAATGGCACACAGAACGATTCATGAAGTCTCAGAAAAGTGTAAGACTAAGACAATGAACAGTGATCACACAGTTGTGTGTACAGACAGGTAAGACAAACATGTGAAGAGTGGCTGAATGCCAGTAAAGCCAGCTGACAGACTTGATGGAATTGCGAATGGTGTTACTAAAACACAATGGCAGGTGGCAGTCTCTTGAAGCAAATGGTACAAGCACTTCGTGGAAGAATTTGGCATCAGTCTTCCTCACCTCGCTTTGCATGAGACTTTGCTGGAACATCCAGAACCTCACGTGATTCTCCAGGTGCATCCAAATCCTTATTTTCACTCTCAGGTCGAGTGGCCTGCTCAGTCAGGTGAGCAGCTTCTGATTTCTGGTATTCTTTCCCTCCTTCTGCTTTCTTTGAAGTTATTACCTTACCTATGCTTGAGGAATGAGTATCTTCTCCATTTGCAAGGATTCCTTTGCTTGATGATACTTTGTCTATGAGCTTTCCCTTCTCTTTTTTCATGGTACCAGATGTGCTTTTTCCAATGCCATGTTCAGATGATGCTTTTTCATCTGATATGCCTTCTGTAGATTGCTTTTCTTCAATTTTACCTTTTCCGCTTTTGTTAGCCAGAGTTTCTTTATGTTCATCCTGAATGGTATGAACTTCTTGAATTTTCTTTTCATCTTGACTTTGCGGTGGCCGAATAGCAACCTTCTTTACTGACTCAGATATGATTCCCTTTTGATGTTCTGTGGAAACTTCACTTTCCATTCCTCCTATAATCACTGTATCAAATTCTTTTTCCACAGGCAGACTTTCAGGGGCATTTGACAGCCTAATTTTGCCTTTTTTTAGGTGGGTGCTGAAGATAGTTTTTTCTTCCTTCTCTGGTAAAATCTTCTTGCCTGTCTTTTTATCACTTAGGAGTGCTTTCTCAGTCAACAATTGTCCTAAACCCTCCTCATAATGAGGTTCTTTCTCTGTAGAGCATTTTTCTCTTGCTTTAATTTCTGCTACTTCTGACTTAAGAACAGATGGTTTAAAGATGATGTGAGGTTTTTCTCCAGGAACCTCCTCATCTTCAGTGGGGTGTTCTAGGTCAACATCTTTTCTCAATCCTGGCTGAGCCTCCTCAGACAGGTCTAAGGAATGTACTTCTGCTGATGTAAAATCCAAATTCTTACCTTTCTCATCATCTTGAATATCTTCCATTTTCTTCGCTTCTTTGTTAAGAATCTTATCTATAGGAATTTCAGGTACTGTGCTACCAGATTGCTTCAGCCTCTGAATTTTACTTTGTATGCCATGTCCCTTCACGGATTCACCAAGAGGAATTTCATCTTTCTCTAGAGTAAAACCTCCTCTCTCATTTTCATTTCTAAGCTGGGAAGTTTCAGCTATGTCTGCCTCTATGATATCCTGTACAAATGGAGTTTTATCCTTAATATGAAATTTTTCAGGTTGCAAACCTTTTTTTGATTTTTTCTCTTTTCCTAGAAGTCCTTTCTGGTCCCTCGGCTGATCTGGCTTTCTGGGTTTAGGTACACAAGTTGATTGAATTTCTTCTTTTTCATGGTTGGGAATCTCTCCTTCATGAAGAACACTAAGCTTTTCAGAGACCTTCTCTATGGCATCCTCCTTATGAACAAGCAATTTAATTTCATCCTCTTTTTCTTCTCCAGAATCTCTCTCCACATGTTCAGATGTTATAGAAATCAATTTCACTTCCTTATGAGGTAGTGGTAGTTCCTCCTTTGTGTAAGTAATGTGAYCCATTTCAACTTCTAATTTCTCACCTGTAAGAGTAGTCTTTCCTGAAACTACAGACATCATTTCTGGTTCCTCTTCCTCAGAAGACAGGACAAAATATTTAAGAGATACTTTCTCTTGTTCCTCTGTCTCTGAATTCAGTATTCCACCAGCTGTTTCCAGTGAGATTTTATACTCAAGTGGCTCTATGGCCGGAAYTGTCTTCTTAGGACTTACTTTCTCTTTTACATGCAAGCCTTTTTCAACTGAAATCTTCTTCAACACAATTGACTCAGGCTTTTCTTCTTCCACGGGGGGCATTTTATCTCTATATTTTAGTACAGATGGTGCAYCAGGCTTTTCTGCAGCTACAAAGGTTTCATAGGTAATTTAGAGAGTAAAAATCCATAAGAATAAGAATCAGGAACAATACATTTAAGACAAATTTTASAAATATACCTGAAATAAAATGAACATAGAACACTTCTCTACACAACAGAAACTTAAAACACAACCACAAAAGAAAGGTAAGAACAGCATACATAAACAGAAAACATAAGTAAACCACTCTTAGTAGTGTCTCATTAGACMACCAGTTTAAATCCAGTGTAGGTTAAAAGTAGTAGAAATGACAGCTAACTTGTCACTGACACAAAATAGGTTAATTGTGCCACTGCAGACTACATCACCATATCAATGGCTAAGAGACATTAATGATTTGGCTTCTCAAATGCCCAAGATCTGAGCTCTACTGCCACATGACGCCCTTTGAATGGTGGGCAAGCAAAATGGACATCAGCTCTGCTGGTGGAGCACAGTGTTTCAGTTCTCTGAGTGTTTCAGAGGAAATGGAACCATCCCAGCTCTTTTTTTTTTTTCACAGTAGGCTTTTTTCCAGGGTCCTAAGCACAGCAGACAGAAGTATCAATACTCTAATTCTTCAACATCACTGTGAGTTTTCTCAGGGCTTCAATGACAAATCAAAAGCAGGAAACCAAACAACACAACAATTATTTAGAAACATGTAACTTCTCTTTGTCTACACAGAAAATACAAGATGCAATTCACATAGCACAAATCAGGACATGAGGAAGATCAAGAAAACARCAAAATATGCAAGTTTCATAGTAGGACAACAAATAAAGACACAYATATTACTATTCAGACAAAAGAGCACAGATTGGTCACCATAGTATATCAGTTTTTGGTTTAAATTAGATGACAGTATCTAGAATAACAAATACTTGAATAGGACCTCAAATCTTCCTGTAATGAATGAGTTATTGTACRGTTCTTCCCTCTTTTAATACTGAAGGTATTTAGGCATGTCAGAGAAAAACCTTCTAAATAGCACAGAATACATATAAATACCTGCTTTCTTTCCAACAACTGGAGCTGTCACTGGAGCAGTAACAGTGGGTTCTTCAGCTGGTTTTGGAGATTTTAGAGCTGCATGGGAGAAAAAAGTTTTAATAATTACTTTAAGTATGATATTCTTTAAAATGTTTTGTAGATGGTAGGAAAGTTCTATTCTTCTTAATTCTAAAGGCCTTTGCGTGGACACTTTTAGTATTCTGCTGCACAAGGTGCTGAATAATGTTGTCAAAGATGTGCTTTTGCCAAGAAAGGTTGGACCAGATTACCCATGAAGTCAYCTTCCAACCTGGTATTCTAGGATTCTATGAATGCCCTTTTAGCAAGATATCCCTGAATGGAAAATACTAGACACACAAGAAAGGCTTCACCAGTATTCACAACTAAAGAATTCTTACCTACTACAGGTTTAGGTTCAGGCCCAGGAACTGGGACAGATGCTTGCTTAGTTTCTGCCATTTCAAACACAGAAATTACAAGTAGGTTAGTTTACATTTTTTTGCAAACACATTGAGCATTAGAAGTTAGGATAAACAACACACAGAGAGCTAAATGAAGACAGAATTCATTGGTTTCTATTTTATTTTGCMAAAAAGCAAGAAATTACCTTGAGATTAACTCTTATAAAGCAAGATTGTAAACAATGAAAAAAGTTGACTTTTTCAAGCATTGAAGAATAAAGACAAGAAATCCAGAAGACTGCAAAATGGTTAATGAGGACACAGTAGTCATGACAGACTGGRGGACAGTAATGCATTATGTTAATATCGCATGATAATCAGCATTGAATATTGTTTAGTTGCTGCAGTAAGGAAAAAGAGCACCACACATCTGTACCTTTTGTTGGTTCAAGCACAGGTTTCTCCTCTTTTTTTATGGCAGGTATCTCAGTTTTCTTTGTAGGAATTTCTGGGACTTTAAAATAATATTTTTATTTTGTAAGATATATTAAAACACCTTAAATCCCTAAATAGAATACCCTCAAGTGTATTTAAAAGCTTTCATTGTTTTTACGTGTAAACAGTTTCAGATGTTCATAAAGTTTAGGAACATATATTTCTTAGAGTAAGATTWGAGTAAATTAGAAACTATAAATGGGTAAAAGGACACGTATTTGTAAAATGTTACCTAAAAAATGCTTGGATTAACTGTTTTGCTGTAGTTATATTTTTATCAGTATTATATAARATATTTTTAAAGCTCTTTTCTATATACAATGAAGATTGAGAAACAATCCCAAAATACAGAATTCAGACCCAAATATGAATGTCCAACTTGGTTGTGCATCCAGKCAAGACTTAAAATGCACAATTAGGCCAATGTAAGCTATCTTCTAAGACATCAGTTTCACTCCTGAACTTAAGAAAACACTACTTAATAGTAGGATTAAAAAAAAAAATCAATATATATATTTGATAGTAATCTAGTACCTTCAGGTTTCTTAATTTTTTCTATTGGTGTAGGTACTGGTTTAACTTCTGGTTTAGGCTCTTTTTCTGGTTTAGGTTCTTCCTCTTCAGGTTTCTTTTTAAGAACTTCAAAAGAAAAGAAATCTCAGTTTTTAAAGCACAGGCAAACAAAAGAATAAGACATTGAACAAGACAAAGATTAAAACATCAATCATAAAGAAACGAGAAAACAATAGATATAGCTCAATAGAAGGGGAAGATTTGTGTAACTATTCAAGATACTATTCTGAAAGTAATTTAAAATTCAAGTCATCTAAGGAAAAAAGACATTTATATTAAGAGCAGTCCATTTGAGAGAAAAGATTTTAATGTTTTTTTAAATGTWATTTTAATGTAAATCCTCAAGTATTGTATTTGGAGAGCTCAAATTTATATAATGTCTGTTTTCAATTTTATTGATTTCACTTGATTTTCTCCTCTCAGTTCTCCATCTTGGGTATGTAATGACAGTCTCATCTGAAAAATGGAGTATTATATTTTTTATGTTGTCTGAAATTTAAAGGTACAAGGTACACAAGCATGAATCATCCCTCTGTGGTATTTCAAAGAGAATTGGAGTTAATGCTTCATCTTTCTAAGCAACAGTTGAGCACAAAATGATTCAGAATGCTCCAGACATTGCAGGAAATGGGATGATGTCCAATCATACCATGGGGTTCTGTGATCTGTGTGGTACTTCTAAGAAAACCACGAAAGAGAATACACAGACCACACATGTAACTTTAATAACATTTACACTGTGGGCAGTGGAAGACTCTCAAGTCTAGTATAAAGAGATAAGAAAAACAGAACAGAGAGGGATAGGGAACTAGATTTTCATTGTTCTGCTCTGTTTTCATTACAGATCCTGGGCATCTGGGAGACTTTCAGGCTACCCCCTTCCTCCCTGCAACTACAACTGCTTTTCCCAAGAAACAGACATCAGATAGATTTATGCTGATCAGTGTTAAAATACTGGGTTTTTAAAAACAGAGCCAAGTTACTATACCTCTTTTCAAAACAACTTCTTCTTTTGGTGGGGGAGTAGGCTCAGGAATTACTTTGCGAGGTTTCTTTACAAGTCCAGGCACTTGAAAGAATATTGTTCCAGATTTTATTATAGGTTCAWAACAGCAGTAAGAGTTAACCAACATCTAGCATGTCCAAACACACAAATCAAATACTAGKCCACTACTGAATATTAAAATCAAAGGCTAAACTGTTGCTATTGAAGCCAATAGTTTTAATACATTTTCTATATCATTTGCATACAGCTGTCATCTAAGCTTATGTATAAAGAGAAAGTTTTCATACAAATAACAGAAGAGAAGTATGGTTTGAGAAAACTATAAAGGTTGTGCATTCAAGAATAATCATCATCATAACATTTTTATTTCCTTGTCCTCTTTCACTACAAGCTTATGTTACATATCTATTCTTAAGAGCTGTCTGTCTGTGATATTCATAAGGATCCACTTTAAGCTTGACCCAGCACTAAGAAGGAATGTCCACTGCTTAGCTTATCTTAAACTCCAGTACATATGAATAATATAAAGGCATACCTGTGAAGTGGCTTGCTCAATACATTATTCATTCCCTTCTCTAGAAAGTGTCCTCTCACAAAAATAAGTTACATTTCAGAAAAATGATAAACTAAGTGTGTTGAAACAATGGTCTATACATTTAAAGAGTACTTTATTTTTTATTTGTATCTAAGCAGAAAACCAAAGTGAGCACCTACACAAGCGATAAAACTCATAAAAATTCACTTTTCTGTGTTTCTGTCTCTTACATCTCACAGATTGCATGATGTATGATTGAAGTGGACATAAATATAACACAAACACATATGCCCAAGATGGGGATGCATGTTGAGCATAATCTAACAYAGACAGTGTTTTGATATATTTGAGCAAATTAAACAAGAAGATACTAAGAACTACACCTTTGGGGTCATGAGAGGTTCATTTTAAGCTAGATTCTTATATTAGCTAGGTACCTTTAGCAGGTGGAGGTTCCAATTTCGGAGGCTCACCAGGTTTTGCAGYCACAACTTTCTTCCTTGCCTCAGGAGCTTTAAAGAAAATTATTTGAATTTTACAACACATATTAGACTCCAAAAAGAAAGGAGTTTTCTAAAAAAATCCAAACACCGCATTAATAGTATTGATGTAAAAGAAGGGGAAAAGCTGCAAAGCTAAGATCCTTGCTGATTAACTGTTTAGAAAAAGTCAGATGCTCTGTAGGAAGCACAATTGATCTGAAACCTGTGATCATGTAAAACCAGCAAATTATTGCTGGGGATTCTTTTCACTTGTAAGAATATGTTAAAGAGAGAAGAATTATGTTAAGGATAGAAGAATGTGTTAACTTGATTAAAATGGTTTTAATAATTTTTTACCTGTAATAATTGAAAAGAACCCATGTAAATGCTGGTAAAAAATCATGATGGACTGAGCATTAGTGAGGTGCACAATTAAAATATAGTATATTAGAAAGGAAATAAAAAAGACACAAAATTATAGTMTAAAAGCATGCTTTTCAAGGTTCATCAGTATAATTTTAAAAGATTGAGTCTCCACCATTATTTGTGGCTTCAGATGATTATACCTTTAAGTAGATCTTTTGCCAGTTTAATATCTTCTGTTGGAGCAGGAGGTGGTGGTGGCTTTCGCTTTTCAGGGATCTTCTTTTCAGGTTGCGGCACTTTAAATAACATTAGGAAGATTTAGAATAAATTTCCTATGATGGTGCTTATGAGAAGAGTAATACAAACCTAAAGACCACCATTTTCCATTTCCAGTGAAGCCAGTGAAAAATGTCATTGAATTAAATGGGAGCATGAAAGAGCCTTAGCTTACTGCTTTGAGGCATGCAAACAATACAAATATCCAAGCTGACTTTAAAAGGCAGGTTAATAACATGAGAACAAAAGTAGAAAACCAAATGATGGGAAGACTCTTGTGGACAAGAAACAAAATGAAAGCACTTTAAATATAATCTTCAGGTYGTACTTAGAGTTAAATGATCAGAAAAAATTTCCAGAACACAACAATGGAAGAATCACACAAAGACCTACAACATAGAGGTGACCTACAAGACACAGGCACATGTGTGAAAAATGAGAGGGCAAGAAAAATCTGCACATGATGATGATGATGATGATGATGATGATGATGATGATGATGATGAAAGAAAGGTGTGTGGCAGCCTCTAGGGAAGTACTTTGTATACCTTCAACTGGTAAAGCTTCTTCAACTTCTACAACTGGAATTTCTTCGGCTTCTTCAGGCTCAATCTCCTTTATGATTTCATATTCTTTAAAGAATATTGACAACTGGTCTAAGTTTTCAATTATAAGATTGTTTCATGCGAACAGTCATACATATATAACTAAAATCTACTTCAACAGACCCAGACAAATTACATTAGGATAAGTAATCATTCTATCTGTTATTTTTGCAGTTAATGCAAGATTTTGAAAACCATTTTCTTTCTAAGCGTAAGTGAAGATTGCGTGAAGGACAGAACTTTTTATGTATAAAATATAAGCTAAACATTAAATTTGTGGATGAGTTATCGTAACAGGAAAGAATAAAAATGTCAGTGCTCTCAATTAATTCAAGATTGTAATAGTAACATAAATACTAACRTTTGAGAGACTCCAATTTAGTGAGAATTTAATATTATCTTAAAAAGAGACAWATCCTGTGCAGGAACATATATTTTACTTCCAAATGTGAACATATACTAATGGATAAAAGAAATATTTACTGGTATAATCTAAAATATGAAGTGAACAACTTACAAACATTACAATGGGAGAAAAAGGAAAATGTCTACATTAGAGCTTATACTCAGGAGAACAGGACAAAGGATTGTTCTTAGAGTAAAATCTATGGTGGCACAAACCTTCACTTGGTAGTGATTCAGGTATTTTAGGAATAGGAACAGGTACTTTCTCCTCTGAGACAGGTTTCTTGGGTACCTCAGCCACTTAAAAAAAAATATTAGGTTTCTTTTATTTTTGTGCACATAAATGTACATATGAAACATAAAAAGACAAAGACATCTAGCACACACAAAATCACAGTAACAGTGGTCATAACCACAAAAGACTGTGCTCCAGTCTTTCTCAAGGCAGGCTACATTCAACTGACAAATTTTATAGACTCAGTTATGAATAAAGAAAGGAGAGAGAGTATAGAAAACATTTATTCTCAGGAGATGTCTCCTGGGAATATGTACCTTTGGTTGGAGGAAGCTCTCGTTTTTCTAATTGTGGCTTTTTAGGTGTTGTAAGACGCACTTTCTCTTCTGGGACAGTTCTCTCTTGCACTTCAGTTTCTTTAAAGATATTAGTAAATATTCATCTTTTTGAATATTAAGACACATATACACAAACAACAGTGAAAAGTGCAATGACTAAAAAAAGGAGACCATACAAAACATGAAGAATAATAAATTTAAGCAGCAGATTATTCATCTGGCAATGTATACATCAGTGAAACAAGGGGAAAGGTATTCAGAGAAGAAAGATAAGGAGATGTTCAGTTACTGATGTGTGTACCTTTAACTGAAGGAACTTTATGTTTTTTAAGGACAGGCACAGGTTCTGGTACTTTCGGCACAGTAACAGGCTCTGGTTTCTTGGGCACAGCCACAGGCTTCTTTGGTACAGCCACAGGTTTCTTTGGTACAGCCACAGATTTCTTTGGTACAGCCACAGGCTTTTGAGGAATAACCACTGGCACCTCCTCTTCTGCCTCTTCCTCCTCAATCACCTCAGGCACTTTAAAGATATTAGATCTGTTTACCTGACTGAGCTTAATGTCATGCACACAGACAAAATGACAAAACTCTGCTCTCAGCCCTCCCACAAGAGTGCAGGGGGCAAAGAACACTGAGCCCTGCAGCAATGTGCAGGGCATGGCAGGCTC
>JACDOX010000003.1:8803702-9224692 GCA_014549065.1 Cardinalis cardinalis
TATCAGCCAATATAATTCATGACGAATTTGTCATTGTAACATTTTTTAGGAAGTAGCATTTGATTTATCATCACCATCTTTTTTCTTTTTCCCTATCAATTATTTCCATTCTTCACACCTCCTCTTAACTCTCTGTGTTCCACAGTTCCTTTCATTTTAATTCTATTGTAGAAATGGATGTACTTTACTTCTCTCTTTTATTGGTGTTAATAAGATAATCACTAGATATATCCAGTCCTTTGCTAGCAAAAATTCCTCATGTACATTGGCACTATCTCACTTTTAAAGAGGTAGAGAACTTATTTTGCTGCTGTCATCTATTAGAAGCTTCAGGGATGCAATGTTTTCCTTTTTAAAGACTTATTTTCGGGCTCTTCTTCAGAAAAACATGCTATTCTGTTTAAACTAAAGAGTCAGTGAATGTTAATTCTYAAACTTTACTAAATGTTCAGTAAGCTAGAGATATTTTTTCAAGGAATTAAATGTAGTTTTTCAGCCGTATTTTTGACAGTACACATTGCACTTCATATTTCTTAGGCACCTATCTCTGATCACCATCAAAAATTARTTAAACCGAAGTCCAGAAGAACATGGTTTTTTTTCTAATGATGACATTTATAGTGACCTGTACCTTTGACTGGCGGTGGTTCCGGTTGTTTGGGTACTGCAACAGGCATCTTTTCTTGTGGGACAGCTTTCTTGGGTACCTTGAGCACTTTAAAGATATTATTGCATCTTAATTTCACAGTTAAAYTAGTAGGAAAGATCATAAGACTCAGTCAAAGAGTTTAGATATTTTTAAGCATAGTAAAGTTCCTCTAGCAACTGGCTGGTTAGTCATGCACAAAGATTGGTCCAGGAGATGTTAAGGGTCAAGGACAAACAACAAATCTTACACGAAAGAAGGCATAACAAATGAAAATATTAATCAATACAGAAAAATAAAAAGCACCTCTCTCCAGAAGAAATACCTTTAGCTTCAGGAGGTTCTGGTTTCTTTGGCACAGCCACAGGCTTCTTGGGCACAGCCACAGGTTTTGGGGGAACGACCACTGGCGCCTCTTCTTCTGCCTCTTCCGCCTCAATCACCTCAGGCACTTTAAAGAAATTAGATCCATTCACTTGACAGAGCTTAAGGTCAGCAAACAGGCAAAAGCAGGAAAGGAGCAAAGTGAACACTTGACGGACTGCCAGGGTGTCCTCTTGAGCCAATCACTCCTGCTTAAGGYGGACAAGCCACAAAGAGCCCAAGTACGGGCTTAGCGAGAGGGGGTTTATGGAAAACCCCACCCTCTCTTGTGGGGAGTGTGCAGACACACAGAGATACAAAATGACAAAACKCTGCTCTCAGCCCTCCCACAAGAGTGCAGGGGGCAAAGAACACTGAGCCCTGCAGCAATGTGCAGGGCATGGCAGGCTCTTGCAGGACACCACCCTATACCTTCAGCTGGAGAGACTTCTGGCTCTCCAGGCTCAGCAACTGCTGCCACCTCTTCTGCTGCTTCCACCTCTTCCTCCTCTTCCAGGACCTCAGCTTCAGGCATCTCAGGCACTTCAAAGATATTAGTGCATTTCATTTTACATAGCTGAGAGGACATGGCAAGAAGGAACAACAGCCAGGGCGACACAGACACAGAACATCACAGCAGCCAGCTCAAACCCTCACACACCACGCAGCAGCATCCCTGTCCCAGCACACACAGCCTTGACAGTCTCAGTCAGGGAACAGAGACAGGCCAGGAGAAGGTAGGACAAGGCTTAGGAGAAGAGGATTCAGTATGTTCTGTGTTAAGTTATCCAAGAAGACAGGTACCTCTGGSTGCTGGAAGCTCTGGTGCTTTGGCAGTGGGCACAGGGAGCGTTTCCTCACGAGCAGCCTTCCGGGGCACCTCAGGTGCTTCAAAGATATTAGTAGCAGTCAGTTTTGTACACACAACAGGAGGAYGCACAGTGACATGCAGACTGGAGATGCACTCATGAACAGAACCAAAGTGGTCTCACAGCATCAATCTCTCTCTCTCACTGGCTCACACACACAAATCCCCACAGGGCAGAAATTTCAGGAAATCACCAATGAACAGAACAACAACAGACATCAGAAATAACATGTAAGACAATAAGGACAGTCTCTTTTGGACTGATGCACAAAGCCACAGGTACCTCGAACTGCTGCTGGTTCTGGCTCTTTGGGCACAGTTACAGGTCTAGGCTCTTCCAAAGCACCTTTCTTGGGCACCTTGGGAACTTCAAAGATATTAGTGTATTTTAGTTTTGTGGGCACTGCAGATGGCTATGTAACAATAAAGCAATCAGTAGTAAATGCACGCAGTCTTTTTTGAGAAAGTGCTGTGGTTACATTCAGCCATCAGCTCTGCCTTGCTTCCAACCCGTGGAACGACCAGGGTGTCCAAGACATYCCACAGGAGATGGGAATGCTGTGTGTGGTCTTTGTTTCTTGGTCAGGGTGGAAATGTAGAAAAKAWATCTGGCTTCTTAGTAACAGATGATCAGAGATTTATTTGTGGAATCCTACTGAATTTGTCTACTAGCCATGTTTCATGAATGACTGTGTTCTGTGCTGGTTTAGTCAGTCATTGTCATATTTTTACTTGCCCTTTTACTATTACTATTTTTATCCTTCAAGTTGACTTCACCTTTCTTTTTCCATCTCTGCATTTTCCCCCTCTTCTTTAAATTCTCATATTTTTCCTCTGTCATCCCCTGGCTTTCATTCTAATCACTAGATGTTGCTTATTACTGTTTCCTCTTATATTAATTTCAGTTTTTTAAAAAACTAYATTATCACTTTGAGATGGTACTTCATTTGAGGAATGTCTTTGTATTTCAGAGGGAGAGAATCTGATGGCAGAAGGAATGTTTTTTCTGGCCAGAGCTTGGGAGTTCTAAAGGAAATTAAATGATGCATCACTGCATCAATGGATAGTGTGTTCGGTTTAGTGTGTCTTCAGTAATTTTTTTGTATTTCAATTATAAATGCTTTTTTAAAGGCTCACTGTCTTACATGCTGACAGTAAGTTTACAGTTCTTTCATGGTAYTTATACAAAGTAACAACTTTGCAAATCCCATAGTTGAAAATGTTAATGTATGACCTGAATACAGACAAATTAGAAATACCACTTTGAAGAAGATATTCTGCTCTGTGATACAGATACATAGAGATATTTGTGATTATTTTGCTCTATGTACTGAAACTGCTACTCTCTGCTGAAACCTTTAGTCTCTCTCTATTTTGTCTTTCCTCATAGAATCATCAAGGTTGGAAAAAAATTTTAGAATCATCAAATCTAACTGTAAATATAACACTGCCTAGTCCCACTAAACCRTGTATGAAGCCATCCCTACTAATAATGTGAACAACTGTTTACAAACTCCTTCTCTTGCATCTATAAGATTTTGGCATTTTTTTGGTAGGAGGATAAACAGGAATTTATAATATCTGCTTGATATTACACAAACCCAGTATAACAAAAGTTTGCATGGTTTAAGTTGAGAAAAACATTTCACACCCCTGCACAGCAATTATATTTGGCACATTTCTCCTACATTTTTGATATCAGAGTATACAGTGAAACATCAATTTAAACTGAGATTAATTTAAAATAGCCCTAAAAAGCAAATAACATCCTTTCTTATGGTGATAATAGYGATGACATGTACCTTTAGGAAGTGAAGCTTCTGTTTTTTTAGATAGAGCAGGGGGCACTTTCTTCTCTGGAGCAGTCCTCTCAGCCATCTCAGGCACTTCAAAGATATTAGTGCATTTCATTTTAGAGTTACAAYAAAAGTCAGTATTAAATACAAAGACTGAAACAAAGAGGACAACAGACATGTTTTGAAGTAATAATTTAGAACACACTCATAGTCAGTGTGAGTATCTTTTAAAACAGATCAAAAATGACAGACARAACAAAAGAGGTTAAAATACTACTTAAAAGAAGATTCAGTGTGATTGTCAGGTATTCATGATAACACATAGCTTTGACTGATGTAGGTTTTACTTTTTTCAGGAACAGATAGACAAATTTTCTTTTCTGAGACAGCTTTTTGGGCATTGCATGTTGTTTGAAGATATTAGTACCTATTAGTTACATATATTAAGCTTTAAAATGAGCAGTGAAACAACATACTTGAGGGAAGGAAAAGAGATCCTATGCACAAGAGATACCTTTAGGCTGTGCAGCTGCACGCTTTTTAGCCACAACATGCTGCTCCTTTTCGGCCCCCTTGGCTGGTGGTGGTTCCTCTGGTGCCAAAATCAGCTCTGGCTTTTTGGATGCCACTTCAGGCTTTGGTTTTCGAAGAGGTGTAGAAGGCTCCAGGTTTTGGGGTTCTAAAACAGTTTCTGGTTCCTCAGACACCATGACAGGTTCTGGCACAAAAGGCTTTGATTTTCTGGACACTGCAGTAGGCCTTGACTTCTGGAAATCTGCAGCAAAGTCTGTTTCTTCAGCTGCCACAAACTCTGTTTTTTGGGTGCGCACAAAATGTTTTGTTTTGGGGGGCACCACAACACGCTTTGATTTTTGAGTTGATTCAACTGTCTCTGACTCCTCAGACACTACTATGAGCTCATATTCCTCAGGGGCCATAAATGGTTCTGGTTTCTGGGATTCTAGAACTGGCTTTTGTTCTGGGGGTTTCACACCATATTTTAGTTTTTGGGGTGGAACATCAGACTTGGGTTCCTCAGGTACCACAACAAATTCTTGTTTCTCAAGCACTACAACCTGGGCTAGTTTTTGGGATTCCACAGTGGGCTTCTGTTTTGGGGGCATCACGCCATGTTTTAGTTTTTGGGGCTCTACATCAGGCACAAGTTCTTCAGGTACCACAACAAGCTCTTGTTTTTCAAGCACTTCCACTTGTGCTACTTTTTGGAATTCCACAATGGGCTTCTGTTTTGGGGGCATCACACCATATTTTAGTTTTTGGGGTTCTACATCAGGCTTGAGTTCCTCAGGTACCACAACAAACTCTGGTTCCTCAAGCGCTACCACATGTGCTAGTTTTTGGGATTCCACAATGAGCTTCTGTTTTATGGGCGTCACATCATGTTTTAGTTTTTGGGGCTCTACATCAGGCTTGGGTTCCTCAGGTACCACARCAGACTCTGGTTTCTCAGGCACTATAACTCGCTTTGATTTTTGGGATTCTACAACAGGCTTCTGTTTTGGGGGCATCACACCATATTTTAGTTTTTGGGGTTCTACATCAGGCATGGGTTCTTCAGGTACCACAACAAACTCTTGTTTTTCAAGCACTTCCACATGTGCTACTTTTTGGAATTCCAMAATGGGCTTCTGTTCTTGGGGCATCACGCCATATTTTAGTTTTTGGGGTTCTATATCATGCTTGAGTTCCTCAGATACTACAACAAATTCTTGTTTCTCAAGCACTACAACCTGGGCTAGTTTTTGGGATTCCAAAATGGGCTTCTGTTCTGGGGGCATCACACCATATTTTAGTTTTTGRGGCTCTACATCAGGCTTGGGTTCCTCGGGTACCACAACAGACTCTGGTTTCTCAGGCAACACAATATGCTCTGTTTTTTGGGATGCTACAACAGATTCTGATTTTTGGTGTGTCAAAACAGTCTCAGGCTGCTCAGATGCCAGAACATGCTCTAGTTTTTGAACTGCCTTTACAGGCTTTAGTTTTCGGGCCACTCCAGCCACTTCTGGTTTTTGCGGTTCCACCTCTTGAGGCTTTGGTTTTGCGTGTCCTGCAATGGACTTTGGTTCTTGAGGAACTGGAACAGGTACTTTCTTTTCTGGCAAAGTTGTCTTGGTTGCTTTATGTACATAAAAGATATTAGTTCTAARTTTAACAGCTGCACAGACAATCATACCAAAATTAAGCCAACCATAAGACATAAAAAGACAGTTGTGATGAAATATTAAAACATATCAGGTATCAATCATTTATGCTGGCCTTTTAAAAGATTAGTCTAGAATATTTTGGCTTTTCTCTCTTTTCTCTCAAGAGTACATACACACACTCTGCCTCACAAAACTCATGCTCCCATATGGAAGTACACACATGCACTAATAATATAACTTAAGATATAAGCAAAAGCCATGATAATTGTCAACAGAATGGACAGGACAAAAGATATTAATTGCACTGCAGGCAATAARCTGAAGATTCTTTCAAGAAACATCAGTGATGGCATCTAGTTTTTCTTGGTGGAACTTCTGGTATTTCAATTGAATTGATAACTCCTCCTCTTAGCTACTAGAATGGGTACTTTGTTTTCTTCTCCTATTATAACTTTTAAATTATTAGCTGTGGTGGTTTTCTTGAACACAAGCAGGTAGAATAGCAAGAATATGCAAAACTAGTAAGAAGAACTGAAGAAGAATAATAGCAAGAATAACATACAGGCAATTCAGACATCCAATATTTGTGACTAGTTTTTTTTCAAAAACAATMATGTGTAACTATTTCACATATATATGCAGATAACTAGAACAAGCAGAATTTAGAATTTCAGGAAACAGAAGGCTTGGATAATGACATCTTAAAGAAAAGAGGAAAAACATTACTTTTTTATTTTATTAGTGTTGAGATTTACCTTCCTTTGGTGGGAGTTCAGGTTCTTCAGGTGYAGCCTCTGGTTCTGGGACAACCACAGGTTCTGGTATTTTTTGCACAGGTATTTTCTTTTCTGGAACAACTTTCTTCGGCACCTCGGGTTCTTTAAAGATATTTGTTTGTTTTAATTTCATGAATTTGAAGAATAGGAATTAAAAAGACAATCATAGGTCCAAAATAAAAAAAAATAGGTAACAGCATCAGAAAAAAGCCCACCCTTATAAACCCTTTGGTTGTTGGCTTTTTTTATATTGCTTTACACACAGTATTAGTAGCCACTGTCACTGGGAACTATTCACAAAGGAAGAAGACAACACAGTCTGTAACACTTATAAATATATTATATAAAGTACACAAAAAAAGCTACTAACACAAACATAAAAAAGGTAATATTAGATAAACAGATAAATGTTTCTGTGCAGTCTTATTACTGTTGAACATATACCTTTGGCTGGCGGAGGTTCTGGTTTTTTAGGAACTTCAATGTGTATTTTTTCTTCTGAAATCACTTTCTTGGGCACCTCAGGCACTTTAAAAAAAGCAGTTAATTTTATTTATGTCTGCAGTGTTCAGACATTAAGAAAAAGTAAATCTCAGGCACTTCTAAAGCATGAGTGGTTTTGGATGTGAATATGTAATTTCTCCTTTCCCTAGAGAAAATTCTCTCTGCTGCCTCACTGAGTTACAGATGCAAAAACTACAATTGAAACAAAAAAAAAAAAAATTATAAGACATCAATAGTAAAAGTAAATTACCATTATGTTAAAATGGTACCATAGAAAATTAARGGGTCTTATTTCCTTGCATACAATTTTAGTGGCTGGATGTTCTGCTGTCTTTGATACTTGAACTTAAACCTCTTCTGGGACCAGTTCCTTTGGTACCTCAGACACTCGAAAAATAGCAATAACTTTATACTGTCAGAATTTCATAMACACTAAAGTATAACAGCATATCTCAGTGAAAACACCAACTACAAAGATCTACTTTTTTCACTCAAAATATTTTCTCACTTGCAAAACTTTTGACAACAGAAGAAAATGCTAACAGAGGTCTTGAATACTCTCTTCTATATTGTTAAAACAAGAAAATAATTTTTTTTGATTCCGTGCTTTTGTCATAACGTCAGGTATCTTTAGCTAGTATAACTTTTAAGGTTTTAGGCACAGCAACTTTGATTTGTTTGTTCTACATCTACTTCCTTGGGTCCTTCAGGCCCTTTAGGAAACAGATTATTTTCAGTTATTATATAGAATTTTAAAGTTATGTTCAAAACTTTTCAGTAGAAATTGCCAAGRTTCTTAATAAAACCTCTGATTTGATTTGTTTATTGTCTTTTATAAGGTTATTTTATGTCTCTCTAAAGCCTCAGAAAACACCTCAGAGTCTTCTGGAGCTTCTTCTACATCAGATTATTTTTCCATTTTATTCAAATATCTCCCAAATCTCTATTTGACTGAGACTGACATTGTCTATTTTGTATTCCTTGTCACATTCTTCTATGTGAGATGACTTCTTGGTATMATTTTTTTTTGTCTCAAGTTTTCTTCTATATTAGATATCTCTATCACTCATTCTGTGCTCTCTTTTGGGGCTAGTTTTTTATTGTCAGTCAGGACTATTTCACATCACAGAGGCCACCTTTTCTCCTCTTAAGGTTTCTGCTTTTGTTCTCAAGTGTCAATCTCATTTCTGCTCAATATTTCTACTTCAATATTTCTAACACTGGTACAGATTACAACTATGATTCAAAAGAGAAGAATTTTAAACACAGTAACATATATAGAACAATATGGGCACAGAAAKTAAAAGTAACAGGAAAACACAAACAAGCAATCAGATAACTAATCTGCACAATCAAGATAGAGGTGCTTTTCCTCTTCCAAATTTTAGTTTTCTGTAGCACAACATACCTTTGGCTGGTGGTGGTTCTGGTTTTTTAGGAACAGCAGTGGCCACTTTCTCTTCTGGAATTTTCTTGGGCACCTCTGGCACTTTAGAGAAAACAGCATTCATTTTTTAAAATTAAAGCATTTAAAATATGTACATTGTAAGAAGAAAGAGGATCACAAGAAGCATATCAGAAGGAAAGATATAAAAAGCAAGGTGTCATGAAAAAAGTGTTGTTTACAATTACACACTAATTGGATTTTGAGAAATGATTTTTTCTATAAACTCTAATGCTCAAGAGAAAAATCTCCTCCTAGGACACTATTATTGATATATAAGCTTTAGGTAGTGTTACCCTTAGTATTTTAGATATAACAGTATTTATTGATTTCTTAGATACCTTGTACACTTTAAAGACATTAGTGCAGTTTTTAAAATTACAAAAATTAAACAWTCAATACAGAGACATAAGGCAAAACACATTGATATATAAGGATGTGACAAAACAAGTAGATGGATGAGGATGCTTTGACAACAGTTACAACTTCTGAGAAGTCTTCATTGTTCTACCCCTCTGGCAAAGAATAAGTTGGAAGTGACATTGCTTGGGATCTGTTGTCAAGCAGTTTTAGATTTGCTCTGCTCCCCATAAAGATGAAAACAAACTAAAGAAGTAATGGAAAAAGTTGAACTTCAATGAAATGCCTTTTRAATGTCATACATAACAGTTCTATGCTTGGCAGTGCTATGTGATAATGACTAGGGTGGGATAAGCAATGCTGCTTGAGGGTTGTTATGCCACTCAAACTGCCCATTCAGACAGGCTTTTAAAACACCTGAATGAATTGTAACAGCTGGTTTCTGTGCAAATTCTATTTCCATTCAAAATGAAATCAATTGACCTCTAAGTTTAACATGAGCAATGTGAAACAGAGGGATAGGATGTACTTCTTGCTAGTGTATGATCAAATTTCTGAGGCTGTATCTATAAAGTGAAAATGTTCTGTAAATCTCACTAGATGTTAACATAGCTGGGGCTTTTCTTATTTCAAGTCCTTTTCACTGGCCTCTGATACAATTTCTGGGTTATTATTGAGTGGAATAAATGATCAACTCAACTAATATTAAATGCTTTGACAGCAACAGTACAAGGGACAGAAGAAACTCGTAGAAAAAGAATGAAAGGATCTGCTGACCTATACCTTTGGCAGCTTCTGGCTTTTTAGGCAGAGTTTTTCTTCAGGAATACTTTTTTTAGGCAATTCAGACACTTGAAAGCTATTTACTGATTTTGATTTTATGAATTAAATACAACTTAAGAAACAGAAAATGGGACATATACAACATAAACAAATCTGACATGTGGACCATGGACTATTAAATCAGAAACTATGTAAGAAACAGAAAAAAGTAAAGATTTTTATCAGTGAAAGACCTCAGTTCTACCAGGCTCTCAAAATACCTTTAGATGGTGGAGATTCTGGTCTTTTAGGCACAGGAGTAGGTTCTGGTTTTTTAGGCATAGCAATGGGTACTTTTTCTTCTGGAACGGCTTTCCTAATGGCTGCAGGCACTTTAAAGATATTAGTTCAATTTAATGAGAGAAAGACATGTAATGAAAAACCTCAAATTTTTCATATAAGCAAGGTACTGAAAGAATGAATACAAATATGAATTATGCTGAACAAGGACTAAAACACAAACAAATAATTTAATTTTCCTGGAGTTCAAGACAGTAAATTGTAGGAAGAGGTGATGAAGAAGTCATATACCTCTAGATGGTGGAGCCTCCTCTTTCCTATGAACAGTAGAAATTTCTTCTTCTATGTGAATCTCTTCATAAAGTTCATGTACTTGAAAGATATTAGTTTAAACACTTAAATTAACTTAGAGTAKCTTCAGAAAACAAGACAACATGTTAGATAAATAACAAATATAATCAAATATTCAAGCTCCTCTGAAAGCATCCAGGTTTATTTTACATCCATGTGCAAAATTAGGATGCTTTCAAATAAGGGATGAAAATCCCCTCACTGACCTGGCCTCTGCAGTTTGTCAGAAGAAAGATGTGTGATGTGTCCTAAGCTGAGCTACTACCCTGAGTGCAGAGATAGACCCTGTCTATCTCAGTTCTGTCACTTTTTCTTTATTTTTTTCCCTTTTGGACTGATCTMAAGTAGCACTTAATTTTATGAACAACTACAGACAATAGTTTTTTAAATTACCTTTTACTGTTGCAAGTAACCAAAGCTGTTAAGCAAACTCTAGTTCATGATAAACAGAATGCTCTCAAAATAATTTATATGCAAAAACATGGTTTTTATTCTTCAAATAAAATTTAAAATTTCTTATACCTGTAAAGTGTGAAGGTTCTTCTTTAGGTACAGCAGGAGGTATTTTTTCTTTGTGGACAGCTTTCTTTCGTACTTCAGGAACTTAAAAATATTGGTTTATTTTAGAAATTTTCATTATGAAATAAGTAATACAATTTTGTAAAAAAAACCCCAATCTACTAGAACAAAAGGAAAAATATGTGGTATTGAGATGTGAATAAAACTTAACAACTTCACCTTCTGGAGTCTGTTATTTTTCTAACTCCTAGTATTTATGGTTCTGAATATGCTCTTCTCTGAAAAGACAGGAGTTTTTATGTTTGGGTTTTTGTTTGTTTTTCTTGGTTTTGTTTGTTTGTTGGTGGGATGGTTTTGAGCGCATGTGTATGTGTGTGTTTAAGAACTTTAGGCACTAAAAAGGGTTTTCCTTTTTGAAATTTAAAAATTACCCATAAAGCAAGGCAAAAATCCAGTTCAATTAAGTAATTTTTAGGGTTCYTACATGTATAGAGCTCTTCAATTCTGGAATCATGTAACAAAATTATGTTTCTATTAAAAATTTTGTGGCTTCTATTTTGTCCCGATTTAAAGTCGTACCTTAATCTTGACTTTCTTTATGCCCTCTATATGACTACAAAGAGTCATTTTACAAATAATCTTCTCTCACAACCTTTTAGATTTTTTCCCAATATATTGTCAGAGAAAGTATTTTGAGAAATAGAAYATGAGACATGAAGTCGAAAAAATATAAGACTAATCCCTGACTCTCTTGTGTACTATACTTCTGTGTCTAATTTAGTCTTCCTAAATTTTAAATTGTTGAAGAATGTATCAATCTTTTTAAGCRACTACTTATAGGGAAAAAATAAAAACCAACTGGAAAGTGTCTCTAGCATCTAGTTGTGTTGTTTAAGGAGAACATGCAAGCTAGGTTTCTCACTTGGGATCTCACTTTCATAAGAGGTTAGRGAGGGTTAATTTGGAGGTAATGTACCTTTAGCTGGAGGAGCTTCTTCTGTAGGTACAGCAACAGGTATTTTCTTAAGTGGGACAGTTTTCTTTGTCACTGCAGATACTTCAAAGATATTAAATTTTTTAAAGAACATTATTATACACAAAGTGTAAGTAACAAAGATGCAACAGACACATAGCATCTAAAGAAATGTTAGAATGAAAACATTAAATAACAGATTAGCACACAGATGGAATGATGAAGATGAATAATTTGTAGGAATGTGTTGCTTTACAGATTGCTTGAAGAGTTGGTTTACCTTTAGCTGCTGGAGCTTCTGGTTCACTAGGAGTAATAAAAGGCATCTTTTCTTCTGTTGGAACTTCTCCATAACCTTCAGGTTCTTTAAAGATATTAGTTTATTTTGCATATTTTAATATTAGTTGCAAGACAGGTGTAGAAAGACAAAATAAAAGCATGCAGAAATGATATGGAGAAAGAGCTGTTTGAGCATAAGTTATTTAAATATCTTTCAGCCTGATAATTGACTTACTACTGATAAAACTTACCATTCCCAATTAGTAAAATATATGTATATAGAAGTATTTAATTTCATTTTCTACTTTCTTAGTGCTGTGTATTAGATAGAATTTGTAACTGAATTTCTTATGTCTTCATTTGGAGTTGACTATCTCCATGGAAACTCAAAAATTAGGTGCTGCTCTTAAACCACTGTCTACTTAAGTTCATTTCTTTGCTCCAGTGTGACTCAAGTGCTTCCTGAATCAGAAAGTTACTCTCTTATTTATATATCTTTTTCACATTATTAGATGAAAAAAGTATAGCAATTTTAAAATGTTAAACTCCATTTTTACATTTAAAGTTTTAAATGTAAAGTTTTTAAAATTATGAATTACACCCAAATTTGTGGACATAGATGGTCTGAAAGATATGGATATAAGTAAGTTTATTTTAAATAGTTTTAAAAATGAATTAAAATTAGCTCATATTTTTCAGAATAATATAGAGCATGACTTGATATATTCTCTTCAATTGACTATTTGGTAGATGACTCATTGATGTACCTTCATATAAAGGAGGCTCCTCTTCTCTAGGGATAATGGTGGGTACTTTCTCTTCAAGGACAGCTCTCTTATGAAACTCAGGCACTTCAAAGATATTAGCTTTTTTAAGTAACTTCAAAGTAATTTTCAACTTTTAATATCCCAAACAGAAATAAACCCAGAAAACTAAGTAGTTTTGAGGTCTTGGAAACTCTTCAAGAATTAAGTATGATACAGTTCTAGAACTGCCATCCTGGAACAACGAACTATGTGAAGAAATTTATGGTTTCAGCTCTCAAAGAGAGAGCCATTTGCTTTCCTCGTTGCATTGTCACACTCTTACTTCTGGTTGATGTAACAGCTTTGATAGATTTAACTGGCTTTTTCCCTGTTACTTCTTCACTAATATCATGACCTGTGTATTGGTATCAAAACCCTGGTTTAAACTAAATTCACAACTACACTATAATTAGGAAAGCACTGAGGCTTTACACACTAGTGTTGTAAGCAGCAATACCTCCTCAGCATGTTTTCATTCATATTTCAGTGATTTACTGTCTAGTTTGCCCCAGAGTTTGGGATTTATCACTGAGATTTCAATCTCCACTTAGAGATTGCAGTGTAAAAAACATGACAAGTTTTAGTGATGTTAGCTGGGAAAAAATGRCACAAATATTTCCTTTCCATAAAATCTCATATCAAAGGCTCCTTTACCTTTCATTGGTGGAACTTCTATTTCAGGTGTATGTGTAGGTTTCTTTTCTGCAGGGACAGGTCTTTTGAAATCATCTGGCCCTTTAAGATAGAATTTACTTTTAGGGCTTTCAAAGCTACTTGAAAGAAGTTAAAAAGAAGAAGAGCWAGTCTAGCAAGGAAGATTCTTGAAACATCAAAGAATTAAATCCTTCCTGAAAGAACATTTATGTTAATTTTGAAGATTAGACAGAAGAATAACATATTAAAAAATATATTCTTGAAAGATTACTTTTTCTTCTTCCTTTCCAGAAGAAATAAAGATATTACTTCTTTCTGAACTTTTTTCATGTGCAAATTAATGACAGAACACACATTTTTTAAGTGACTCTAACATATTTTCAACAAATGACTTGAAACCAACAGGCAAAAAATACTCAATGACAAACAAATGAAAAAAGACCCACCGTGAGGACATAAAACTTGCACATGTTTCTCAACAAATAATGAGGACAAAAGACTGACACTAGAGTTCATGTTTCACAAGGACAATGAAGAGGAAGTATACCTTTAGCAGGTGGAGGTATTTCCTTTTTAGGAACAGCAGGTGGCACTTTCTCTTTTGGAACAGGTTTCTTTGGCACTGCTGGCACTTTAAAGACATTGGTAGTTTTTTAAAGAATGTTTGCAGTATGAGTATAATGTAAGAATAGAAATTAAACAAAACGCAAACAATACAAAGAGTCAGAAAACTTAGTAAAACACAAAAATATTTCTTAAATACATATATACATGTTGTAGAAAAGACGCCAACTCTCTGGACTGTTTTGCTTGGATTAATGCAGCCAGAGTTTCGGTATTCAGTGAAGGAAAACCACTGCTGTTGGATGAATTTTGAATAGGGATAAGCCTTAACAATTGGGTTTCATGTACTATCAGCTCTAATTAATGGCAGTTGGGAATACGGTAAGGTTGCAATTTCCTATCAAATAACTCCAAGCTTTTTTGTAAAAGCAAACAAGCAAACTGATCCACCTTTTCCCACTGATTTCATTCTGACAATTCATATGAGAAATAACTATAAAAGTTAGCATAAAACAAATTCCTGGCAAATTTAATGCTATGAACAGAAAATTATAGAACTCTGGACTAGTGCAGTAACTTCCTAAGCACTTGCTGACAATTGCTAGTCATGACACTTATGTTTCATAAAGCCTGATACAGAGAATACCTACTAAGATAGGACACACTCCAGCACATCATTAGGCTAAAAAAAGTTCTAGGTTTTTAGGATTCTGCAGGAAGCTAGAGTTTTAACAATGAGCTTTAAAATATCACATACATTGTGATGGCAAAAATTAAATTAAGTTACTAATTTCATTCCCTTTGTCTCCAGGAAATAGTTTGCTTGATTTTTGTTTTGTTAAATAAATAAWTTTTTTAGTAATCTGTCTTTAACAGTACTGTGAAAGAAAGCTATAATTCTAGCAGTCAAACCAGAATAGGCAAAGTACTGGATTTGGGGATTCAGAGACTCATGCAGAAGGCTGTGTTTTCAAATTTATCTGATGGATGATGTACCTTTTGCTGGTGGAGCTTCTCTTTTAAGAGCAGGTACTTTTTCTTCTGGCAGAGGTCTTTTGGGCAACTCAGGCACTTTAAAAAGATGTCATTTTGGATTATAAGTTGTTTATGAAGAAACACACATAAAAACAGCAAGCAGAACAATCACTCATTTGTAGAGAAGGCATCTCATAATTCATGCAGAAAAAGAGGGAGCAGTCATCTCAGAATTCTTGAGTAATGAAAAAAGAAATATCAATGTGCATCTATTTGGTACAATGTAGATGCACTTTCTGTTTGGTTTGAGGGATCCTATGATCATACATTTAAATTATGGGAAAGAAGGTTCTACATGAGTCCTAATATCTTTATAATTCAAAGAAGCTGAACTGGACAAAGGAATTAAATACTAATGCATAAAAAGTAATTCAGGTTGAAGCTGAATTACATAATAAGATTAACATTTTCTTTCCTTGTGTTATATATCTGCTAGTTCACTCTTGGGCAGTCAGATAGGGAACCCTCCCATTTTACAGGGAAGGGAATTGCTAAAGAAGCACTAGGATAGAGACAAACTTTGAATGGATTTATCATTACTAGCAACAGACACACATAGGACTACAAACAAGGCAAAATATAAATAAACACCCATAGGAGGCTTAAGCAGCAACTGAAAACTCACCACACTATAAGAACAAAGAAGTCATGACTTGATTTACCTATAGCTGGTTTGGTCTCATAAGCCTCCTCATATACCTCCTCATACTTCTCATAGATCTCTTCCTTCTCCTTAAACTCATACTGTTCATAGGCATCTTTCTCCTCAGCCTCCACTTCATATTCGTGTTCCAGAATTTCCTTATACCCCTCAGGTTCTTCAGGTTCCTCGTACGCCTCAATTTCTTCAGCTTCCTGAATCTTCTCAAACTCTTCAATGCTTTCATATGTCTCATACTTCTCATATTCTTCATAGGCATACTCATACTTCTCCACCACAGGTGCAGGAGCAGGGACTTTTTCTTTCCGTACAAGTTTCTTGGATACTTCGGGCACTTCAGAAACAGTACTATTGTTACTACCTGACAATTTAATTCTTTTTACAGTTAACCAAGATAATTGACATAGAACAGAGAATATGCATGACAACCTCAAGCATAAGTTACATTAAATTATAAAACTATGCCTCTGAAAAAATATATATATGATAAAAGATTTTAGAATGAAGAGGAAAAAAATCTTTGGGAAAAATAAGAGGAAATATACTTGTACCTTTGGTTGGTGTCGGTTCTTTGGGTTTGGGAACAACAGCTTGCACTTTCTCTTCTGCCACAGCTCTTTTACGCACCTCCATGACTTAAAAGATACAGATTTTGTTTAGGAATTTAAAAACAACAAATCACCTTAGAGCAATGTAAGCAGAAAAGCACAAGAAACAGAGATTTATGGTTCAACAACACAAACATTGAAAATGAAGAGTTTAAACACACATTCAAACCAAGATCTTGTACAACAGAGACAAAAGTTAGAAAGAAGAAGGTCAAGGGTATTCCTAGCATAAATATTAATAATAAGGAGGACATATACCTTTTGTAGCTGGAACCTCCACTTTTTCAGCAGGAGCAACCAGCACCCTCTCTTCAGGAACAACCTTCTTAGGCATCTTGGGTACTTTAAAGATAAAACCTAACTTCAGTGTACTTTTGCACAATTTTTAAATGGACAGAAAGTCAGAAGTATATGAACAACAGAGCAGAAACGTGCAAACAAATACTATAGTGACAAATACAATACAGGACAGAAATGGTTAAGTGTCCCTTGCTAAACTCAACTTGGATCAAGAATATTATCAGTTAACCATAGCAGCATTTACAGTCTGCAGTACCTTTGGCTGATGGAGCTGGCACCTTTTTAGGAACAGGTTCTTTCACTTCAGGAATGGGTTTCTTAGGCATCTCAGGCACTTTAAAGACATTTTATTTTAAGAATGTCATCCACCAGTAGTATGAGAAAGAGAACAGAAAACATGTGCAAAGAGACATAATAAGAACTGATCTGCAGAATATATTTTTAAAAGATGAAACAGAAATTTAAACAAAAGACACTTTACACCCACAGGCTTGACTTCTTAAGCAACTCAAATAGTTTTAGAGTTTGTTTTGTGCTAGGAATTTGACAGGCATTCTGAGATATCAATACAGAAATGCAGCAGGGACACAAAGCTAACATAAATAACAAACAAACTAAACAGAGACACTGAATAACAACAGATTGTTAACTTATGCACCTTTTGCTGGAGGAAGCTCCAGTTTCTCAGGTGGAGGTACAGGTGTTTTTTCCCTTGGGACAGGTTTCTTAGGAATCTCTGGTTCTTTAAAGATATTATTTTGCAAACACATGTTAAAATTGCTTTTGGAACAGTAAAAACGTGAACATGGAAACAAGATAAAAACATAGGACAAGACCACAAACTCCACTCAAAACATATATAAGAGTTACATAAAACTTAGAAGAAATAGAGGTGAATTTTAATGAACAAAAAGATGCCATGAGTGACTTGCAAGAAAAGATCATGTACCTTTTTCTGGTACAATTTCCTCTGGAATAAATTCCTCTTCTTCTTCCTCAGGAACAAAAATAGGAACCTTTTCTTCAGACACAACCTTCTTTGCAACTTCAGGCACTTTGAAGATATTGTTTTAAGAACTTTACTTTCATGACATCACAAAGAAAAATCCATAATATAAAACACAAAGACACCAAAGTGTTTAAAGTAACAATAGAAATAAAAAAAATAGGGGAAACTACTGGGTGTTTTTTACTCCCTGAAAACAGCAATGTGGTGTAATTGGGTTGCAAGTCTTATATGAAGACTAGCACTTTTGCCCAAATTTTGATTCCACAGTGTCATTGCAAACAGAAAATATTAGCAAGATATGCTACAAACCACAGTTAAAAAACATTATTAGCATTAAGGTTTTTTACATAAAAACCTTCCAGTGTCTGCTTTGTTGGTTTTTTGGGGTTTTTTTTGTTTGTTTGTTTTTGGGGTTTGTTTTGTTTTGTTTTGTTTTGTTGTTGTTGGTTTTTTTTTCCTAAATTACTCATCTGCTGAGGTAGAATCTGCTTGGCATCCAACAGTGGCCTTTGCAATAGTCTACCTCCACTTCAAATTTCACATTTAGGGTATAGAATCTGGTTATTAGTATGAACAGTTATAAATTGATGTTATTTTTGTATCATTTTAGCTAAAACCCTTGAGAATCTAGCTTGTTCTCAAGATATATGTAAGAGGGATGTCCCTAAATTAAAGAATTTCCAGGTAAAGGGCCATAAAATTTAGTTTCAGCTATTTTGTTTAAAGAAAATTTAAATTACTTTAGAAATTATTTCTGGATGATAATATCACAAGGAATTATTTCATTCACAGTAATCAGTGAAAGTGGACAAAAGCAGATCATTCAAGGCCTGATTCTCAGCTGGCTGCAGTCAATAACAGAATAGACAAGCCCTGTCTGAGCCCTAACACTGCTCACTGCAGGGAAACAGCAGGACCTGAATTCACATGGGTATAAATTGAATGTTAAAATTAGGTTCCACTGAAATATAAAAAAAAGAGGGAGAGAAGTCATCTGCATACATCACGATGTGGTATACCTTTAGCTGGTGGAATTTTCTTTACTTTAGGAACTGCAACAGGTACTTTTTCTTCTGGGACAGCTCTCTTGCGCACCTCTGGCACTTCAAAGATATTATTTTGATAAGAAATTGGTAATTGCTTTTAGAGCAAATAAAAAGCAAAACTACTAAAGCTACAGAACAAAGTCACAAAGACCAGAAAGAAGAAGAAGAAAACTCCTCTCAAAAGGTTAATTGAGGTTTATGCCAAGCTTAAAACAATCACTGGAGAGGAAGATCTATT
Organism: Cardinalis cardinalis; assembly: GCA_014549065.1. Classification (NCBI taxonomy): domain Eukaryota; kingdom Metazoa; phylum Chordata; class Aves; order Passeriformes; family Cardinalidae; genus Cardinalis; species Cardinalis cardinalis. The sequence continues at coordinate 8,822,733 of JACDOX010000003.1, forward strand.
AATGAATTGAACAAAGCTCTCATAATCTTCAAGAATCAATGCTGTACCTCTTGCTGGCATCTCTGGAACCTTTTCCTCTTCTTCAGGAACAAAAATAGGTACCTCTTCACTGGGACGTCTTGGTACTTCTGGCACTTAAAGATAGTTTTTAATTGTAGGAAACTTAGACACAACATTCACAGAAGCTAAAGCAAGTACATTTGTCACACACTGCTATGACACTGCAGTTAAATTCTAACAACAAATACACAAAACCAAGAACAAGCATTACCCACATGTCCAGCTATAGGAAGCAATACCTTTGGCTGGCGGAGGTTCTGTCTTTTTATGTACAGGGACAGGTACTGCCTTTTCTGGAACCTTCTTGGGCACTTCAGGCACTTTAAAGACATTTTTATTTAGGGAATTAATTTTCAACATAATATAAAACCTAGTAAAAAGATAACTGTATATCTGATACTAAGATAACTACACAAATAGGGTAAAATCTAGTCATGTGATAAAAGTTAACATTGATTTTATCCACAGATTTATGCACAGATGTAAACATACAAATATACGGGGACTATAGGACTATAAACTGGGATGGTAAAGCTAAGGGGGAAGTCTGGCTGTTTAGGTAATTTTTTTCTCTTTTGCACCATCTGTTTTTGAAGCAACAAGTCCTTTAAAAGATTTAGATATATAAGATCCAAAAGACAGAGACCATACAAAACACAAAGACATTTTCAAAGCGAAGAGTAAGGATAGACCCCATGACTGACTGACAGACACAACAGTGTCAAACACCTCAGGAGTGGTTCAAACACATTACGCTGAAGAATGGGATTGTTACTGCCAGTAACAATCTTCTTACAAAGCTGAAGAAACAAAAGTAGAATCACACAGTTGAACCAGAAAATGGCATACCTTTGGCTGGTGGAGGTTCTTCCACTTTTTTAGGCACCGGGACATGTACCTTCTCTTCCGACACAAGTTTCTTTGGTACTTCAGGCACTTGAAAAAATATTATTGTAGCTTAAGAATTTCATTTTTGAGCCATAAGGTAAAGAACATTGATATGAATCAATAAAGTTGAGTGACAAAGAAGAACTGTCAAGAATAGAAAACTCTTCACTCTACATCATGTATGAAAAAAGACTGACTTTTAAATTTAGGTTTTTTTATAATCATTCAGTCAAGAGCTATATCAAGTCCTATACCTTTAGCTGGTGGAACATCCTTCTTTTTTGGTACAGGAACAGGAACCTTCTCTTCTGGCACAGGTTTCTTTGGCACTTCTGGAACTTAGTAAGATATTATTAAATATTGAACTTGGCATGAAAATCAAAACAACGTGACATACAAAGCAGTCACACTAAAACAATTAAACACACACAAAAAGAACCACAGCTCTTAAGAGTAACAATTCTTTTTCTATCCTAGTTTTTAACACAAGTGAGAAGATAAAGGAATGCTAGAAGATCTTTCTGATCACAGATAATGACAAGTGCATGTACCTTTAGCTGGGGGAGCTTCCTTCTTCGGCACTTGGACTTTCTTTTCAGGTACAGGTTTCTTTGGCACCTCGGGCACTTCAAAAACATGAGTTTGGTTAAAAAAATAAATCATAAGCTACTCAAAACACAAATGAAACAAAAAAGACAACAACACAAATATTTCATATGAAGACCCTTCTCCAAAAAGAACAGAAAAAAGTAATAAGCAATTAAGGCATCTGAAAAATAATGTGAATTAAATATTCAGAGGATGTCTTCTAACATAAAGAGATGATATATACCTTTTACTGGAGGAGGTTCTTTTTTCTTCAGAGTAGGTATTTTTTCCTCTGGAACAGGCTTCTTGGGAACCTCAGGCACTTGAAAGATACCATTAATGTTTTAGGTATTTACTTCCATAACAACAGGAACATAAAGTGCAAACAAACATCACAAATATTTACTCATGCAAACAAACATCACATACTCAAAAAAACCAGCTATGACTTAAAAGTATTTTATCACAAAGACAAAATAACAAACTCATCATATTAACTGCTATTATGTCTCTTCTCCCTGCTTAGCCAGGGAGACCATCAATAAAAATGTTTTCAACTTCAATGGCTTTTTTGAAAGAAGAAGAAGATCAAGAAGATTAAGTCAGAGAGATTCAGTCAGTTTTTTTAATCAGCTATTAAAAACACGTTTCCAGTGCTTGTCAGGCATGTAATAGGTTGCATCTGATCACATTCTTTTATATGTTTGAAATATAAATTGTTGACTGCATTTTCTTCCAGAAAAATTTCCAAGAGCTTTCTAAATGCAAAAAACCCAAGCACATCTAGTTTATCAACTGACTTCATGCACAGAACTGTCCATTATAAGTACCCAGCAGTTTGTACAATTTGTTGGGTAAATGAAATGCTTTTTAAAAAATCGTTTTACTCTTCTGAAATCAGACTTTTCCTTTAACTGCAGCGAGGCAAAAGCTTCAACTAAAAAGTGTCTAAACTTTTGTTTGTACTCCAAACCCCAGAAATATCCATATAAATTTTACAATGACAGGAGAATAATTCCACTGTCTCTGAGCATAATGAAAAAAGTTTGGAGTACATATGAATTAAACTTAGCTACTGTGAGAGATTAAATGGAAATTTCAGCCAACACTAATCTCCCTGTTCAGGATTAACCTGGGTTTTGCAGTGTACAGCCTCATCTTTTCTCATGTTTATGACAAAATTTCTACTGCAAACAATGTTAGATATAATTTTGACATTTATTAATTAGTCAAATGAAATTGTGAAATTATTTGATGGAAAAAGACACTATGGAATTATTTGGATCAGGACAGGAAATGATACTCTTAGATGATTATGTAATTTTGTAAAATCGGATATACATGATCCATATCTTTATACTATGATGCAGAAAGGCTTTATTACCAAGATCTTGGCATGACCTAGTTCTCCTAAGTAGTGAATACTATGTACTAACAATGTAGAAAATTTATACCCATACCATAAAAATTATTCCTAAGGAAAACATCCAAAACGAAGATTATTTAAATATGGATATTTTTCTTTCTCATGAAAGTATATTATTCTCTTCAAGACGGAAATAAACATCAACCATAGGGCTTTCTAAGATTCCTGGAAAATATTCAGTGTGACTTGTGTTCCTAAATCACTCATTTTCAAGTACCCTAGCGATTTTCTAGATAAATATATTTTTTGTCTCTGATTGCAGATTTTACATAAGTATTTTTAAGTATTTCAAGCACAGTCTGATAGAAAAATTGAACCCCAGACGAGGATGAAATTCAGCTTAGTTAAATTTTCATCGTGTGTTATACAGAGTTCATATGAAAGAGGAATGAACATGTATGACATGGAAAATTTTAATTTATGGAGTTAGGAGTAAAGAGTAGATATACAGCCATCACATGTTTTCTGTGCTATAAAATAATCAATAAACATGTTAAAAATGCACACTGTAAAGCACACTGCAACATTTTAAAACAAAATTTAGTACTTTCATAAAATGAAAAGATACTACTTTTCCTCACACAATCCCTAAAGTTAAAGTATACCTCTAGCTGGTAGGGGAGCCTTCTCTTCATACTGAGGAACCTGTGGCTCTTCCTCCTCATATTCAGCAACTTCCTCTCCATAATAAGCAGCCTCTTCTTCATAATAGGTGACTTCTTCTTCCTCTTCATACTGAGGAACTTCTTCCTCTTCATACYGAGGAACTTCCTCTTCATAGTGACTAACTTCTTTGTAATGGCGAACCTCCTCCTTGTATTGGATTACCTCCCTCTCATATCTGGTGGTATCTTCCTCCTCGTACCTTGAAACCTCTTCCTCCTCCTCATACTGAGGAACTTCAACGTACGCTTTTTCTTTTCGGACAACTGTCTTGCGTACTTCGGGCACTTAAAAAGATACCAATTAAAAGAACCTTAAAATTTAGCACATAGATCTTWCTAATAATAAGGATCACAAGACATTGCCAACTAAGAATTAATCAGAGGAAGAACATTCCATAGAAAACAAATCAGTACTCACTGCACATGGAACATACAAGACACAAAAAACATTTACACCATATTTGAATACTCTATCCAGTATACCTTTGGCTGGTGGTCTTGCCATTTTTTTAGGAGGATAAATTGGTACTCTTTCTTCAATGATAGCCCTCTCTGGTACATCAGGCACTTAAAAGATACAGTACAATTACATTTAAGAATTTTTATATGGAAATTGTTTAAAAGCAAAAGTATTGGCAAGAGACAAAAAGATATCTTACAAACACACGGCTGACATGTAAAAGACAAGCRTGCTTATTGCCACTGGACATGTAGCTTGGGAAGTAATTAGGCTTCTTTTCAATTAAGAAACAACAAACTTTTCAAGGTACCAATATAAGCAGCTGATATGATTCCTGCTTCATCCACTGCTGCCAACAGTGAGGTTAAGTTTGCTGATGTGCAGAACCCAAAATCCAAAGCCATTCAATTACAAAATCAATAAACCTCATTGTTCTCTGTAGCAGCTCTTTGCCAGAGCAGTGACACTTTGCACTACCTCAGGAAGAGATCAAGAGTCCTCATTCACTGACAACAAGTGATTTGTGTAGGAAACTCTAGATGAAGGTGAAGGAATGCATGGAGAAAATCTTTGAGAGTGACTAAAACAGAAAAGGCCTCTGGTCTAATTAAAAGCAAAAGAATGACGTGCTCAGTGAGGAAGGTGTTTTTCCTCCTCTGTCAATTACTTTATGAAGTGACTTGTTTCTTCTGACATGGCAAGGAGCCGTTCCTTGTAAAAGCAGGACCATCTCCAAAAGATTAAGATGTGGATATGTTCAGTTTTTRAGACTTATTCGGGAAAGAATGCTGTGTTTAAGCAGCATATTCTCTTTTACAGAAGTGTGTGGGTCTTGTCTTCTGAGGCAGGTGTCTTGGAAAATTTTGACCAATATAATTGGAAACTGCACAGAAAATCACGTTGGCATTTTAAGATCTGGCAGACTTGCCAATTTGGGGAATAACTGTGGCATTTTCTTAACAGATTTGAGATTTTTTTCTGACCTTCAGAGATGGAATCCATTCTGTTGCTGACAGATTTGAGAATTTCTAGAAGCTTTATTCATGACAAGCTACAGTGAGCATAGATGAGTGGCGGCCACAAGTCTTGATGCTTGGTGTTATTTTTGGGGCAATGTGAAGACTCATTAGCTCTCTAAGTATTTTCTGGCGCAGCCTTCCTTGATATTTAATTATAAATGCCAGGTACATCGACACTTGGAATCTTAAACTGAAACTGCTTGGAACCAATACTTTGGTGGATTTGAAACCAAAAACTGCCTTATGCATGAGTGCCCTTTTCAGAAAGCTCAGATTCCTTTGGATTATTTTTTTCCAGCTAAACCACCAGTGTTTGATAGCCTATTGGAGACCTGTTGTGTTCAGGAATGGCTAACGTGACGGGGGTCACATAGACATTGCTTGTTAGTGGACCAAAGGCTGGGAAAGTACCGAACCCAGCTAATCAGAGTTTTTGCACCTGCAAAACATCGTGTCCTTGAGCATAGCTGTAGTATGATAACRAGTAGACAGAGAGATGTGGGAAAAAGGAATCTAATCCCAAAAGAATGAAGAAGAGTTGATCTTATAATATAACCAATAGACTGCTTAGCTTTAGAATATGTATGAGCTCATTACTTCTTGTGTATAAAAGTTTGGTGCTCTCTCTAATAAATGGAAGCTTTCTGAACACTCATATTGAGCGTGGGAAGTTTTTCCCTGGACCGGACAAATGGCCAGCCGCAACACTGTTGCCTTTAATGTCTTTCTGCTTTGACCCTTTTCTTTCCAGACTAAATGGCATATTATACGGGCCTTACAGAGAGCCAAAGGTCATCCTTCATCACAGCCTTAGTACTCATAGTATGCTTGTCCCCCCAACTTTGGAGACTAAATAGATAGTTTAACTTCATGGTGATTTGTCTGTATTAATCTTTCATGAGATGAATATGAAAGTGCCATTTATCAACAGGATCAGATCTAAATGTAGTGAGTGTGAGGCATCTTGTGGGTCATTTTTCACAAATCAATTGATAACCTGCAAAAGTAAAAGAGCACTAAATTTTCCTTAARGCCTATGGACTGTTGAGCAGGCAGATCCATTACATTGGATTGTGTTAAGTGTCTCAGCCATGCAGGCAACAGTAGAGCAAATGATTTTTTCTTTAACCTTCAGATTTAGGTGAGGAGTTGCTTTTACAGAACCGGAAAGGTCTGTCTGTCTTTTTAGAATAATTAAGCATGTTAATTTAAATGAAAGCAAAGACTGTCTCTTGCTTYCCCTCAAAGGTCAGACAGGTGGCAAGATTCAAAAAGGAGGACCTAATGAAATTATTTGGCTACCACGATGTGAACAGCAGCAAGCCAAGGGAAAGAATTAAACGAGAAASAGTATTTTATTGCGAGAATTAAATACTGTCCTGTCTTATTCTACAAGCTTCACTTTTGTGAGAAACTGGCAGTAGCAAAGGACATGAAATTTAGTTTTATTCTCTCTGTTTTTTTTCACTAGCTGAAGAGACGTAACTTTGGATACAGAATTTTTTTAGTCTTCATACCTGTGTATGAAATCTCCTTTTCTGTGTGGAGAGAAACGGATACTTCCTCTGACATAGCCCAATGTTCCTCTTCTGTTGGTACTTCAAAGACAGAGTCTAACATTAATTTTTTTTCTGGTGTAATATCATGTACAATAATAAATATCCCATTTGGAGTTTCTTAGAAAAATRACTATTGTTTTCTGACACCACCCACACCCAGAGCAATTGGGAAAAATGTGTCTAGTATTTCTCAAAGGCTTTGTAAAAGTTCCTCTGGGACTACAGTGGATAATAGTGATGGACTTGGTAGTGTAAGGTTRATGGTTGGACTCAATGACCTTAATGTCTTGTCCAACTTAAATGATTCTATAATTCTAAATTTGAACCTCAGGAGACATGCCAGACCAATAGGCCTGAAGCTCTGGCAGTCTTACATCAGCACAATCTATTCATAGATTAACCCATGGGCAGGACTACCTTCTGGTGGTGGAGACACTTTTCTCTTTTGAACAGCAATGGATACTCTTTCTTCTCTGGCAGTTTTCCTCTGTGCTTCTGGCACTTTAAAGATAGTAATTGTAAGAAAACTAGCTTCTAAAAGAAATYACACACATTCTGAACTCATATGAAAGAATTATAGACAAACAATTAGGAGTAAATAGCACACTGTTTAAAAGAAAATATAATAAACACAACAATCACATGAGACATACAGAAAATATAGTAAAATAATATATCTAATATTAGAGTAATAGATATATAGACAAAAAAAATGAGAGGAATATTCACAAATTGTTAAGTAAGATGGAATGAAGATGAGAGTAAGAGGTAAAGACTTTGTCTCTAAACTCTTCAGAAACTCAATTAAACCACAGAACACCACATACTCAGGGTACATAACAAAATCAAACACAAGAAAAGCACAGAAACAGAGAACATATTTGTAAGTTTGAAACACTTCACTGAATATTGACAATATTATAAACATTGATTTTTTTTAAATTTTGTGTTCAATTTTTTTTGACTGAGTAAATGTTGTCACTCAGCTTTGCAAGCATTTAAGCATCCRGAGTGATCAATGAAATTACATAGTAGTTAAAAAATGCAAAGAATGAARGTGCATGACTATTCTCTGTCACATTCAGCAGTATATTGAAGGGGAAAAGATGAAGGTCCTTTTCATTTATACCAAAACAGGASTCACAGATTTTATTAACTAGGCAGACTGTGACTATGATGCACATGGATGTGTCATATTTAAAAGCCATCTCTACTTCCAAAACAACTTGTATACCTTTAGCTGGTGGAGCTGCCACTTTCTGTGAAATTGGAACAGGTACTTTGTCTTCTGGCACAGGCTTCTTGGGCACTGCTAGCAGTTTGTAAAAAAAGTTTATTGTAATAGATGTTAAATTAATCACAGTATACAAATATAAGCAGATGACAAAACACAAATCAGACAYTTGACATTTCTTCAAGTGAAAAAAGAAAAAAAGACAGGAAACACTGAACATTAGATTCTGTGTTAGATAACTAGACATAAATACAAACCACTATTCTGAGACAAGACTTCTCTAGTGTAACTCTGAAAATTTATGTACCTTTCTTTGGTGGAGCCACTTCTTTTTTAGCAACTGCAACTTTTTCTTCTGTGATTATTTTCCTGTGCACTTCAGTCACTTAAAAATAATGTGCAGGGATATTTAATTACAATATTTGAAATGCAGATATATGTTTCTTTTACTTATTCTGATTGTTTAAAAAATGTGCTAAGTAAACTTCAACAGCAACAGAAATAAGACACTGCTGAAGAGCATCCTTTGCATCCATAGCACCAAAATGAGTAGAGTCAAAAGAAAGGGGAGATTCCTACAAAGGTTATAGATACTAACAAACAAAACTGTATTTAAGTAAATTGCCTAAACACAAATACTGCAAGACCTAACTATAAAATCTCCATGGTAATAATCTGTTTACCTTTGGTTGTTGGAGGTTCTTCAAATTCTGCCTCAAAAGTGGGCACCAATGCTTCTTCAGGTTCTTAAAAAAGATTGTGTAACTTTAGAAAATTTGTTTGATTTCATCAACAGGTATAAGATAGAAGAAGAAATAACATATAAATAACATAAAATAACATATAAATCTCATATAGACAGCACAGGTCACAGGTGTCATTGTAGACAAACAGACATAAAAACATGTTTAATGTTGAAGAAATTTGATACCAGAGATCTATGTTGCATCAACAGTACAATCCCCAGCCAAGGCATATATGTTGAAAATGGAATGTAGCAAAAAAGCTTTTTACTTTTTTTGCAACAGAAACAAACACTGATATACCTTTTGCTGGTGGAGCCACCATTTTTCTAGACACAGGAACAGGCACTTTCTCTTTAGGAACTGCCTTCTTATGAACTTCAGGAACTTTAGAAAAATGAGCAAGATGAGAAGGAAGATGAGAAAGAATATTAAAGTGTAATATTTGCAATTGCCTACTATACATTGAGTTTTACTGAGTTAACACAAACAAGAATTTTCAAAGTACAAGGTAGAATTTGAGACAGCATTCATCACTGTGAGAGGACACCACCTATGTCAACATGTACAAGCAAGACAGTAAGACAAACATAATCCCTTTGAAGACACATCAACCAGCTGAGGAACTGGTTAATACCTTTAACTCCTGGAGCTTCCTTTGGAGCAGCTGAGACTTTTGGCTCAGGGACAATTCTCCTGTGCTTCTCAGGCACTTTAAAAGATTACAATACATAGTTTTACATAGAGGAGTAGTATCACTAATAGCACAAACACATACAAAAATGCCATAAATGGACATAAACATGTAGTGGCAATATAATGTTAAGAATGATGAAACAACTCATATGTTGTAGTGAAATGAACTGATACCTTTTTTGGGTGGGGCTTCCTCTCTTTTTGGAACAGTTACTGTCTCCTCTATGTAGTAAGACTCTTCTTCAGCCACTTTGAAAAAGAGTAAAATATAAAAATACTTAAGTATTTCACATATACTTCTGTCTTTATGGCGCTGGTAAGCAACAAAATATTTGTAAGACAAAAATAAACAGTGTGCTTTATTAACAGACTCTTCTGGGATGACAAAATCTACATTCAAGCCATCCTGCTTCCACTGAGGCCAATGGAAACACTCCAAGCAGCTTAAATGGAACTGAGAGACTGGGCTCTCATCTTGTATTTGCATGGAATTTGAAAAAGCCCCATTCCTCTGTCCACTAAGTCACTAATGTTGATGTTTGTCCATTTTGAGAAACCTTCTTTCCCAAATACTGAGAAAATTCCTTGACTAAAGATATCCCTGGAAAAATCTGTGGTGTCATTAGTCGTAGAAACTGAGTCAGTCAGTGTTACTGTCCTTCACAGTATTATGTGACCACCAATAAACTTACAGGTGGGAACAATATAGTTATTTTACAGTGAAATTATCTGAGGAACCTGAGTGCATCATGGCATTCAGAAGAACATGTACTTTATCCAAGCAACCTGGTGGAAGAGGAATCCTCTTCCAACAGAGGATTTTTGTAAACAGAAGGCAGTCCTGATAGATCTCACTATCGAAGAGACAACTTACTATTTTCACTGTATTGAAACAGGATTAGCTACTCCACTTTTCAAAAGCAAGCAATAGAAATTGTAGAAATTAAAATTAAAATTTGTAAGTTACAAAACATATTAATATAGTAGTAATTTTTTCTTTATAAATAAAGCAGATATTAATCCAAACTGGATTACTTTTTTGCTTTTGCCTAGTGTTCCTGAATTGTTGTCATACCTTCAGAAATTTCTTCTCTGTGGATGGAAATAGATACTTCCTCTCTTTCTTCTTCAGACCATTCTTCAACTGTTGGTTCTTTAAGGAAAATTATTAGTTTTAGTATTTTTGGAGGATGGATAAATGGAGAGAGGGAAGGATTGATGGATAGAGAAGATGAAGTCCAATTCTTAGAAGATCTAGATGGCAATGACAGATATGCATACAATCCAGACAGTGCTGTGCACCGTATGCATATGTATGATTTGTTCTAAATTATGTCGTTTGTCCATGTCCCAGGTTCCCTATTGTGTGATGTTGTATCTAATATCATTCACTTGTCAACTGTCAGTTTATTAGAATGCCTCAGCTCCCCAAATTTCCCCATCACAACAGCTGAAGTGGGGGAATAATAGTCAAAGAATTAGAGGTTTCTCCTTGATCCAGCTGTATGAAAGTGAGGAAAGGAAAAAATGAGATGCATAGGTCAAGAACAGAGAGGAAATCCTGGCATGTACTCCTCTACAAAGGTGACTGTATCAGGGAAAACCTCAACTAGTTCTGGAGAAAAGATTAATTTGCAGGAGACAAACAGAAATTAACACTGCATGCATCCATATGGATGTGTATTTGCAAATTCATATTTTAGATAGACATGTTCTGAATTTTCTTCTAAAATTTCATTTATGGTTTTAAAAAGAAAGTGCAAATTTCCTTGACTGGGTCGTTATTATTGGCCATAAAAACAGACAAAATGCTGTTTCAGCATTCTTGAAGTTATCTTGAAGCAGATATTATGTGGAATTATTCTAACTTAAAACAACTGATCTCAATCTTCCCTGAACATGAGAATGTGAACTGAAAGCTGGTGAGAAGGGAAGCAGTATTTTATCTTGAGGGCTACAGAAAGCTTGTTAGTATGACAAATGGATGGTTACAGCCCTAATTTGTAGTGTCTAAAAATAAATCTAAAATAAATTTGCTACTGCAAATTTATGAGGCACTCATCTGAAGATTATTGTATTCAGTAGTACAGTTTCCATGTCAATGTGGTGGGATCCTGACATTCAAGACTGAAATTGTAAATGGCACTTTAGGAGGCTTTTAACTGCCTGCAGTTCAGCACAAAACTTATACAAGATAACTATCAAAAAATGTTTGGTGTTATTTTGATCCTGATATTAGAACAACAGACTTGCAGACATAGTGCAAGTTTCTCACTATTGTCTGCTTATAGTGTACCTTCAGGTGATGGGATTTCCTCTGGAATGGCAACAGATATTCTCTCTTCTGTAATAAGTACTCTTTCTTCAAAAGTGGCTTTCTTCTGCACTTCAGGCACTTTGGAAGATAATGATATTAAATGTATGCTTTTCCAATTCCATTGTGAAACAAAGTTTTGAAATGCTAAATGTAGGTTTCCAAAGAAGGGTACTGAGCACATAACATATAACAGAGATTCAATATTTAGAAAGAATACTACATAAGTATTGCACACGAGATACAACATACTGTAATGACTTATTCTGTACATCAGAGCTGCAGAACTCACAGGAGAGGCACAAATCAACGACTAATAACAGCACAGAACTAACAGAAGCTGAGAAATAGCATATTCTTGTATTCTACTGGAAAGCATACCTTTAGCTGGAGGTGCCTCAATTTTTTTAGGAACAGCAGGAGATACTTTTTCTTTAGGGACAGGTTTCTTAGGAACTGCAGGCACTTAAAAAAAGTATTTGTTTTAGAACATTTGAAGTAAAAACTGACACATGCATCACRCACGAGAAATGTGTTGCTGAGAAAGATTACACATGGATATGTTTTGCCTGCCAAAAATGACAGTTGATCAAAATGAGATAAATGCAATGTTCTAAAGATTACAATAAATGATATTAAAGTGAGCTGTATTGTACCTCTTGCAGGGGGAGTTCCTACTTTAGGAACATATGGCAATTTTTCTTTTGGAGCKGGTTTTTTAGGTATTTCTGGCACTTCAAAGATCTTAATTATAATATAATCAGCTTAAATGAGCAAGTTTTTAAAGAATAAATCTACAGCACACCTATACAGAAAACTGACACAAAAGATACACATTAATGTAGATGAAGTAGCAGTATAACCAGATTAATTTAGCAATCAAACCCAAAAGTTGACATAAATAAGATGCTTAAGATAAGAAGAAAAGAACATTATTTTTTCAAAGTGTACCTTTAGGTGTTGGAGCTTCCTCTCTTTTTGGAACAGCAACCTTTTTCTCTGGGGGAGCTTTCTTAGGAACTTCTGGCACTTAAAAAACCATAAAGTATAAGATAACTGAATTCTAAATTTCAAAGATTTATTGGAGTATTAGACATTTCATTAATAAATAGACATCTTCCATTTGTAAGAATATCAAGACACACGACATAACACATTCATACACTTAACATAGAAAAATCTATGACAAGAGCAACMTATGTTTGATACAAAACAAAATCAAACCAGTCGCTGGAAGACTATAAAATACTTTAAGACTGACTTCTTAACTGAAGAATGTTCAAATATACTACCAGATTTTAAAACATCTCATGGATGTACAGAGAATTATACATAAAATATAAATTCTAACACAAACATGCTTACATACAGACTAACAGGAAACTAAAACTCAACAAGTAGTGCACGCTTGTTGAGTAAGTGTTGGGAAAAGGAATGTGTACTTTTTCTTCAGGCACAGTTTTTCTAGGCCCTTCAAAAACCCTAAAGGTATTAAAATTCATCTACGTTATCCTTCTAAGGCTTTTGAATGCCTTAGATGAGAACAGACATTCACACATAACACACAAAGATTATGTTTATCATATGTTTGAGAATATGAGAGAAATTAGGAAAAGGGGACAATAGCACAGAACTGGTTAAAGCCCACATTCAAAAGATGCTGTACCTTTTGCTGGGGGAGCCACCTCCTTTTTAGCAACAGCAACTTTCTTTTCTGGAACAGGTTTCTTAGGGGCTTCAGGCACTTAGGAAAACATTGTTAAAGTAAGAGATCTTTAGTTTTTGGAACACCAATCCAGATTTGAATAATCCAAGATTGTTTTATACAATGAAGACAGTTCTTGGACAAGGAGATGAGCACTGCAACTGACACAACACAATGTACAGCCTTTTGTGTACAAATGTGGACAGTACAGGAAAGACATTATGATCCAGTATAAAAGTCCTGTGTTAAAATCACTGCACTAGCACCTTTCATTTTAATCTCTTGAAGTAAAAACACTCTACACTTGCCTGAAAAAGCCACACAACTTAAATAGAAATAATAAGCACAAGRTGGTTAAGAAAGAGGAGGACCCAAGCTGAGACAAATTCAAGCTGTAAGCTAATTTATAGCACAATTGAAAAACTGAAATTGTGCAACGGAGACAATGCAAAATCAAATAATGCACATGGAGATAGTGCAAAACAAAGACATATAGAGAGTAAATTCCTAAATATATGCAAGAAAACATGAAAAATAATACAAAGAAAGAAAATTTCTTTGGGCTTTGCCTCTTTCTTTTTTACTAGAGCAGTAGAAGTACCTTTAGCTGATGGAGCTTCTGCTTTAGGCACAGGAACAGGCTTTCTTTCTTCTGGAACATGCCTCTTTGGTATCTCAGGCACTTTAAAAGATAGGTGGTGATCATTTAGGAGACAGCTAAAATAATTGGTAAACCACAGTTGGCTACTCTGTACATGGTGTATAAGCAAACAATAAGTGTCAAAAAYTAACCTGTTTTATCAAACAGATACAACAAACCCATCTCACAAAAAGCTATTAAAGGAATTATTTAAAGTCATGAAGAGGAATAAGATAAGAATGTAATAAGGCTTAAAGCTTTGACAGCAGAACCTTAGAGAAATTGAAAGATCTCAGTTCTGATATGCTGTCCTTTGGTAAACAGTGTTACAGACAGATCATGTGAAATTTCAGAAAAACAGAGCAGATGTTGATGCAAAGACATTCACCTTCAACATGAGAGATCTCCAGTTCTGTAGAAACAACTTCTTCCTCTTCCTCAACGTCTCTATGTGCTACAATAGGAATTTTAAAGATATTAAATGTTAAGATAGGAAATATCCATAGTAAATCTGAAAAAACTTCAAGAAGTTATTATGTGTGTACACAACACAATCATCACTGAAACATATATCCTAATATGCAAAAAATTTAATCCGGAAAATTACCAGCATACTGAATTTTGAGTCAAATTAAAACAAACAAGCAGACAAATATTTATTAGACTCCCATCAATAATCAAACTACCTTCAATTGGGTAAACAGCTTCAAAGAATCTTTCTTCAACTGTTTTCTCATGCTCTGCTGGCTCTTCAAAGAAAAGTATTTAAACAATAGTAAGATAAAATAGTTGAAAGATTTCTATCTATTAAGCTAAATAATACTAAAGCTACATAACACAAGGGACAAAAAAAGCAAGGCATACTGAAAGACAAATGTACAATATGTCTAAATATGTAATTTGACATACATAAAAATAGATCAAAAGGAAATATAGTAGGATTGATAGATTGTTTCGATTTGGGTACACAGACTTTTGGTTTTGTACATACCTGTAACATCATATGAATACTCTTCTTCTCTGTGGACAGAAACTGACATCTTTTCTTCTGAAACAGTCCATGTTTCTACAGTTGGTACTTTAAAGATAGGATTTTGTTTTAGTATTTAATATTCTAGATCCACATTAGTGGTAGTCAGCATGTGAGTTTTATCAGGTCTATATTCATATTGCACATTAAGTCTTAGACATATTTAGACAGTCAGTATTCATATTGTAAAATACTGAACAAAGAACAAGCACACAAGTATMATATTTAGTATTTGTTAAAGACTAAAGACACAGACACCTTTTACCCAAACATTTGAAACACAATGCATGCACAGGCTTTTGGAAATAGTATATCAGAAGAATTCTAAAGGTTGTTCTTCAAAGATATTTTTGGGCATGAGGATACAATTATATTTATTATATAAGGATAGGCCAGCAAGCACAATAGATCAAGAAAAAGCTAAGTCACACTGCAGCGTGACCGTAGGCTCTTTAAACAAGAACCAAAAGGCTATCCACAAATATGTTAAAAAGAGACTTTATAAAAAACAAAAGCATGGGAGAGATACTAATTAAACACTGAGAGCAGTCACAGCATGACTACTACTATGGATCCACATACATACACACAGGCCCACATATTCCAAAGAAGCACAGAAACWCATTGGGTGCTGAAAAAAAGTGTAAACTGCAATTGAAAGATGCTGATCTGTACCTTCCTTTTTCATAACTTTTTCCTCAACGACCACTGGTGTAGGTTTTGGTGGCAGAACTTTCTTGGTAACTGTTGGTGTTAGAATTTTGTTACTCAGTCAAACATTTAGCAAAGAGATCAAAATAAGTCTACAGTAATCAATGATGTTGAAAATACAACAAACACAGCAAACAATCTAACTCATCAGCTAAGTCAGGCTTCTTAGAATCACATAAAGCAACATAAGGAATGTGTTTGTTTCTTTTTATTGCTATGTTCTAAAGGCACTCAGGGCATTTAGCACACAGATCATTTCTTGACACTTATTGAATTGCAGCTGACAGAATCCTGCTGCAGAATGGGAAATGCTACACAAAAGGAAGTAGCTACTAAGAGAATAAAGGTGCAAATTTATTTTATTACCAAAGAATTAACCAAAGCATCTTGATAGATGGGTCAAAATGGAAAGCTGAGCAAGATAGGGATTTCACATCTTCAGCTTAGTATGAAACACACTATTTCACCTAGTGCAATATTAAACATACTTTCTTTCTTAAAGCATTGGTAGTTAATATTAGCATTTAGTATTTTCCCCTAAAAAGCTTTTAATCTTCTTTTTAAAGAATTCAGCAGAAGCTTTTATTAGATGTTTCAAAGACTGAAAAATTGATCAGACCAGGTTAAGTAAAGACAAAGCATATGCAGATCAGCTAAGTAACTAAAGGCACAACTTTCACAGAAAGGTGACATTAAGATAACAGTATTTACCCTCAGCCCTTTTGACTTTTTCTTCTGCAACCCTCTGAGTGGTTACCTCCACTTTTTCATCGACAGGTTTCTTGACAACTGCAAGTAATTCAGACAGATTTATTGTTCAAGTAATTTTGCAAATTGTTTTCTGGATACAAACCAGATAGAACTGGCTGGGTTTTGTTCAGGATGCTATAAACCTGGGCTCTGTTCAGTGCATTGTTTAATGGTGGTGAACAGTGATGGCAGTGAGGCCCACTCTGCCCTGAGAGATATGCAGTGATCCAAGTGGAAAATGCTTCCCAGAGAGGCAGCATTTAATTTCTTAGAAGTTGCACCCATGCCCAAGGCTAATATACAGGGAGAAGGAAGGATAACTGAAGCTCAGTTTGAATTTACCATCAATTCTTGTTTTGATTCAACCACCTTTGAGCAGAGAGCTCAGAAATAYGAGGTAGGAGAAGAGAGCTCCCATGACCCTTGCACATCTCACTGTCCAACTTAGAGAACTTTCATTTTTTCAAGAAAATGTGAATAACCAGCACAATTCAGCTTGAAGGAGATGCATGAGAGATCTTAAACTGTTCCTGTTAGTTTTGTGGGAAAGTCATACCTTTTTGAACTGTTACTTCCTTCTTTTCCTTCTTTTCAGCTATAATGGCTGGTGGTTTTCGCTCAGGCACAGGTTTCTTAGGAACTTCAGTCACTTAAAAAAAATAACATCACTTAATGATAAAAAATATGTTGTCTAAAGGCTCTGTAGACAGCAAGGTATTAGTTATGCCATTATAGTTTTATGAATTTTAAAAACACACAGAGGGTTTTGGAGATCCAATTGTTGAAGTAAAATGTTTTGCTCATCTCCAAGTTTAATTTTTCTTATCAGAGTGAAATTTTGTTCCTAGAGGCATACATGTTACTAATCCCCAAGACAGTTATAACATGCAAGAAATTGCAAAATATAGCCATTAACATCAATTAATACACATTTAAGTGTATCAAGAGCACAGGAAAATGATAGAAGAAATAGCCAAAAAACTAAAAACTACACATATCCTTACCACTAACTACTAACGCATGTTAGATTTCAAAGACCTGCAAAGTTAATTAGCAATGAATTTGTAATGTATCAATTCCTATCTCCATCCATACYTTGTGATATCTTGTGTTATCATCAAGTGCCACTTAAAACTTGTCAGCATATTATTGTTCCAAATATTTAGCAAAAAAAAAAATCAAAATGTTGCCTGGTTCAAAATGTTGGGGCCTTAAAAATAAATATGAGAAAAGAGATGAAATGAAATGACATGAAAATTCAAATACCTTCTTCATGAATTATTCTTTTTTCTTCATAAGTCACTTCTTTTCTCTCATAAGCTTCTTCCCATTCCTCTTCCCCTTCATCATAGCCCTCTTCCTTGACATAATAGTCATGGTCTTCACCATAATCTTCTTCCCATTCTTCATAAATTTCTTTGGGCATTTCATGTATTTTCTTTTCTTCGTGTATCTCTTCTCTCCTTGCCATGGATGTTATTTTGACCTCTTTGGGCTTCTCTGGTAGCACCTCAGGAACTTAAAATAAATAAACTGATTATTGGTATCGTAGTGTGGAATTTGCAAGGCATATTGGATGTTCACTTTTAGTGAAAGTATTTCACCCTTATGGATGGTTTTAAGAAGGGACTATTTTTTAGGCAGTCACAATCTGTTTGGGTTTTAAATGTGTGTTTTTAACATAAAGCCAGAAATTAAGCAATTGTGATAGATTGAAGTTATTTCAAAACAAAACACCTTCTTTCCACAAGGTAATTTAACTCTTTTAAAAAAGTTTACAAAGGAAAAAAGTTACCTTTAGGTGGCAGGACTTCTTCAGGAGCTTTTTTAACCACCTTTTGGGGGACTTTCTTTAATGGAACCTTTTTCACTGCTTAAAAATAATAGATATAAAAATTTGAATTAAAAAACCTTAAGAACCCCTAAAAAGCCAAACAAATTAAAATCCAAAAAATCAATTGYCATAATGAAAAATGAATATAGTATTCAAATACTGTAAGGACTTTTACCTGGCTTTTTCTCCTCTGGAGGTGGAACAAGAGGCAGAAGAATGGGAATAGGGGCAGCTTGTAGGAAAAATGAAATATTTAGAACAAAATTTAAGTTTGATATTTCCTTGTAAATGAAAAAAAATCCTGGTTTGGTAAAATGAATAATATTATTTTATTGCAGCTGCAGAATAAAAGCAAACATAGTGCTTATTCTGAGAGTTTACAGCAGCTGAATAAATATAATTTGAGTGGGAATCCCCAGTCTACTTTTTTGAACCCTGAATATCTTCAGCTTTATTTTTACTGCTGCCATCACTCTCCTATCTTTGCTGATTGTACTTCATCTAAATATCAAATCTTTCCCTTCCTGCTGCCACTGCAAGCATTTACCAAATTATCCTGGRAAAAAACCCAAGAAGTTCAAATTGCTGACATTTATAGTAAACTACTGGATGTAACAGAAGTATAAATATTGTCTGTATCCTGTAGTCCAGAACCAGCCTGGGGGAAGACCATTTGCTCTAAACATGAAATCCAATGTAAAAAATAGAATGTAAAGAATCCAATCCAATTAAAAGAATATTTTTTTAAAAGACAGTAATTCAGACAGCTGGTTTAAAAGATAATTTTGTGGCAGAAAAGAAGAGATGAAAATTTTAAAAAATTGTCAGAGAGGAAGATGGAAATAAAAGGAAGGTGAAATGAACAAAAGACYGACAGGAAAACATGATGGAAAATATTCTCTTTTTAAGAGAATTAAAATTCTCTTTTAAAGAGAAATTCCTAAAAATTCTCTTTTTAAGAGAATTAAATTAAATCTTTCCACTGCCTGTGTAGAGTCATCACCTTCCACACAGCAAAGAAGCCTATCCAAGTCAAGTCTTGCTCACAGGGACAATTAACTAGATCTTATGGCTGAGCTAAGATTTTTCTCTGAGGTTCCCACTGGCCTTCTGGTTCAATGCAGATACAGAACAAGTATRGTTTGTTACCCTACCTTCAACTGGTTTCTGAGGTGGAACTGCAACCTTGGCATCAGGAACATCTAGAAAATCAAAATGTTTAATTGACTTAATAAATACTACGAATTAAAAATTTCMGTGTGCTCTCCTCAAGGTTAGTAGTTGATGGTGGTTTAATCTTTCTTTTTGTAACATACAAGGATTGTAGCTTCCTTCTCAAGCATAAGATAGCCAATTAGTTATATCTATAACTAATTGTATTAACCTTTCAGTTCAACCAGTCCATACAATATTATGTATTGTTTCTAAATAATTCTTGCAACATTTGGACAAGGCTCTTAAGAACATTCAAAAAAGAAAATCATTGCATATCATAAGGAGGTGGTTTTTACCTATTTTGTCTCCTTGGTTATTTTTTTCAGTTGCACAGAGGAGATCCTATCTATTAATTGCTACATCTTAATTGTTCCATTCCCTAGCAGTTATTTTTTTAACTTGTGTGTTTTAGAGAATGGGGCATTCCATGTTGTAAAAAATAGGGTCCCTATTAWTGTCACTGATTATGGATTTGTTTCAGTATTCATTGCCATTACTAATGAGAATAATAGTTCCACATGTCTATGGATGAGGAATACTTTTTCAGCATGTAGTTTATACTTACTCTAACCAGGAAAAAAAGATAATAAAAAAGCAGAGCAATGCTTTAATTTTATGACAGAGTATTGACAAGATCTTATGCCAGTCTTGCTTGAGGACTTTACCTGGTGGCTTCAACTCCAGTTTGATTTCTGCAAAGGAATATTAGATTTCTTTTAGGACTATTGACTTTTCCAGAATCATGTTTCAAACAAATAAATTTGTACATGGTTATGATCGTAAATTTATTTAGAAAATTTGCTAACCTTTGGTTACAAGATAGAGCTCTGCAGTGCTTCTTGCTTCTCCTCTTGGTTCAAGACGAGCAATTACAGAATAAACACCTGCAGCAGCCAAGAATGTTCATATTTATATTCTTTTATAATTTAAAACCAGACCAAAAAAAAAAAACAACAGATAGAAAATGGCACCAGTACAACTGTTTCATGCATTTTTACCTTCATCTTCTGCATTAACATTGTGGATAGTCATATAATGGCAACGACCTTCACTTCTGAAGCTGTACTTGGGACTCTCTCTCAGTTCAGTGGGGCCTTTATACCATGTCACAACTGCATCATCAAAAGACACCTCGCACTCAAAGGTTGCAGACTGGTGTTCACTCACAACGATGTTCTGTATGCTCTTGGTGAACTGAATTGGTTCCGCTGTTTTTAGAAAGAAAAAATATGTCAGTTGTTAGGCACCACCACTGCATTTAGTGTATCTGAATCCTCCTCATTGTTGTCATCAAAAATAGCTAAATTTTAATGAGATAATAGCAATAGATCTTTAAAGAGTAGAGTAAGAAAAAATAATTCCATCTCCTACGAAGATAAGAATGAAGATTAGAAGATGTAAGAGTTCAACTATAACAAGATTGCTGTGCCAATACATTTTGTAAGAGCAGCCATTAAAGAAACTAAAGATAGAGAATAATTAAGAAAAAGTCCAAGGAAAATACAAGAGTCCCAAAGAAAACAGAAGCTACTACAACTCAGATTGCTTGTGGGCTATGGGACATTAATCTTGGTTTAGTGAAGAACATGCTTAATTGAATKACACAAGTATGTCCCATGTTGTTCAAAGAGAAAGAACAGTAAAATTTCTTATTTAGTTTGTTTCCAAGTTTTGAATCTGTCTTTCAGAAATTCTTTTTATTTTCATTTGTTCTGCTAATGAAACCTCCAGAAATAGTCACTATTGTAAGAAAGAGATTCTATATCTTTACAAACCTTCAATGGCCAGATCTGCCGTTGTTTCTAGACTGTCAAGCTTGCAGGTATACTGTCCCTCGTCTTCCGTTCTAACATCCTTGATGATGAGTTTGTGCACTTTGTCAGAGACTTGTGTTGAATATCTCCCTCCTATCTTAATGGGTCTCCCATTTCTATACCACTGAGACT
Organism: Cardinalis cardinalis; assembly: GCA_014549065.1. Lineage (NCBI taxonomy): Eukaryota > Metazoa > Chordata > Aves > Passeriformes > Cardinalidae > Cardinalis > Cardinalis cardinalis. The sequence continues at coordinate 8,844,216 of JACDOX010000003.1, forward strand.
TGGCATTTGGGATAGAGAACTGACAAGTCAGTGTGCATGTTTTTCCTTCCTTGAAAGTAGTGTCATGAAGATGCCGCTCAACTGCAGGTTCTATTAGCATGTTAAAACATACATTTTAACAGAGATCATAGAGTGGAATAAATACAGTGTAAATTAATTCAAATATATACTTCAGAAGTAGACTTACCAATCACAGTTAGCTTGGCACTGGCAATATGTGGTCCACAYACTATTCTGAAATTTCCTTGATCTTCAGGCTGGCAGTTTCTAATTCTCAGTATGTGGCGATCACCTTCAATTCTAATTTCATATTTGTCATTGGAGTCCAGTTTCTGTGTTCCCTTGTACCATGACAGTTTAATTTCTGGATAATTAATCTTAATCTCACATTCAAAGATAGCATCCTCATCTGCTAAAACCGTCTGATTTTCAATGTCTTTGATCAGAGTAATAGGCTGGAAAATATTAGTTTTTGTTAATTTCAGGTTCCCTGTTATAGGTTTGAATATTTCATAAATCAGTCCAAAAATGTTTTACCTCTGTTTGTGTGAGTCGTTGCTGAATAAAAGCTACAAGTTCATCAAATTCTTGATCTTCCCTTTGAGCTTTCTCTGTGAGCTCAATTTCCTATGAAAATGCAGAATATACTCAAAGATTAAAGGATACTAAATGTCAAGCTGTCATGTTTATCCAACAGAATTCATTCCTACATCAAACTTTATGTAACTGCTCCGTAACCAGGAAATCTTCCCAGTCTAACAATTGCAGTCAAGTTATGAAGACAGAACCTACTTAGCCAGAAGGCCAATTTTTTCTTCTTGGATTTGAGCATGCAAGAAATTGAGAACTGCCAGTAAAAGATCTAAAGAGGAGCCAGAAATTTCTCCACACACCATAACTTCAGAGCTTCAGAGTGTGGACACACGTCTGTTCAACATATTACTCCTAAGAGAACTAATGCAGCAGTCACACTGTATCTTACCAATCTGTGGCTTTCTTCAGCTTGGGTTTGCTTTAGTAACTCAAAGGCTTGCAGGAGGCCACGGAAATCTGTAATTCCATACATGCGAGCATATTTCTCATATTCTTTGGGATCTACATTTTTGAGAAGTTCCAAGATATCAATAGGTTGCTCTTCTTCTTCTTTTCTTTTTGTTGGAGTGCTATTCAAATCAATAACAGAAGTTAACTGTGCAGCATTTCATTCCCAGAAAGCTGTTTAATGAAATACTGAATCATCTCAGAGCTGTTCTGTGCAGTAGAATCCTTTAGTCAGGTGCTTTTATTTTTAGTACAGTAATTCCTATTTAACGATTTTTTAAAAAATATATCTTGTTCTGAGATGCATAATAAAAAAAAATTCTTCTGTGTTGATAGCAAATTAATCCATAAAAACTTTCAATATACCTTTTTAGTTTTGCCCTGAGATCCCCTTCAACAACTTCTGTCTTTCTTTCTTCAACTTGCAGGTTTACACTCCTCTCAATTTCACCATGTTGGTTAAAAGCAACACATTTGTACATGCCAGAGTCAGTTTTTATTGTGTCCTTTATTTGTAGTTTGGCTTCATCTCCTCTCTGCTGGATTATAATGCGGCCTCCCTGGTTGAGTTGCCTCCATTTTCCCTTCATCCACTTAACATTTGGAATTGGATCTCCTCCAACTTTTGCAATAAATGTTGCAACGGTCTCTGCAGAAAGATGCAAATGAGGAAGCTAAGTCTTTCCAGTTGTCTATGACAGAGGGACATCATCTCAAACAAAAGGTGTAGGCAAATAGAAGACATTGTACTGTTTTGAAAAGAGTTCTTACTTTCCATGACTTTGATACTCTGAGGCTCTGACACAAAATAAAGTTTGCCTTCCACTTCTGCTTTCTTAGCTGCTGGAGCAGCTGCCGGTTTTTCTAAAAAACAGAGTCAGAGAGTTATAGCAGATGGCTTCATGTAACAGTTAATATTCATAGGTGATGATGTTTTTGAAGGAATTGTAAAAAAGGAATTAATTCCTGAGATGGAACAAAATACTATGCAAGTGGTAAAAATGTAAAATATTTTCATATTGTTTTAACCAACTTGCAGTTTACTTTCCAGATGAAACTCTCCACAATGGACCAACTGTGCTGTTCAGTCAGGCCATTTATACTCTCCATGGATGCAAATCCATAGATAGATATGCAATTAGAAAGCATCATTTTCTGAAATGGGTAAGTTTTTTTGTGAGGTCTTCTCTTTTCATTCTATTCCTGGATGTTATGCCCTAAGAGTTACTTGCAGTTTTTTACCAGTGATCTGTTAAATTCTCCTGGTTTTCTTTGACTTAGTCCTTAGCCTAGGGGCTAACCATGTAGTGAAAAAGAATTGTGCATACTGCTGGGCTCTTGTGTCCTTTATGCAGTGGTAAAGCAAGAACTACACAGAAGGACTCATGTTTAGACAATATTTACTTTCAGCTAAAAGCTCAAAACGTCTTAGAGCTGTAATAGTCTTAAAACAATTAGCCTCTAAGGCCACATGCTCAAATTCCTTCCGTATTTTCCTTTAATAAACATCACTTTTGACATGCTTTCCATAAAACATGCATGTCCAAGTAATTTCACCCATTTAGCTTGCAATTTTTGTAAATTTCATGTTTAGATAGAAAATAAACTTTTAATCTCTTTGGTAGGAATGTACTATTGATTTGACATTGATCTTTCAGCATTTATGTCACTATTGATATATAAATTATTGTTAAATACTCTGTTTTACCAGATTCTACGATTTACTTTTTTTACTAAAAGTAAATAATTTTTTGTTATTAAATTATTAACTTTTTTGTTCCACAGAAAAAAAAGGTGGGATAGCATTTTGGTTGACATTTTCATCATATGCYTTATTTTCTCCATGTTACTGTACCTTTGACTGTCACTTTAGATTTGCAAGTATCAGTGCCAGCTGCATTTGAAGCTTTGCATACATATTCTCCTGAATCTGATTTGGTAACAGCAGCAAGTTCTAGAAGAGCTACTCCATTAGCAAAGCTGAAGTTGCATTTGTCTGAGGCTCTTATTTCTCTTCCTGCCTTCAGCCACTGGATCCGGATTGGCTGCGATCCCTGGACATGACAGCTAAGCTGTAGGGTATCACCTTCCTCTGCTGCTGCTGGCTGAAGAGGCTGGTCAAAAACTGGAGGCTTTTTGGGTTCTGGAATACGAAAATGCTTGAGTGAATACTCAGGAAAGTATGATCAAGAATATAAGAGAGAGATACATGTGATTACTAAGGAGGCGATGGCAAGGAATAGAGGATGGTAAACAGAAGTCTGAGAATGTGAATCATAATGTTATAAAATGGAATAAATATCAAGAGAGCATGACAGCATATTTGCTATATAATCATGGAAGAAATATCTTTATCCTCTCTGCAAGAACCTTTACACGCAAAAAATAGTATGAGAACAAAAGCAGTATTAGGTTGCAAAACTATATAAAAATCTTTACAGAAATAAACCTGCAACTTCCTGCAAGACTATTATGACAAAGTGTCATGCTACCAAAAATGCAGTGTCAASTGCCTAAGCTTAGATTTCATTGCATAAACTCCCTGGTACTCCACTGAAGGAGAATGATTAAAAATTCAACAGAAATTTCACAAAGATTTCAATGTTCACTTTGAATCAGTCATAGAAAATACTGGAAAAGAAGTTTTTCCTTGAAAAAAAAATAATCACAAATATAAAAGAATTTGTTGACTTTGTGGTTTATGTGAATCTCTGGACAAATCAYTGCTGTTAAGGTAAGTAAAGCCAGCTCATAAGAGAGATGGTATATACTCGCAGCTAAATAAAACAAAGAAATTGTTTTTTAAGCAGGAAGCAAAGAAAAACAAGACTTCAACCAACCTCTGATAACAACAGAAGATGTACTTAACACGCTTCCTGCTTCATTGGACACTTTACAGGTGTATAAACCAGCATCTGATTGCTCTACAGCCTTGATATGTAAAAGCAAGGCATTGTTTTTGAAAGATAATTCACAGTGAGCACTTGAATGGACTTCCTGATTATTTTTATACCAAGCAACAGTCAAAGGCTGAGAACCGGAAACACGACCCTCAAGTTTAAGTTCATTCCCTTCTGTTTCTTCTACTGCTTCAGACAGTTTCTTAGTAAAAGTAGGAGGAGTTTTTCGTTCTGTAAAAAGAACATAAATTCCATGAATCTATCTTGAGATGAAAAATCTAAAGACAATGCTTCAAGAAAAGTTTGAACATTGGAGAATTGATATTTACTCTCATTTAAACTGGATATATTTTTAAAGTGAAATTATGCTAAGATAAACAGCAGGAGTCTTGCTCTTACAGGCATTGTCACTGTGTTTTCCTGTTTGAAAAGAAATTCTCTTACATTGATTTAAGTCATACACCATTTAAATAACCCCAAGAGGTTTTTCAAGTTCTTAAGAACAAAATCGACCAGAGCATACTGAGAAAGTAGGCCAAAGAAAATGTTTTATTTCTCCTCCTGTTGCTGTTAGTGACACTTCCTAATTCCCATAAAAGATTCATAGGTATCTTCAGATAGGTACTCTCAGGCTACATCCCAAAAGTTTTCTCAAAGTTATCTTGTAGTAATAGTCTGACTTCATTTATAACTGAAGGAAGAAAAATGTAAACACAATGTATTATCTATTCAGTACCTTTAACAGCCAGTTGAGCTGTGCAAGAGTCCTTTCCAACTTCATTGCTAGCATAGCATGTATATCTTCCAGAATCGCCCCTGTCAACTCTCAAGATGGTCAGATGGGCTGTGTTGTCTACATAACTGATCTGATAGTTCTTCCCTGTTCTAATTTCTTGGTCATCTTTTGCCCAAGTGACTCTAATAGGCTGTGTTCCAGAAACATGACACTCAAAATCAGCACTTTCTCCAATAATGCCATCCACAGGCGTAAGTGGGATGTCAAAGAATGGAGGAGTTTTCCCTTCTGAAGAGTCAAAGAAATAAAAAACCATCACTTAAAAATCTCAATTTACTGTAAAACTGTGTGAAATAAGAATCTCTTGTACAATATGAAATCCATACATAAAGCAAAAATCAGTTTTAAGACATTTCCATTAAATATTTCACAGCCCACCAACCTGTAAGGACAAGCCTGCCACTAGAAGAAGCAGTCCCAATAGCATTGACAGCTGTGCAGGTGTATTGCCCAATAAGGCTCCTATCTGTCTTCAAAATCTGGAGAGTTGCTACATTATCTACAAAGGACGTGTGAACATTGTAGTCCTCTTTTACACGTGCGCCGTCTTTAAACCAAGATACTTCGATGGGTTCTGAGCCAGCAATGCCACAATCAAACACGACTGGTAAGCCAACAGTTTCATGAATGTCTCTTAATTTTCGTGTAAAAGAAGGAGGAAGTTTACGCTCTGTAAGAGAACAAGTATTGTACAGTGAAGTCTTCCAGAAAACATGCACCTCTTGCTGTACTCATCAATAATCACTGACTAATATGCTGTAGACTATGGTGGATTTTTGCTCATAACTTCCAATTAAAAGTATTGCTTAGCATATCATTTATTTTGAATTTGTTGTAAAGAGCCCTGTGCATATGCTTGCAGGAAGAGAGGKATCCTTTTTTTCATCTTAGACCCAATGAGCCTCAGGACTGCTAATACTGGTAACAATCAAAGCAATATCCTGAACAAAGATGGAAGATACAGAGGCTTGTAACGCTGGAGAGGAGCTGTGGTCAGTAAGTGCTGCATTTCAATCAGCTTTACTGGTGGCTTTTGTTAGTAGAAGAAAGTACCACAGGGTACCTTACACATCAAGAAACAGTAAAGTGTTTTACGATGAAGAGGCAATTGCTGTTTTTCGAAATAGCAAAGCRTACTTAAGAAAAATAGGCCATTTCCTTATATTTAAAATTGAAATATTCACCTTGAACTGTAAGCAAAGACGATGAAGAAGCCTCCCCAACAGAGTTTTCTACTTTGCAGATGTACTCCCCACTGTCACTACTGTCTACCTGGCTGAAAACCAGAGTAGCAATTTGGTTCCTAAAGTGCATTTTCACAGTAGCAGTTCCTCTTAGCTTTGTGTCGCCTTTGTACCATGACACAATCATTTCTGGTGTTCCAGCAACCTGGCACTGTAAGGATGCAGAATCCCCAACAGTCACCTGCACTGGCTCCAAGGATGAAATGAAGTAAGGCGGTTCTGAAGGACAAAGACACATCATTAGCATAAAAAGATATTGCACGATGACCATTAGTAGTTCAAACAACACTTGTTGAAATGCTGCTGGCTTGACGCACCTAGTATTGTGATTGTACCATGACAAGTATCTTTCCCAGAATCATTTTCAATATGACAAGAATATTGCCCCTGATCTTCTAGTTTGCTGCTAGGGATTTCCAGTATGGCAGATGTGTCTGTAGTGGTGATGCTACACTTTTCAGAGTGCATTATTTTCACTCCATTTTTCTTCCATGTCACTGAAATCGGTGGAGTACCCACATATGTGCATTCCAAGATTAAATTTTTCCCTTTCTCTACTTTTAAATCATTCACCTTCTTCACAAATTTGGCTGGCTCTATAATGAACAACAGGAAGAAAACAAATTAAATAAAGCCAAGAGATCATCTTTAAGAAGCATAAGAAGCAGTAGTCTGGACAAACCTTTGACAAAAAGATGTGTTGTGCAAGAAATTTTCCCTGCCTCATTAGAGACCTGGCAGGTGTAGTCTCCACTCTCAAGTGGATGTACATCAAACAGCTCCAGTTCTGCAACTGAATCTTGCAAGGTGATATTGCATCTGGGTCCTGGTACTAGCTCAACACTGCCTCTGAACCATTTAACTTCCAATGGAGGGGAACCTTTTACGATACTAGTAAATGTTATGTTTGCCCCAGATAAAACATCCAGTGGTTCAGGTTTCTTCACAAAAGATGGTGGTTCTAAGCACACAAATAAAACAGACAGACAAATAAGTACATTTGAACTTCTTTTGAAGATCACAGTGTTCAGAAATATTCAACAAAGAAAAAATTAAATCTTTCTGAAAATAAATTTGGACCCTCTGATTCTGGCTTCTTACTGATACTGACCTATAACACTCAAAAATGCGCTGCATTCATCAGACCCAGCTACATTAGTAGCTGTGCACAAATAAGTTCCCATATCAGACTCCTGAAGTCCATTCACTTTCAGAGAACAGGTATTGTCTGTAAGAGTAGCCTGATACTTCTCTCCACTGGTAATCTCTTGTCCATCATGAAACCAGGAAACCAGAATGGGTGGTGACCCATAAACTTTGCACTCCAGTACAGCAGAAGAACCCAGCTGACCATAAGTTTCTTTCAGTTTTCTTGTGAAAGAAGGAGGTATAATACGATCTGCATTTGTTTCAAAATAAAAAAAAAGAAATTACCATACAGCATTCTTAAATGCAGGAAGTTCTCTGTGCAGAATAAAATTAGTGACCTTTTGCTGTATCTGCTTTGGCAATATACTCTGAAACAGCTAAGTATTTGAAAAATAGTTAATGGTTAAGGATATGCTGGAATTTTCATCCATAATCTTTGAGGAACATCATAATCTTTGTTTTTTCCATTCTTTTTCATAAGCGACAATATTACACCAGCTGTCCAAGACAACATGTAGATTAAAGCTGAAGAAATCAAGTTCCTTCAATAATTCCTGCCCTTCAGATTTTAGGTAGGCATCTATCCTTGATGCCTGTCAAAGTGGCATGCCAAGTACTCCTAAGATTATATAACTCTCTTAGGTTTTCAATCACAATAACCACTTTGCTACCTGAAGGCTTTGTAAAGGAACTAAAGGATCAGAGGTGACTTAGAAAGAGTAGCCAACTAACCTGAAACATGCACTGAAGCTGTGCAGCTGCTTTTACCAACACTGTTTTTCACCTCAAAAGTATATTCTCCACTGTCTTCTAGTGTTGCATTGAGGATCTTAAGCCCAGATACTTTGTTGAAGAAACTGATTTTATATTTATGGTCAGTGGACAGTTCAGTACCATCCTTAAACCACCTAGCAGTAAGCTCTGGTGTGCCATCTACTGTGCATTCCAGAGTACAAGAGTCTCCAGCTGTAACTTTGACTGGACCTGGCTTCTCTACAATGACTGCAGGTTCTGCAATGAAATGCAAGTCAGAAAAATTTTTAGAACAACAAAATAGCTATTATTATAATTAAAATTTAAATTTCAAAGCATCTTAAAACACGTTGTGTTTTTTATCTCATGCTACCAACCTAGCACTTTCAGCATGGCAAAGCATTCCTGAACTCCAGCATCATTTTTTATCTGACAAATGTATTTCCCAGCATTGGTTGGTTCTGCATTTCCAATCTGCATAGTTGCAATGTTTTCTGAGTAGGAGATCCAAAGATTATCACTTTCTCTGATGATTTCTCCTTTGTCTTTTAACCACAGAACAGAAATGGGCTGTGATCCTTGTACTGTAGCCTGCAGTTCAATCGACTCCCCAACTACGACAGTGAGATCACTCAGCTTCTTCACAAAGGTTGGTGGTGCTATTTAAGAGAAGATATTTAACAGTAAAGAACCCTGCCAGGAGTGGAAAAGTAGGAGAAGAATTTCAGGAACAAAGAAATGCCAAGAAGATGCCAATCTGTGTACAAACCTCTTAGTGTTACAGAGCCAATACAAGAGTCACTTCCCACATCATTTACAGCCTTACAGTGATATTCACCAACATCTGCAGTATCCACACTGAGAATGTGAAGGCTAGCTATGTAATTCTCAGACATGACCTTATACTTCTTGCTGCTCCGAATTTCTCGTTTGTCTTTATACCATGAAATCTGGAATGGAGGAGTGCCCTGAAGCTCACACTCCAGATGAATATCAGACCCTTTCAAGGTCTCAACTGGACGAGGCTTCTTGGTAAAAAGAGGGGGTGCTGGAAAAAAGAAAAAAGAGTTATTGTTTGTGTTATTTAAGCAAAAGAGATTAAAGAAGACAGAAGATTGAAGCAACTCTTCTGATGCTAAATAGCAAAGACAATAGGTAAGAAAGAGCTGCAAAAGAGATCAAAAACAGACAAGAGATTTGCCATCTACTCAGGCAGGTTTTGGCCTCTGACAGAAGAAAGTGGGATTTAAGAGCTTTTCCTAAAGGAGGGCCCTTAATGTTAGAAAAGGAAGGAAGGAGCTGAGATTCTGACCTTTTACTCTCAGTGTAGTACTGGTGCTTGCACTACCCGCTGGATTCTGAGCTTCACAAGTGTAGTCACCACTGTCTTCAACACTGAGGTTGTGCATTTCAATGACTGCCACTGAATCCACAAAAGACATTCTGTATTTTTCACTGGGATGGATTTCAGTTTCACCTTTGTACCAGGTGACTTTGATTTCTGGAGATCCACCTATTTTGCATTCATACGTTGTGGAATCGTGCTGTTTCACAAGTTTTGAGGAGTCTAGTTTCTTAATAAACCTTGGTGGTTCTGGAAAGCCAAAAAGGAGAGATGATGCTTTAAACWGCACTAATTGTTTGAATAAGCAGGGAGATGTGTAACTGAAATGGCAAAGTTTAGGGACTTAAGCAAAACTTCTGATTTTGCCATTGCTACGAAATTTTTTAGATGATTTGAAGTTGGTCTAAAATCCAGATTAAGAAGAAAACAAGTTTTCTATATACATTTCAGTGAGTTTCTCCTTAGTTTACTGACCCACTTTACCTCTCCTTGTATGTATTCATTACAGATTAGTTGATGTGCGTGGTTTTCTTTACAAAATATGCTCTTGTTATATATGTGTAATCAAAATGCCTGATGCAAATGCAAGAATCCAACTGTTCAGTCAAAAAATGTTATTAAAAGCATTTATGTTGAGTATCATAGCAATTGCTTTATATCCTRTGATTAATAATTAATGTAGTCAATGTATGTATCTGCATTATAACTCCTCACACATTTAATGCAAAACTGAACATGAAGTTGCACATAAGGAATCAAAGTTAAGGAGCTCAGGTAGGAAACAAAAGAGTTTAGAAATAATTATGCTGAGGAGAATTGGGAGATGGCTGGTTTTATAGAATTGGTGTTAAATGTCTGTGATTAAAAAGTAAAACAGGTGGCTACATTTTGTTCCATAAGGAGGGGAAAGGAGTGGAAGTTTGGTACTTTTCATCAGAAGTAGCATCTATATGATTAGAATCACAAGACTAAATGCTCATAGATCAAAGCTATAACTAGTAAAACCAAGAGGTGTAATGCGGGCACAACAAACAGATCTCTCTGCAAAACAGGATGAAGTGCATCTTTGTGTGACTGTAAAGTGTAGGAAGAATATCTAATTAATTTTGGATTATTTCAACCTGTGGGACAGTTGCAAAACATCCTGTGTTGCTAGAAACAAAACTTCCTGAGTTTCTAGAAATAGAAATGATGATTTGGAACCTTAGCRATTTACTATCAGATTTCACTTTGAGAAAGAGTTGATTATTTATCTGCATACTAACAGTTGCTGAGTAGTCATACTCGGATTCCACTCCTTTCAAAAAATGAGGGTCTACACATTAGTAAGGTATATATTTATAATGTAAAGCAGTTCTAGAACACAAAGCAATTATTAAAACTACAGATTGGGAACATTAGATACTAGAGTGAGAAAGTTAATAAAAAGCTGTGAGGATTTCAAGGTCAATTAAAAAAAAGATCTTAATTCTACAAACAAGAGGCTGCATGTCATAGAAGTGAGACAGCATATGCCCAAATTAAATGCATGCAAATCAATGCACCCAAAGAGATTGACTTTTCAAGTTCTATAGAAATTGGTTGAAAAAAATCAACATCAGTAATTTTACAGCCTTGGGAAAACTGTACAATTTCTAAAGAACACTGACACTAAAAAGTGTCAGTAAATTCAGGATCAAAAAATATAATASTCCTCAGGATTTTACAAATACAGGATCAAAAAATAAAATACTCCTYGGGATTTTACAAATAAAGATTTGAAGAGTAAAAAAAATAAATAAAACCAGCTGAGATCATTTTACAAATGCTAATGGTATTAAAATAAAGCTATTAGCAATGACATAATKAGTAATAAACAGAATTATTGTGGTAGAAAGAAGATTCTGATCTTTTAAAGAGGTTTGATTTCTTGCTACAATTTTCCTATGCATTTTGGAAGTCAAGCTACATAATACAGCAGCCCTACTTATTACTGAATCCAGGTAATTCAGTCTTACACGCTATTTACACCCCCACCAAGAAAAATGCTTATGGCTGGAAAAAAMTTGATATATATATATATAAAACATTTGACAAATAATTAATACAAAATCTTGCTACTAGTAGCTCAGTTGCCTGTGTTATTTTTCATACAGAGTAAAAGGATTTACTCTTGAAATATTTCCCCCCCTCTTTGCACTCCAAATTCATACAGAGGAAAGAGGAAAAAAAAAAAAAGAAAAAAGAGGAAAGAAAGCACTTTTAACTTTTAACCTTTTTACTCAGGGACCTTTTAACTCAGGCATAATCTAAGCAGTGTATGTTACACTTCTCCTCTTATAAAATCAGTAAAATTGAAATATCCRGAACAGCTATAAATAAGTTTCCACCTACACTGAGGAAATTACATTAATATACATGTCACTTGCACCAAGACAGTCTGAGCCATTCAGAAATTCGGATTTTACTTTTAGATCCACACACTATAAGGAGAGGTGAAGTGTTGGGTGGGATGGATATAAAACTGAATCCCTCAGTTTTGCTGTTTAGAAGAACAATTTTCAATGTTTTCAGTCTGTGAAAGAGCAAAGCTATTTGCAGGAGCTACACATGCAGTAAAAATACTTCTAAGTAAGTAAACTGAATTTATTTCAGTTTCCTTTCAGTCCCCTGGGCAACCTAGTGACTGTCACTGCTGGAGAAAGACTTTAGAAAGACAGATTTTGCTGTCCAACAGAACCATTCATAAAGGCGCAACAAAGTAACAAGAGTTAATGTTTCAATGGAAGAATCCCAATTTCAATGGAAGAAAAATCAGGTACTATACCAAAGCAGAAGAAATATGAGTAAGTATTTAAGTATTACAATAACATTTAAGTGAAATAAGACATCTCAGAGTGACCTCTTGTAAAAATTGTAAGTCACACACATGTCTGCGTTCAGGACAGAATATGTTTTCCAGGTGTGTGCCTTGCAAAAAAAACCTCATAAACACCAGAGCCCACAGCAGTACCTTGTACAGCCAGCTGAGCTGCACACGCATCCTTTCCAACACTGTTGCTGGCAGTACATGTGTAGAGTCCAGCATCCCCTTTACCAACTTTTAGGACTGTCAAGCTGGCCGTGTTTTCCACCAGTGTCATTTTGTAGTTGCCACCTGGACGAATCTCTCTGTTGTCTCTGGTCCAAGTAATCCTCATGGGAGCAGAACCAGTCATGTGGCACTTGAAGGTTGCGCTTCCCCCTAGTGCCACATCGATTGACACTGGCTTGACATCAAAGAAGGGAGGTCGTAGGTGTTCTGCAAAGAGGAAAGCATGGAAGAGCTCAGCACCAAGCCTGCCTCACCATGCCATGCCCATTGTCCACTATTCAATTGGTAGAGTGGGAAAAAGGGTGGAGAAGTAAAAGAGCAAAGACGTACAAAAGATTTGCATTAAAGTGGGATCTACAAACCTGTAAGGAGAAGTTTGGCACTGGAAGAGGCAGTCCCCAGAGCATTTTGGGCAGAGCAAGTATACTGGCCACAGTAATCCATACTAGTTTCTAAGATCTGTAAAGTCGCAACATTATTTAAGAAGGCTGATTGCATGTTATCAGTGTCGCTTAAGAGAGCCCCATCCTTGTACCAAGACACCTGGATAGGCTCTGAGCCAGTTATGCGGCAGTCAAATGTCACCGGAGCACCAACCACCTCCTGAATATCTTTAAGTTTTCTGGTGAATGTAGGGGGAAGTTGACGTTCTGCAAAACAATAATAATCACTACCATCAGTAAGCAGCCAACCTAGAACTAAATATCTTTGAAATTAATAAAACCCCCTTTCTGTAGACAACAAAGAGCTCCTACAAACTACCCCACAAAAGAGTGGCTCTTGGCCTATCACCTTTAACAACAAGCAAAGCTGTGGAGGTGGCAAAGCCGATGCTATTTTCTGCTTTGCAGATATATTCTCCAATGTTGCTATCCTCTACAGCAGAGAATGCCAGTGTTGCCACATTGTTCTTGAAGTGCATTTTGTAAGCCTGTGTTGATCTGAGCTTGGTGTCATCTTTGTACCAGGACACCTTGATTTCTGGTGAACCGCCAATCTGGCATTTTAAGGTCAAGGGCTCGCCAACCTTCACCTCCACACGGTCCAGGTGCGTGACAAAATAAGGTGGTTCTGGGGAAGGAGAGAATGTGGTGAGCAGAGGCAGAGCATCACTGGGGTGCATTAGGGGGATCAGGGGTGATGAATACCTAAKATGGAGACAAGGCTGTGGCAAACATCCCCACCCGCCTCATTTGCCACCTCACAGGTATATTCGCCTTCATCATTCTTTGTGCTGTTGAAGATTTCAAGAATGCCAGATTTTTCAGTAGTTGTAACAGTGCAGCGTTGAGACTGAGAAACAGGCATACCATTTCTTTTCCAGGTGACAGAGATGGGAGGGGTGCCAGTGTAGCTGCTTTCTAGCACAATGGACTTCCCCTGCTCCACACTGAAATCACTTAATTTCTTCACAAAGACTGCAGGCTCTGTGGGGAGGTATGAATCAATAGTAAGAGGGACAGATGTGGAAGAGCTGCAGGCAGGGAGTGAATGAAGATAACTGTGCATTCATGCACACACCCAAACACACCTTTCACAAAGAGCTGTGTTGTACATGAGGCACTGCCAGCTTCATTTGTGACCACACAGGCATAGTCCCCACTGTGGCCTGCCTCCACGTTGTACAGCTGCAGCTGTGCCACAGACTCATGGAGAGAGATGGAGCAGTTGCTGTCTGGCACCAGCTCCCTGATGCCTCGGAACCAAGTTACTTTGAAGGGAGTACTGCCCTTGATGTAGCTGGTGAATGTCACATTTGATCCAGGCAAAACTTCCTGGGGATCAGGTGTCTTCACAAAAGAAGGTGGTTCTAAGGATCATGCAAAGAAGTGAAAGACGGAGAAAGATGTTAATAGGAGGGTCTCTGTGGGGAGGAAAATGAGCAGGTTTGAGTCAAAAAGAAAAAAAAAAAAGAAACCATGGAACCATGGGAAAAAAAACCCAAACCAAACAAACTATGAAAAAGAAACCATGGGAAACCAGAGAAAAGAAAGAGAAGAGGGAAGAAGAATTTTGTTGAAGGCATGGCAGTATCCTTCCACTGACCTTGCACAGTCAAGAAGGCACTGCATTCATCAGACCCAGCCACGTTGGCTGCTACACATGTATATGACCCTGTATCTGTGACATCCAGGGCATTAAACTTCAAAGCACAAACATTATCCAAGAATGAGATTTCATGTTTTTCTCCACTAACAATCTCATTCCCATCTTGAAACCAAGACACAGATATGGGAGCTGTGCCAGATACTTTGCACTCCAGCAGCACAGAGGATCCCAGCACCCCATTTGTCTCCTTTAGTTTTCTTGAGAATGAAGGAGGAACGAGGCGATCTAAGTAGGACAGGGAAGAAGAACAGGAAGACAAGTGTTGAGGTTTCTTTCAACGGAAAGAACAGGGGGAAAATAATAAAAGCTTTCTTTAAAGAGAAGAGTGAACAATAAAGACATAGAGCTGACCTGAAACATCAACTGAAGAAGTGCAGCTGCTGTCCCCCACTTCATTGTGCACCTCAAAAGTATACAAGCCCCTGTCTCCCTTGTCTGCAGAAAAGACTTTCAAAGTGGATATATTGTTGAAAAAGGAAATCTGGTATTTGCGGTCACTCTTTAGTTCTCTGCCATCTTTGTACCACTTGGTGATAAGCTCAGGTGTTCCTCCTACTTTGACCTCCAAGGTAAAAGGATTGCCAGCCATTACTGTGATCGGCTCGGTCTTCTCTAAGATGACTGCTGGTTCTGAAATAGGAAGGGAGGGGTCTGTGTGTCACAGGGAAATCTACCCACAAACCTGTGAGCACAGGGTGTAAGCAGAAGGCAAAGGCTGGTAGAGCCAGCTGTGCAAGCTGTAGGACACAGTACCTATAGTGGAGTAGGCTATACCCACCTAGGACCTGTAAAAAGGCAGAGCACTCCCGCATGCCAGCATCATTTTTGATCTGACAGATGTACTTCCCAACATCGGTTCCCTCTGCACTGGCAATCTCAAGAGTTGCAATGTTGTCCATAAACCACATTTGAACATTTTCACTCTCCCTAATAACTTCACCCTTATCCTTGAGCCAGACAACAGAAATTGGTGGGGATCCTTCCACTACTGCCTGCAGAGCTGTTGGCTCCCCAATGAAGATTGCCGTGTCACTCAGCTTCTTGGCAAATCGTGGAGGTTCTGATAGCAAAAACAAGGCAGAGGACAGTTAGTCATACATGCTTGCTTGAAAAAGCAACAGTCAGGAGATCAAGAAAAGAGGGCAGTGGTGCTGATCGTCTGGCATACAAACCTTTGAATTTCACTGGGCAGGTGCAAGTGTCGCTTCCCACCTCATTCATAGCTTTGCATTGATATTCTCCAGTATCTTGAGATTCCAAATTGAGAATATGAAGACTGGCAATGGAGTGCTTTGCTGTCACCTTGAACTTCTTGCTGCTCCTGACCTGCCTCCGGTCCTTGAACCAAGCCACCTCAAAGGGTGGGGTCCCTGCTATCTCGCACTGAAGGATAACATCTGAGCCTTTAAGAGTGTCCACAGGGCTTGGCACCTTGCTAAAAACAGGTGGTTCTATAAAAAAAGAATCACATCATAATGTGTGAGCTTCCTTCTCTGGGTGGGTTTCTGGATAGTAGCAGGAAGCAACATATTCAGGAAGGGAGCCTACGCTTATACTGTAAACACATATTTAGATTTTAAACATGTGGCCTCTCCTCTAAAAAAATCCCAGCACTCAGAGTCTAAAGGGCAGAAAATGTGATACTTTTGCACCTGTTTGGAATCAGTGCTCAGTGTCCTTCCCCAAAAGCCACTCTCCCTGCACTCTAGGGTGACATTCCATCTTACATTCCATCTTTCCCCCCACTCTTTCTAGTCATGAAAGCTACAGTCAGTGAAGCTCAGCTACACAGCCTCCTCTTCCTTCTTAAATTTCATTCCTGTCAGTATCACTGTGTATAAAAAGGAGGCAGAGTGATGGCTGAAAAGTATTCCCAGCTTCCTCACCATGGCTGGTGATCTGCTTCCGCTGTGATCTGAAAAGCTTGCCTTGTTCATCCTGCAACTGACTTAAATGGGGAGACGAGGGAATGACTGCACAGTGCTAAACACCCACCACTGTTTCCTGCCTGATCTCTGCTGCTTAAACACACCAGCATTTAAATGCAAGAGCAGCTGGAGAGACAGTGGCCCAGCAGGCACTAGCTGCTGCAGCGGCAGTGCAGCTGGGAGCAGGCCTRGCAGCCAGGGATTCTGGTGGAGTGTGGAGCTTGCGCTAACCTTTCACTGTGACTGAAGTGCTGCAGCTGGCTGTGCCTGCAGAGTTGTGGGCTTCGCAGATGTAATCCCCAGCATCCTCAGCAGTGGCACCCAAGATGGTCAGCRTTGCCACAGAGTCTACAAAGGACACGTGCAGCCTGTCGCTTGCCTGGAGTGCCTGATCGTTTTTGTACCACACGATTCTGATCTCTGGYGTGCCACTGATTTTACATTCAAGCTGAACTGTGTCCCCCTGCTTCACGAATCGCAAAGCTTCAGGCTTCTTGACGAACTTGGGAGGTTCTGCAGGACAGAATAAGTATGTAGAGAATGACAACTTACCTGTTTGCCATGTGAAATCTACAGCACTGAGCAAGAGTTCTGGGAGGCACAAGAGTACTACAGCACAAAAATAAAATTGTTATAGAAGTTGCCCGCATCCCCAACAAGAGTTTCGTCTCAAGGGAATACAGAAGATGAAGAAAAGAAGGCAAAGACAACAAGCAAAACTGTGTTCTTTGGACCCTGCTGCATCAGACAATTGAAGCCGTAAAACATACACAAAGAATGGTTCCTCCACCCAATTGAAATTTTGCTGTTACCTTTGAGTGGTAACAAGTAACAGAGTTCCCAGGCCAACATGAAAGATTTGACAAGCCCTTCATCCCTGGGAGCAACGGAAGCACGGTAGGGATTGTTTAACTTGCTTAGACATCTTTAAAGTATATTTCTGCATTAAGAAATTAGGCGATTCATAGTCTAGATTAAGTCAACAATTCAGAACTCCAACTGAAATCTTTATCAAATTTGAAAGAGTCACCTATGCAGGCCAAGAAATGCAAGGTAGAGCTGTATTTACTAATAATTTTCCATATAGCAATTGCTATGAGTGACTACCACAGTGACTATAGTTATTAAAATAAAAGTAGTGTGAGTGCAACTCTCCACAAACAGGTTCACAAGGTACCTTTCTCCTTTGAGATTTTGCTGACACACAAGAGTTCTGCAGTTACACAGTATGATGGGAGAAGGTCATTACATGGTTTATGTCTGCAGTCTAGAAAGCTACTTTCTATATATTTCTAAACTAGAAATGGTAGAAGATCAAAGACAAAGAGATCTCTTTACCCAAGAAAAAGAAAATGCACAAACAAAGGTGACTTAATACCTTTGACGCTGAGTTGGGCTGAGCAGAAGTCTTTCCCAGCTTCATTACTAGCTTGGCAAGTATATTGGCCAGAGTCTCCTTTACCCACTCTGAGCACTCGAAGGTGAGCTCTGTTGGCTGTGAATGTAATATTGAAATTTCCTCCAGTTTGGATCTCCCGACCATCCTTGGACCACGTTATGTGTATTGGCTGGGCTCCCGTAACATGGCATTCAAAATCAGCACTTTCTCCAAAAGGCACATCAATAGATTCTGGTTTGATGTCGAAGACAGGTGCTTGCTTGGGTTCTAGAAACACAAGAAAGCCATGTAATACTCATACCTCAGAAAGAAGCTAATCCAACACACAGGTACAATTGCATGCATGAAATAAGAGAGAGGAATATGTGATCCAAGTAAAAGTTTTATAAGCCAACACACCTGCCACTGTGAGCCTAGCACTTGAGGTGGCAGTGCCCACAGAGTTGGTGGCTGTGCAGGTGTATTGTCCAGTATGATTCATCTCGGTTCGCACCAGTTGCAGCACTGCAACATTATCTACAAAGGATGTGTGCACATTGTGGTCATCCTTTAGCAGCACACCATCTTTGTGCCAAGTGACAGTAATGGGCTCTGAGCCATTGAGCCGACACATGATCTTAAGGGGTAAACCAGCAGGGTGCTCGAGGTCCTTTAATTTTCTTGCAAAGGAAGGTGGTTGTTTGCGTTCTGGAAGAAAGCAATAAAGGATAAATACACCTCAGGAAGCAACCTTTTCATAGTTTGGCAAGACAAAAAGAGTTTTAGCAAGCTAATATAAAATCATCACCTTGAACTGTTAAGAGAGCCTTTGTAGATGCAGTTCCTACACTGTTTTCTGCCTTGCAGATATATTCTCCACTGTCGCTGCTAGCCACTTTGTTGAAGATAAGTGTAGCAACGTTGTCTTTAAAGAAAACCTTATACTCAGGAGTAGACCTGAGTTTCGTATCACCTTTGTACCAAGACACAGTAATTTCTGGTGTTCCAGCAACATGGCATTGCAATGTTGTGTAAGACCCAACTGACACCTCAAGAGGTTCCAAGTGTGTAACAAAGTAGGGAGGTTCTAAAAAAGAGAAGCAATTAGACAGACTTACTGTGTGCCAGGTTTTGGAAAGCATAGACTTGAAAAAAAAGGCAAGGAAAAGAAGCAAAGGGAGCACACACCTAGGGTAGAGACTACAGCCTCACAAACATCTCTTCCTGCCTCATTTTCAACATGGCAAGTGTATTCTCCTGCATCTTCTTTGGTGCTGTCAAGTATTTCTAGGATGCAGGATTTCTCTGTGGTGGTGATGCTACACTTCTGAGATTGTGTGATGGTGTGGCCATTCTTCTTCCATGTCACAGAGATGGGCAGGCTGCCTGTGTAAGTGCCCTCTAGGATGATGGGCTTTCCAGGCTCCACATACTGATCACTCAGTTTCTTTACAAAGACAGCTGGCTCTAATGAAAGTAAGTCACAAATGTTGAGCACAACATACCAAATGGAAAGAAGGAAACAATAATTTAAGGTAAATGCAGAGACATCATCTTTACAAACCTTTTACTGTGAGGCGTGTTGTACAATTTACCCTGCCAGCATCATTAGTCACTAGACAAGTGTACTCTCCACTTTGGGGAGGAGTTACATCAAACAACTCAAGCTCCACAACGGACTCCTCCAAGTAGATATTGCAAYTGTCCCCTGGCACAAGTTCATTGGCCCCTCTAAACCAGTTAACCTTAAAAGGAGGGGTTCCTCTGACAACACATGTGAAAGTGATGCTTGTGCCTGGCAGTACATCCAGAGGCTCGGGGGTCCTCTCAAAAGAAGGTGGYTCTAAATACACAAAAGAAAAAGATAGATAAGACAAATTGCTGCAGCATAGCTCTGGTATTTCATATCTACTGAAGATAAAGAGCAAAAATTTTATTTTTCTGTCAATAATTTTCCCCAAGAATATTTACAAAAGACTGCAGATAATTTCAAGAGAGAAAGAGAAAAGAATAGCTCAGAGAGCTTCCTGACCATCATATACCCACCTTGTACAGTCAATACAGCACTGCATTCATCTGAGCCAGCTGTGTTGGTAGCTTTGCAGGTGTAAGTGCCAGTATCTGAGTGACTCAGTGAATTAACTTCTAAAACACATAGGTTATCTGAAAAGGACATTTGATGTTTTTCTCCACTGACTAGCTTAAGTCCATTTTGGAACCAGGCAACAGAAATAGGAGGTGAACCTGACACTTTACATTCCAGCAGTGCTGAGGAACCCAGAACACAAGGGCTGTCCTTTAGTTTTCTTGTGAAAGAAGGAGGAATGATTCGGTCTGCATAAGAAAACATAATAAATCCATGGTTAGAGAGAAAGGAGTAAAGGACAGAGAATGGCCRAACAAAAGCTTTAGTAAAAGATAGAAGACAAGCTACCCAACCAACCTAAAACATCAACTGATGCTGTGCAACTGCTTTTCCCCACGTCGTTTTGCACAGCAAAAGTGTACAATCCACCATCTTCCTTTTCTGCATCCATAATTTTTAGTGTAGACACATTATTGATGAAAGTGATTCTGTATTTTTGGCTGCTGGTCAGTTCTTTGCCATCCTTGAACCACCCAGTGGAAAGCTGTGGTGTGCCTGCTACTTTGCATTCCAAAGTACAGGCATCTCCTATAGTAACTTTCATTGGCTCTGCTTTGTCTACAATGACTGCAGGCTCTGGAAGGAGAGATGGGTAATATATATGGTTAAAACAGGGTTTGATAAGTATAAGCTGTAAGTATTATACACTATGAGATGGGGCTTACATATTTGATACTAAGGAAATTTCAATATCATGGGGTGTGGAGTTTTTTACAGCTGTTTTTTCCATCCTTTCTGTTACTCTAAAACTGCAAATTTCAAATACTTTCCAAAAGAAAGTAAAAACATTTTAAAATATTTTAAATAATTTTAAAGTATCTTTTCATTTAAAATATAAAATATTTTAATCTCCCTCTCCAAGCAGGCATGAGCAGAAGACATGACAGAAATATAGAGTGGTTCCTCCCAGCTCTATTGCTGGACTACTGGAAATATGGAACCTGACTTCTGCTTGTTGGGGAGAGAAGGATTCTGTTTTGGTTGTTTTGAACGCAGAGGCATAAGCAAAGTATACAGCTGATAATAAATAGCCAAGTTTCTAACTTTAAAATGAAACCTCCATGAATTTGTGCTTTTACCTACCTAGGATAGTTAAGGTAGCCATACACTCGCGACTTCCAGCATCATTTGTGATCTGACAGGTGTATTTTCCAGCACTGCTGGTCTCTGTGCGCACAAATTGCAAAGTTGCAATATTTTCTATAAATGTGATCTTTGTGTTCTCACTTTCTCTGATAATTTCCTCTTTGTCCTTAAGCCACTGCACAGAAATTGGCTGGGAGCCCTCCACTCTTGCTTGTAACTCTACYGGTTCACCAACCACAACAGTCATGCTGTTTATTTTAGTCAAGAATTTTGGTGGTTCTGAAGAAGAAATAYGCAATTAAAGTAAATACTCACAGTGTTTCCACAAGGAAGAGCAATGCAGCGCCCTTGGGAGTGCTGCAGAAGACACATGTACCGGTACTTTACCTTTCAGCTTCACAGTGCAAATACAAGTGTCACTTCCTACATCATTCTGTGCTTTGCACTGATATTCACCAACGTCTGCAGCTTCGACATTAAGAATGCGAACGCTCGTGTGGTAGTTTTTGGCTGTAACCTTGTACTTCTTACTACTGCGGATTTGTCTCCTGTCTTTGTACCAGGCAACGTCAAATGGAGGTGTTCCTGAAATCTCACATTCSAGGCTAACCTCAGAGCCTCTGACAATGTCTACTGGAGAAGGCTTCCTGCTAAAGACAGGAGGTTCTAACAAGGGAAGAAAGGAACATTTAGAAAGTAGTCTGAAGCTCTTTGATTGACAAAGAGTCTACAGATACCAACTTGTGGAAAACAGGACTGCTGAGAATAACTACAGAATGGGCAAGACTTCCGTCTTTTTCTGGGCACAATATGAAATGAGCTTGCACAAAGGCGAGCATTAAGAGCCCTTAGCTCCCCTTTTGAAAAGGCAAACAGACCTTTGGCAGAGAGGGTACAGGTCTTATTTAGCTGGTAGTAATCTCCCATACAGGGCGTAAAACTGACACTAGTCAGTTTGTGTCTGTTCTTTCTCTTTGTATTTCAGCTTCTTGATATAGCAATTCTTACTACGAACTGTCTTGGATATTAAAATTATAGAACTGGGGAAAAACTWGCTTAGTACTCATCTGCATTAAGAACATCACCTCTCTTGTTTAGACACTGGCAGAGCAGATGAGGGGGCATCAAGAAACAAACATGACATGAAGAACAGGGCAGTCCTGAAATTAATTAATCTCATGTTCCTGTGTATTTCTAAGGGATACAGCCACCAGGGGAAAAATAAGTTGAAGAGGATAGCTAACCTTTCACTGTGACTTTGGTGCTACAGCTGGCCTTGCCGGCAGGGTTGTGAGCTTCGCAGATGTAGTCACCGCTCTCATCAGTGCTGAGATGATTCATTTCAAGCACCGCCACAGAGTCTATGAATGACGTCCGGAATTTTTCACTGGCAACAATTTCATGGTCATTTCTGAACCACACTACTTTCATCTCTGGAGATCCACTTACTTTGCACTCAAGCCGGGCTGAGTCACCCTGCTTGACTACTTTTGTTGCCTCTAGCTTCTTAGCAAACTTGGGGGGTTCTAAAAAACCAAAAAAAGTGGGGTCAGGAAGATCTGAACTAATACTGGAGAGAAAATGGTGGGAAAAGAGCCAAACAACGGTGGGTTGCAAACACAGGGTAGGGAATTCACTTGGCAGTGTATCAAAGATCACCAAGGTGGGCTTGGCAAAAAGAAAGGAGAAGGAGACAAAAAGATAACAACACAACAAGAAAGAGTGCACACCTGTTACCAACAGTGTTGTAGTGCAAGAATCACTGCCAACATCGTTTGAAACATGACAAGTGTAGTGCCCACTCCTAGAAGAATCCACTGAATAGAGGGTTAAGAACCCAGTTGAACCTTCAATCCCAATGAAACAAGTTGGACCAGATACAAGTTCTAAGTCTTCTTTGAACCACTTTATTGTAAAGGGTGGTGTTCCTTTCAGTGTGGCCTTAAACTCCACTGTGGAATCTGGTATGGCTTGTTGGCTTTCAGGTTTTACTAAGAAGCTTGGTGGCTCTGCAGTTTTTAAGAAAAAGACACAGTTATATCAGAAATGTCTAAGAATGAAGAAAATCAGTGAGGCAAGCATGGGGATCAAGTTTCCAGTGTTAATATTAAGACGTATAGGAGTGTAAAGATAAGATTTTCCCAGCATTTATCATAGATAAGAAGTAGTAAAAGAGTTTCAAACCTTTCACAGTCAGGACAGCACTGCAAGAATCGTTTCCAGCAACATTAGAGACACTGCATGTGTAATTTGCACTGTCTGCCAGCTCTAGGTTAGCAATCTCGAGTGACATAGTGTTCTCATGGCACAGGCTTCTATATTTTGCACTGTCAGTTATTTCTTTTCCATCCTTAAACCATTTTGCAACAATTGGGAGTGACCCAGAGACTTTACACTCCATTTGGATAGAAGATCCCAGAATGGTATCCTTTTTGGTTAGCTTTTTGATAAATACAGGAGGAATTGATTGATCTGCCCAACACAAAAAAAAATAGCAAAAACACACCAGTTAACTTCTTATCTTTCACGGAGATTATTTTTCATTTCCTCCTTGATGGATTGGCAATACAAACCTAGCACAGTCAGAACAGCTTCACAGGTGCTACTTCCGAAGTCATTTTCAACCTTAAAACTGTATGTGCCACTATCCTCCTTYGATACAGGTTCAATCCTGAAACTGGCCACATTGTTTTCAAAGCTCATTGTGTAGTATCTACTGGGCAGGAGCTGTTTGCCATCTTTGTACCATCTTATTCGGAGCTCTGGTGTCCCAGCCACAGTACACTCCAAAGTCACGGGGTCTTTTTCAGTGACTTTAAGTGATTTAGCCTTTTCTATGATCTGTGCAGGCTCTGAGGTATAAAGAGCATAAAAATTACAATAGTTAGCTACATAGGTAGGGAACTGACTTTCCAAGTACTCATCAAGGTTACGCCTTGTACACACCTTGTACAAAAAGCAAAGCAAAACACTTCTCCACGCCAGATTCGTTCTTTGCCTGACAGGTGTATCTCCCTCTGTGGCTGAGGTCAACATTAGTAAGCTTCAGTGTGGCCACCCTGTTCTCGAAGGTAATGTGGTGGTGCTCATCATCTTCTAGTATTTTCTCATCTTTTATCCATGACACTGATAGGGGTTGAGCACCTGCTATGACACACTGAAAGAATGCATCACCTTTCAAAATGCTAGTGACGTTCTCCAGCTTCTTGACGAAGGATGGTGGTTCTGTAGTGTGAGTTTCGTTTGTTGTTCAGAAGAGAAGTCACGGAAAGGGAAGAGGAGAAAGAGAGATCATATAAAGTAATCTCACTTGCTACATTTTAGCTGGGGCATATAATGTTTGAGGTGTGCTCCCTAGAGAACTGACCTTTTAAGCTGAGTCTTGTGCTGCAAGAACAGCTCCCACCTTCATTTGATATAATACACTGATATTCACCAACATCCGAGATGTCACAGTTAGTCACAGTAAGAGTAAATACTGATTCTTTGGTGGAGATAGTGTATTTCTTGCTGCTGAACATCTCCTTATTGTTCTTCAGCCACTTCACCTCAAATGGAGGGGTACCAGACACCTCACACTCTAGTGTGGCCTCTGAGCCCTTCACTACCTCGGTGGGACGCAACTCCCGAACAAAGGTTGGAGGCTCTATAAAGAAGAATGAGGGGTAAGTAGATAATAACCTCAAATAGTTTTGAGGGGAGAAGAAGTATCTCCTACTTCCTCACCCCAGATATGTGACAGAKATGACAAGATGTTCAAAACCAACCTTTTACTTTCAGCTCGACGCTGCAGCTCTCGCTACCTGCATCATTGTGGGCTTCACAAACATAAATCCCACTATCTGTCACTCTGGCTTGAGTGACTCTCAAAGTGGCTAAACCATCTATGAAGGAGATGCCGTATTTAGCTTTGTCAGTCACTTCATTTCCATCCAGGTACCATGTAATGTGGATCTCTGGCGTGCCTACTACCTGGCACTCAAAAGTGGTGGACTGTCCTTCACGCAAAGCTACTACAGAAGTTGGCATCTGAATAAATCTGGGGGGCTCTAGAAGATGGACAGAGAAGTTGAGGCTTTATGATGTTCAAGGTAGGAATAAAAAAAATAAAAAACCCCAAAATTAAAAAAAAAAGGCTAAAAGGCCTCCTCCCCTTCCCACCAAAACTGCACATAAAAATCAGAACCAAAATTTTAGAAGATTGGGTTGCACACCTTTTACAAACAGAGTTGCTTTGCAGGTTGCAGTCCCCACGTCATTGCTTATCTGACATGTGTAGTTCCCAGAATCAGATGTCCTAGCTGAGAAGAGCTCCAGAACACTAGAAGTGTCATCCTTCCAGACAGATCGACTGGCTCCAGATAGGAGCTCCTGGCTGTCTTTAAACCACTTTATCTGCAGAGGAGTAGACCCTTTCACCAGCGCTTTGAACTGAACCCTAGCATTGGGCACAACCTCTTGAGACTGGGGTTTTTCCACAAAATATGGTGGCTCTATAACATGCAAAAAGGAAAAAAGGGGATTACTCTGAGATGGAGAAATCAAAAACTCTGCATGAGAGACCTAACAGAAGACAAAGAAGGAACTCAAACCTTTTACTGTTAAGAACCCGCTGCATTGGCTGCTTCCTGCTTTATTTGTTGCTTCACAAGTGTAAGAGCCACTGTCTGTGCCTTCCAGTTTATTTATTTCCAGAAACGCAGTATTATCATGGAAAGAGTATTTGTGCTTTTCACTTGCTGTTATTTCTTGGCCATCCTTATACCACTGAATGCTTATAGGATGCGAACCAGACACTATGCACTCCAGGTGGACAAAAGACCCCTTAATGCTGTCCATTTTCTTGAGTTTTTTAGTGAATTTAGGTGGTATAATGAGATCTATCCAAGACAGAGTAAAAAGACAAAATTTAAAATTCAACAGCGATTGTGGCACATATCAGCTCAGGAGAAAAGATTTGGTATCTAAAAGCAATAATAAGAGAAAGCCCATACACACCTAGGACATTAATGCTGGCAGAACAGCTACTGCTCCCAACGTCATTTTGAACCTCAAAAATGTATTCTCCACTATCTTTCTTATCTGCATAAAGCACCTTTAAGACTGAGACGGTATCTGTAACACTGATCTTATATTTTGGGCCCAATGACAGTTCCTTGCCATCTTTGAACCATTTGGCTGTAATAGGTTTTGTTCCTGAAAATTTACATTGCAATGTTGCTGGGTCCCCCTCAGTCACATCTATTGACACAGCCTTGTCCACAATTGTAGCAGGTTCTGTTGTAAACAAGGAGATAGAGTGTTAAGTACATCTGTAAAAATCCCAAGGGAACTGTCCCAGATCACTGCAAACCTTCAGGGTAAGACCAACCTTTGACAGTCAGCAGAGCAGAACACCTCTGAATTCCTGCCTCATTTTTTGCCTGACAGAAATATTTCCCATCATGTTTCAGCTCAATAGATCTCACCATAAGAGTGGCAACATTGTTCACAAAGGTCATTTTGATATTGTTGTCTTCAATCACTTCATCATTGTCTTTCAACCAGGACACAGTGATGGGCAAGGAACCTTTAATAGCAGCCTGAAACACAACTGTTCCCCCTCGAAGGGAGCTAATGTTTTCTATCTTCTTCAAAAACTGCGGAGGCTCTGGCAGGAAGAAAGTGGTTATGTAAGTACAAGTCTGGTGTGTAACGAACAGTGTGGCATGGAAAACCACACTGGGATAAGAGCATGCTAGTGGTGTTCTGCATCTTGCACTAACCTTTCAGCGTGACCTCTGAACGGCAGAGGCAGCTCCCAACATCGTTTGTTACTCTACACTGATACTCCCCAACATCAGAAGCATCAAACCTGAAAACATGGAGGCTAATCAAAGATTTCTCAATGCTTATTCTGTGCTTCTTACTGCTCCGCACGGGTTTATCATCTTTCACCCAGAACACTTCAAAGGGAGGCGTGCCAAGCACCTCACACTCCAAAACCACATCAGAATCCTTCAAGACTTCCATGGATTGAAACTCCTTGCTAAAATAAGGTGACTCTACAGTGTGAAAAAAAAGTGCAATTTGCATTAATCATACTTTTGAAGCCGGTACCATTGTACTGAGTCTAAAGATACAAACTGTGTRGCTGGATGTCACACACACCTTTGACTGTAACAACACTACTGCAGATATCTTTTCCAGCATCATTTTTGGCTTCGCAAATGTATTCCCCACTGTCTTCAGTATCAACCTCTGAAACACGGAGTATTGCCAAAGATTTTGTAAAAGATATCCTGTATTTGTCACTCTCTTTTAGCTCTCTATCATCCTTGAACCACGTGATTTTAATCTCAGGAGTACCAGTGACTTCACAGGTCAATTCAGCATATCCACCTTTCTTTATGAGATGAGTTGGCTCTAGCTTCTCCTTAAAGGCAGCAGGTTCTGTGGATTTAAGAAGAGTGTTCAGGAGAAAGAACACAGGAAAGAGTGCTGCTGTGTTAATCCAGCAGCTAGAATTTTAAATAAGAGTAAGAACGCAAACCTTTCACAAATAAGTTTGCAGTGCATGTTACTGAACCAGCTACATTGGAGACTTTGCAGGTGTATTTTCCAGAGTCAGTTGGTTTGACTGCATAAAGCTCCAAGTAACTTGCTAATGCTTCGGTCATAATGTAGCAGGCTCCTCCTGTCACCAGCTCAGTATCACCTTTAAACCATTTCACTGTCAGTGGTGTTGTGCCTTTAAACATTCCTTTGAAATGTACAGTTGATGCAGGCAATACATCTTGAGATTCTGGTTCTACAGTGAAGCTGGGTGGCTCTGGATTGCGTTGAAAGGAAAAAAATGCAATGAGTAAGAGAGGGCTTGTATTTTGAGAAAGAAAAGTATTATCACAAGATAAGCAAGATTCCAAGAAAAGTGAAACAAATTGCCAAACCTTTTATGAACAAAGTGCTACTGCTCTCTTTGCTACCAGCAGTGTTTGTAGCTCTGCAAATGTAGACCCCAGCATCATTTGTATCTAGGTGTTTTATTTCCAGTGATGCTGAGCCTTCTGCAAAGTGTACTGTATACTTGGCACTTGAAGTGATCTCAGTATCTTGCTTAAACCATGAGACAGTCATTGGAAGAGAGCCTGAAATTTTGCAGTCTAGGCGGCACGAGGCACTAATGATACTGTCAATATTCTTCAGTGGTTTAGTAAAGAAGGGAGGGAGAGTGCGATCTGTTGAGAGTGAAAAAAATGACAGAAAGGAACACATGAGCAAAACAGGAGTGCTCTTCTGCTTCTGGCTCTGTTAGGCACAGAGCAGAGCAACAGGGCTCTCTGCAAAGAGGCAGTACCAACCTAGCACAGTGAAGCTGGTAGTACAAGAGCTGATGCCCACATCATTGGATATCTCAAAGGTGTATTCACCACTGTCTTGCATTTCAGCAGCATAAAACTTGAGCTGAGCAATGTTATTTTTGAAGCTGATCCTGTATTTTTTGCTGGCAGGGAGTGGCTTTCCATCTTTGAACCATTTGGTTTTCAGCTCTGGAGTGCCTGTGACAGTGTACTCCAAAATAGCTGGTTCCCCTGCTGTAACCTGGATCATTTCAGCTTTTTCAATTATTTTGGCAGGTTCTACAACAGAATTAAATAACTGGTGTTAAGGACAAAAGGAAATTTCTTCTTCTCTCAGGTGGGAGACTGCAGGGATCGCAGCACTTCTCCACTGACCTTTCACTGCTAGTTCTCCAAAGCAGGACTGACTCCCTGCATCATTCTCAGCCACGCAGGTGTATTTGCCACCAGAGCTCAGCTGGACTCCGGTAATTTGCAGTGTTGCTAGACCGTGATCAAACGTCACTCTCACATTGTTATCATCTTTAATAATGTCTTTGCCCTTCATCCATGTCACAGAAATAGGCTCTGACCCTTTCACCACGGCCTGTAATGTAACACTATCTCCAGCCAGAGCTGTCACATTTTCGATTTTCTTAACAAAAGATGGTGGTTCTAGTTCAAAGAAGAGACAAGAGAAAAATACTCATCTACTATTACATCATCCCATAAAATATGCTACTTAAAGACAGTTTTGTAAGACAGCATGTGCAGTACATGTTGTAATTCAGCCAAAGAGCATGAAAGTTGGAGAAGTGCTTTCTCCAGCTAGGAACTAATGGCCCATTAATCTCAATGTTCTTCAAATTCACAGGTTTGATGCCAGATAAGACTAAAGATACACACAGAATTTTAAGAGAAGAAGATATTTTTTGTCCCCAGTCTCCCCAGCCTCCCACAAATCCCACAAATAAGACATTTTATTAAATAAGAGGTTTTTGCCATTCCCTTCAGTAAATGGAGTTTTCTCTCTCCCACTGACCTTTCAAGATGTATGTGGCACTGCACATGCACTTCCCAACTTCATTAGCTATCACACACTCGTATTCACCGACATCTGCACTATTAAATGATGACACCTCCAAAGAAATAACAGCCTTCTGAGAGGTCAACCTGTATTTTTTACTACTGCGAATCTGTTTCTTGTCTTTGTACCAGCTAATCTCAAAGGGTCCGGTGCCAGCAACCTCACACTGAAGAATGGGGTTTGTTCCCTTCACTAGCTCTGCAGGTTCAAGTGTTCGGATGAAAGACGGAGGCTCTATAAAAGTAGTAAGAAAGAATTAGTCAACTATGCCAAAAAAAAAAAAAAGGAAGGAAGGTTTTTCTCGAGAATGTGACTGGCAGCAACAAGAAGGACAGGGACAGACCTTTGACAACCACTTCGGTGATGCAACTATCACTTCCAACCTCGTTGACAGCTTCACATGAGTAGGTCCCAGTGTCATCAACTTTCATTTCCAAAATATCTAACACAGCCACAGAATTTACAAAGGACATCCTGTGTGTGTTACTTTCATGGATTTCCTTATTGTTCTTGAACCAAGTAACCTGGATTTCAGGAGACCCTTTGATTTTGCATTGGAGGCGTGCAGAGTCGCCTGGGGTCAGTAAATAAGATGGATCAACCTTCTTCACAAAGGATGGTGGTTCTGAAAATGGGAAGAGAGTGGAAGAGATGGTAAAAAGGGGAAGGGGAAAAGGAAAAGGGGGAAAAGGAAAGAAAGCTGAAATACAAAGCTTTGAAAGATTGCTTCCCAGAGCAAGAACAAAATACAGCTTCACAAGAGATCAGCATAATCTTTGCTGAGGTGCCGGTTCTGTGGCTTTGCTTTCCCTCTTCATCCATCTCTACCCTGCAGGCAGGAGAAATTCTTGATTTTCTCTGATGAAAGAAATAGTGAAGTAACACACGGTGCACTGTAAGGCAGCAGGGGAAAAGACTTTACAGGGAATGGACCAGGTAGCAGGTCTGAGAAGAATTCACAGTGTAATTTCAGCCCAAAGAAGTCTTTTGCCTGTGAAAGAAGAAACGGGGAACCCAAGAAGACGAAAGGTAAAGGGGGCATAGAAGTATCTTACCTCTGACTGTGACGCTGGCAGAAGAGGAGCTGCTTCCTGCCTCATTTGAAGCAGTACACACATAGTGGCCTGAGTCCTTGAGCTTAGCCAGAGGAATCTCAAGTGAGGCTATTTTGTCTTCAAAGTAAATCTTGTAATCTTTGCCTGGAGGGATTTTGTTTCCATCCTTTGTCCACCCTACAGTTACTTTCCTGTCTTCATCTACCTGACATTCAAGGCGTATTTTTTTATTAACTGCTGACTGTACTGACTGCAAATCTTTAATGAAGTGGGGCTTGTCTATAATGACCATTTCAGTCTGGCAAATATCAGCCCCAAACTTGTTGGAAGCTTTGCAAGTGTAAACCCCTCTGTCACTAGCAGTAAGAAGGGAAATTTCTAAAATATGTTTATTTTCCACTTTGGAGATCTTATGGTGGTCTGAAGGTGAAATAGTTGTTCCATCTTTCTGCCAGGTGATGTCGATGACTGGAGTGCCCGAAACAGTACACAGGAGCTTGGCACTTTTGCCAACAAAAGTAGTAATAGGTTCAGGTCTGGTAAGAAACGTTGGCGGAAATGCCTCTGCAAAACAAAGGGGTTCAATGTTATCAAGAGGTGAGGAGTAGAGCCACATTTGCCAGAGACAGAGAGCAAGAGAGGCTAGCTTGTCACTGAACTCTCTTAAGCAAAAGAAAACAGCAGCGAAGGAGATAAGAGGTGTTAAAGATGATAAATTTTGGCTTTTGGTTTTGTACCTCTTCAGTCTATGTATTGCTCCAGAGCTTGAAGGCATTTTGAATCTCTGGAGCAATGTACGAACTAAAGGAAAATTAACAAAGTATCCCGCATGACTGACATGTCTCCCTCATGAAAATAAACGTCAGTCTCCCTCAAGACTGACACGTTTGCTCACTGTTCTCTCAAGATGGGCAAGTTTGTATGCATTTCACTTTTCATGCACCTTTTTTCTAGTCTCTAGCACCTAGTGCTTAGCAAAGACCACATAAGGACTCCTCCCAAAAGAGAAAAGTCAGAGTAAAAATGTCATCATAAAAGAAACCCCCAAAAGATAATGGCTTTTAGTTTTTTTCTTTCTTTAAAGAAAAACCCCACTGTATAGCTCTCAATAGACAAAAAAATCGCAAATTGAAACCCTTTAAACCTCCTTTTATTTAAGAAGATCTATTTCCCCAGTCACACAGAGTTCCCCTTTGGCCATGGCACAAAGATGTTCAGGTATGCAGATCTGCATAACCTGCACCGCAAGTACGGTTGCAGGATAAATTTAGGGTGCTAGGATAATCACACAGTGGCTATTACACCAAGAAATCAGACTTAAAAGTGTTTCTTGTGAAATAAACCTTCTTCAAGAATGAATTCACGAAGCAATCCCAAGCTGTTTCTTCCTGCTCTCTTTCCCCCTTCTTTCTTTCCCTG
Organism: Cardinalis cardinalis; assembly: GCA_014549065.1. Classification (NCBI taxonomy): domain Eukaryota; kingdom Metazoa; phylum Chordata; class Aves; order Passeriformes; family Cardinalidae; genus Cardinalis; species Cardinalis cardinalis. Next base: position 8,876,044 of record JACDOX010000003.1, read on the forward strand.
TGAAGCTTTTTCACACTGATTCCCTTCATAGAGAAAGCCCCTAAAAGCAGCATTCTCAGAAGTTATTCCTTTTCTATGCTTGTGCATGCCAAAATTAGGTATGGATTATGTATTATGATGGCAACCAAGAGTCCTACCATAAACATATGCAAGTATAGCAGTGAAAGCATTACAATACACCAAGGTATTTTATGGAAAAAGAGAAGAGTTTGAAGGTCTGTACTTACCAGTTACCGTTAAAACAGCTGTAGAGCTTACACTGCCATGCTGGTTGGAAGCCTTACAGCTATATTCCCCACAGTCAACAACTTGAGGCCTTGGGATCTCCAGCGTGGAGAGGTAGTTGGAGGTGCGAATGGAGTATTTGTCCCCATCATATATCTCTCGTCCGGCTTTGTACCACTGGAACTTGACATTGGGAGCCATCTCCACCTCACAGGTAAACTTGGCCACATGATTCACAGCCACTTCCAAGGGTTCAAGCCTTCTCCTCAGGATTGGTGCAACTGAAATTAGAATCAGAGAGTAACTCAAAACCCTGCCTGCTGCCATTCTGAAATTAAGTGCTTGACTGACTGAAAAAAAAACAAAAGCAAAAAGGTGACATCCTTGCAATTCACATAAAGTGACTGTAAAAGAAAAAATATCTGTAAGAAATGAAAGCAGTACTAGACTCAGTGGACAGACAGTCTTACAGTGCGTAATGACATCAGGAAACAGTGGTGATACTGGAAAAACAAAGTGAAATAGCAATGCACAATAGCAAAAGGATATAAATTTATAGTAATCTATTCTGAACTTGTGAGAAACTATGGTGTGAATGAGAAGTGCAATGACTCTAAGGAGTGAGAGAGGGTGCAGCAGTGAGAAAAATGGGAAGAGCAGGTCCACTTCTCRGGCAATAATAGGAGAAATGGTTGGGATTGAGATACAGCTTTGTCCTGAATATGCTAGTGTTCAGGACAAACTTCCTGACCAAAGACTGGGGTAATGGAAGTGAGAGGCCTTGAAATGTGTAAAAGGAGACTATCAATCCAGAGATAAAGAGGGCCCTMTGATTAGTGGCATGATGGTATTAATATTGTATCTCTGTCCAAAGATATGCATAGTAGGGGAGGTTCATTAGTAGAGTAGTGCATTAAAAAGATTATTTTTTCCCCATAATCCAACCTCTTTTAACAACTGTGAGTTTTGCTGCTGTTGCTCTTTTTCCACCTTGATTCAGCGCCTCACAGGTGTACTCTCCTTGGTGAATCTCCCCGCACACTTTGCTTATTACTAGTGTGTACATGTCCTGATCTTGCAAACACTTGAATTTGTTGCCTGAAGAGACCAGTTTACCCTCAAAGTACCAGTTCACCTCTCTGACATTTGTTATGACAGACACCAGCCTGACACTCTTCCCTTCCTCCACAACAATGTCAACCAGTTTGCTGTGTATGATGGGATAACCTTCTTTGCCCAGCTCATTCTCTTGYTTTCCAGCTCTAGTTTCTAGACCCTCTCTGCCCTCTTCCTCACATTCTTCTTCCCTTTTCTCTTTTCTTTTCAGTATCTCTGCRGGTGTCTCTGTAAGAACATCTGCAGAGGCTACATCAGCACCCACATCCTTGATTAGATCATGCTCAGCCTTGATTACTTGCGCAGACAAAAGGTGTTCCAGTTGTATTTCTGCCTCCATAGTCCTCTCTGCCTGCTGGGGCTCCAGCTCAAAGATTTCATCATAGGATTTTCCTGAGAGAAGTGGACTGGCAGAGAATGGCAATGCTTTGGATTTTTCACCAGTCAGGGAACATTTATCTTCACAAAGAAAGGAATAGAAAACTTCCTTCAAGACTCTTTTCTGGTCAGCTGTCTGAATGTTCACTTCTCCCAAGGAGACTTGGATTTCTGTGGGACTGCATCCTCCTGTGGTCACAACATATGTGCACAAGGTATGTGTATTCTCCTTGGTGATGTTTATTGCCTGCACTTTAACATCTTCCTTATCAGCCAACCATTCTAAAAACAAGAGGTTTTCCCCATTTACCACTGTAGCTTTCAGTGCATTTCTGATTTGAGACTTTATGTCTAAGCTGCAGCTCTTGGGAACCAGAGCAGTGAGCTCACTGTCTTTGTTGAGGACTTGGCTTGGCTGGAGCTCATGGGAGTACATCGTTTCAYGGGATTGTCCTGTCCTTTGCCACCGCCTAAGCGGCTTGGAAAGATCAACATGTTCTTCCTCCATGGACTGGTTTTCTTCCAGCAGCAWGGGAATTCTCACAGCCTGTCCCTCATGTATTCTTGCAGCAAAATCTTCCTTTGCTGTTTCGAGGAAAGAAATGTTCTCCAGGGGGACAGCTTGGCCCCCAGTGAAGGCAAATTCAGAGAGAAATCTTKGTTCAGCCTTCAGCTCACCTTGTGCTATCTGAAAGCCCTCAAGGATCTGGATTTGGTCACCATCCATGACATGGCTCTCAGTGGCGCTTGTCACCTGTAGAAGGGTTTGGAAAGCCTCTGTCTTCAGAGCAGCCAGTTGTTCTGCTGCCTTGGGGATGATTTCCTCTTTGGGCATGAGTATCTGTGCAGCTACAGTCCCAAGGCAGCCAGCTAGCTGTGTCTCCATCACTGCTGCAGGCACCACACCCTGGGGGCCAGCGGGGACGGTTTCCAGAGGTTCTGCCAGAAGCCCGCTGCTCTCTTGTATTGTGGCCACCTGGGTGAGCATCTCTTCAACACTCTGCACTGCCAGACAGGCTGGCGGCAGGCCTKGCAAGACGTCCTCCCTGGGCAGCATGTACACTGCCTGGCTCATCTGGAGCTGAAGGAGGGTTGAAGGCTCCCTCATGGGCTCAAGACTGAATGCTTCTTCCATTGCAGGAAGCTCACCAGCCTCCCCGTAGAAAAGAGGGCTTTGCTGCTCTGCCACCGCAGAGTGCTGCAAGGCYGGGCTCTGGCTGCACACAGCGTGCTCCTGGTGCAGCACCAGGAGCTCAGCAGAGCATGTGGCCTCACCCAGGGCACTCACAGCCCTGCACGTGTAGAGCCCAGAGTCCTCCTCCACGCAGTTCCACACCGTCAGAGAGCCCGAGCCGTCAGGGTGCTGAGCAATGGAGCGACGCGCGTCAGAGAGGAGCCGCTCGCTCCCCTTGGACCACAGCACGTCGGGGCACGGCCTCCCCTSCACAGTGTACTCAAAGACTGCCGTGGAGCCCGAGGCACACTGCACGCTGTCCGGCTCCCTGGAAAAGCAGGGGGAGCCTGGCTGCCTCCGGCRCACGTGGAGCTGGGCGCTGCAGCTGGTGTCACCGTGAGCATTGCTGGCCACGCACCGATACTCACCCTCATCCTGCACTCCTGCACGTGGGAGGATGAGGCTGTGGGCACTGCCAGCAAATACTAACTTACAGTCCACGCACGGGGTTAGCTTCCTACCGTTGAAAAACCACTGGATTTTGGGTGTGGGGCTGCCAGTAACAGTAACAGAAAGCCGAGCTACATCTCCCTGCCAGACTTCAACATCTGAGATCTGTTTGAGGAAAACAGGGGCTTTGCCCTCTTCCTCAATTTTCATCTTTGCTTTGCTGAAATAAACTGGTTTTCCAGGCTCAAATTCAAGTGTTTTCTCTCTATCAGGCAACTGAAGGCCGCTGCTGTAGCCTTCATTTCTTCCTTCCTCAGAAGAGGCAATAAGAGACCTAGTGATGTCTGTATGGAAAAAAATTGTTTAGTTTTACTAGAATATTTATGAGAACACTTGTATATAGCAATACACAGTGTTAGGCCATCTATTTTTCTATAGCTGGAGGCTTTCTCAATACTATACAGCAGCTAGCAATGAACAGGAGGTCTGTGTTGTCTCCTTGCTGTCATGCCTGCCAAAAAGAGTAAGACATGCTGTGTTGTCAGGTTGCTTAAGAACTTCCTATCTTGATCAGGACGAGTGTGTCTTTAAACCTGACATCACAGTATGGGTTAGGCATATCCCTCCAGGGGGCACTGTGCAAGTAACAATCAAGCAACACTGATGCATTTCACAGATATAATTAAAGTGGCATGACTTATACATATTTGTATGTACACCTATGCAAATAATACAGCAGAATAGTGCTAAGACACTGATATAATTCAAAACACCAACAAAAAAAAACCCAGAATGCCACAATTAGTATTGAATCCCACCCCCCTCCACCAAACCAACCAACAAACCTTTTCAGCACACTAACCTTTCTTTTGATGCATAGTTCATCTCTTTAAACTCTATCTTTTGTCCAGCATACCAAAATATTACTTCTACCTTAACAGCTTTGTCCTGGTTTTGTCATTAGACCCTCAACATTACAGCATCATTATTACTAACATCACAAGTTTAAACCTTTGATTTAATAGAAWTGATTTAAATCTCTGCTTTTGAACTTCTCTCTGTCAAGCTGTGGCATATTAAAACTCGCACAATGTCAGAGAAAAAGAGAACAGACTTTTAAGATTTTTTGTTTTCTTGCCTTTTTGAATTTATAGATCTATGCATTAGATAACTAGTTCCAACAGTAGTTTAAAATCAGAGRAAACAGAGGCAAGAACATCTCTGCMGATGTTTGACAATAGAATCATCAGTGAAATATGGAATTTCCAGGAATGGAAAAATTAATGAAAAGCATGATGCAAGGAAAACCTTTGGAAATCAAACACAGTTGTCCTCACTGAGTAAAGTTTCCTCAGTAAAGGCCCAGAGTATTTGACAGATATAAGTTTAAAAAAAAGAACAAAAGTGTGAGCAGATTAATGTCTCTAGACACTGTAATGTCTCTAGGCACTGTAACTGAGAAGCTTCTCAATTACAGTGTCTTCAATTTTAAAACTTACTGAGAGATAAGAATTTTTGCTGCACTCCAACAACAAACATAAAAAAGAACAAACTCTGTCACCCAGTTCTTTCTCATTTGTTTTAGTAATTATTAGTCTTGCCACAAATGCCATAATATAAATGACATAGCACAGYGATTATAGTGACATAGCATGCAATGATTAACTGCAGAGAAGAAACGCTTAAGTAAAAAAAAAAATTAGAGCAGTCCTTCAGCATTACTTACCAACCTTGTTAAAACAGCAATAAATTGTGCAAATAAATGAGTGGCAGAATTGGGCCAATAAAAAATTAAATATATAAAAATTGCAGAACGAAACCCATGTTAGCACAGGAGAATGCTTTATACATAGGAGTGTGGCAAAAATTAATGCACTTTTGTGTTTTCCTGGATATTTATGAGAKAAGAACTATACAGATACTTCTTCATATTTTAGATATGTTTGTAAAATGAATAAAGTACAAGAAGCAATGGAGTTAAATAATTTCATATTTATTTCACAAATTAACCATACATGTTAACATTCAATATACATTGATGACAAATAAACATATTTAATTCTTTTTAAAAGATACTTGTTTTGTAGAAATGAAGACAACACTAAATCTGAAAATAAAATTGTGAGCTTTTTGATTCCTATGAAAACCACAAAATTTTGAAGAGAGATAGTCAAGCTGTACCAGTTGTCCCAGACTAAGTTCATTCAAACCTAGGATTACTCCAGATTTAATAGTTGTAGCTTAGGTGAACCAGGTGCTCCTGGCTAATGTACAAAACTGAAACCAACACTTATAAATTTACATAAACCACAAACACCACTACATGGGTAGAGATAAAGATGCTTGGCCATATATTTCAGATGTGAATATGAACTTGGACCTGTGTGGCTTATGGCTCAAAAAACAAGTTAAGGGCCTCTTTCTTCTAAAAATATTCAGATTTACATGCAAAATAAACACACTTCAGAATTGCGCAGGACCTAATCAAAGGGCCTCTGACCTCTTTGRCTTTGGAACTTAAACACCCCTGACATCCCAGCTGACACAGAACATCAGACAATTCATGCCAACCTCTCTAAGGGCCTCTGCTGTCTAATCAACATCTACACAAGGAATGGATTAAGGACACATCATGGAGTAATTCATTCCCAGCACAACACTGGGTCAGACAGTCATGCTTCTCTTTCCTACCACCATGTCAGAAAGCACAGTTTGCTCTGCCTTTTAACATACAAATCTTAAATATTTATCAAGGGGTCATGACTGAGAAGACACTGAARTGACACATTTGCATTAGCCTCAACACTTCAGTCATTTTGCCCAGGTACTGGGTTATTAGAACTTGCCACTCCTGATTTTAAATTTTTATCAGGCAACACGCCTGGGCAAGGTGAGTATTTTGAACAAAAATTAGTATCCCAGGTGAGTGATGGGATAGTCTTAGAAGATAACAGATTTTTGGAGACATGGTGGTCTCACTGTGAGGACACATCAAACTCAGAAATAAGAAATGGTATGAACATAACTGAACATACTAGAGGAGTAGTTTTTACRCTTAAAGTCACTCTGCTTAAAGCTTTTTGCAAGGCAACTGATAGCAATTTGTAAATAACTGGAAGAATCTCATTAACAGGTAAACAAAGTAAAACCAATTTTTGCTTAGGGATCTTGAACTCAAGATCTCATCTTGACATATAGGTGACTGGAAAGCTGGTATGTGCATTAGAAAGTAATTTAGTTTCTGAGGAACGTTAATTAATAACTTTCCTCCATTTAACAGATTTTCTTAATCAATTCATCATTGTTTATGTAAGATAGATTTAATTCTGATTCAATTATGTCAGCTACTGCTGCTTCCTCCTAAATATTAGCATTAATTTAAACATAAAAATATACATTCACATTGAGAACATTAATGCAAAAATCTCCCATGCTGAGAAAATGCCACACGTAACAACTGAATATATTCCCCTTATTTCTGGTCATCTTGATACAGAGCACACTTAACTGTTCTTAATAATAAAAAAAAGGAGAGAAAGAAAAAAGGAATATGTAGAGATCCAGTTCTAATGTGAGAAGAATACTGCATAAAAATATCTTACTTTTTTACTACTATGCATTTTTTTATGAATGACACTGGAATACAGAGACAACCGAAATTATTTCAAAGAATTTACAGTAACATAATTGATTTGTTGTTATTATTACGCTCCCTTTGTCCTTTCCCTTTAGTTTCTAAAAATACAGTACAAAATATGYTTTCATGTTTATTACTTGGTAATAGAGAAGAAAATCCTGTTCAGTCTCTACAAGTGCAAAATTTTCATTTTTCTTCCCATTGCTCTGCTCTTCTTTGCAACAGCATAATTTCATTGACTTAAAAAAGGCATTTAATTCCATGAAAGAGGCCCATAGATGTAAGAATTTTGCAGTGATAGAAACCATAAACAGGATTTGAATCATGTTCTGACACAACATTGTGAGAAGGGGAAGTAACAATTTAAGGAGTTCTTTAACAGAACTATACCCAAACTAAACAGCAAACATAAGTTAGTGCTCCATACCTTTAGGTCACAAGAAAAAGGTGGTGTCTACATTTTCAGGTGATTTCTAGCCTACATAAAACAATAGTGATTGCACTGTTATAGACACATAGGTATATATACATTTTACAAAAAAATTAGTCCTACGCAAATGAGTGTCAATTAAAATATCTTTACAAGAATGAGCAAGGAGCGTAGAAGGAGTCTGAAATATCCCTCAGTGCAGAAAGTGTGCACAAAATCTATGCATGGATTAAATCTCACTTAAATTCCCCAAAGAAGGCAAACCTAAGTGAAATACAAATATGCCCACAGAGTGGTTTTCATCCTTAGAGAGATGAAAACAATGCCCCTAAAATGAGTGCTGCATTTTTAGCTGCAGTGAAGAACATCATAAAAATACTTCGATTCAAGACAGACTCTGAAATAAATGATGGAAATTTAGTATAATGTTAACACAGCACAAGTCTCAGCAGTTCCTGCCCTGTTAGTAGCTATGCATTTGTACTGCCCACTGTCACTCTGCACCAGATTTTCAATGGTAAGACTGTGCAAGCCGTTCTGCTCTTCCTGTGCACAGTACCTATCCCCTTCCAACAACACCCCATCCTTGTACCAGTGGACACTGGGACAGGGGGAACCAGTCACAAGACACTGGAAGCACACTGAGGCACCTACAAATGTACTGTAGTCAGAAATGAGCCTCACAAATCTGGGAGGAGCTTCTGTGACYTGGAACTCAAAGCTGCAGCTCTCTGAGTTCTCTGCCCTAAACTCAACCCATTCCTCTTCGGATGGCTCCGCAAACACATCAAAATTAATGTTGACATGCTTCTCCCCTTCCACTTCCTGCTCTTGTTGAGTCACTGCAAGCAGTTGAATTGCTCTTTCTGAGTCATCTTTGTGCGGCTCAAACTCAAATTCCAGCTCTATTTCTGACTGATCACCTGGGCTCACAGTCGTACTCAAAAGCAAGTCACACTTCTGGGACCTGTGTGGTTCACAGCCTGTGACTGTCTCACTGTTCACTGCATTTGCTTCCTGCTGAGCCATGACCACAAGAGAGCCTTTGCACRTTGCTTCTCCCAGCCTATTAGTTGCCTGACAGCGATACAAGCCACTATCAGAAGGTCCTACAGTTTTGACCTTCAGACTGTGAAGTCCCTCCTTCTGACTCACAACATACTTCCCTGTGCCAGGTGTCGCACATGTGTCACCTCTGAACCACTGAACTACTGGGACAGGAGTACCTGTTACAACACACTCAAAAACTGCATCCGAGCCTTCTGTCACCTTGATATCTGTAACGGGCACAGCAAAGCGTGGAGGCATTTCAGTWACTTGGAAATCAATTTTTACATCCTCGTTCTCCCCTGCTGCCAAGCCTGCAGCTTGCTCTAGCAAGGCAAGTGGAAGTACATCTAGGGAAACCACCATGCTCTTCTTGTCTGGGCTAAACTCAGGACTGGTTATGATTTTGACCTGCTTCTCAAACTCTTTCACTTCATTTTCATCCAGCTCCACTTCCAGGAGGATTTCCTGTGGTGAAGGGGACCTCGAAGATGTGCTTTGCTCCATATCAAAGTGTATAACATGCTGGTGGGTGACAGGGGGTGGCAGTGCCAGTGACCGTCCATCTTCAGGCAAAACCTCTACCTCTGCTATACTTTTAGCTTCCCCAACAATGTTCACTGCATGGCACAGATACTGTCCTTCATCAGCTTTCTGGACATTAGTGATTTCCAGAATATATTTGTCCCCATCCTTCTCTATTTGCACTCTCTCATCCAGCTCCAGCAGAGACTTATTATGATACCACTTCACTCCTGGCTTGGGCACACCCACCACCTCAGCCACAAACATCAGCGTGCTGCCCTCATACAACCTCCTCCCGCTCAATGCCTTGAGGAAAGCTGGTGGCATGTCCCTGCCTGACGGCTCCAGGGCTTCACAGGGGGTCATAAACCCATTTGACTGGGGCTGGTCTGGAGGCTGATGCCTCCTCTCACAGAGGGGGAGCATGGTCAGGGCATCCATATACTCCCCAGTGGGTGTCCGGTAGCGTTCAGGTGGCGTGCTGTCCCCCGATGCAGAGTAGGGTCCCTCAAAGGGTGTGAAATACTGCTCTGAGGGTGTGTTGCATTTTGAACTCTCGAAAGGTGAGGGGTAGTGCTCAGGGGCCAAGCTATACACTGAGCCCTCGGACGGTGTGGAGTAGCGCTCGGGCGGCGTGCTGTACCCTGAGCCCTCGGATGGTGTGGAGTAGCGCTCGGGTGTGCTGAGCGGCGTGTGGTAGGATGCTGATGAAGCAGTTTCAAAGATTTCCACGGAGGAGGGAGGTGTGTAGAAGCGGTCTGAATCAGGTGACTCCTCTCTGCTCCCACTCTCCAGCTCTATAGACATTTCTGACTCAGGAGAGAAGGGCCGGGCAAATTCCTGATGGTTGTTGTAATAATCATAAACCGTGCTGAAGGTAACCTCCTCCACTTCCAGTGAAGTTATAGTTTCTTGCTGCTCCTTCTGAACTGTGCCTTTGAGAGTTGGAGTTTCATATATCCCAGTGGATCTTAAATAACTGGCCAGGGACAAATCAGGCTCCAGTTCTGAGATTTGAACAGCACTGGGCTCTGGACCTGCAGAAGTATCCTCCCACATTTCTTCTCCATTATTCTCAGGGGCTTCCTCAGTGGGAGTCCTCTTCTTGTCCCAAGATTCCTTCCTTTGCTCCTCCTGTGCCACAGGATCATCCATTACTAACCCAAGGATGAGTTTTCCCAAAGAGAAGCCCTTGGTTGTGTTTGGTTCCTGCTGGATGTCTCTGAGCATCTCCTCAGGGGAATCTGTGCTTTCCATCTCACAGCTGAAGCTGCTCCTTCCTGGCTCAAAGAACTTTTCTGTCTCAGAACCACCATCTTCCTCAGCCTGATGCCCAGCCTGGAGTTTCTTTTCATGTGCAGCTTTTTTCAAGTCCATAATGAAGCTGTCACTCTGGGAGTCTGTGGTCTCCGGTTGTTCCCCACTCTCCCACACATGTGTTTCCTCAACTCCTCTTTGGAAACCTGGTGTGGGCTCCACTAGAAATTCATTAACTTTTGCTTGAAGTGAGTCCTCTCCACAGACACTCATCTTTGAATCCTGACCTTCTTCAGGAGAATGTCCCTCTTCAGCAGATATCATGACACTGCCAAGGTCCCCATTAGGAGTTTGCAAATCAGCTGTTGTGATTTCTCTTGGCTCTTCCTCTTTCTGGGAATCAACCTCCTCCTGCTGCATCCTGTAGCTGTGACGCAGCTCCTCACTCAGAGACATCTCTCCTTCAAGCACATCACGTTGGTGCACTGGGGAGATGATCTCAGTAATGACCTCTGCACTTTCCAGGGCTGTGGGGGTTTGTGCCTGTTCTGTGTGCACAGTCTCTGCAGCTGGGAAAGGCTCTGCAAACTTCTTCAGATCAAATATGATCTCAGTGTCAGAGGGCAACAGCTGCTCTCTGAAATGCACTTCTTCCACTTCTTCAGCTTTCTCAGTAAAAACCTGACCTGAGTTTTCTATGCCAGAAGGAGTGGGGATTAGATTCAAAGAAGGGCTGTATGCATCAGACTCAATTTCTTGCAGCATTTGCCTGTCACTTTGTATTTTCCAATGTGTGGCATCATGATCATCAATCACTTCTTCTTTACAAAGATTGTCATCAGCTTTAATGTTTTGTTCAGTACCAAGTGATCTCTCCTGCTCCTTTCCCTGTTCCTCCTGCTGYTCTCCTGCACAGAATTCATACAAGCCAAACTCCTCCTTTGTGGGGGTGCTTGCAATGTGGTCCTGCAGGTGGGGCACACTTGGCTCTTCCTCAAGAGGCACATCAGGAGTCACTGCCTCCCTGGAAGGGGCATCACACTCTGTGCAGACATCGCTGCTGTCTTGCACCACAGGTGATATAGGAATGAAAAATTGTGAAACCTTACACTCCCTTGCCAAAGTAGACTTCTCAGGGGCACGAGCTTGCCCTTGCACTTCCATAAATAGTGAATCCTTGCACTCCCCTGCCAGAGACTGCTCAAAGGCATGTGTTTGTTCTTGCACTTCCATAAATGAGAAATCCTTACCTTCTTTTGCCAGAGCAGACTGCTCAGGAGCATGTATTTGTTCTTGCACTTCCATAAATGAGAAATCCTTCCCCTTCCCTGCCAAAGCAGACTGCTCAGGAGCATGTATTTGTTCTTGCACTTCCATAAATGATAAATCCTTACACTCCCTTGCCAGAGGAGACTCCTCAGTAGCATGTACTTGCTCTTGCACTTCCATAAGTAATAAATCCTTACACTCCCCTGCCCGAGCAGACTGCTCAGGAGCATGTGTTTGCCCTTGCACTTCCATAAATGGTGACTTCAAGATGTCCCAGGACAGAGTATCTGTATGCAATAGCACCTTGCCTCCTTCATGCTCCAGCTCCTCAGAAAAGTGACCTGAGTCCTTGGCCACCAATTCACATCCTTCCCTGGATATAGTAGGGTGCAATTCAGTGGTATCAATTCCAAAGCTGTGTTCCTCAGAGAGAGCTTTTCCCCTGTTCTGCCTCATCTCAGAAATACCATCTGTATAACTCACCCTTTCTTCTGTATTGCCCATTTCTTGCCTTGCATAAACTTCTGTGATATCCAGCACCATTGTTCCCTCCATCTCACTTTCCCTGATGTGAGGTGTTTCCTCACAATCTTCCAACTGGTCACCAGGAGGTTGAGACAACCTCAGGGACCAAGGTAGGTGGGCTTCCTCCTCTTTGGGGCATGCAATTTTTTCCTCTTCATCACTACCAAGTATGCTGAGGCCTTGGAGGTGCAGAACATGGTCCATGGCAGGCAGTGCCTCAGTGCCTTCACCCCTGCTATACAGCTTGGGTGCCCTGGGCTGCACTGTCACCTCAGAGGCAGTCTGTGCTGTTCCAGCCACGTTTGTGGCCACACAACAATATCTCCCAGCATCTTTGACAGAGACCTCTTGAAGGTGTAAGCGGTACGTGCCATTCTTGCCCTCTTCAAACCGCAGTCTCTCACTGACAGAGAGGCTCTGGCCATTCAAGGACCAGCTCACAGCTGGTGGGGGCTGCCCAGACACAGCACACTCCAACACCACTTCCTCTCCTTCACAGCAATGAATATGTGCTGGGGCTTCTGTCACAATGTGGGGTGGTTCATTTCCCATATCAAATGAAAACTTAAATTTGTGCTTTATGGTGGAAGCAGCCTGCTCTGGAGAGAGTCGTGGGACCTCTCTCATCTCTGTGTCTTGTTCTGGTGTTGGAGTGGGGGCAGTGATTTTGATTTCCACAGGCAACGACAGCAAGTCTGAGTCTGGAACTGCACTTGGCAGTCCCTTCTCTGCTGCAAAGACCACACCAACTTCTTCCTCCTCCTCCTTCATTTTCTCCACTTCCTTCTTCTCTTTCTCCCTTTTTTCCTCCTTCATCTCTTTCTTCTCCTCCACTTTCATCTCCTCCTTTTCCTTCTTTGTGTACTTATAGGCTGGCATTCGCCGCCTCACGCGGAGTCCAGCTGAGGTGCTGACTGTGCCCAGTGGGTTGAAGATCACACAGGTGACGGTGCCACCATGCTGTGGGAGCACAGATGGGAAGGTCAGCGTGGAGCAGCACCCYGTGGTGTGAACAGCAGTGCCCTGGATGCGCCCCACAGGCTTGTCATTGTTGTACCAAGTGACAGTGGGCTGTGGGCGGCCATGGAAGAGGCAGGAGAAAGCRCATCTTTGTCCCTCAACAGCTTCCTGGGGCTTGATCTGCTGTACAAAGAGGGGTGGGCAGGGCTCCAGGAGCCCACCTTGCACCTGCCATCTCTCCCCCAGGTCCTTGGACCTGGAGTATTGCTTCACTACCTGCACTGCGAGGGGCTTTGAGCCAACCATTTTGGCAGCCACCTTACGTGGGCTGGGCTGCTCAGGAAGTGGTTCCTGAGGTGTAGACATGAGAAACTCCTGCCTCTTTTGCAGCGCTGCCCTCTTTGCTTCCCGCAGCCTCTGCAGCTTCCAGCGGGTCTCCTCATCCAGCAGCTCCTCAGCATTAGCCACGGCGGCCCTGTGCTCCCTACCGTGTGCCAGCCCTGGGCGGCACGGCCTCCCGAGCGGCAGGCTCTGGAAACGGATGGTTCGTACCTTGCCCCGGGCAGGTGAGAGGTCCCCAGGCTCAGCCTCCTGCCCCTTGTCGAAGGGGGAGCCGGTGCAACGCAGCACCACCCGCAGCCGCTCCTCCCGCCGCTGCTGCAGCAGGCACCCCCAGCTCGGCCGCATCCACCCCGCGCTGCCGGCCGGAGCCGGGCCCCGGCGCTCCCCCCGGCGGGACACCAGCAGGGAGGCGGTGGACTCGGCTGAGCCCTCAGTGTTAATGGCGAATACCCTGTAGCTGCCAGCGTCGTGCTCCCGCACATCGCGCAGCTCCAGGCTGGCGCAGTGCGTGTACTCCGTGCTCTCGGTGCGAATCACCTTGCGGCAGTCCTGGAGCACGGGCCGGTTGTTGTGGAACCAGGCCATGTGCGGGGCCGGGCACGCCACCAGCTTGCACCGGAACAATGCGGGGTCCCCCTCCAGGACAGACCTACACTTCAGTCCCTGTGTGAAGATGGGTTTACGGTTCTGGGGGCAAGCCAGCACCGCCGCTGTGCCGTGTCCCTCGAAGTCCGCGCTGCGCTGTCCTGCAAGAGAAGGAGACCGGGTTACAGCATGTCACGCTCTGCCTACCACCTGGTTGTAAGAAAGTAGCAATATATTGAAATAAAAAATGGGCATGCAACAGATTTCATCACACACCCAGGAAAAAAAAGTAATTCACTCACCATATTTGTTCGAATAAACGCAACGCCTTGCTCTGTTTTAAAGATTGACACGAAAATCGTTCGTTGTCTGTTCTTTCTTCAGACTGGAAATTTCTTCTTGAACAAGCAAAAAAAGAATTTCAAAATAACATGTTCTTCTGCGTATATGCTTTTGTTGCCTGGAAAAGCTGTGTGTCTTTGGGTGGCAAAGAAGAAAATCTTACCTGACTTGCAGACAGTAGAATAAACGCCCTTTCTGACCCCTCTGTTTGTAGATATGTTCAAACAATTGAAAAAAATAGTTTGAAATATATTTTTTTTAAAGTAAGTAACATGAAATGAGAAGGCGTTTATTCGAACTAATACAGCCACTAACTCCACAGTGTTATGCACAGGGGGAAAAGCAAGCAACATGAACCACGTATGCTATCTGCAAGCCAGGGTAAGAGATGTATAATGATAAATTAATGTATGTAAAAAAAAGTGCGAGGAATCAATGGGAATGTGTAGCTTTCACATAACCTAAACAACAAATGCTCCCTAGTATACTTCATCTATTCATCCAATAGTGTCCATTGAACCTGTTAATGTTAGGCTGCTAACTTGTTTAAAAGTAATACAATTAAGATTTGTATAACTTCCTTCTGAAGTAAACTATTCCATGCATTCAAAAGGAAATTGAACATATATGAGCTCTGTGAACAGCTGCAAAGCATGAAGTAAAAGTTAAAAATATGGCTGCACAATTAAATATTTGAAGTTTTAAACATATTTTAAAACTTAAATAACCTTATAATGCYGGTAACCCTTTGCATATCAAAACAAACATGCAACATGTTCCAATATGCTTTAAAGTGTGTCTTTCCCCATCAGACACTTCATGGAAGCTGATAAAACCTTTTCACAACATTACTAATTACTGGTAATAATTATTCTCATTGGTTATTGTACCTTTCACTTCCATTTCAACCTCTTCCTCTAGCTTCTCATGAACAATTTTTTCAGGAGCTAGAATAAAAAAGACAAATATTTTTGAGCTATAATTGTTAATGTGCCAATCAACACTTTATATAGTAAAAATGTCCAATCTGTTTTGCAAATAKACATAAATCCACATGTACACACACACATAAATGCATGCCAGACAATTCAAACACTTGATAAATTTTGAGAATAAAGTAATCCAATATTTTCAAACTTGTTTGCAATGTACATTTTTCTGTAAGATTTGCTTTCTTTTTGCAGGGTGGGGGAAAGTTTCTAAAACAACATGCCTTTATCATGCTGTAAATCCCTGAAGAAAACATTCAACAATCCACAGACTAATGAGATACTTCTCGTTCCTTATCATCTCCTAGGGAATGAATGTAGTGGAATGCAGTTATGATGCTATGCATGAGGAATTGACACTTGGAAGGAACATGCAGTTGCCAACCTGTCACTTTCAGATGGGTGCTGCACTCGGCTTGTCCTGCAGGGTTAACTATTCTGCACTTGTATATACCCTCGTGGTCCTGACCAACCTTCAACAATCTTAAACTGCACAGTGGCCCATCGTGTTTTAGGGAGCACAGTGCAGACTCCTTAACTATTAGCTGATTGCACAGCCAGACTACGCAAGGTGTAGGCACACCTTTCATTATGCAAAAGAGAAACACATCATCTCCTTCTTTTACAGTGGTTTCTGAAGGCAGAGTTTCAAGAAACTCTGGTGCTTTGGCATCAGTTTCTGAGATGTCTTCATGTGGCACAACATCAGGATAGTATACTCTGTTTCTTTGCTTCTCAGTGTCATGTGGTCTTTGGGATGTAGATATAAACAAGCTTGAGGTTTTCTTTGAAGATTCTTGCTTAACTTCAGATGCTTTAAACTGACAATCTTTGGCTGCTTTAAAGCTTTTAGAATCTGATTCAAGAGTAATTTTTGCTACTGCTTTGGCTTGTGCTTCTTTTGCTAGGTAAGAATAAAGTTAGGAAAAGGATTAGGTCAGATGTTTTGCAGGAATAAAAAACATCCTTATACTTAAAGGGAGAAAACCCAGTAATTAGTATTGATAGAATATGCTGTATATTAGTGCTTAAACAGTGCTATTAAACATGAGTAATGGCACACTTAAGAGCTCTATTCCTGTTARGCTAGTTCTAGTTACCTATTAAGCCTGTGGGTCTTTCCCACAGTGACTAAAAAAAAAGCACATCTTTACTTCTAATCTAGAGCCTTAATTCAGAAAGTAGCAGCAGAAGATTGTGTAAAGTGCTTTTGGCAGCTCTATAGTGAAGAAAGAAGTTTCGGTAATTAAGAGCCAGATCAATAGGGTCAATGCCCTTTTCATTATTCATCTTAATTTTCTGGTCTTGATTCCTTTGAACTCATCAGAAATACTATCACTTGTGGTAACAATATATTTTTGGGTCTTCTCTAGTGGTAACACTACTAACATTTTAATACATGGATCTCAGGAAGAGGTAGAAAGTGTTTAAGCAAAAAGTAAATACTTAATATATTAGGAAGAGTGAAAGGTAGAAGACAGTTCAGTATTGCAGTAATACAATACTTGCAACATCAATCCTTTCAAGTACATTAACTTATATTGCAAATTTTGGAATTTTAATTTTGGATTTGTTGGGAMCATGCTGGAGTGAGAAATGACCTGGTATCTAATTCAAATTTGCATCTGGCATTCTTTTCTTCCTTAAACTCCTGCTTCAGGAATTAACAAAATATAAAAATTCCTACAAGCTTGTTTTTCTTTACATCTCACGGCATATCATGAAGGATAGGAGGAATAAAAAGCCTGAGACGTCTGTGACTTTAYGGGAGAGGCACAAAGTTACAGTACCAACTTCCCAGTACTGTACATGTTGCTTACGAATAGAGCTGTAAATGTGGAGGAAAAAACCCCAGAGCATTATTACTAGATTGCTAGATTTAATTATTTCTAGATTACTAGATTTAATTATTTCTCAATTAAATACTGATAATAAAGGTAGTAGGAGCGGGCTGTAAGCAGTTATAATGAAGCTGCAAAAAGTAAGTAAAAATGTTAAAAGTCAGATAACCACCTTTGACTGTTAGTATTGCTGAAGTTGTTGTCCCTCCATAGTCATTATACACAGTACAGCTGTACAGTCCTTGATCTGATGGCTGGGCATTTAGGATTGTAAGCAGAAGAACATTTCCATTTTGTGATATCTTCAATTTTTCAGACAATTCTATCTTTTTACCTTCATGGGCCCAAAGAAACTCATAGAATTCATTTTCTAGGGCACATATGAACTGAGCAGTGTCACCACATTTCACAGTTAGGTCTCTGAGTTGCAAGWGAATCTTTGGAGGGACATCTTTCTTTTCTTGAGAGGTCATCATAGAGATTTTGGTGCTCTGAGATGTTTGAGAAAGGACTGAGGTGTGCACGGCTTTAATTTCTTCAACTGATGTAGCCTTCATGGTTAAACTTTCTGATACACTTTCAAAAACCTGTACACGCAATTCCTGTGATGGTTGTTGCACTGATTTAAATTCTTTTTGATAAGTTTCAATGTTCTTCTTTGTGAGAGGAGAAACATGAAGTTCTGATATAGACTGTGACCGGATAGACTCTTTTACATCTTTCCCAGAACTTTGCCTATCTAGGGCTTGCACTGTGTAATCAAGTGACAAAAACAACAGCATTAGTATCTAAAGAACTTTACTGGGCCATGTTCTGAACAAAATCAAACAGCATGGAGGATGAAAATGAATGACCTTCATTTGAAAACACAGCATGCCAGACGTACTACTCTGTTGACATAGAAGTTATCCGTTCACATGTATGAATGACAAGTGATGCCTAAGCTAGTCATGCAGTTGATACTCAGTTGGTGCTTGTCTCTTCTTTCACCAAAATGGTCCATTTTAGTATTGGARACTTATGGCACTTTTAAAGGAGATATTCCCTTTTTTATCCTTTTTTTTYCCTATAGAATAGTGCAAAATATCTCAGTCACTGCTATAAAGATCATTGAATCACCTGTTTAAAAATCCTGAATGCTTTCATTAAATCAATTTCTATTCTTTGACCTATATTGAGATACAAACTTGAAAATTTGCAAATGTTACAGCTTAAAGACAAGAAATGAGAATGGTTGGATTACTGAGGGTACTATTAAAGTTAGGTGTGAAAGGAAAGGTGTGAAACAAGGAAAAAATTAGTAACAGCATAAAAGTGTGGTATACAACAAATTGAATCCCTTTGAAGTAAAAATGGGGCTTTACCTTCTGCAGTCACTGTAAGTGTAGCTGTACAAGTTGTTTCTCCAGCACTATTTCTTGCCTTGCAAGAGTATTGGCCAGCATGCTCTAAGAAAGCGTCTACAATTATCAGTATAGCTGTGCCTGTAGACTCATCAAAGTGGAAAACTAAGTCTTTTTTTGGCAACATGAGTTGTTGATTATGAAACCACTGGATTTTTGGTTTGGGCCTGCCAGAGACTCTAGCTTGAAATCTGACTGATTCCCCGCTGCATACCCTGCAGCTTGAAATAGGCTGGATAAAGGTGGGCCTTTGGCCAACAGATTCCTCCTTAAGTGAAACAGATGAAGAAACATGCCAAGGGGACTCTGATGTAACTTCTTCAACATTTTTAAATCCTGAAAAGAAGCATGCCAACTTTTAATTTCTTGCCCTACACTACAATGAATTTTCTCTGTCATTCAAGTTTTTTTTCTAACTCACAACAGCATGAATTATTCTCATTCATCATTTATAAAATCTAATGCAAAAAGAAAACAAAATATTTATGGTTAAATAATATCAAGAACAATATAGAACAGCAAATTCTCCAAACAGTGTTTCTGCTCTAAAATTTTGATCAATGTTTCATTAATTCATATGAATGTAAAGGATTTCTTTTCAGTTGCCTACGTACCTCTATTTGAGGTTACATACCTCTATTTGAGATGTTTTTCAAAACCTTCAAAGTAATTTATTTCACACAAAAACTACTAGATTGTCTTCACAAGGCAAATCAAAGAATGTGTAAGCAAAAAAATTCCATTAGAAAGAAGGTTTTTACCGTCTTTGGTGCATGTCAGATTTTAAGACTGGAGTAAATGAAAAGGGGGCATGGAACATGAAAAAAATCTTGAAATACTTTTTTCTGTTCATGACATATATTTTGGAGACATAAATGTATACTGTGGACATTGTAAATGGCAGCAATTAATTGAGTTAAAAGACAACATGACAGACAACAACTCACATATCAGTATCAGTGTATATTAAGATGATTATTGGAACATGACTTGAACAAGACAACATTTTTAATGGCACAGTGTACCTTCTAACTTCAAGGTGGCAGTGCTGGTTACTTGGCCTACAGAATTGCTCGCCACAAAGGTATAGATCCCTTCATCTTCTGGATAAGCTTCAGCAATCTCCAGCTGGTAAGTGTCTTCAAATTGAGTCATTCTGAAAAAACGTGATGGCTTGATCTCCTTCTCTTTGCTGTACCATGACACTTTCAGATCTGCTCAGGAAAAAGATAGAAAACAAAAAGGTGTAAGTTATGATACTATACTAGCAAGTAAATGCTATTTTTTATTTATATCTTTCCAAAGTATTAAACACAAACATTTAAATTTAAATGTGCCATGTATTATTCTGGTAAAATATGATGAGTGGAAAGTGACCTACTTGTTGCTTTAGGTTTTGATTTGTGCATTGGAAATATTTGTATGGGAAAACTGATTCTGGTGCTGATATATTATTAACTAAAAATCATTCTTCCTTGACTCTCTTAGTGTAAAAATTTAAAAATATTTTTGTACGGCTAAAATCAGAAAAAGTATCTTTTTAAAAATGTGGTTTTGCTACAGTTGCATGATTAAACAGGCTATAAAATATCTAGCTTGAGCTGGTCAGGTTAAGAAACAGATAATTCTTCTGCTAAGTACAGCATCTTCCCTCTTTTTGTTGCAAATATTACTTGCCATATTTCTCAAGAAAGATTTATATATTCCTATATAAAATGTATTACTTGCACAGATTCTTGTAGACATGGGAGTGAATTAAAGCAGATTTTAGCTTTTTCTCTCCATCTGTCACTGTACTACATCACCAGTCATATGTTGTTACTCAGGCAGTGTGTTATTACTGTTATCAGAAGAGCGTTTTCAATAGCCAGTTGCTCAATGCCTACCATTGAACAACTGTACGTGCAATCATGTGTTATAAAAACCTTTTATGTTAGGTTAGGTAACACAAGTGAGAGGTATGAAAATGCATTTGGATAGTATATTCAATAAAGGAGATTTTCAATAGGAAAAATTACTTCATCGCAAGAGTTGTCAAGCATTGGAGCAGGCTGCCCAGTGAAGTGGTAGAGTCACAGTCCCTGGAGGTATTTAAAAGCCATGTAGATTTGGCAGTTAGGAACATGGTTTATTCCTGGACTTGGCAGCTCTGGGTTAATAGTTGTACTTGATGATCTTTGAGGTCTTGTTCTACCTAAATGATTCTGCGATGGGTGATCTAGATGAAAGGATCCTTATATTCTGTGCTATAAATGCAGCTTCCACATTCACATAAGTGCAGTTCTATTAAAAAATATTACACTAGCATGCATTGCACAAAGGGTGGGCCAGTATTTCCAACATATATTTTCTGAAGCAGAATCAGATTTATTCTAAAGCTTTTTTTTTATTTTAATGGAGTTTCATTTCAAGGGATGGTAATGCAAATTATATATATTTGCATATACATGTGTATAACCAATTAGTATTGATTTTTATAGAGCTGTCAGATAGGATTATTTTTTAATTTGGAATTTTKTTTGCCTCGAAATAATAATAATTTTAAATTCTTTGGGTTGTGAACTGGATCTTACTCTGCAGTTTATTATGTGAATATTTCACTAGTAGTCATACTCAAGGCCATTTGCTAAGTGGAGAAAAGTAGCTTTTTTTGAATGTGTGTTAAGGAAAAAGATATTTTAATTGCAGAGGGACATTCTATGTATCTAAATCAAAAAACTTACTCAAGTAAAATCTACACCTCAAAGGACAATTAGCAAATACTTTTTGTGCTAGGATAAAGAAAGTAACCAGAGTTTAGTGTTTGCAGAATGATACTTAGAAATATTAGGAGCAAGGTTGAGTCACAGTTTCAGTCAGTTTGTGTACTTAAGGACATGGCAGTGTGTGTCTTCAGAAATTCATGTTCATTTGATGCAGTATTGCTTTTCTCTCTGTGCCCTACTCACTGACAGAGTTTTCTAACATCAGTTAGCATTTAAAATGCTGAGAAGTTTCCAAAGATAAACTATGAGAAATTATGATAAACAGATCTTTTTAGAAACACTTAATATGTTTATGACAGTTTAAAACTTCCATGCTTTGATGTGCTTAAGTGAAACTTGTCAGTAACACTTGGCTGTGTGTGTGTATCAAATACCTTCTAGGGGAAGACTGATCTGAGCACATATATTACTGAATTTTTTTCTGAGTTCAAGATGAAAAATTTTGAGAGGTGGAGAGATGTATAGGATGTCATTAAACCCACCTGTTCCAGAAACTCTGCACTGAAAACAAGCAGAATGTCCCTCAGATGTAACAGTATCACGTAGCGGTATTATGACAGCCGGTGGATACACTGGCATTTCTAGCTCAGGAGAGACAACTTCTGGGACTGAAGAAAAAGAGAAAAAAGTCATTTTTAAAGATGAAGAATGAAAATTTCATTTCACAAACGTTGTTAAGAGCATAGGAAACTCACTTTCAACTGAAAGTGAAGCTGAAGTTGTAGCTACTCCATAGTCATTTTTWGCTTCACAGGTGTACACTGCTTCATCTTCAGGGAAAGTTTCAATCAGCAATAGAGTATATTCTTGTGCATCATGAAGAAATTTGCACTTGAAACCTGGAGAAAGCTGTTGATCATCTTTGTACCAGGAAATTTTGGGCTGGGGTTTGCCTGATACAATAGCACAAAAACGGGCAGGTTTGCCAGACTCCACAGTAGTTGGCTCTAGCTCCCGAATAATCTGGGGTGGCTCTGGAGCTGGAAATTGGGGGAAAGTGAGGTGGCAAAGAGAGACAGGAGAAAGAAGGAAAGAGAGAGAAATCTCATTATTGATATTACTAGTGATTGAAAATTTTTTGCAAAGAATTAAGCAAAACAAACCCTTATTTTTCCTAATCTTATGTGTCCATGGAAATCTGCCCTCATCCTTGATACAGGGGGAATGATTCAGTAGCAAGTGCCTTAATATAATTAGCTGTGTTAGCGTGTTTCTGGCAAAATGTGTCCAATAATTGTTAGGTTGATCTTTCTGGAAAGGCATATTTGTCCATTTGWACAAAGTAGTTTTGTTTAGACTCAAGGATTTTCTGGCCTAAGTAAATAACATAGGAAAAGAACTGCCATGGTATTTTCATCCACTAGCCAGCTACTTCAATAGGGCAAGAAACATCTATGTCCATGAGGAATTCAGTCGTGTTCCAAATGATCTCTTTGAAATTTTTTTCTTTGAAGAGTTAGAATTTCAGAGAAGCCATATAAGAATCAGAAAACTGCTGAGTAATAAATACAGTCAAAACATTGGTTGTGGGGCCACATACCATTCACATAAAGAATAATAGAACTCCTATTCCGTCCCGCAACAAAAGTATATTCCCCAGCGTCAGAGTAAGTGGTTTCAAAGATGCTCATTCGATGAACTCTCCTTTCCACCACATACTTGTATCTTTCCTCATATTGGAAGTTGATCTCAATACCATCCTTGTACCACTGTGGTTCAATGTCATCTTCATTGACTTCAAATTCAATTTCAGCTCTTTGTCTCTCAATGACCTTTGAAAAAGAATAAATAATAGAAGTAATATTGGTTTTCCCTCAGGTCTCACTTTCCAGTTCCTTAGGTGAAGGTTCTGACCTTATGACTATAGATTTTTGTGCTATGACTTTCTGGTTAGATATTGTTGCTCTTCCCTTGCATTACTCTTTGACTGACAAAGCTATGAAATATTTATTCATCTGTATAGGCCTTACCTGAATATCTTTTTGGGCACTTCTGATGCGAATGTCACGACCTTCCACAATCAAATTGGCACTGGATGTGTTTCCACCTGCTACTACAGTGTACTGACCAGCATCAGACATCTTTGTTGAAGCAATGATGAGACGATGGACATATTTCTCTCTCTGAATTTTCATCCTGAGCACATCAGAAAAGAAAGTGAGCTAGATATTTCCTGGGGGAAAACACATTCCAAAAGTTAATATGGTGTACAAGCAATAATTTACCTATCACCAATCTGGAGTTCTTGCCCRTCCTTCATCCACTGGACCTGAATGTCAGGTTCTGAAACTTCACATTCAAAAATAGCCCTCTTCTTCTCCACCACTTTGATGTCTTTAATATGCTTCCTAAACTCAATGTGACGAGCTAGGGCAGAAAAAAAGTAGAATGAGTGCTGTGATGATATTTAAGCCCAAGAAATCGCTAAACATACAAATTAAGAGAGCAAATACCTTCCACATATAGAGTGGCTGATGAAGCTGCTTTTCCAGCAACAAAAGTATATTCTGCTGCATCACCAAAATGCACATTCCTTATGGAGAGGGAGTGTGTAAGCTTCTTTGTTCGTATCTGGCATTTATCAGTCGATTTTATTTCTACGCCATTCTTTAACCATTTATATGAGATGCCTTCATAATTAACAGTAACTTCAAAGGTGATTGTATCTTTCTCTTCGGCATTGATGTCTTTTAGCATGGAGGTAATTAGGATGGCTAAAAGGAAAGGAATGGACATAGTTTGCTTTTTTTCCATTCTGTTTCACTTTATTTTAAGTGCATGTTAACCAGATTAGAGATGCTTCAACTTCTTTAAGAAGATTTTGGAAATATGAAAATGTACATTTGTGGTCAAAGTCAGTATTACAATTACATGTCCTACAATTACTGAATGACATACGAATCCAAATTCAGTCTCCTATGGTGACCTGGCATTTAGGCATATTGGCCTAAAGATAAGAACACAGGATCTGACTTTCAAGTTCACCACTTCTAAATATCTTTAAAAAAATGCTATTGTGACTATTTAGTGGGATTTAAAAACACCTCTACAGTCTGCTGGTTTTGTCAGAATATAATTAAGTCCCTGTGTTAACACAAACTTATTACTGGTAACTGTAAAATATTCTGGTTAATTTAATTTTTACATACGTTTTACAGTCAGGGTTGCGCTGACTCTATCATTTCCACAGACAAAAGTGTATTCTGCAGAGTCTTCACTGCTTGTGTTCATTATGTTGAGCTGATGGAGTTTCCCTTGGACAACTATTTTGAACTTTTCACTCATTTCAATCTCCACACCATTTTTCAACCAGACAGCTGGCACATTGAAATGAGAAACTTCACATTCAAAAGAGGCAGTTTTGGTCTCAGGGATCTCAATATTTTTCATGGTCTTTGTGATGTGTATGCCTAAAAGGATGGGGGAAAAAAAAAAATTTTATAAAAGTTAGTATGCTTGGAAGACTGCAAAAAACCAAGGGTAACAGGCTATGAAGTTGCTCAGTGCTGGTGTAACAATTCATATAACTACTTTCTTACAAYACTTACTTTCCACAAACAGTTTTGCTTTGCACTCGATTTGCCCAACAAGAGCTGTGTATTCCCCAGCGTCATCAGGAGATATGTTGTGCAGCATAAGCTTGTGAACTTTCCTTTGAGAGATCATCTTGTATTTATCACTTTGCTTAAGCTCAATATTTTTATGGAACCAGCGGACTGGTACAGTATCATGGGAAACACTCAGTTCAAATGAGACAACAGCATTTTCCAAAGCAGTCACATCCTTTGGCTTTTTGATGATCTTGACAGCTTGAGGAAAAAAGTTAGCAATATTCAGCACTGTGTATGATATGAATTCAAAACACACATTACAGCAAATATTCAAACCAGAATGGCTTACTTTCCACATGAAGTCTGGCATTTGCTCCTATTTTTCCAAGTTTAAAACTGTAAACAGACTCATCAGTGACAACACAGTGTTTGATTCTCAGTGTGTGAACAGTTCCTTTCACTGTAATTTCATATTTGTCACTTGATTCAAGTTCAACACCATTTTTAATCCATAGAGCTCCTTTCACATCAGGGTGGGTCAGTTCTACACTGAAAACTGCCTCCTGTGATTCTGTCACGGTCAAGTTCTTTAGTGTTTTCTTTATCTTAACAGCTAGAAGAAAAAAAAAAGAAAAAAATAGAAAAAAAAAAAACCAACGTAACAAAATAGATCCAAATTAAAGCCTAAAATTGAATTTTAATAAAACGGAATAATGGTGCTTTGTTTTATTTATATAGTAATTTATATATTTTCCAGCAAAGTAGTGTGCTGGGAACACAGTAAGGAGGCTTTACTTGTAGTATTCATGAGAAATGTTTGGTTTCTGGAGTTTTTGGCGTTTTATTTGTCTGTTTTGTTGATTGGTTGGTTGGCTGGTTGGGGATTTGCTTGTTTAGTTTTTGTCATTGTTGTTATTGGATAGGCTCAGGGTTTTGTTTGTTTGGGGTTTTTTATTTGATTTATTTTATTTTGCTTCTGTCTTAAGGCCTTGTCCAAGATAGAGTGAGTGATGCTGGAATAAGTCTCAAAGACATCAGTTAATTATGAAAATTACTTGCCTTCAACCTTCAGTTTGGCAGTTGTCTTTGAGCTTGCTATTTCATAGCTGTATTCCCCCATATCCTCCAGTTTGGTTGCAGGGATAACAAGCCTTCTTTTCACACCATCAGATTCAGCACGGTACTGATCTGTCGTAGCTAATGGTCTACCATTTTGTAGCCACTGGCCCTCTGATTCAGGATTTGCCACCTCACATTCAAAAACAGCTGTCTGGGACTCAGCCACAGTCAGGTCACGGAGAGGCTTTGAAATGGCACCGCCTGTTGGGAAGTAAAAGCACATTCTTTTGTTATGTTGCTGTTCAGCTTTCCCCCAAACAGAAATGAAAAGTACATCCTTGAATTCTTTGCCCTAATTTGCAGCATGCCCATAGTCATTATGAGCTCTGGGAAAAATCAGGAATAGAATATGACCTGAACATTACAAAAATATGTTTCTTATTTCCATCCTAGTTATTACCTTTTATCATCAATGCAGGTTTACTGAGAACACTCAGGACAAAACCTGTTTTTTACAGTAATTACATCAAAAGCATAATACAACATTTCATACTGTGCTTCTGATCTAGCAAAATATATTAATGCAGCAGATTTGAGAATTCAAATTATATCACTCACAAAAGATAAGGGGAAAGGCAAGGAGAACATAAAAAAAGGATAAATTAAAGATAAACTCCAACTGGAACAGCACTATTGCTCCAAGTCCTTTAGGTACTTTCTAAATCACAGTGGAATAAAAACCTTGGACTTTAACCCTACTAACCTGCTACTATAAGCTTCCCAGATGTTTTCTTCTCTCCAGCATAAAAGACATATTCTCCTTCATCATCTTTCATCATCTTCACCACTGTCAATTTGTATATTTTGCCACGTGCTTCAATTTTATATTTAGGACTGGCCTGTATGGGTTGGCCTTTGAAATGCCAAATTACATCAATCCCTGAATGGGAGAGCTCAACCTCAAAGGACACATTCTGTGTTTCAGTGCAGGTGATGTCATGAAGACCTCTAATAATCTCAATTTCTATAAAAAGAATAAATTACAAATTTATTTGTTGTTTCCACTTGTTTTGTTTTCAAAGAAATAATTTCACAAAGAACTGTGCTTCCTAAGAAACACCAACCTTCAACTGTGACATTGCAGCTTGTTTCCACTTTGCCAACCATTAGCTTATAGCGTCCTGCATCTGATGCATGGGTTCTGGTGAGCACCAGCCTCTGTTTGGCACCTTTACATACAGCTTGCACACGTTCATCAGGCTTTATTTGATTATCATTTAGGTACCATTTTGAGGAGGACACATCAGGTGCTGAAACTTTACATTCAAGGATGGCTTTTGTTCCTTCAATTACATGAAGATCTTCTAGAGGCACCACTATTTCCACACCTGCCAAGTTACAAAAATATTCATAATGAGAAAAACTATGTCTTTAAAAAGTAATCCTAAAGGGGTCAAACACACCTTGAAAATCATCATAGTGACTTACTGTAAACTGTGATCTGTCCAGTGGTTGACAGCTCAAGGTCCGGAACACTAAAAGAGTAAGTTCCACTATCTTCCTTTGTGGCATCTTCTATTAGCAACATATGTGATTGTTTATCCAGCACAATATGAATACGGTCACTTGACTGAATTTCTTGGCCATCTTTCATCCAGACACCTTCTGCATTTTCTAGGGAGACTTTGACTTCAAGTTGCACGATATCTCCCTCACAGACTCTTTGATCAGTTAGTCCTTGAAGAATTGCCATGGGACGAGCTGTGGAATTAAATGAAGTTAATCAATACTTATAAGAGGCAGAATATTGAACATTAAAGCTTTCTAGGATACAATGATACAGCTATAGTACATGCTATAAAATAGAAAAATTATAGTATATAGACAATGTAAGAAATGCTTACGCTTCATCTTCAGTTTGCATTGAGTCCTTTTCCCATCGACAACGTAACTATATTCTCCTTGATCATCTTTATTAATATCTTTAATAGTGAGGGTCTGGCGACCACGGCGGGATGCAATCACATGTTTAAGACTAGAAGTGAGTTCAACATCACCATGATACCATTTCCCCTCCGCATCTTCTGGGAAAACCTCACATTCAAGTTCAGCTGAGAAGGATTCTGGTGCTTCAATATCCTCAAGTTCTTTAATAAACTCAACTGCAGCACCTAAAG
This sequence comes from Cardinalis cardinalis, assembly GCA_014549065.1. Taxonomy (NCBI): domain Eukaryota; kingdom Metazoa; phylum Chordata; class Aves; order Passeriformes; family Cardinalidae; genus Cardinalis; species Cardinalis cardinalis. Next base: position 8,904,091 of record JACDOX010000003.1, read on the forward strand.
GCAAATAATTACATTTGTAAATAAGCTTGATTAGATTCTCCTGAAGAAAAAAGAAGTTATTAAATTAGCCTAAGGGAATATATATAGATATATAGTGTAACCATTTTACATAAATACATCTCTAGACTTTCATAGTGGATTCCAAAAGTATGAAAGCAGCTCTACATCTCTAAGGGTGTTAGATGTCTGTTTAAATAGTTTTATTTCTTTCTGAAGCTGATTTCACTTTAACAGTATGGCATGGCACTGAGTTGTATGCTTCTTACCTTCAACAGTAAGCTTTGCAGTGGTTTTTACAGATTCATCTTCAACCAGTGCACAGCTGTAGTCATCAGCATCAGACATGTCAATTGTTAAYACGGAAAGAAAGTGAGCCTTTCTGTCTGAGTGCATCCTGTACTTGTCTCCAGAATGAATCTCAATTCCATCCTTAAACCATTTCACTTTGACAAAGGGCTCTGATGTTTCACATTCAAATGTTGCCATGGAGTCTTTTGCTTTAGCAACAACATCTTGTAACTGCTGTGTGAAGTTGATTAACTGCTTGGCTRCAAAACAATATATAATGATCAGTGCACTGACCAAACAGACTTAACACACTATGATGAGCAGTAGGATGAGTAAAAGAATTGAAATTACCTTGTACTAACAGGAAAGCATGGCTAGAAGTTTCACCAGCTATATTGACTGCTTTCACCATGATGCTGGCGGAATCATCAGAAGTCACATCTCTGATAACTAATTCGCAAACATTATCCTCAGGCCAGTACCAGTACACACGATCAGTCCTTTCAATCTGAACACCATTCTTGAACCACTGGCATTCAGGATCAGGTTTTCCCACCACTCTCACACGGAAGTGTACATCTGTTCCTTGGGCTACAGTCTGGCTTTGGATTCGTTCAAGTATCTTGGGAGCCTCCATGCTTGGACTAAGCTCCACCTTCTCTGGTTTAAATGTTGGAATGGTGATTTTGCCTTCAGGAGGAAGTGCTTTCTTCTCTTCCTCTGGGATCTCTTTGGTCCAGTGAAGAAGTTCTTCTTTTGTCTTTTTTAGCATTTCTTCATATGATTCATCTTTTTTGCGAGATTTAAGTTCCACAGCTGTAATAGCTTCATAGTAGCCCTCTTCTGTCCTGCGCTTGAATTTACTGCGCAGCTCTTCAGATTCCTCTGAAAGCTTTTCGTGAGTGATTCTTTCAGCCCTTTTCAGCTTCACCACTTCTTTGGTTGTTGCCTCTGCAGGTTTGTCTACCTTCTGTACCTCAAACAGAAGTTTCCCAGGTTCTGTAACTACAGGCTCGTGTTTGGGTTCAGGAGCACGACGAAGAACAGATCTGAAGTCTTCCCTCTGCTGGATCTCAAGTTTCACCTTATGTTCAATAAAGCCTTCTGGATTCTCTGCAGTGACTCTCACCTCTCCTGTGTCATATGATTTGCAGTCCACAATATCCAGGTAGTAGATTCCATCATAACGGAGTCTAAACCTTTTGCTTTTACGGATGAGCTGTCCATTGAGGTACCAGTTGACCTTGGGCATAGGATAGCCAGTCACACGGCAGCGGAATCGTGCTGTTTCACCTTCAAGGACTCTTGCAGGTTCAGGAACCAAAACGATTTCTGGTTTTTGTTTTTCCTTTTGGTCCAGTGCAACAGCAGGTAGAGCACCCTCGTGGGCCATTCTTTCTAACTCTTCAATTCGCTGGAGTCCCCTTTTGCCTTCTGGCAGTTGGGATTCTTCCACAAGACTTTTCTCATCCTTCACGATCAGAGTAGCAGATGTGTGGTCTGTACCATATTTGTTAGTTGCTCTGCAAGTAATCACTCCACTGTCTCTGGAATAGGCTACTCCATAGTCCAGGCTACAGTACCCAAACTCGTTGATCATGCGGAGTCTGTTAGCTGCTTCCAAGGGTTTGCCATCATGCAACCACTCCACCACCATGGTTGGGTCGCCAATTGGTGTAAGCCTGCATTCAAAGTGTGCTGGTCCAAATTGTTTGAGCCTTAAAGATGTGAGCTTCTTCTTAAAAAATGGTTTCTGTTGCTTTTCTTTGTCGTAGAGATCTCCTTCCTCCCATTGCTCTTGACCATAACGCAGATGGAGAGGTTCTAACTCTGGTGCTGCAATCTCCTTGGCTTTGTAAGTTCCTTTTGGAATTATTAATTTCCTTTCTGGTTCAGGTTCTGTGTGTTCAACTTCAACATTTACTTTGCAGCGGGTAGTGTCCCGCCCAGCTTTATTGATAGCAGTAGCAGTATACCATGCAGCATCTTGCCTGGCAGTAGATTCAATTTTAAGGGCAGCTGCCCCTTTKGTTCCCTCAATCCTGAAATGTGAAAAAAAAAATTATCTATTTTTCCCTTCTTTGTAATTAATTTTTGCCTTTCTTCCAAATTAGTTCAAGGCCTCCAAAGGTAAATCTCTGGAGGTAATAATAAACATTTTGTTTATGTTTATTCATGTTTGGGAGTGTAGTGCCTAAGAATCAAATAGAGAAGAATAATAAAAACCAGTCTTATATTCTGTGGTAGTTTTGCCTTCAGAGGTCTTCAAAATCAGAGACAGAGAAAAGTTCAGTAAATCTCTGTGATGGCTTTTAGAAACTCTATGAAAACATGTGCTGGAAAAATATTGAGTGAATCCTACAAGGTATTTTATATCTGTAATCCTTGCTGCAATGCAAAAGCCCCTAGTGAATTCCTTCTGTGAAACTGCAGGGAGCATTTTGCAGGATGGTGGCTATTTACTACTTAACTTATATAAAGTATTTTAAATAAAATGAAACAAAATGTAGATAAAATTTAAATTTCAATAGATCTAAATATAATAAAAATCCTTACTTTATTTTGGGATATTTATGAGGCACAATGATGTCACTGTTCTTGAGCCATACAATGTCAGGATTAGGGTTACCAGTAGCTTTCACTGCCATCTCCAGTCTAGAGCCCTCCTTCACGCTGACATTTCTCAACCTTTCCACAAAGTGTGGTCTGACTAGGTCTTCCTTAGCTGGAAGAGCAAATGTAAGTTATCACATTAAGAAGAAATGAAAAAGCCATGATTTTAAATAAGAAACACTCATCAGATTGCTAAAAATAACATGATATACAGAATATAGTAGAAAATACAGAAGATACCTTCTACAGTCAGTGTCATTGAGACTGAAGCTTTGCCTGCCCTGTTCTGAGCAATGACAGCCCATTCTCCAGAGTCTTCAGGCATTGCAGGAACAATGATCAATGACTGGGTGCCATCTTCTTTAATCACTATTTTATGGGTGTAGTCATTAATCACTTGTTGACCTGCAGATACAGATGAAAAGAAAACAATTGCAATCAAGGACAGTCTCAATGAGACATAAAATTTTTTTTGAAAGATTATTTCTTAATGAAAATGAGGCTGATGTACCATTATGGAACCAGTATGTCTCTGGCATGGGTCTGCCAACAACTTTTAAGTCAAATCTTGCTGTCTGCCCCTGTGAACATTTAAATGATGTCGGTTTCAGCACAAAAACTGGCTTATATAGTCTCTCTAGTTGCCCTTCATCAGTTTCTTCTAATCTCCGGGCMGGAGAACGAGAAGGAGAGCTGCGGGCAGGAGACCGGCTTGGAGACCGTGGAGAGATAGATCTGGAAGGAAGAGGTAAGACAGATGTGTATGGCAATGTCGTATAACAGTGGACTGACATGATAAACATATTTCAACCTTTGCCTTTCTCTGATTTAAGTTAGCACATAAATCTATATGAGTCATGAAAACAGCATTTAGAACTTTTCTAGAGGTATGCAAACTCCAATAGCATAAGCTTATTTAACTGCTAYGTAATGAGCTTTTGGACTATCTCAGCAGATTGAAATCTCATAAAATTATATTATTGTGTACCTACCTATATCTTCTCATAACTTCAGGTCCTGGCATATAACCTGGAGTTGCTGTAGGTGCAACTGGCTCAACATAGAGTTTTGCTGAGCAAATGGCATTTCCTTTCATATTACTGGCAAAGACAGTATAAATTCCTTCATCCTCAGGTAAAACAACCGGTAAACGCAGAGTGGCGCTGCCATCTTGCAGAAGTTCCATGTGGTAGCGCTCTCCATGTCTTATACGTTTGCCATCCTTGTACCATGCCACCTGCATGGAAAGAAACAGTAGACTGCTATGTGAGCTCTCCTAAAGGTAAAGATCCACTAATGGCTAGTAAATATGAGATACTACAGCTTGCAATTTTTCAGCTGGAAAATATCACAGCCCAGCATATATTTGTTAAACATTAACATTTTTACTTGRAATGGGTGAGACTAGTGTAAGATGTTTGCATAGCAACCCGAAASACAAATTTTGGAGCTAGAAACAGATGTAAAGCCCATTTTGCTGAAGAGTAAAGTAACCTCGACTRGGCTGCTACTGTGTTCCCCCCTGGTCTGGGCTACCTCAGAGAAACTCAAAATCAAGACCAACTTAGTTGATAAMTCCAGCCTACCTCTGAACTGGCTAACCAACCTAACTGTATTCTAGTAAGGGACAAAAGGAAAGTTTGGCTGGATATCAAACCAGAAGACTGAATCTCTTTTGAAAGTCACTGTTTCCTACGCAGAATGTAGAATGTTTGACAGTGAGATGTTAAGGGATTTCTTTCAAGTAGAGCATCAAATAATTTGCAAAAAAAATTAAATTTGGGGTACCTTTGGCAATGGATATCCAGATGTCTTGCAATGGAAGGTAACTCCTGTCCCTTCAAAGGTTCTGTAGTTCTTTAATCTTAAATCGAATCCTGCTTCTACAGCTTCAGATTCAGAAATATCAACCATCATCTCCTCTCCATCTTCTTCGAGAAGTTCATGTAAGGTAGTCTTAATAATTCTGAGTTCAATTTCTTTGATAAGTCTTTCTTCAAAAGAAGAAATATGGAATTCCTATATAGAAAAACAAGACCATTAGTTTAGTTTTCTGTGTCAAATAATGACCTTGCAAAAAAATTATTTGCATGGTAAAATGTTGGTACCCAAAATTAGTATGGAGGGATAGACATACCTCATCTTCTACAAAACTTCTGACCATCACTGTATCTTTTGCCATTTTCTTCCTAATTAGAGCTTGTTCTTTCTCATACTCTTTTTCAAAGTCACCATAGGAAATGGGTGGGGCTACCTCAGCCACTTTAGGTTCCTGTACATATGCAGTCATTTGAGTTTGGTACATCATTTCTTGTTGCGATTTTATGTAGGCTTCGTAATCAGCTAAGAATTGAGAACAGATTTATTTTGATAAATTTTTGGTTTTCACTGGACTGAATGGAGAAAACAAGTACAAACTTCAAGGGTCTGATGCCAGATATTTTGTTTTGCAGAAACAGAGCCACTAGATCTCCCTTTATGTTTCTTGAACTGAATAAACTAAGCGGCAAAGAATTTGCAGCACAATTTTAAATATTTTTTGTAATGTGGAAGTTAATTTTAAGAAATGTTGTTCCCATTTCCTTAATCTAAAATGTACCTTCTTCTAGTAAGGAGACCGTTGCAGAAGCTTCTCCAAGATTATTACGAACAACAATAGTGTATTCTCCGGCATCGTCGGCAAAAGTCATGGAAATTTCAAGTTTGCATTCCCCGGTTTCTTTTTTGTAACTCACTTTGTATCTATAGAAAACATAAAAGTAAAAAGTTTCTATAATTATGGACAGAATTTTTAGTTAATTTGCTTTTAGTTACAGTTAGACATCACTCCTAACTTGTACAAGGCACAAAAGGAGAAACTTTTACAGGCGATTCTCACYGAATGAATGAGCATACAGAGTAGCATATGAAAAATAACCATGCTGAAAGTAGAGTACTGGTCTTTTTGTTGTCACTAAATAACTAGGTTCCRAACATCAGTACTGAAATATCAGAGGTCTAGTTATCAGACACAATATAATGGTATATTTTGTGTGCACACAGAATGTGTGTCCTTGTATGGGTCACCATATCATTTCAAGAATGCTACAAATGTAATATTTTTTTCTCAGCTAGAAAGTATATTGCTTTCTACAGACAAGACTTACCTAGCGAGAATGCAAACATTGAACAGACAGAATAAAACAAATACAAAACTTGATTTGTTTATAACATATGAGTATATCTTATTTTATAGTCTTTTGAATATTTATATTTTAAAACTTAATGACCTTTTAAAGTCATGCATTAAGACATGAGCCTATAACTTTGACATTAAAAAATAATTTATTTCACAGAAATCAGGATGGTTTTTGGCTCAGCGTAACTGAGGGAATTCTATTATGACATTGYCCATTAAATATGCATAGAAATTATGCTAAAATGGATTTTGAGTATTGTGTTCATAGTACCTGTAGCCAGTCGTGAGAGGAACTCCRCCTTTTTTCCAGTAGACATGTGGCTTTGGGTTGCCCCCTACTTGGCATTCAAAAATAATGCTCCCACCTTCAATTAATTTATGTACCATGGGTTTTCTTATGAAGAAAGGAGGTATGGGTTCTCCCGATACTTCCTCTGCTGCAGCAGAGACATCTTCCATTACAATGTCCTTTGTCTCCACATAGCTGGAACAAGATTTCAGTGCAGGTGAATGAGCTGATGTCTGAAGCTCTCACAAAACAGAATGCAAGAACATAATGACTGCGACAGGAGCAGTCTGTTTAGAAAAGTAACTTTACCGTTTCTCTTCCRTAACAGTCTTCTCAGAAATGGTTTCTCGAGTCTCAGTTTCTTCAGTAACTAAAACACAAATTTCATAAAGTGGATTTTAAAATATCTTAATAGGCCTAAAGCAATGAGTTCAGTTAACATAAAAAGAATATGTAGTTATCAGCCTTTTCCTCATATTCTGACATCCCTTTTACCTAATAACYCCAGAACACAACTCAAGCCATATGTTTTAAATGTCCAAGACACATTACAAGCAATATACAGTTAACAAAATTATTAACTTCCTACAGTGACAAGAGGGACTGTCCTTGAGTTTCACCAGGGGAGGTTTAGTTTGAGTATAAAGAAACCTTTCACCAAAAAGGCTGCGAGGGTTATAAAGCAAGGAACAAGTTGCCCATGAGTCATCTGGGGCCAACTTCTGAATACCTTCTCTACCCTGGAGGTGTTTAAAAGACATGTAGATATGGCACCTAGGGATATGGTTTAGTGATGGACTTGGCAGTTTTGGGMTAATGATTGAAATCAATGCTCTCAAAGGTCTTTTCCAACTTTRACAATTCTATGTTTCTATAAATATACTTACCTTTCACATGTAAGTGGCAGGAAGTGCTGACACTCCCAGCCTTATTGGTAGCAGTGCAGGTAAATCTTCCACTGTCCTCTGCAAAGGCTTCACGAATCACAAGGCGAGCAAGTCCTGCTTTGAAAGTGATCTGGAAGTCCATTGAGCTCTCAATTTTGTAGTCTTCCCTGTACCACGTCACTGTAGGCTGAGGATGACCAGATATTTGGCACTCCAGAGTGACAGACTCACCTTCAGCCACAGTYTTATTTTTGAGGCCCTGTGTGACAAAAATTAAGTATCACAGTCAGTTTACCTTTTCAATACTAAACAGATACTCAAATATYTAAAACCTGCTTGAATGGAAAATTTAACGTTTAGTTCACAACACTGTTCTGTGAAGCAATGAATGCAGGCGAAAAGAAGGCATTTTCCAAAGGGAAGTATTTGTAACTGGCTTTTAGGGTCTCTGAACATTGCTGGTATTAATAACATGAAAAGGTAGGTTCATATTTATACAGGTAGATCAACCTACTATATGACATAAATGTGAAGAATCACTACCATAAAAAACATCAAGAAGACTTTGTATCAAAGATAAATTATATGGTTGAGKAAATCTAATGCAAAGTTAAAATGATTATATAAAGCAAATTTCTAATGGTTAAGTATTAAGCGATAAAAATTAGAAAACAGAATGGGTGAAAATCAACTGTAACTCCCCTACACTACATACAAATTACTTACTGAGACTAAGGTGGGTGGTGTAGCAGGGATTTCTGCAGGTACAGGAACTCTGGCAGTTTCTGTCACCTAGGGGTTTAGAGGACAGTAATGAACAAAGTATAATTTAAATAATATGAACTCTTTGCATGTCATAAATAAATATTAGGTCCTAATAAGGATTTGTGTAAAAAAGTAAAAAATAAAAGGCAGCAGAATGCTTTAGAAGTGGAAAATTGTGATAAGCAGATAGCAAAAAAAGTGAGGCTATTCCATATTTTTAAGATGGAAGTCAGTCAAAGTCACAGAAATTTGYTTAAGAACATACCTTTGCTTCACCTTCTTTATGCAGCATCAAGTGTTCTGTCCGCACTGCTTCACTTTTAATGCTTGTCTCCTTTTTAGTCTCAACATCGTAGTGACTCTTATACGTCTCCGCAGCCTCTCCAAAGGGAAACTGTGGAGGGGCAACCRGCTCTGCTTTTGTCCTAACTTCATGAGGCTTTAGCTGAGGTGGCTTCACAGGCTTGGTGATCTTTTGTGCAGCAGAAGTTGCTGATAGCTCTTTCTCCAGAGTAGCCATGGCAGTTCCAGCTATTGAAACCTAGGGAACAGAAGAAAAAGAGTTACAGCTTTGTTGTTGTCTTATTTTCAAAGGAGAGAGTGCATTTCTTCAGGACATTGCAAATGCAGCAGTTGCTTCCTTAGTTACTTGGTTTTGACACTACAAAAGTTATGTGTAAAAAAAGAGCAGTAGCTTTAGATTGCAGTTGTAGAATGCCAGAGATATAATATCCCTGTATTATTTTTTGTCTAACATTTAAATATTTTCTTTTTCAAATAGAATTTGATYTTTAAATGGTCAAGAAGCTCTTAAGCACAGCACAAGAAATACTCTCTGTTTCTTCACTTGAAGTCTTAGATTTCCCTCTAGTCTGTCTAATACTGCAATAAAGAATGCTACTAATTATATTACTTCCAATGATTAAAATAACTGATGAGATTTCAAAATCTTTTTATAGGTGAAAAACTTTTTTAAAATACATAAAAAATATTTATAACAGTGTTTAATCATATTTGGGGAAAAATAATATTTAAATTCCAGATGAAGAGAAAAAGTATGGTTGAATGAGAAAATTAATAACTGGAAAATTTTAATACTATGTAAAGGAGTCCAACGGCAAAATGGAATAATACATTTAAAAATTGATGTTAGTTATCATATTATACAGTCAGTCTGGATTTTTTCTATTTAAAAATTAGCTTAGCATGTATTAATTAGCAAGGAAGAAAAAAGCAATGTGTGAGTGAACTGATGCACATAATAAGATTAAAGAGGGTTACTTCTGTTCTTTAAAAAATATAACTTGCATGACAAATATCTACAATTTCACTGTATGTCATTAAGTACTGAAGCTGAATCCTCAAACAGTTTATAAGATTACTCAAATAAGAAGTAACAACAACAAATTGTATTTTAGCAATTCCTGTGTCTGTTTACAGCAGTGTTCTTTATTAGTCAAACAAGCCAACAAAAATAACTGCAAGGGGCACACAGCTCTTCCTCTTGGGGAAGCACCATACTGGAGTGTGGGGGAAAAATCCAAATGGAATGAATGACCTACTGGCTATTGAAAATGAGCATCGTCTTGGATGCAGCTTCAGCTTACCTCATATGTATGATCTGGTTTAGGAACCGCAACTCTGGAGACTGTGAAGTGAGGACTCGCTGTGCGAGGCCGCGGCGGTTCAACATGAATTGTTTTCTCAAGTTCTGTTGTTCTTTTTATCTACACAAAGTAAGGAAAAAAGTTGTTGAAAGTGAAGCTGTTCTTTAAACTGAAACAGGTTTCACTGGGACATAGTTCCTGGAAAACAATGTCATGTAAAAAAAGAGTCTAACCTCTTTTGATATATGAACTTCCTGCTTTTCAGGAGTTGAGATATGTTTCTCAGGAGGAACATAGACTGTTTTGACTTCTTTGGTGACAACATGACGTTCTGCTGGGGCCTCAGAACCACGGTCTGTTACAGTGTGCTCTTTATAACCATATTCCAAAGTTTTGTCCTTTGCATAAGCTTCATCTGCTAGTTCTGGTTGCCAGGGTGATCGAACACGTGCCTGATCAACTGCTGCAACGACTGTAGCTACAGCTTCAGCCTTTATTCCAGCTTGAGTCTGCAAATAACATCAGCAGAATTTATGCACATATTCATAACTATATTGAAAACTTGCATATGTGACAAACCGTTATAGTGTTGAGTGTATTCCACAGAGAGGTTGTATGGTTTTGCAAAAGTCATGATGAAAAGATCAAAAGTATGCACCTGTAAATACACTTAAGAATCAGTAAATTCAAATGCAAACATATTCTCTAAGTGCTATCTCTGTAAATTCAGAATATATCTGTGCTCCTGTGTTTTATGCATATCAATATTTGTCTGCAAGAGTAATTCTAATACTTTACAGCCACATTTGTGTCCACTTGTCTGAGTATGCAGGCAGGTAGATGTGCACATAGTTTTAAAGTATGCTCATCAGCTCCCTATAACTCTTGTGGATGCAAAAAATGCATCTAGCTTCTATTGTGAATGTATTTACTAAGAAACAGACCCATAAAATTTTCTACATCAGGTATATCTGTTAATTCAGTACTGATCTATTTTAAAGGATTTTACAAAAGAAGGGAGACTGATATGTCTGATAATTTGAAAATAATGCTTTTTTATCAGGACTTCTATTTGTTTCTAATAACTTATAAATACTGTCAGCTTTGCAACTTTGTTATTAGGGTCCAAACTTCTGCCCAGCCAGCCAGCAGTAGATAATAGTGACTCCTACTACTGGTTGTTATTACTGTCATAACTGATCTGGACAGAGCAACCGAGCATATGATATGTATGCCTTGAAAATGGGAGAAAAAACCCTAAAAGATAATTTCATACTGATTTAAAAYCATTACCAGCTTAAACTAAAATTACGTAGGTGAGGCCAAAATGTGATCCTTTACAGAGATTTTGTTTTCTTATCAAAGCAGTGTTTAGGTAACAGGGACCTCTTATTCAGTATTACTGTTGCTTTCCAAATAATTTTTTATACTGGCTTGAATTCGGCCCTAAATTTATGTCATATAACAAGGGACTGAACTCACCTAGCAGTCTGAAAACTAAAACTCTCAGTGAGTTTTATATACTTCATTCCTTTACTTATATTTTACAAAAGTATTTTATGAATATACTAACTACACTGTAGGTAGATAGATTTTAAATAACAGCTGTTGTCAACTATGCTTTTCTTCCACATGTAAGAATTCCTGACTGTATTGTGGATCTTTTCTACTGTGGGAATCCCACTGGAACAAAGCAGCGCCAACAAGTGTCTGATGGTCATAAGTAACAAACTGGACAGACCTGAATAGGTGCTAAAGTTTGTTTTGTACAAAGAACAATAAAGAGAAGTTATTTCATCTGACAACCATGAAATTACATGGAATCATCAAACAGAAGAAAAGATTGCAGAATTAGAAATTTGAATAAGTAAATGTTGCTTAAAAGCAACTGAGAGGAGACTGTCACAGAGAAATCAGACTATAGCCTGAAGTGTGACATTTCCAAGCAGGGTGGGATATAAACCCCTTCAGTGCTAGAAACTTAATCCTACTGACTCTTTTACTTGAAAATCATCCCACTAAATGGGTATGTTTTCAGGAATTAATTTGAGAGCATTCTGTTGTACCAAAGTAGGTCTTAAAACGTAAGGTTTGCAGATAAACCAAATTGTAAGAGTGCATTGACTGTAATTTCTTCTCCAGTTCTGGACACTGTGACTGGTGCTTTAGTTTTAGCAGTGACAACTGTTTTTGGAACTACAGTAGTTTTCTCAGCTTCCTTTTTAATCTAGTTTTTGTAGCAGAAATAAAAGTTTCAGTTACATTCAGTCTTGAAAGATATTTGAACAATGAGAAAATATTTTGAAATGGGAAGAGGGAAGGAGAATTGAAGGGTTAGATCCTTGTGCACTGCACACATCTCTGTATTATAGTGATAAGTATTGTTATACCCTCTCACCTATTTAAATAAAAGTAATGATTAAAAAAAAGTTAAAATGCATTTCAGGAGTAAGTCAGTCCACTCCAAACATCAGTCAGAAGATAATTATGAGCGTCCTATTAATAAAAACAAGAGAGAAAGATCAAGATGAAATAATTTAGTCTAATTAGCAGTAGGTCTAAAAGTTTGTAAGTGGAATAATCTTAGAAAAAATGAGCTGGAAATGTACAGTTAGTATTTTTTGAGGAAAACAGGAAGTTTGCAAAGAAGAAAGAATAAAATCAAATATGGCTAAAACAGTGCWATTCACCTTTTCACGTGTTATGCTCACTTGTTCTTGTTTGGTGGCAACTCTTTCTTTACTTTTCGATATTATGACCGGTGCTTTAGGTTTATCAGTAGTAATTACTACCTTAGGTACTGAAGGTTTCATTTCTTCCCTTCTTATCTATTTTTTATGGTAAAGAAAAATAATAGTAATTGATTATGCCTGTTGTCATGATTACACAACTTTTTTGGATAGCAGGATAATGTTTATAAATGTATATCAAGAAGAAAGAAACATGACTTCAGAATTGAGTAATACCTTTGTACTCAAGTTACAGCGCGTCTTATATGCTGAGAGAAGTTCATGCAAAGTCATTAACATATTGCATTGATTTTTATTTGAATGAGAAAAGAAACTTTGTAATTCCTAGTTTACAATATATCATTATGCTTTGTAGAAACTGTTTGCATAGAAATTAGTATTATTGACTGAATAGCTAACACCATCAGTTGAGTGGCTCCACAATATGGTCTAACAGATGTATTCCATCCTCACAAAAATATCAATTTCATTAAATCAAGCTCCATACTACCTATCATACCATGAAAAATAACCTTTAAAAATTATATTCAGAAACCTACTTTCAGAGATAAATTTGTCATTAAGCATCAGATGAAATTCTGAGTACTGTGGCAATAAAAGCCCTAATGCTTGAAGGATCTGTAAGAAGGGTAGCTCACTCCTCTGCAGACAAAGCTCTTTGAGGTCAGTAGCACTGGACCTGCAGAGATTGTGGTCTGGAATACCTTGTTTCACAAAGTTTTTGTGTAGTAATCTTGTCTTTGTAAAGAAGGACAGGAAAGTTATTTAACAGATTTTATTAACCAGAGTGTATTGAACCAAAGATTGTAAATTTATTTACCTGTTCATGAGCAATGTGCACTTGTTCATGTCTGGTAGTTATTTCTTCTGTAGCTCTTGTTATTCTTTCTTGTTCTTTGGCTTTGTCTGTGGCAATTATTACTGTTGGTACTGGAGTTTTCTCTGGTTCTTTTCTCACCTGGACATTTACAAAGAAGGAACATTTATTTTTATTTTAAAATATAAGGTATGTGAATTTCAATATATTTGGAAAAGAGCATATAAATTAAAGAGACCAAAGATGTCACATTCTGTATTTTGAAATCATCTAGTCTGGAAACAGCAATAAAAACATAAACAGACTTTGTACAAAACATTTAACATAAAAATAATAAAACATTGCACGAATGCTTGGTTTACTACTGAAAGCAGTACTAAAAAATTGGCTCAGAGAAAAACTGTCCTGAATTAAAATCACTTTGAGAAAGTGTAGGATACTGAAAATAAGTTTCRTGAAACTTTCGTTTGTCAAGAATTTGACTTAGCATTCAAATCCTAAGTTCAGATTARTGCCCAGGTGGATTTCTCAGTGCTTTAAAGAGAGGTTACACTTTCTTCCTCATGCATTTCTACTATAACGCAAATATAACATTTGCTATAAAAGCTCATCTTCCATGAAATCATATTTTTCTGATAAAATACATGTTCAATTCAAATCAATCATTTGTATTTTCAAAATTGATTTCAGTGCAGAATGAATTTTTCCTCCATTTTTTCTGACTCCCTGTGCTGCCAACAGACAAAGCAGGCTACAAATGGCAAGCTTAGAGACAATATCAGAACAATCCCCCACAGACAACACACCTGGCCCCCAACAAAATTTAAGAGCTGGTTTCTACATGTCAATTCTTTAAATTATCAAGAATGCTTGAGAAAAGAGAGGTTGTCTTAGTTATTGCAACTTATCCATCACATTCTTAGGTATAAATAGTGGAAGTGAAATAAAAAGTGTAAGAGAGTAATCAGAGAAGAGAAGAGACAGGAARAAGATAGCACGTTAGCTGGAAGAGTGAACATATATAAAAGGGACATATAATAACAGTATGAGATACAGTATGAGATTTTTCTTCTTCATAGGCTTGTCTTTTGTATGAGATAGCAGATTTTTGAACAAGGTAGGGCATAAAAAATCTCAGGTACATTCTGTATTCACCTTTTCAGGAGAGATGTGTCTTTGTTCTTGTGAAGTTACAATTCCTTCTCTAGTTCTTGATATCACTGTTTGTTTTGTGGTTTTATCACTGGTAACTACTACCATTGCCTCCTTTTTCATCTGATTTTTGTAGCAACAAACAAAAAAAAAACCAAAGCCTTAGAATTCATTTTAAAAATTTGATCATCAAAATAAGAAGAGAAAGAAAAACAAGAGAGGAATTCAAGTAAAGGAAAAAATACTAAGGGAGAATTATGTTATTTCTAGTGGGGAAATTATAAATGAGATATTAGAGAAAAAAAAGTCATCATTCTAAGAATAATGTTAGAGAATAAAGGAGAARAGAGAATAGAGGATCACTTTCAGAGAAAGTAACTTAAAAAGAGTAATTAGATCAATCCTGTTATGATGGAATGGAATGGTGTAAATGAACCTGAGCATTCCTTTACAGTCTAGGTGTTCTAGATGAGTATGCATGCTTTTCCAGTGCACTGGGTAACATCTTGTTAATTCCTCACAGTGAATCATGCCTTGTTTGCGTGTTGGATGAAGGGATAAAGGGAAACCATAGAATGTCTGTGCTCTATTTCTACCTGCTCATGAACAGGCTGAACGTGGACTGCAGTCTTTGCTGTCCTTTTAGCRGTTTGCTCTGCAACACCTGGAGCTGGCTCTCTCACCATGGCTTGATCCACAGCAGCAACAACTGTAGCAATAGCTGCTGTTTTTTCACTGTCCTTTCTCACCTATATTAGTCACATCAAAAGACATTTTTTCATATTTTGCATACATTCAGAAGAAGCACAAAACCAGTACAGAGACAGAATATTGCAAAGAAGCATTTCCACRTCTGCAGCAGAACTCTCTCAATAGCAGATGCACACAAGGTTTTACACATAGCCTGTCAGATTCCATTTAGCAGATCTATCCAGCAGTGGTGAGATCCCGCACAAACCAAACCCAATATTTTTTCCAGAAAGAGACTTTACCTCTCTAGCACCAGCGGCCACCTCGCCAGCAGCAGTGYCAGTAACAGTGACTTGTTCTTGGACCCCGTATCTCCCTTCCCATCTTTCCTCAGTGACTTGGGTAGTGCTTGTGGATACTCTTGTTTCCTTCATCTGGGCTTCCATGGTTCCAGCATAGCCTTCCTGCTTCCAAGGAGGAGGGACATCAGCCCCAGCTGTTGTCACTACATGTGGTTTACGGATTGGAGATGGAGATTTCACTGGTCTAATAGGTGAGGTGGAGATTCTCCCAGCAGGAGAAACTGACCTATTAAAAAAAACCCCAGTATCAAAATCATTAATCTACTGCCACAGAACGATAACTGTATAAACAACTTCAGCCTGAACTTGAACTCACTCCCCATGTAGGGTATCTCCAGTAATGTGTAGTTTCATTTTAAGAAAGGTTTTTCAGAGGCTCTACTTGTAAATTACACTAACTTGTTTTTTTAACATTATGCCTGTTGTCATTCTCATAACTTTAACATGTCTTTGTAGTAGCTTAGCTTCCAAAAAGAAACAAGAACAAGTGGCAGAAGAAATATCAGTCAACCAAATATATTTGAAATATAAAAATGATTTTGCATTTGCTCTATCCTAATTCTTCTAATAGGAATAATTCAAAAGGCTCACAGGCTGTAAATACTACATAATACAGTCATGGTCCAGTCTCTGTAGAGAGACAAAATCATAATTGTAACCAATCTTGAGAAAAATGTCATGTGGCAACCACCTAACAAAACAAATGGATGCACTTCTGTACTAGATCTTATTTTCATGTGTCACCCATATACGTACCCATAATCCAGGCAAATTTCTTATCAGTGCTGAGTATTTTTCCCTGCACTTACATTTACAGAYCTCAGACACAATGATTTATATCACAGAATCACAGAATTTCTAGGTTGGAAGAGACCTTTAAGATCATCGAGTCCAACCCATGGTTTAACACCTCAACTAGATCATGGCACCAAGTGCCACATCCAGTCTTTTCTTAAACACATCGAGGGATGGTGACTCCACCACCTCCCTGGGTARATGATTCCAGTATTTGACCACTCTTTCTGTRAAAAACTTCCTCCTTAATTCTAGCCTGTATCTCCCKTGGCRCAGCTTGAGACTGTGTCCTSTTGTTCTGTCTGCTGTTGCCTGGAGAAA
Source organism: Cardinalis cardinalis (assembly GCA_014549065.1). Taxonomy (NCBI): domain Eukaryota; kingdom Metazoa; phylum Chordata; class Aves; order Passeriformes; family Cardinalidae; genus Cardinalis; species Cardinalis cardinalis. The sequence goes on from JACDOX010000003.1 coordinate 8,920,605, forward strand.
GAGASYGACCCCCAGCTCACCACAGCCACCCTTCAGGAAGATATCCACTTGGAAAGARCTAATTTCTAAATTCTGATATTCCAAGAATTCAGTCCTAATCCTAGCAGACTGTTTTAAAGCATTTTCCAAAATTCTTACACAGGGTTTCTAACTTAGAATTTCTTTCAGTGGAATTTTTTGTGCCGTATTTCCTGGAGAACKTTAACAAATAGCAGCAGTAGGGGGCAGCAGCATCATGTTAATTTTTAGATTTAGTTTTTTTCTAACGTGTTGTATGTCTAAAAGGGATCTGACTAGCAAGGGAGGGCAAATTTCTAGTTCTATAAGCGCTCTAGATGTCGCTATTGAATTCCTTTTTCATTTATGTAGTTTGGTAGTTACAGCTAGTTGCTATCAATCYGTTTATTCCTGTCCTTGCAAGTTATTATCGGTGGGGTAAAATTCACCAGCACATCCAGTTCTGGCAACTTAAATGGGGCTCTTCTGAGCATTTAGCTTGGAGACATTCCCTCCATGATGCTGGTACTTCAGGATACTGCAACTGCAGGACTTTCAAAACACTCTCCACTTTACCTGCCCCTCAGCACAGACCTCRTGGGGTCTCCCAGACCATGAGCCTTGCTCTTCAGATCACTCACTTTCTCTCTCTAGTCCTTCTACACAGCAGAGATAAACTTCATTTTTCCATAACMACATTTAGCTTGCCTACCTTCAAAATATTATTTCTGTAGTTATTACCAGCACATACATGGAACACGAGCTCAAGATTTTTTTACATATCCTTTCATTCTGTTTGCCATTCATCASTGTCATTGCTCTTTTCTCTGTTCATCTAAAATAATCAAGAGCCAACTGCTCTACTGGCTTTTTTTTCTGTTTCATCATGAAATTGAGCTGTGAGTGCTACTTTTGCTCTATGTAGAGCAATCAAATGGGATTTTCTACAGTAGGGGATAGAAGTCTACATAGGTGACCCAAACTTCTGTAGCAGTGGCAAATATAGCACATTACAGCTCACCACCAGAAAAAACCCAGTTATTATTAAGTTGGTGCAATCTTTCATTTCATACTGTGCTCTCATTCTGCAGCATTATTTYTATATGTAAAAGTGATTCCAAAAGCAATACTGCCCCAAAGAATAGTAATTTTACCTTACTGGTGAAGGTGTTGGTGCTCTGACATGTCTTACAGGTGATGGTGATTGTCTAACGGGCGATGGTGATTGCTGTCGTGCCATYTGTGCTTTTGCAGCAGTTGTCGGGGTTGGTGATTTGGATGTAGGTCTAGGAGGCATTCGTGGAGGTGCCTTGTGTGGGAGCTGTTGAGTGGTTGCACCTTCTATCATCATTTCAACACTTGTAAGTGATCTGGCGTCAAAGTGGGCTTCTGTCTTCTACAATGAGAAACAAGAAAAGGAAAACTAGGGTGAGGGACTGTTGAAGTAATCCTCCACATTTTAGCCATACCTGCTTTGATTTTGAAAATTATACCTTTTCAATTCTGGCTTGTCTTGTTTGTGAAATCTGAGCAGTCGATACAATTGTCTTTGTCTTTTTAGCAGGAACGGCTTCTTCCTCGCCTTTGGAAAGAAAACGTGGTCAGAAGAATTGCATATGTTAACAATCAATAAACAGTGAAATAAATGAATGGTCAACTCCAATTATATAAAAATTTACATATACAACAGAAAAATAATTAAATAACCATCTGTTTTGCCTTCAATATCTACAGACAGATAATTGTGGAAACAGTTGAAACAATATTACTGCATTACCAAGTCATTAGAAAAAAACCTCAAAGCAAAACAAAATACATTCACTGTAGATTCTTCATATCAGTCCTGGATCTTAAATGACTACAGAGTCTCTAAGCCTGACTGAGGTGAAATCTAAGAAAGACTGCTCTGGGTAGCATGTTTTCCTGCCACAATTCTTTAAAAACTGTCCTCATTCTTACCAGCCTCCTTTACAAGACTAGGTACAGCTATGCAGTCTAATTTATCTATTCTATCAAAGCCAACTTACAAATAAAACTTTGAGAGATTTACAGCCCAAAATGAGAACAACTCAAGGTATCCCACACTTTTTCTATCAACTATATCCTCTGCTTAAAGAAGACACATTCTGGAGAAAAAATCTCAGACAAAAATCTTTGGCAAATTTCATCAAAGACACATTTTTTTTTACAGCAAGTTAATAACTCATGAGAAAGAAATGATAAATCAACTTGTTGATATAACTGCTATGAAGTGGTGCATATTGCACCACTACCATTAATGCTCTGATTTTCATGGCCTGCAGCTTCAGCTCTGTTACCTTGAATTAGCAATTCAGCTGTTGAAGTAGCACGTCCCACACTATTTGTGGCATTTACGGAATAGGTGCCGGAGTCTTCAGGATATGCTTCTGCAATTATTAAGCTGTAAAGGTCTCCTTCTTGTAAAATTTTAAAATCGGGGGAACTTTTAATTTCTACTCCATCCCGATAGAACTTCACCACAGGTGTAGGGATTCCAGTCACTCTCACGTCAAGTCGAACTTGACTTCCTTGTCTTGCAGTCATGCTCTGTAGTCGTTGTGAGAAGTTTGGTGGTGCTGTTGCAGCTGCATTTTTATTAAAGAGGTAAAYAGAAAAACAATAGTGTCTGTTGAAAAGAATGGCAAGTACTAGATACTTTCATTACTAGAATTGTGTGARGTCTATTTCTTCTTCACATGCTACTGACTGATGAAAGTACCTTCTGAAACATTCAAAATATTATTTTTGATTACACCTATGATTGCAAATGTTTCTAGAATTACRGATATATTGTTTGTAACCATAGGCATTAAGCACAGTCTTTTGATATGGACCTTTATGTGACTTGTTCTGTTAAATATCATYGATACCATTAGATATCATTAATGGCTCCATCCTGCAGAGCTTCATCCTTTCTTTTATGGGCAATTTCAATGTAGCCAGCATGACAGACCRTAAGGAGCTACATGTATAAGGGCTGAGCCAGAAGCTTGAATCATGTAATCATGAATAAGAGTTTGTGAGATCAAGATTAAACTCGATACAGTTAAAATGTAAAGGACACTGTTAGGCATTACTGGTGAGAACACATGCTGAGTTCTAGACTGCTTTAGGAAAAGGAATGTAGTTTGCTATTTTTTTGCTGATCATGGACTTGAAATCTGAACTATTTTATTATATGAAAATCTCCCCCCGACTGCCAGCAGGCAGAGAGAGGTGCCTTTCTGTAGCTGCTGAGTACCTGTGACAAGCAGCTCAGCAGTACTAGTTGCTTGCCCAGATCCATTGGTGGCTTGCACAGTRTATCTCCCGCTGTTGGCTTCTGTCACGGTGGGGATCACCAGTCTAGCGCGGCCATCACTAAACGAGATCTGCACACCGGGCAGAGTTGCAGCAGAGAGAACCTGGCCATCCCGAAACCAGTTCACCTCAGGAACTGGGAAACCTGCAGAAAAAGGAAGACAGATGGAGATCAAGACATTATGAAATGCCAGACATAAAAGATTACCATGTATACACAGTTGCGGTGGAGCATAATGCCATAGGCGCAGATATATGTCCAGTGGCACAGTGGCAAAGGAATTTGGTTTCAGAAAGATCTAAAATGCACAGAGGAATAGGGCAGCTGCACTTGTTCCTGTGTTTAGTAAATGACTTGAATAATGAGAAAACTGTAGTGTTTATCAGTCTTACTAAGACATAGAAGTTCATCAAATTCATGAAGAAGATGAATTAGTTAATGTGAGGTACTTTTAAAATGTATTTGCTATTATCTAAGTAGGATTGGTTAGTGCTAACATATTTATCCAGTCCAATAGTCTGGAGATAATATAAAGATCAGTACTTCCAACCAAATGAAGCATATGTTCTAAAACTACTATGGCTTTATAAAGTGAAGTGACAGAAAAGTGACTGCTGTAGACATTAAAATCAAATGCTACCAAAGTTTTGGGGAGTTTAATTTCTTTTTCTGCAATTTTTTGAGTTTGATCAACAGCAGTCATCTGGAATCAACTATTATTCAAATATATTACTCTTTTTTGTCAGGGTCATAAACAAGAGTCTTGGGGTCAGAAAAATTTCAATTTTAACAACAGCTAATTTTTGGTTTTAAATGGTGATTTGAGATTGTCTACAGAAATTCTCTTCTCAGTGTTCTACTCAGCCAAATTTATTGAGTAACTTAAATCCATTTGATGAAGAAGTAGAATTCTTATATGAACCACACACATAAGGAGAACAGGTAATTTAAGGAGATGGTTCCAGCTCAAAGTCTTTTTTGTAGTTCTGGAACATAATTTATTCAAAATTAAAATCCTCCCAAATTCACTTCATGTTTATCCCACTCAACCCAAATCACCAGTTGCACAGCATAGGGGCTAAGGAATGAGATCTGAGACTTGAATTAATTTTCCCAGTTCTAATGTCTGTGGTTTGGAAAACCCCAAGTGCACAGAATTCTGCTTCCTTTCTAGATCCTTCTGTAAACTGAATAAATTATTAAGGAATTTGATGTGCAAGGAAAATGACTGAGTGAGACTAAAGTGAAAGAGAAGCTGATATGTAGATTGAAGCTTTCACTGGTTCACTGCAGTCCCACCAAACTTGGTTAGGAAAGTTTAAAATCTTATTCACAGTAAAGCACTGTTATTTAGAGAAATGTAAAACGAACACACACACAGAGAAAGAAAATGTGGGCAGTTTTAGGAAGAATTAGAAATCAAAAGGGTAAAAGTACATTTAAGCATTTGATAACTTCACAGATGGAAGTTATCAAACAGTCCTGATGGGGTGGTATAATTCAGTTTTGTGCTATTGGTGTAGGGCAACTTGGCCATTATCATCATCAACTTAGAGTATGCAGCAGACCACAGTGATTTCATTCAGAGCTATGTGTCTTCAATATTTGTGAAGATTAGTTTAAAAATATTTTAAGCGAGGCAATCCTTCAAAACGTGTCCTCAGTAGTGAATTTCTTGACACATTGTCAAAAGTTGTATTTGAACTTTTGTGGTGGTATTATATGATGATTAGCAAAAATGGGAGTTTCTGTGGCAGCTTGAAAAAGGCCTTTTAAAATGGAGTCTATTTTGATGTCTCAAACTGCTATGTACAAGGCATCCAAGGCTAGAAGCCATTTTAGAAATCTGAGCCCAAGTTTATATTTAAAACTCTACTCAACAAATTTACTAGCACTCTGCTAGTCTCAGGTCACAGAGCTAGGTAAGATCTAACTCAGACTATAGATATATGTGCCCAGTCTATATGGAGTAGGGTTTTACTTCCACATGGCACAATATACTATGATTTGACTGTTAATGATCAGAACAATCGTTTTTCATTTTAAACCTGTCCTTGAGGTTTTTTGAACTTTAATACCAAAAAGAAGAAAATCAACCTGCAGAGCCTCAAATTCACTGCTTAAGTAATTGAATTCAATAAGATTCTCCTGACAACAATGTGGGAGGGACTGCCAGCTTGTGTATGATCTGTGTGATGCTTTCAAAAACAAGCACTATGAAAAGGCTGTCTTGCACGGGGTAATACCTGAAAATACCAGTTCAAGAAAGGTAAGCCGTGCATAGATTAATTCTTAATGAGAAAATTCAAACTTGATCAGTACTGTGGAGACATGAGCTTGGCACAATTCTAATGCCAGCAACACTTCTGACTCTCTTGTCTCATGACTCAGTCACTGGTGACCCAGTAGGACTCCTGTGACAGTGTCTGGGCTGCTCTGGCATTTGCTGCTTTTAATAACAGGGTTTGTGTGTTCTGTGCTTTCTGTTACATGCTGGGTATATTCATCTGATATCATCCTTTTGTAATGTGACACTTAATTCACATTCTAATACAGCAGCACAGTTCATTTGTTCTAGTTTACACACAGCAAAATTACATCTCAGGTGGTTGCTAAGCTCTTCTTGACACTCTTAGATTAACTGAGCTCTTCACATTTGAACTGTAGCTGTGTATTAATACTTGACTTGTTTATAATAGACCAGTGTTATTAGAGAGAAAAATTCTGATTTGTAAACTCACAATAATTCATTGCAGATAGAAAGGGTAGACATTATGGCAGGATAAAGCTGTGTAGTCCTTTATTTATGCAATTAGTTATAGTAAAAGCCTTTTGTGATTTTTATGCTGCAGAAAACTAAATGCCAAGCCACTGTCAGATCTTTCAAACCAGGAGAATGTTTTAAGTGCAGGAAGGATATACCAGAATTTCACAATGTGAAAAAAACCTAACAAGAGGTTGACTCACAACATATTTGAGACTAACGTTCAAATATGGCATATGCTATTAGAAATACTGCTGTATCTTCACTTGGTAAGAAATCATGTTCCTCTCCCAAGTACTCCATAATATCACACAAATGAAATTAGCCAAAATCACATTGAATAATAATACTAACCTCCTAACTTTTTCTGATTATATTTTTAGGTATTCATAATAATAATAATGAGTATTGTAAGAGCAGGAATATTTTTCACAGAAAACTTACATTGTAGAGGCAAGAAGAGAAAATCAGGGCAATTAACTGAAGAATAAGGGCCAAATAATAGAATATGGCATAAAAAACGTCATGGATGGAGACTGCAGGACATGTTCAAACACCAAATGTGTGAGACCAAGGGATGAAATACATGGACCATAGATGTCAGAGATCTTTATAGTTGCACAGATCATGTGTTTGCACCTGTCACAGAGCATCTGAGTAGTGCTTTGTGGTATGTGGATCATCACATTGCTAATGCCTGTAAGACAATATAATTCCCCCAGCAGGAGCACATGTCATTTCTCCTTAGTCACTGCCGAGGTCAGAGACACTCTTAGAACAGGGTGTTGGGTCTCTGGTAACGCTATCTCAGGGGTTTGCTTGGAGTTTTGCACAAGACAGGGTGTTTGAATAGTATGTAGACTAGAGAAATCAAGTATCCTTTAAATTGCCTGGTATCTTTAAATTGCACAGGCAACTTACATTAATCCAGCCTTGTGCCAATATCATCATCACCATACACATCTATATTTTAGCACATAAGGGTTTTCTGCCCTCTTCAGTGGCCAGTTGGGCCTAGATTTTGTGCTTTTAATCCCCCTCCTAGAACTCTGGAATTAAGTAAACTTAAGGGCAGAAACTTAAGGAAAGCAGAAAAACAGCTTAGAATAAAACTTAACAAAAGGTCTTGGAAGAACTAGCATAAATCCTGCTTTTTCCACCCTGATTTCTAATTCTGCCCAGACGTCATCCAAATGAGGTTATTGTTTCTGCAGCCACATGAAGTTCCCTTATATATTTTGATGCATATACATTTAAAGGAGCTGTTCAGCACTGTATGATATGGATATCTGTCCACATTTCAGCACTCATCTTACCCATTCGTACCAGATTATGATCTATGAAAAGTGTCATCATTTTTCTTACCATAACCATTAGAAAAGAAATTAGTGTTAAACAAGAACAAATCATGGAAGAATGAATCAAAACCTTACCACTAATATGAGCCTCAAAGGTTGCGGCACTACCCTCCAGTGCCACAACACTTTGTAACGGCTGTGTGAATGTTGGTGCTTTCGTCGTCATCTTTACAGGCACTCTGCAAGCAAAATAACCCCATAATTAGGTATCAATGCTGAAAATGTTATTATATCCACACACTTCTTGCAAAATTTTAAGAATATATGCGACTATTCTCTGAACAATTTAGTCTTCTCGATTTTAAATCAGAACAACCTGGTGAAATGCAAATATTGTGGGTTTTGACAAATTTGTATTGCAAATTACTCTTGGAACATGCTTGGCTGAATTGGATGGGAAACCATTATATTTAGTGGAGCTGTGCTTTGGCACTGCAAGTATGCAGCTGGAGACAAAATTCTGTTTGACTCACTGTGTGACCTTCCACAGGTTATTCAGACTGCCTCTCTTTGTCTACTAACTTATTTTATCTGACAGGAAAAAATTACCCTGTGTAATTTTAAAAAATATTTTGCTGGTGCAAAATATTTGCATTCTGCAATGACAGGACAACTAGGTCACTAAGAAGCAATTGAAAGAAATGTGGAAATCTACAATGTTTTTAGCTTAATAACGCCAGTAATGCATTATTAAGAAATTATTAATGATAAATAATAATATTAATAAATTTTTCATTATTAATAATGCAAAAAATACCAAAAGACTCTATTTTAAAATCACTCGGTAAATAGCAAATAATTTCACTTTACAGAAGCATATTGGCAATAAAGATGCAGATAAAATTCTCCTCTTTCTTAGAGAGTATCTCAGTGGAATTTTGAGTATGGAAAGACAGCCACCTTCGAAATGTGAGCTAGGATATAAAGTAGCCACTGACACTGATGGCTTGAACAACTGCAAAGCCATATGAAATCTGAAAGAAAGTTTGCTTTCTCTTGCTATGTCACAAGATCTTTGAAATAACACACTGCCACTAGAAAAGCTTGTGTCTTGATATTTTATATTTGCATGACCTATTTATTAACTGATATTGAATTATAAAGTTTTTAAAAAGGCGCTATTATTTACTTAATATTATCATACATCCATTAAAGTTACATTTTTTCTTATTAAAAAAATTCACTCAGAGCATATCTGGTATCAACAAACAGAAAAATCCCACAATATTTCAAGACAAACTTACTCATATATTTACTTCCATTTACTTTTGCTCTTGTGACAGTCTCAAGGTTAAATTAAAAATGAGAAAGTGAAGTTTCTTTCACTGTGAGTCAGATTTATTCTACCTCTCACAGGGGTGAAAATTCTTCATTACTTGGGTTCCTTCATAGAAAACAGGGCCTGATGCATACATGCAATAAGAGCATAAGGGCAGAACTGGATATTGAATTGGAATTTTCAGGTTCAGTTATGACTATGTTTTGAAGCTCAGCTAAAATAAATGGGAATAATTTTACAATACAAATAAACATTATGAAAGCTCATGAATTTTCCAGAGGAGGACAGAAATAATTTAATTAAGAATAATTTCTATCGAGATCCCACAAAGTTTCTATATTTCATTGTCCAAGCAAATTCTGGTGATGAAGATCTGATCTTATAAGGCTTCTTGTATAATTAGAATTGAAAGCATGCACCTAAAATGTCATGTTCCAGAAATAACCTTCGCAGCCATGAATGACAGCAGACAAGTGTTCCAGAGCTGCCSTGTAACTGATACCTTAGCAGTTGTTTTCCTTAAAAAGTCATCAGCACTTAGCTGATACCATGTGCATTTTATCAGAGCTATTCTTGGAGCTTCTCAGTTTATCTCTCAGCAGCATAACCTTGAACACTCCCGACAGAAAAGAGTTTTTAAGTTAAGCACATGTTTCCATGCACTTTTAAAATTGTAGCTTATGTGGTCTTTAGCAATAAAATACCCTGGAAAAAAACCTTTTTGCTGAGAGTTATCAAAAGCTTACTCCAGAAATTAAGGCTATAACCTTGACAGAGCATTTAAGTTTTCATGTCTATACTCTGAGATCTACAGCCCCCTGTGAGAAAGTTTATAAATAATAGATTGTATCAGAATTATTAATGACTGATAAAGCACTTATTACACCAGCAGAAACATGCTACTAACCTGATCTCTCAAAGTGCCTGCAAGAGTGGGCTAAGCCCAACGAAATCTTCTTGAACGACGTCCTTATCCAGAGTAAGGTTTTTTTAGACAATCCCAGCATGAGAATTGAAGAGCCTCTAATCATAAAAACAAAACTACACAGTCTTGACAGTGTAGTTTTGTTTTTTTGCAATCCCTACACCCGAGGCGAGGCGGGGAATGCACGACTGCTCAGAAGTGCTAACATAGTTGTTTCGCTTTATATACCCCAGCTCTGCTGACAGGTCTGCCTCATCATCTCAGTGCCAGTTCTGATTGGTTTCCTGAAAGAAAGTTTCTTGGGAGAGGGGATTCGCTCTCTGTAACCATACACCACCTGTTGGTTTTGATTGACAATGCTAATTTTGGAGGCACAAAAGGGATTCACTGAGGAAACCTCAGCCATTCCAAAGCTTTTGATTTATAATTCAATTTAGTTTACCAAGTGCAGTTTACATTGTAAATTTCCTAATTCATAATCACAAGACAAAGAAAGCAATAAAAAGCATTTTAACAGGGCATATGGACAAGTGAAATTGAGCCTTACTTTCTTTCATTATAAAACATCCAAGAAGCCACACCAAATGCATATGCCAATCACCAGACTAAATAAGTAAGCTGAGCTCAGACAAGTGGCTGCATGCTATTAGAATACACCATTTAAACTGTTTTTTTCCTGTAACTTTGAATTGTAAAATTTTGTATATTAATATATAGATTTCATTCTCTAGGGTTGTTTTTGTTTCCTTTACAATTTTTCTGTTGGATGTTCCCAGCAGTTAGCATAACAAACAGTAGCATACAACGTGCAGAAACACAAATTTTGTGAAAGTAAATCAACATGGACAAATTCTGTCCTTCTTAAGAAAGAAGATTTTAAGTCTAACAGCTTTTTTCTAGATCTGTGTAGGCCTTGTGCAGACCTCAGGCCATGGAACAGCATGTTGGCTTGTGAACTTCAGTAGCCCAGCTTTGTCGCTATGCAGCTAGTTGTGCCTTTAGAGAGGCTACTTCTGAAACAGACATCAGAGCTAAGAGACTACTCTTGTTCATGGCTGGAATGGGAGGTGTTTCACCACATCACCTTGTCTGCCTGGTTCTATTCCTGCCTATCTAGCAAACTCTTTAAGCACATAACTGGCACATAAGACTACTTAAAATTGCTTGCCTAAAATGAAGCATGTGCTTAGTTGGTTTGGTAAAACGAGACTTCCGTCTGTGGCTACCAAGTTCCACATGGAAAAGGACCTCCCTGAGAACAGATAAGTAAACACAGATTGGAGTTTTCTGCTATCAGCTGCACTTGTGTTTGAAAACAACCTGAAGGAAACCTCCAGCAAGAGAGGCAGAAAATGCCAAGGAGAGAGAGAAAGGGTTTCACTGCCATGATTCCTGCAAGGGAGTCCTAATGGTATAGTTTGCAGATCTGAAAGAAATAAGAAACGACATATTGCTGCAATTTCATAAAATAAATTCAGAAATTTGATCTGAAAGTCAATTCATCCGTCCCATAAGGTGGCAACTTCATGGCTACTCTTGGCATGCAGCAGTACCAACAGCAACACACCCTGCAGGAACAGTCTCTACACTGGTACTACCTGAACTCTCACAGTGGCTGAAAGTCAGAGCACTACAGCTTCTTTTTAATTTCTTGTTGCAAATAGATTTCAGAGAGCCTAATCACTCTGTGCATGACTTAGGATGACACCAAATGCAACTCTATGCAATGAGGGGGAGCTCAAGCTAGCTTGTATTAAAAAAAAAGTATTAAAAATATCTAAAGAAACTAGTGTAAAGAGTATAAAATGTCTATTTCTAAACAAAGGCCTGCTAAATTAGCAAACAGTTTTTTTTCTCTGTAGTTAAACACCTAAATAGTGAAAATTCAAACTTCAAGAAAAACACATTTTTTAAGTATTTGCAAACTTTAAAAATGCAACCTGCTTAATGATGATATCTAAATCAAACAAAAAAAATTAAAAGTTTATGAACATATGATCATTTTGAAATGACAGAAGTATAAAACTTGTCACTTTTGAAATTCTGAGATGGTCAGAACTTCATATTTCCATTTTCCATTTCCATATTTTCATATTTTATTTCCATCAAGTCAACAATGACTGGTAACAATAATAGTTACAAGGGGAAAATCTCCTGCATTTAAATACAGATATGCTGTATTTAAAAAAGTAAGTTCCTTCTTTTTTTAAAACTTTTACAATCCCTTCTAATCATCGGTTTCCATTCCAACAAAAGTTTATACTGTCTCAATTTTTTGCTTTAAATACAGAAGTAAAATTTCAAAACAGTGGAATATTTATCTCATCCTCAAGGAAATATGAATTACTTATCTTGCATGCTTTCTGTCACATTGTTATCACATGATTTCTACATGTTTTGTATCACATAGCATACTCACAAGGAAAATCAGAAGGATAACTTCAGCCTTATTGTGTAGCTAAGACACTGCTGGTAAAAAATGGCATTATTTCTTTGCTCAAGCATCAGACAAAAATCAGTTCCAGATAATGAAGCAGATTTTATTGTCAGGAAGACATTTAAGTTGGGAGTAGTTATGAAAATTTCAACATCTGCTTCAGTCTGCTACTGCTTGAAGTATAAACTCTGTATTGCCAATGTTTAGTACATGTAGCAGATTGTAGGCCACCACACATTTAAGGAGGAGCAGGTGATATTTAACACAGTGAAACATTGTGGTGTGGACACCTGCAATCTCTGTGTGAATCACTTTGATTAAATATTGCGATCCTAATAACTTGATCCATGGAGCTGCTTTAATAAGGTCCACATGAAGATGCCTTGAAAGCTGAAGACTCTAGGCAGAGTTTAAAGACAAAATTTATTCTTTCTTAAACACTTAAAATTTCAAAGTGCCGCTTAAGGAAGTTTTTACTGTGCTTTTTTGAGAGGAATTTCCTAGTATTTTTTTAAAAATTCACGATGTTTACTTTTGTTTATTATTTGTCAAACACTGCTAGTTTTGTACTTCCAGTGTACTCTGCAGTAGCTGCATACCCAATGTAGCATAAATCCTGCTGTTTTTCCTGGTCCCTTAATCTGTCTACAAATGCCAGTTTGCAACCTATGTGAAAAAAAACCAACAAGTACATTTCCCATTCCTTTCTCTCCTTCCATTTTTGCTGTCTCCCTTACTTCTCACTTCCATTCATTCCTATATAATAACTCCTTTCAATTACTATTTTCATTTTACTCCCTCCTCCAATCAACTATGCAAACCAAGAGAGTAATGAAATAGAACTTCACATAAAACTTCTCACTGAAAAAATGCTGTCCTATGTTCTTATAGAACCAGGAAAACAGAATCCCAAATATATTTATATATTATATTCTTGTTTAATTTCCAATTTTCCAAGTATACTTTGGAAAAAAATCACTTTCCCTTTTCCCACCCACTTTCTTTAAGCTTAAAAATAACTAAAAAATTCTAAACTGTTAAACCACCAAATCCTGACTTAAAATGAAATCATATTTCCACCACCCTTATCAACTTCTCTTTCCCTGCTAATACTACAAACAGTGCTTTGCAACAAAAACTTTAGAACCTTAAACACAGACTATTAATTGAATTTTGTATGCACAAGAATATCCAGGTTTGTGCRCTGCAACTGGCTTTTGAAAGGCTGCTGCCTTTTCAGGTGCTTATCTGAGCCACTTTAATTGAATATGCAAGGTAACTCAACCTTTTTCAATGCAGCTAAAAGCTGCTTGCAAAATATTGTTTCTGAAGAAGGCACTTTCACTTGCTTCCAAAGTAGAAAACAAAATTAAGGCACTAAGTGAGTTTTGAAATTACTTTATCTGTTACATATGAGAACTTACTGGAAACTGTACATTATCAGGGTTCCTATTCACTAACTTCATGTTGATATGAGTCACTTATATCATCTCCTTTGAAATACTTAAGGAGATTTACAGATGTCACTTTTGACAAKATTTGCTTGTGTATTATTTCTTTATGCATCATCCTCATACATTTACATACGTGGAACAAGGAAGAAAGAGAAATATTTGCCCTCTCAGCACTTCACTTTAGAGAGCAGGTCCTACTACCAAAACCTGTGCCCAGATTAAGTGTTCTATTTCCTTCCACAGAACAGTAATTAACATCATTGTACTGGGAACAAGTTCTATCTAACATGGAGACGGTCCTCAGCATTTAATAGATACATATATTTCATCAATTTTGGAAACCTTTTAACAAATCTGTAGACATCTGTGATTTGTAAAATGAAAAGAAACAAGCACACTTACCATTTTTCACAATGGATCCACTCTCTGGGAACACTTGAAGCAATAGCTGYGTTACTCATTGGCCAAAGAAAGTTGATAGATCTTTATTTATTTATAAACACCACTTGCTACTATTTTGTAAGAAAACCATAAGAACAGATACACAGATTTCTGAGTTGCCTCATGTATTATTTAAAGAAACATTGAAAMTTTTTTTTTCTGAGTTATGTTTTGTGAATCAAGAGGAAAAACCCTTAAATATTAATTTTTTTCTCCCAGTCAAACCGTCAAGGAAAGGCAAAAAGAACCCAATACTATAAGTTTGATGAGCATTCAAGATCAGCAAGTATTGAATTCTACACTTTAACTTTTACAGAATGAATTTCTAAATAGGAAATCATATAAGCCATACTAAAAAGTTCCAGCTGAGTAAAGAACATTAATTTTAGGGGGTTTAAAATCTGGGGGGAAGAAGGGGATGGAYATCTGATATGTACTTTTTCAGTCCTCTGAATGTGAGTACAGTTAGAAACACAGTATTTTCTATGACATCTCTAAATCTAAGTAACACATAACGAGGGGCTTGGTTGGGAAAGGTAATTGCATAGGATGCATAAGATGTTTGAAACTTGTCTTCATTCCATTTTGGAAAAACCTGTGAGAGATACAGAGTAAATATGCAGAGCAAGTACCTCAGTCTGCAGCTACTATATTTATGTGCACATATACATAGCMTTGTGACTCTTCTGTGGGCAGGTTGCCACTGACTTTTCCATAACGTCAAGCGAGTGATTTATGTGATCAGGTGAAGACATGTACATGATATTTTTTTCCAGCTCATTTCCTCTCTCTGCCTGTACTTTAGCTGGGAGATAAATTTAAGTTTCTGCTATCCAAACTGCATCTTGATGGAGAAAAATATCTTATGTTTTAATATTATGATTTAAGCAATTCTTAAATACGTTATTTCAGTGCCAATTTTGCACAGATGACATCTACTTGGATGAAGCACAAAAATGCTGCACTGCTTAAATCCCTATCTGCTCCCAGTGAGAAGTGTGAATGCGTTGCAGTGGTATGCAAGACCAGAGCAGGTCTAATCAATGTACATGTGCAGAATGACAGAATGTTGGACAACACRGAATGACACAGTACATGCTGAATCTGTGTGTGTCTGTGATGTTGGCCAAGCTTTTCCTGAACTACCTTTTTCGATGCTGCAGATGGATGGCACTACAAAACTCCTTGTCTTTCTCTTCAAGAACCTTTGCAATAAATTGGAAAACACACCTAAACTCTGAATGCAAGAGATGGAGACAAAGCTAATGCTTTGTCATGCTAATGACTGGCCTACAATCCAAAAGATTGAATTCCAGTTCAGTTAATACCTTGAATAGATATTTAAGGAATTCTATTATTGAAGAGTCCTTGGCTAAACTAAAGATGTGCTTTGAAGGTAACACTAGTATCACTTCACAGTCCTCTCCTTTGAACTGCAATGGCAGGCACCAGCTGGAAATGGACTGCATCGTCTCACTAATCTAGTCCTGAAAGCAGGCACATTGCAGCGGAAGACTTCTCCATTGTGCTGACTCAGAGACTTTCTCTTCCATGAAGATATTCCTCCTGCTAAGCAAGCATTAGACAAGGTTTGCTGATGTAAGTAACCACTCCTTTTGGTGGCTGACCTCCAAAAAATGTCTCAAAGGTGTTAGAAATATGACAATTAACACTCTATTTAATAAACTGAAGAATTTTGTAGGTATAAGATAATTTTGTTTTAAATCCTAATTCTCTCTATTGGCTACTGGGAAGACTTATTGATGGAATTAATACCACTGATGAAATTTGTAGAAGAATACAATAGTGGGTACTAGTGAATCACCAAGGAGATCTGCAGTTTTGAAGGAAAATGTTTCTTTTCTCCATCATCAACTTCTGTTAGATTTGCCCAACAATCCAGAGCAAATCCAAAAGAAATAATAAATCACAGTCTAATAAATGCTGTGCACAGGGGAATTTTAATAATGATTTATTTGTAAAGAAACAAAATACAAATTTGAATCTAGATATATATTGGATAGCACCCAAAATTTATCTGCTCCTCACCCATGRCTAATACCTACTAATGGACACAGCAAACAACACAAATATGCTCAGGAATCAGGCATCTTGCAGTTCAGTCCATCTTCTGTTCCACTGCATCAGGCAGAAGAATGGGATCATGTGTCAAATTGAAGTTAATTTCTTAAGGCCTTTCAAGTTTCCATGATGCACTCCTTGAAACCAGAGTTTCTCTTTAAACCTGTTGGAAAAAGGTCAGTTAATATTGCCCATATTTTTAATGGTGGCACAACAGTTCTTCGTGGTCTTGTGAAAATACAATATTAGAGATCAAATAAACAGTAATTACAGAGAGAACATAAAATACCCTAAAACTCATCTTACTGACCAGAAGACACTAGCTATAAACAACAGAAGATAAGAGAAAAAATTAGTATAAATCTAACATTTCCATACAGTCTACATGTTTTTATCACACTTAATTCTGTGTGTAACTTAGGTAAAATTTTGATGATCTTGCACGTCATTTTTTACTCAGGAATACTTGCCATAGCACAGCAATAGGGAAAAAACCCCTGAACAAAATATGTGGGATCAATGCTTCATCAGCTGGCCATGAAGCAAAGGGTGCAGGCAGCTCACAAGGAAAAGGACAAAGCTTTTGAATCAACACATGCAAAAACTTTCCTTTACGTTCACAAGTTGTGCTACATCTAGAGAGATAAACCTCAGAAATTTAAAGAACTTAAAGACAAAAATGCTCTTTCTTTTTTACCAGAGCCTAAATTCATGATGTGAGATTTCCTCCTGTGCTGAAAGTCACAGGGATTAGAGACTTAATGTACCTCATTTATTTAATCTGAAATTGCCCAGTGGGAAGCATTGTTATTTYTAATCAATTAATGAGAAATTATAGTTCCTGTCTTATTAGGCTTGCTACTTATGCTTCAGAATAAGACTTGCCTAGTAGAAAACCTTGCTTATATATTCTGTTCATGAAACTTCATGTAGCTCCATCAATTTGAACTTCTGTAATACTTTGTGTTTTAAGCTCTTCAATCTTACATTAATTTCTAGATTAAGATGACTAGATTTCAAAAAAATATTTCACTAAACATAAATACCTTGCACMGGCTCAATTCTGATGTATTACTAGTTCTTTGATCTAAAAATTACATATCTATTGATGAAGAATTAAGTGAAGAAGGGAGTCACATATTATGCACATTACACACATTGCCCTGAAATTCGTAGATTAGGAAGAGTGTTTGATGTGTGCTTTGTAAATTAAGGTCCTTACATTTGCAGTGGTACAAGTTGTAGCATGGAGTAAGTTGCAGGTTACCTTACTGGAGTACATTTAACCACTGGCCCTTCTTCTYGCTCACGTGGCGTGTCCTGGGCTTGTAGTAGCTCCATTGTGGTGACATTCACTTCTGAAAAGTATCCATCTTCACATTCTGGTTTAGCCTGAGTTACACAGGAAGTGCTGGGGGGTTTGTTTTTCTCTGAAACAAAATATGCACATTAGYTGCTCATGTAACAAGGCAAGAGGGTGCCAAAAAGCATGCAGCTGGCAGGAAGAGTCACCTATCACYGTCACGAAAGCAGAGCAGTGTGCCTTTCCAATTTCATTGCTGGCAACACAGATATATTTCCCACTATCAGCAAGGACTACATTTCTTTTTAAAAGGTAATAGATATCKCCTAATTTCTCAATCTGTAAAACAAGAGAATAGACATAGGGGATAATTAGTACTACAAAGCAATATAAATTACCTTTCTCCCAAGAAAAATTTCAAGAACATTAAAACATACACTGATATCTCCAGATACCACTTGGATGCCATCCTTTGTCCAGTAGACATGTGGTTTGGGCTTTCCATGTATAGTGCAATGCAGGATTAAATCTTCTCCTTCATGCAGAGTTCTGTGTCCAAACTTTTGTACGAAGTTTGGCTGTTCTCCTTGTACTGAAAAAAAAAATCAAATCAATATTCACTGTGTTTTAAGAGACATAATGAAAACAACTGAAGAAAATAATCTGTTCTSGTAAAGTTTATCACATTGACAGACAAAGAGAGCCTTTACTGATGTCTGGAACTCAGGTTAACTTGTTTGCAAGAGAGTTGGTATACATCATTTATCTATSTAATATAACATTTGTTAAAAACCATGGATATTAAGCATCCAAGAATGTAATGYATCAGCATAGTGGTATTAGCTCCATGGAAGTGGTAAAGAATCATGTTATTTGATAAGATATTAGGCAAATCTGTGTGAATTATTGTTTCAGTGAAGACAGAACATTAATTATTCCACAGAAATTTAAAGTGATAAAGTAATGAGAACAAATTTTATAATTTCGTGCATTATTGTACATCATAYTTTCTTCATTTCCCCCCACTCATTATTTTAGTTTAAAAAAAAGTTCTTGAAAACATTTTAAAAATTGATATTTGCAACTAATGAAGGGCAGAATGATGCTTCTCCGCTACTTTGACCGCATGATTATTTTGGCCATCATTAATATTGAGACCATGTGCTACCACATCACCCCGTACAAATTTGGTTCAGATGAAGGATGGGCAAGTAATTGCTTTTCTATTGCAATACCCAAAGCACATGAGATTGATTTTGTGCTAGCCTCATGACAACTGAGGAAGGACGGATGACACCTGAACCTCTACAAGGACTGATCAATACAAATTAACCCATCAAAATGGAATAAATTTTGATCATCAGCATCAGTTTGTACTGAATGAAAGCATTGCTTTCTGTGACTTGTAACTTAATGAGCTGTAAAGCTGGATTTATTGAATTTTTGTATTGCCACCTGAGGTTCCGCTTATATTCCACCTATGAGGTTACAGTAAAAAGAGAAGACAAGCTTWGAATTGACTAAGTATTCTTGAAACAGGAAGTGTAAAGCAGAGGATGTTAACACAGGAAGAACTCACGAAGACATCCTACAATAAAAAAATATCTTTTTGCGTCTCTATCACATAAAGAATATGTCCTTYTTCCTCTTTAATATAAATTGTACCACATTTCCGAAATATCTGACAAAAGTTATCACTGGCCTTCTCTGAAATAGAAAGGTACTGAAATGTGTGTTAAATGACAGAGTTTGGAACTGCCATGCCACCATTACTCTACTGTTTAAGGATGAAAACTTTTTCTTTATGCTATTAAGAAAAAAAATCAGCTTATCTCACACAGGTGCCCATCAACTTCTAAACCCAAATATATTGAGCAAAAGGCTATTTTTGCCAAGTATGGGTCTGCTGGCATCACAAGGCAGACATTTTGACCATTGTATTAATAATTTTATTTCTTGGGTGAGCTCTTAGTTGCAATAAGCTTTCAAGCTTAGCTGCTTTTCTATTTTTCCTAGATACTGCAGGACTGAGGTACCAAGGCAAAGCAGAAGAATGTAAATTTTACTCTCCCATATTTGCGCTAACCTTGTATGACCTCTGTATTAGCCAGCCAGAGCAGCTCAAACAACTCAGTTCTTAGCTGTTGAAGGTTAGCATGTGCCAGCTGCCATCTCCATTGCATTGCATGCACCTGAAGCCCAGAAATTTGAGATCTCCAGCTTCACCTCAAGCAAGAGAACCAAGTTTACATCCTTGCCTACTCTTCACAGGCAGTTAGCAATAGGTCACAAATAGAACGTGATTAGCTTGTATTTCAGCAGAAACATTAAGTGGGCTTCAGCCACTCCTTGGGATAATTTTGGCTGGATTCCATTACTTTTGCAGTTTGAATTACCTTGTTTAGTCATGTTGCATCTCATACCAGAATGATTTTTACCATTAAAAAAGAAAAAAAGAAAAATCTTAGTGGAAAGGTGACAGTAATAATGATCAGAACACATCTTGACTTTTTATCAGTAAGGCAGCAGAACATAAAAACTGAAATGTTCAGTTTCTAGAGAGCAAAGGGAAAAGTATGTGCAAATAAAACCATAAAGTGACAGTTCCTACAACTCTTTCAGGCACAGGCTTTATCTCAACAAAGTCTGCTGTAAAAGAGGATTGTATCGTTTGAGAGCAACCTCCAAAATAGAATGGATGGTTATATTTCACCAACAGTTTCCCCATGATATCATAACAAAAACTCAGAAGACAATTTCTAAATTGCAAATAATTTCTTGTCTGGACATCCCATGATGTCCACATCCACAAGGGTTAGAAAGAACAGATCCATTCCTTCATCGTGGGAAAATATAGCCAGGTAGCCAGTGGTACTGAAATACCACTCTTACAGCTTCAGACAATAATTTTGTCAACTAYTAATTATTCCATGAGTTATCTGTAGAAACCAGTAGTTATGCTGCAAATTGGTGAATAAGCGCAGGAAAATCATCAACCTGGAGGAATGCAAAAACTGCAGGGGAAAAGTCCACCTTCATCKGTCTATTAGACAGCCTTCACCCCTGCCTGAAGTCTCTCACACACAGGTGTGCAGGTCAAGCTAAATTGGTTTTAACAGCCAGTTTTTAAATTAAATTGCTTCACAGTTATTCTCAATCTATTTGCTCTAGGCATGTAATTTCCAGTCTCTGGTGTCTTGAAATGTGATATTAGCAATTTTATGACCTTCCCCTTTCTTYTCTATGAATTTAGTCTGGGTAGATTCCCACCATGCTGCTTAGAGACTTTGGATTTGCTAAGCATTACTCTAAATCAACAGTGCACTTTCTTATTTTGAGATTTTGTCCCAGTCAAGCTCCTGACACAAACAGAAGGATTCCCTTATTAGGAATATTAAGCAGGTCTYATGACCCAGTTGAGCTGAAATATCCATAATCCCAGAGCTCCAGTCTCCTTGAATACCATGTGTAACCTCTTTAAAATCTTGGCAGTAATTTTTCAAGACACAGTTCCTCTAGACCACAGACAATAACAGACACACAAAAATGACTCCTTTACCCAAGAAAAGTCTCCAGAAAAAGGTGCAGAAGTAAGCATACCTTATCAGTCATTGAGAGGAACTCACCTTCTCCATTGCAGCTCCAGCCACATCTGATCCAATCTGAGTAATGACTCATCCTCCCTCTGCCTACTGACTCAAACCTGCGACCTCAGACAGGCTGCTCCTCTTGAAAAATTAAAATAATTAATTCCTTTCCCACTCCAAATTTAGGTACCTTGTRTAAACACCCCTTCACACAACTCCATGTCTTGTAGTCAGGCAATATCTTTCACCTTTTCTTAAAGGGTGTATTCATATGGGGAAGGAGGAAGGGAGTGTAGGTTGGTTATGTGCCTAATGTCTTTATTCTAAGGATGGTGGGACTGAGGCTTAAATCTTCTTTATAAGGGAACCACTGGGAWGATGTAAACATTTTGGGATCTTGACATAACTATAGGCTCAAAACTGTGACTGCAGTGAGGGGAAATGAGAGTTGTGAACCAAGAAAGAACCAGAACCATACAAAACACCCAAATGTATTCCCTGCTCTACAGAATGGTTAAAAGAAGGAAGAGGTAAAGCATGCATAGTATAAACTATTAAAAAAACCCAACGAGAGTGGGAAGCATTATGTTAAGATTATTGCTGCAACAAAATGAGTGTGTTTTTCCTTCAAAGAAATACTAGTGCATCATGAGAATACATCACTGTCACTCCTTTTTTCTTTTTTTCCCTTTTTCTTAGATTATCAACCAGAACACAGCTGGAATTTTCCAGTAATTTTTTTTAAGGACTCAAATAAGTCCTTAAATAAAGGGTATTTAAATCCAGACTGCCAGCACAGCAGTAACCAGCGTTGATTATGTCTTTGTTTACAAAGCAGAACATTAAAACCATGAGATTTTCAGAGTCCTGCTGTGAATCCAGCATCTCTAATCACTCTTTTTGAAATCTTGTATCTTGCAGCAATTAAAATTGTGGCTGATATCCACCCATTAAAAACTGTGCATTTAAAGCTATTCCTGATTGAAAGTAGATGCAATACCACACTCACAAAATCAACTTTTGTTTACCTAAAATTCATAGAAACGGTCAAATTCTCAGAGGAAATTTTTAACAAACAAACAAACAAACAAAGGTATTATATACTTCTACAATGATTTATTAGGATCTAAAATACCATTATTGTGAAATGTAAAATACAGTGCAAGAAAACAGGTGAAATTTATACCTGAGAAAATTCTTGTGAATCTACAGTTTTGGGAGATGACTGAACTTAGAAAGTGGTTCATTAAAGGTAATACCAAGTTAGTTAGAACTTACTGTGCTCCCCCGTCTGTTCACCACTTCCTCCTCCTGCTCCTTCTCATTGCTGTGAGGTTATATCATGAGATATAACTTCCCCTTTTTCAAAGTGACAGGAATTTTTTAAACATTGCAGTCACTAGGCCAAAATATCTGACCCTCAGCAATTAAAATGTAAATTCTTTCCATAGGAGGGTACATGGTAAAAGGTTTACTTCGTTCCAGCAAATTATGCAAGAGAAAGTAAATATTTCATCTTTAAACATTTTCCATAGCAATTCAATTGTAACATGAAAGCTGGTAATCAAAAGATGTAGGAAAATCATATAGCTGTTTGTCAACTCTTTTTACTGCATAAATACAACAAATACTGAGGCTGAAGAATGGCATTATATTTGAGGATATATAAATTGAGTCTTCCACTGGCACAGTTACATCACTGTTATGTAATAGTTAAAAAAATTAGAACTTTAACTTTAATAAAAAAATATATTTGTGGTTGCCCTTGTCAAGAAGAAAATACAACTGTAGGTGAACAAAGTATTGGTTTGGATTTGCTATTTTGAAGTTAAAGGATAATTCTGTTTGACTGACTTTTTTTTAAATTTGAATACACTTTTGGATAGTTCCCCAATTTGGTTGATTCTGTTTGAAATCAGTGTATTAAAAATTTTAAAAGAGTGCAAATGTTCGCTTCATAAATGATTAACTTTYTTGTCTTATACAAACAATTTAAAGGATTATTAGAAATATTTGTATCTTTAACTTCGTAAGAAGGCAGAGAAAGTATCACAGACATCTATTTAAGCAGAGTGGAATGTTGGAATGTTTCATTTTGTCAACATTTGTTTTTTTGTGTGCTACATGCCACTTACACAAATCCTGATGGTTCTGGATCAGTTCTGTAGCACAATCCCAACTCTATTGGAACTACTGCAGCTTTCCTTTGTGGAGACTGTATTCTGGGCTGAGACAGATCTAAATCTGATCTATGTTAGTTCAATCATGAATGGTATGATACCTTTACTAAAAAGCTTTGTTCTAAAAATATTTTTTTGTAAGCATACAAGCAAACATGTGGTGGAAATAACACATTCTATRTTTAAAAAAAAAATTCCAACACCTTTCACACCCCATCTCAAGAGAAGACATATCCCAAAATATACAACAACCTGAGCATCTACCTGGCTCTATACTGACATTTAAAACCTACAACCATTAAAAYGTTTGGAATGTCTACATTTTTAGAAAGCAAAACTCAGCCTCAGATTCTGGAAAATCTGATAAAGTTTTTATCTCAACATCACTATGAGATAGTAGAATAAACACAGAATACTGGTAAGAAAGAAACAAGCAATATATCCATTTTTCCATAAAAAGTGGTTTGGTATATGTTGTGAAAATGCAGTGTAAGAAAATAAATTCAACATGTGATAATTAAGTCTGGTGCAGTCAATATTGTACTTATTTTGTGAATAGCCAGTACATTAGTGATACACTAATATAGATGACACACAGCATTATCCAGTCTATTCTTGCAATAGGTGGCCTGTTACCTTGCACGTGAAGAATGGCACTTGAGGAGGTAGTGCCGTTCAAATTTTTAGCCCGAGCAACATAGAGGCCAGCATCTTTATCACACACCTTCTGAATGCACAAAGTATGCTTTGTCTCCTTTTGTAAAAGCTTTAAGTTCTCATCTGCAGTCAGTTTCTGGCCCTTCTTGTACCTGAAGCAGAGAGTCAGTTTGCAAGTCAGAGTTTTATCACTGCATGCCACACAGAACTTTGCAAATTCAGACAATCTCTGTCACGCTACAGCAGCAGCAAGAGACAGAGAGCTGCTGTATGCTCATTTCTCAGTTTTAAACTTAGTCTGTCAATATGCATTAACAGTTAAACAATGCAAATTACTAGATAATATATTATTAACAGTAGAAAATTTGGTTCTGAAAATGATTTTCAACAGACAAGTTACAAGTCTCTCACTGCAGTGTTAGAGAGGTAACAAGGGCCTGGGCCCTTGCGTTYGTGCTGAGACATTTTTGCTGAGGAGGTCTTGAGTCAGTCCACATCCAACTCATAAATAGGCTCTACAGGACCAACAAACTTTCTAAACTTGTACATTCAGTATAAAAGACAGCCAAGAACCTTCCTCCATCCCAGCCCACTTAACATTTACCCAGCTCACATCATCAAACAGGATACAACAAAGCGTCAGGAGTTACTCTGCAAACTGGTGCCATATTCTAACACTTAAGGATCTGACACTGTGTATTGGTATTGACTCCTGATTTWAAAATGRAAATTAAAGAAAATTCTAGCTCTCCTTGCACCATGATGTTTCAGYGTAGGATACATTTAACCCAATACAAACATGAAAATATTTTTCCACGTGCATATCCAAAGAAATTTCTATGCCAGTACAAAATACATGTTATTGGTGACTTTTTAATTAAAAACATTTTTTTTCCATTTTCATTAATTTCTAATTTGCAAAATTAATCCAGTTGAATGTTATCTTTTTGAAAGAAAATCTGTCAATAGTGTATCTATTTTTGGGATAAATCAATGCTTTCTTACAATAAAATTAATATCTTGTTTCACAAATAATACTCCTCAGTCTGTACAATACTGATATTTAAACAAGGTAACTTTATTGATACCAACATATTATAGCACCAAGGTTGCAGTGTCCAGTATTCTTCTCAGTGCTACTGAAAAAATTTCAGTTTAACAAACACATACAGTTTAATTCTTTAAATGTGTAATAATAATATTAAACATCTTTTTTTTCCAGTAAGAGGCATTTTTAGTTTTAATACATTAAAAGAAAGGCCTCCATTTTGAAAGAATAATGGAATAAGAGGAGAAAAGACAAATGAGGTAAAATTGGAGGAATACATGACATAACATATAGAGCTATGAAAAAAATCTTGAAATCCTGCCCCTCTTTCAGTCCCTCTTCCCTTTGTCAGGGAATTTTTAGAGTTCAGATGTTTATATTACATTATCTATATTTCTCACAAATCCAATAATAAAGTAATCTAAGTAGACAYATAGCAATTAAGAGAAAGATAGACCATGCACACCGACATATGACATACAACTGATTCTCTTAGTGTAGATATTTAGGTGGCATTTTTTAACATGTAACCTTTATTTTGATATCTGACTTTCACATACGTGTAAATGCGTCTCCATCTACATAGTGACTATATAAATATTTCAGCGTGCATGCAATCTATATGTCTGTCCATACGTAGTGCCCAGGGCCTGGTGCATTTATTTATAGTAAATAAATTCTGAACCGTGCAATTRTTTTAAGAAGGCATTGAACAAGTAGAATGCCATATTCCAGAACAGGAAAACTGTATGATGATTTTGSTTGAAARCACTGGATATGTTTGCAGTACGTTGATACTCTCATTCCTAAAATGTGGTACAGAGAGATTATTTCAAGTTGGTTAATTGTTGAAAACAATTCTGAAGGTGGAAATCATGCAGAAGTGTGTAGTAGAAAGGATACAAGCCATTTATTCTAGCCTACAGATTAACTGATTTGGTTATGAGAGGTTCCTGGTRGCTCGCTACTAGGTGTATTTACTGCTTCTCATTGCAAGCTACCCACCATGTCAGTGTAGGCTCTGGGAATCCCGTTACTTCTACTTCCAAAGTTACCGGAGAACCTTCCATGACGGTTTTGTTAGACAGAAGCTGGGAGAAGTTAGGCGCCTGTCCAGTTAGGCTGGCCATGCTGTTCTTTTCTGAAGAACTTTTAATCTCTTCTCGGGTAACCATCTGCCTCTGACAGCTTCTGGTGGCGTCTGATTGAAACACGAAACCTGAGAATGCATCGGGCAAAGCATGCAGCCTGTCCTGGGGTTTAGTACAGTTATTCAAGGCATGCAATTTTTCTTGCATTTCTGCCATGCTTTTATGAAGTTCAAGGTGTTGTAAAGGTGTTTTGCATGTTTCACTCATCATGCAATCTACTGGTTTGGCTTTTATAGGGCAGGAAGCAGTGCTGGTTTCAGAAATTCCTTGTGAGCTACAAGTCAAAGGAGATTCTGCTCTGACTTTTGGACCAGAATCTGTTAAAGAGATACAAAACTTTTGAAAGTGATCTGATGGGCTTTCCATTCTATTATTTGTAGCATCAGCAAAAGCAAAATTTGTTAAGAGGTCAGGTGCTTCCATCAGTTTTACCGTTCTAGTGGTTTTCTGCATTTGCAAGCTATAGGAACTGACATGCAGACTATGAGAACTACAACAGAACTGCTCTTCTAGCTCTGTTTCAGAATGTAAGAGGTTGGATTCTGGTGTCTCAGAAAGCGGTGGCAAAGATATATCATCAGGTGATATACACTCATATTCATCTCCAGAGGGTGTTTCTTCTGCCAGGAATTCAGTCTGTAAACCATCCTCTCTGGCTGAGGATGACAGCTCTGTATCCTGTGAAACAAGATCCTCACCAGCTGGACAGACAACTGAAATATCAGCCAGTATATTCCTCTCCTTGGACTGGGAGGGGAAAGAAGAGAAAGGAAAGAAGAGAAAGGAAAGCAAAGAAAGAGTTATCATTCAATACATCCCCTTGTCATACAAAATCTAACAACAAAATTCTAGTTAAGCTTGATGTATTCTGAGAGGCAGAAAGAAATGGGGCAAAAACCAATTCATCAGAAAATGTTGCAGCARCTTATTGGAATTTCAAACTGCTGAAAGAGATTTTAAAAAATATTATTATAATTATGTATAAGTATTTATTATAAMTAACAATAAAACAGAAAGTACCTAAACAAAGGGCAACCTGTGGATTTCCTGTAGCTTCTGTTTATATGAGCATTTGCAAGGGAAAGGTGGTGGAGGAGGAGGAGCAGGTGGGCTAATTGCATTTAAASGGGACACAGTTATATAGCAATGAAAATATATTAACAGCCAAGTTGCTGGACTGGTTAAATAATAAAGCTAGCACCCCTATAACATTTTCCAAACATTTTATATTTCCTCCTTCTTTTTTTTCTTTCTTTTTTTTTTTTTTTTACTTGCCAGCTGTTAAAAGATCCTTTTTTTTTTTTTTTTTTACTTGCCAGCTGTTAAAAGATCCTACCAAATATTAAAAGAAAAGCAATGTCAAAATTATTTTTATGTTAACTTGGATCCAGGGAAAAAAAAAATCCCTCTCATCATGTTTCAAAGAGAATTGGGTGAGGCATAAGTGCATTAATTTTAATCACAAAGCATCAAAGTCATCTGCTTTGTTAATTACGTCTCTGCCTCTTGATTTTTGTATGAATGTAATCACACATTCAGATTGATTTCATTTGTGCAAAGGCTCTCAGAAAAGTTGTGCATAATGTTTCCTTAAGCTACTCTCTCATTGCTGAGTTCTATACACAAATATGTAATGTACTAAGCAGTGTTTCTATCACCTATAAACTGCCCACTCAAATAAATTGGGTGATACACTGAATTTCATTGCTCTCCAAAATAGGTCTCTTTAGCAGTATCCAGTACAAGAGTGTGAYGGTATATTTRTTTTGGTTTTCTTTTTCCTTTAATGCTCAAACAATCTAACAATTAGTGAAAAAWTTTTTAAAACACCCAGAAATAATAGAACCTCATATGTGCCCTGGTTCTTTAGACATGTTARTTTCAAAATAGATGCTTTCCCAAGTTATTTCCTTTGTTATTTCCAACCAATGTGAATCAGCCAGACCTACAAAAAATGACTAGAAGCAGGTTGGGATTTTACTAAACAATTCAATTCAGATGTAAGACAAAGTTCATGTTTTACTACAAAAATATTTCCCACAAGCATCCCCTGATGAACTCTGACCCCTGAAGAAATGGAAGAAGACACTGGGGAAAAAGTTGTGGAAAAGAATGACAGGTGAACTGTGAGTGAGCAAGCTGCCAGATAGGCTTTGGCAGCATGGGAGCAAAAAAGCAGGAGGATCAATGTGCCATAGAAGGCCTAGCACACTTTTAAGAGGGTTATATTTGAAGTAAATTAATACYGGGAAAGCAGCTTGCAGAAGTACAGACAAAATTAGAGATTGCTGGCCCACTGTTCGAGGCTCTAGTGAGATGAACCTGCTACTTCTTTAAGTGAAGTATGGAGTGATGAAAAGGGTAGAGGCATCATAGCTGTCACAATCCTCATATGATATTTGCTGTTTTGCATACCCTTGACTTCTCTCCTTGACAGYTGAGACTCAGTCTGATAAGGACTGACAAAGCTGTGGCTTAGCAAAATAGAGCTATGGACACCTGCTGAAGAGATTCTCCTGAGGGACGCTCTTTGGAGCAGTCACAAAGTTTTGAGTGAAATCTGGGCTCCGAGTCAATGCTGAAGCTCCCACTGACTTGGAATGGAGGTAAGAAAGTTAATTAGGTTTAATTTTGGCTCATCAGCAGATTTTGTATTGAACTGAAGGGAATGATATTAGTTGAATTTCTACAAAACATCACTGTTTAATATCTTGCAGTMTTTATCTATGTTAGCAATCTGCAAAATGGAATTTTAAGATTTCTAAATCTGTTACCAATGGATTCTACCTTTCTAAGGACTTAAACCTACTCCAAATTATCAGACAATTTTACACAGGAAATTATTTACATTTATGTCCAGGATCCCAAGCCTTTAAAATATTTMAGCTAAAGTAATTAATTTCATAAAACATAAATCTGGCTTTGCTTTGCCTGTATTTCTAAGATTTCATTTATTCACTGATCATTTGGAAACTTTAATATACTTTTATTGTATATCCATAAATAAAAGACGTCTGTCTGTTTGGATTTTTTATCATTCTAAAATATATACTCAGTCTTGTATTATGTTTTGTGAATTGTCCTCAACATGGATGCTATCCCTACTTTGGATTATTTACAATCTCTTATGCCAAGAATCTTGGCAACTGAAATCCAACTTATGTGTTTTGAGATTAAGATAAAGATGATTATTTGATGGTGAGTTCTGTTATTTCTTCTATAGTGTCATACCAATATTACAACAAATTATATTTGATGTGATGTCCTACTGAACTACTGACAGCTGCAGTTGTGTTCCATCATTGTTTCTCTGTTTCCTGTTATTCRCACTGTTTTTAAACTGAATCAATGTGCTTGTTTTCTCAGGTTTTTGGTAATACTGTAAATGAGAATATAATCAAAAATTACCAATCCTCACTTTYGATAGACAACAAATCAAGGAGTAGAACTCCCTGGAAAGTACCCAATGATGCCCATCAATCTGATTAAATGTAAATAGATATGAACAACACATACTTGTTTAGTGCCTGTAGGAGACAGAGTATTTCTCTTCTCACCAATGCTTTCTGAATTTGCGAGCAATTCACCTGKTGCCATCTGAAAGAAAAATGTTTTAAAATCCCACTTTTTTCCTGATTAAGACT
Organism: Cardinalis cardinalis; assembly: GCA_014549065.1. Classification (NCBI taxonomy): domain Eukaryota; kingdom Metazoa; phylum Chordata; class Aves; order Passeriformes; family Cardinalidae; genus Cardinalis; species Cardinalis cardinalis. Next base: position 8,950,234 of record JACDOX010000003.1, read on the forward strand.
TTAATAATTCAGCAAGTAGTCATCATTTCCACCATTATTTAGTTCAAATTCTGAGCTATGTTTCTCTCATAGAATATTACTTATAAATCAAATATTTTCCTAACTTGTATCTAGGCATCATAAGAAGTCTAGGGCTCTGGGAACACTATCAGCAGTCTCCACTATTACTTCTTATATTCCCTTAAGTTTTAATTTTAAAGGAGAGAGTTCAAGAAGTTCTCTTTTTCAAGAAGGAGGAATGGTCACAAAGAGGACCTCTACATTAAGACTACTGTGGCAATAGGACCAAAGGAAAATTGATAAAAGATTACAAAAGAAATTGATTTTAGAAAAGTATTATATATAGGCATGTAAAAAATGCTAAAAAATAAAAACTCATAGGGGAGAMTATGTGAACTGGATAGAAGGGAAAGGGGTAACTGAAAATAACTGAAAAACAGTTGACCAAGACTACACTGATAACACCCATCCAAATGGAGGCTTTAAGACTGGAAAACAAGAACCTTCCTAGCAATGCACAGAGCCTTTTAAGAAAGAGTTCTAGTTATTAAAAAAACAATTAACTCAACTAACCCGTTGCTTTTGTGCCGCTTCTTTAACAGTCTCACATGTGTCTTGACCATTTCCTCCTTCTTTTTTAACAGTAATCAACTCTTCAGAAAAGTCAACTTTCTGCCATGTGAAGAGAAAATTAAGTAAGTTTATACACAATAAAATGTAGGAATTGTTAGCTCTACACTGATTTATGCTCTGTACAACAGAGAAAACACCAAAGTGAAAATCTGTCATCAGCACAGGTGTAAATTGCTAAAGGCAAAAAAAAAATTGCAGCAAAACCCAATTAATTAATTCTTGGACAAGCAATGACAGCATTTTTTGAAGCTGACAGGATCTTTTGTGAGGCAGAGAAAATATAGAAGACTATAATTCTTCAGTATATAAGACTGAAGAATTCCAGCAGCTAATCAAGAATCTGAGGAATATGAACCAACTTATACACAGGTTAAGTAAGGGGGAATAAAGGATAAAGTAACACAGTTATATGAAAAAAAGAGAACAAACAAGAATTTCAGAAAAGATATCAGGATTGTAGGAGAACAGTTCTAGGGAGGAAAGAAACATTTGTGATTTTCTATAACAAAAAWTTTTTTAAAGGTGGAAAGGGAAGAATGTGGTCTAAGCATGAAACATAGAAACAGTAATCTGGACAACCATAATGTATTTTATGAAGACTTGATAAATCCTTCAAAACTGTCATGGAATCTTCCACAGATTTCAAAGAACATAATAGTGACACAAGGTAAAGAAAGCCAAAAGCTTCATAATTACAGTTTTGTGTCTTCCATATCTTTAGCTGCCCAGCCAAAAGTTATAGTCTTCAACTAGTTTCTTATAAGAAAGTGCTGCATTATTAATTTGCTATTCTAGCAATAAACAAGTGAAAAATTCCATGAGATCTTTTCAGTCTATTTTTTTTTTTTAGGAAGAAAAAGTAGTTTTAATTTTGTACTTGAAAAAAATCAGGYTTTTTTCAAGCATTCAGCAGCCATGTAAAATTAGGAAAGATTATGCAATACATTTCCCCTTAATTTGTCATGCCTTAAACATAACAGGAAGTGAAACTCAATTTATAGCCATGGCATTCCACAGAGATGGCACAGACAGTCTGCTGAATTATTTATTCTTCATAAGATACAGACATTGACTGTTATATTCTGGAAATGTTCAGTAAGAACATTAGTTGCTAAATCTTAGAACACCACATAATGTAAAAAAAAATCCTTTCCATTTAAAGTAGTTGCGGAACTATATTGTTAAAAAATTCAATGATTTTGTGGAAATTAGTCCAAATAAGGTAGTAAAATTAGTTTGAAATTCCATTTGTCTTGAAAAGATCATAGAATATTTCTGTAGAAAAGATGAAAGGTTCAAGCCCTCTTCTGACAGAACCTGAGACTACTGTCCTGCACACAGTAGTGTTTATGAAATAAACAAATGGGGAGGAGAATGGGCATTTATGTTGAGGTTTCTATATGGTCACAGTCCAGGACAAAGCCTTCTTCCCATTCACCTAATGACTTTTGGAATTCATTCATATCTTTGGCATCTCTTATTCCTTTAAATTGTAAAAATGGATACTTTGAGTGTTTGTCAATTTTATAGTATAATTTCATTAAAGTGAAGCAACATTCAGTACCGACAAAAGCAGGATATTTAAGCACCTTATTTTTTCCACCTTCACAGAAGAATTAACTTGTCAGCTGCTGCTGCATGCAGGATATTTTTCAGATATTACTTTGAGAATGAAGGGGGGTGGAGTAAACAGTCTTAATTATCTACCCCATCACCAGTCTTCCATAATTCCTCCTCAGTTAATGTTACATTTAAATACATCCACAGCAATTTATCAGAATATGAAACTAAAAATGCTACTTTCCTAAATATTTATGYGAAAGCAAAGCTTTTCTAACTCAAATGACTTTGGCTTTTACACAATTTGTTTTTCAGGATGTCTTTTCCAAGAGGGAGCCAAATGAGGTTGGTTGGCATTTTGTAGCTCGGCAGTCACMTATCTTACAATATCAAAGGAAGAAGCATGAAAAAAAAAATTGTCTAGATATTCAAATAAAATTTGACATTTTCTCTTAAAGGCTTCTTGAAAGGAGTAACTGTTCTGAAAGAAGCAAAGGAAAAGAACCTCAGAAGAAATGTTTAGTGTCCAAACAAGTAGCACTTCGTTGATTCTAAAGTAATAGAAAATTGAACAACTAAGAAGTAATTCATGCTACCACAGATGATCCTCACTAAAAGCACTGATTCAGACCAAGATTTACCAAGCGTGATAAATCAACACAGATGCAATACATTCTCCAGTTTAAAAAAACATACCTTTATCTCCTTAAGTTCTCTCAGAGATCTGCACAACCCATCAACGGAATTCATGATTTCTTCATACTTTAATACGGTTTTTTCTACATACTTCTTTCCTTCTTCAATCCCTACAAAGGYAAAACAGCATGAAAGTAGAACAGAATGCCTCAAACAGACCTGCAAAGATCCGTGTAGTTTGTTACCCCAAGGGACTACAATAAACACATTTTTCTGTGTTTTGTTTTGCTGGAGGAGTTCTGTCATTCATAGTTATGTGCTTTCCCAGCTCGTACTATCTTACTTGAGATGAATCCTGRTAGTTTCTGCAGGCCTTCTCTCTGGTTAGAAATACTGCTTTAAAAGTTGCTGACCTCACAAAGTGTCCCCTGAACTTGTTGCTACATTATACAACTAGGAGGCATTTAGATTCCTTTTAWAAGAAATACAAAATAAAGGCATGATGGAGAAGGTTTTTCCCATGTAATGACTTAAAGGACACTGAGCAACTTCTTTCTCCTACTCTTCCTAATCAGCTGTTGTCAAAAGTCTGTTCTGCCATCTCCTTTCCTACAGACAGAAATGTTTAAGGCTTAAAAAAAAGAAAGAGAGAGAGAGAAAATAAAAAAATGATCTGTGCTCTCTAAATATTCTTTCCACTAAATTAAGAGGAATTTAAAAGCCCAGTTTGACTGCTGAAATATTTTTAGCTTTACTACTTGAATTGATAGGCTACACAAAATCCCTACTTGTTTGGATTGTCACATTATCTTTGGAAAAATTAAAAAGTATATAAAAATTACAAGTAGGACAAAAAAAGCAAAACATGAAATTTCTTGACTTTAAATTTTTTTTGGTCAACAATGTTCCAAATCAACATAATTGCAAATACAGTATCTAAATAGCAGTCTAYATAATTTGCTAATAAAAACATGACAATCAAATCCTACCAGTTATTTACAGTTATAATGTAAAAAATTAATTCAGCACTGAGGTATATCATTATAATATCCTCTGGCTTCAAAGGCTTGCCTGTTATGAGAGAGCTTAAGCCATGAAATCTTAACTCAAAGCTCAYGAATATTGCAAGGACATTTTGATTTCAAGGTGAACTCAGGCTGTATACAGAAAACCAAGTAAATACCAGACTGAAAGAGTAGTTTCATATCTTTACTTTTTGTAAATATTTGTTCTGAAATCCTTCACCTCTTCCAATCAATACTTTAAAACATTTAGTTTTTTTTAAAATTCATCAGATTTTCATCTTAAATGAACAAATCTAGGAGTTTGCTTACTTCCACCCCAAGTTACTGCATTTTGTCCCCACAGTACATTAGCAGACATCTCCTCACCATATAACCGTCTAGCAAGGTCCATAATCTGCTGAATTTTTTCTTCTTGTTCAGGCACTGCAGGTTCAATAAACTTATTGAATTGCTTATAGAGAGTCTCTATTGCTTCTCTTGTTTTGCATTCTGCAGAGTAGTTGCCAACTCTAATCACTGTTGCRCTCACATCTTCAAACCAAAATTGACACTGAGGGATAAAAAAACTGCATTATAATGAATTACTATGAATGAATCTGCAGTTCAAGCTGTTGAAGAATAGACTGGATTATTCTTAGACTTTCCTTAATCAGTGGCATACAGTATGCCTTAAATATTCCGACTTAAATTTAACCTGAAAAACATTAGTTCATTACTAATGGTGCTTCAAGCATTAATGGCTGTTAAATTTTCATTAAGTACTAGGCCCACACTCATCTTACAAGGCTGGTGAGGTTATTATTTAATGGTTCTGCAAAAAATGTTTTATTTCTGAGCTCTTTCCACCTTGTATATCAATTGACTAATTTCAAAAACTTCATGTTAATGGCCTCAGTTATAGCTGTGTAAGGGCAGAAGGCTTCTTTAAATTTAACATTCAAGCAGACAGGGTTTTTGATCTCAGCAACCACTAAACTCTTCAAGAATCTTTCTACTGACAAGAATGGGCTTTAGAACATATCCATAATAAGCACCTTTGGTTAACAATACTCAGAACAGGACACAATCTGGTGTTCACTCAGAACCACCAGCATTGCATCATTACAGGAAGAGGCAAAAAATCCCCATTTCTAGCCACTGTTGAAATCAGCATTTAAGACTGTGCCTATTTACTGAAAGAAAATTTTGAGTAAAAGGTGATACTTTGCACTCAGTTATAAAAAAAGGCAGTCTTAAATTTTAGCTTTAGGAAATAATTTATTTCTGTTGAGTAASTGGGGAATTTGAAAATGTAGATATTCAACAAATATTAACAAATTGCTTTGCTAATGGCATATGTAAGAACACACTGATGAGGTCCCTGGACACTGAACATATCTCTTAAACAAAACTTCAGTGCTGTGATTCATCATTTGTCACACACTTAGATCCCTTTGGAGATAAGAACAATATTATTTCTAAAAGTAAATTTAGTTTACAAAAAAAATTCTTATATTAAGGAACTAAATGTTTTACATTTCAGTTCCATCATTGTAAAAACCACAATGGGTACTGTGAAAACCTGTCTCTCATAATGTGATCACTACCAAAAAGGACTTTGTGGCACTTTTTGTGTTGTCTCGGAGCTTACTTAGGGAAAATGAGCTCCTAAGTATGATCATAGACTTGCTGAATGGCTGTGGAAGTCATATGGCCATATGGAGGTGGAGACCCCTGTTGCATGAATGTGGTCACACTGCACATTTATTTCCCCCTTTCACTGCAAATTTAGAAAGAAACAACAAAAAAAATTTAACTATTGATTACTTTTGGAAAGTACAGATTAACCTTGAGAGAGTTAAAGCGCTTTTATCTGTCCCTGTCCTGGATCATTATTACAGCCACAGCTGGGATGTCAGGTTTACTAGTACCTCTTTCATCATCTGCTGCAGATGCTCCATGAGATCCAGATTTTTCTTGTAATCTTCCACAACCGTGTTAAAATCAGTCAGCTGTTTTTGTAAATCACTGATTGAGCCCAAGAGAACWTGAACTTTAGCCCTAGGTTCATTCGCAAAAGGATCAATGACTTTCTTCTCTAAATCATCCATCTTCTTTTTAAGAATCTGTTTAAAAGAGAGATAGCAATGTTAAATAYCAACAAAATGTTTCTATTTTTAGAAATTTAATATAAAAAAGCAGGGGAAAACCATACAAACATACTTCTTGCCCTATGTTTTTAAAACTGCAAGCTGCTYCTTGAAAAATCAAAGAAACCTGGAGGGCCTCTGCAAAGCTGATTAAAATTGATATAAATTAAATTTATTAAAGGTATAATTGAGTTYGCTTTTTTCAGCTTAAAAAAAACCAAATACCTGCAGTAATAAAACATGGTCATGCATAACTTGCAACTAAAAGGGCCATTGAAGTAAGTTTCTGGCGAATGCAAAAAATGGGTGAGGCTATCAGGGTTCTAAGGTAACATGATCAACAAAGGAACATGATCAACTCCAGGCAATGAATATAGCCAAAGGCTCTGAAGAAAAAAGTTCATCTTTTACATGATAAAATCAGAAAGACAAGAGAATAGCTTGATGCAAGACAYGATTATTTTGGGTTCCTTTAAGGAGAAGAAAGACTAGGTCAAAAAACAGAGGCAAGAAGAATAAAAGATTAAASAGAAAAATAATGGTGTATTAAAGGAGTGAACTCAGGAATTGAGTTAACATCATTTCACTRAAATAAATGGCAGAATAACAGGAATAGAATAGTAAAAAAATCTCAGTCAATACCAGACAGGGAGGATATAATGAGAAAAGTAAGAGGGAAGTGCACAATAAATTTTGTGATGCCCTAATTTCCTGTGATGTGTTTGGCATAGCCAAGTAATTGAACTGGTGAAGCCTTTACTAAGCCTGGATTTTCTGTTACCTGTAGCTTCTCTGCATATGTATCAACTTGCTGAATCTGTACTTTAAGTACTTTCATATTTCGAGCTTTTTCAGTTTTCTTCATATAGTTAAACTTCAAATTGTTGAATTTCTTTTTGAGATCCTTAAATGATTCTCTGAGCTGCAACAGCGTAAACATATTTGTTAGTAAAAAAAAAAGTCAGCACACATCAATTTAAGTTTTTTCAAGAGCTGTTTAACGGACAATTTAAACACTAAAATATAATGCAGAAGTTAGTAATACTATGCCATCTCAAAGCATCCTTAAGTTSTCAGAATTTCTTTACAGTAATGGAAACCCATAATTTTGCCTAATCAATGTTTTTGCATTCTGAGTGAAAAGTGTTTCCAGAATAACTGGGGCAAAAAAACCCCATTGGAACGAGGAATGAGATTATTGCTCAGACAATCTATGAAAAAAAATCCTGTCCAGGAGCTTCCACTGCTTTTAACTAGAGGTTGATGCCCTTCACATACTTTACTCCATTTAGTAGAAATGGTAGCCATGTAAGTGTCCCATTCCTCATCCCTTTTTCAAAAGACCTGCTTCTAAAAAGAAGTTATACATGGGCTCAGTTTTATACACTGTGTAAGTCYAAACATCTTAGTACAATTACTCACAGCATACAAAGAGGAGCACAGCTCTTTGCAGGATCAAGATGAAGGCTGTGTGACCACCTGACTTTCAAACAACTGTGCCCTGAGTATGGCAGCAGGGAGATCCTGCCTAACAGATACAGAAAGCCTTGCCTAGCTACTGCTTGATGTACTGGGTGAGGACAMTTCTGCCAGTCAGCACTGACTTGGGGCAACAAGCCCAACATTAGGGAAAATTATTCTTACAATAATATAAATTAAAAATAACTAGTACGTCCAATTATGAAGTAATCGTGCCTTTCAAGACTTTTCAGATGAGCTCATACCAGCTACCTACAATCAAATGCAGTTATATTAAATTTGTTCTAAAACTCTTTTTTTTAATTAGATGGAATATAGCTAAACTTTCTTTAATTTACAGKAAATATTATGAAGTGCCAGAATGATGGGAACTACACTGATGAAGCTCTAGAAAGCTGCAATTTCATTTACACAGATATGGATCAGGCACTTTGCCAATTTACCAGAAAGAGTTTAATACATATCAAAAAGAAGAGCCGTCTATGATGAACAGAATTTTAAACCYAGTGTTTATTTACCATGGAAACTAACTATAATATAGAGTTGTTATATTCTTTATATTCTGTTTTCAAGTGACAATTATGTTTCCTTTAATATTGTCATACAAGTAGGCCTTTAATAAACCATGTTGTTTTTATTAACAACTTTATATAAATAAGTATATCAAAACTGTGTAGAGAAACCATTGTTAAAGGCCTATGAAATTTTTAAGCATAGTTTTCCCAATATTTTTTCTCTGAAAGCTATGCAACTTCCAATTTTATTTACAACTTTAAAAACTCCTTTCAGGAATTACTGTTACATTTAMATTTCTTTAAACACAAGATACAAGAATCAGACAAGTATAAAACCTGCTTAAAATCAGTGCTATTTTAATTACCTTGAAATTCCATGATTTTCAAATTATTTGTAATTAATTCATAAATTTTGAAATAAAAGAATATTAAAATGACCAAAATATTGATWTTAAGAATTTCAGGTTCTATAGGTMKATAATATTTTGCTTTCAGGATAATGTATAATAATAATAAATAAATTATGTAAAAGTACATTTATTTAAAGCCACTGATATGAAGAAATGCAGAAATTCTAATGCTTTAGGATCTGTTACTCCAGACACACAAATGAAATTAGTGTTAACAAGTTCAGGTCATATCCACAATTGGGTATCTAAATACGTATTTAAGGCTTTTTTAAAATWAAAAAATCCTACAGACTTCACCCTGCACCCCCTCCTCCTTCATGCCAAAGAATCCAGGGAGCAATGAAGGCTTATTTTGCAGCCACTGTTATTGGAACAGCTAACAATCAATCATTATTATTATTATTATTATATAGTGATGTTAATCCATCAAGGGATCTATTTTTCATTTTCATTTCATCTAGAGGGATGTTGCCACACTATTTCAGCRGTGAATAAACAGATGGTGCTCACTCAGTGTAATGGAAAGGAAGGGAATTCTATCACTGGCCCTGTGATCTMCAATTAGCTTAAACTCTTTATCCTGCCTAAGTACGTAGAATAATAAAGTCTATCTAAAAATCCTCTGTTAATATAATCACTCCTGCAGAACAATATTTTTTTATTCAGAAAACAAGAGTCTTATTTGCTGCTTCCAGTTTGTGGAAAAGATGAACAAGAGTTTATTTTAGTTCATTTCACTGGCTTGTGCACATACAGAATAGCAGTGATAATTTATAAGGCCAGAGGCTCTCCTCATAGCAGTATGTGAAATTAGATCTCCTTGTTTCAGATATGATGGCTTGTGTGTCAAAGGTCTGCAGCTGCTGTCACTCCTCTCTTTTAGCCTTAGTGGAAAAACCRGATTCAGCTCTGACTAGTGCATCAGACTGCATTTGCACTGCTCCTGTTATCACCAGCAATTGTACCAAGGGCAGTGAGGGGCTTCCRGTTTTTAGAAATCCAAACATGTCTCAGTTTTGCAAGATTAAATGAGAAATACTGAAGGGACTGTGCATCCAAATATGCTTCAGTGACTTCAGCCTGCTGCTTTAATGGAACTTTTTACCTTTTCTATTGTGTCAGTCTTTAGTCAAGCAGCTGTTCCTAACTATAGTTGCCCTGTCATGGGTGGAGAATGGTAGTGGATGAGTGGATGAGAGGGGTTTAAGTACCAGKTGTTTCAATTTATCACAGGACCACAAAATAAATGGAGAAATCAAGTTATAACATGCTTTAAACATTTTTTTGTTAACAGTGCCATTCCAGTAAATGCTTTGATTGCTGGGTGAGCCACTCTAGAAGTAACTTTAATGCTGTTAATCCCTCGCCTTTCATATACAAAACTTTCCATAGCATCAATAATCAAAACACCCCAAGAAGCAAGTTGCTGAAAATAAATTTTCAGTCACAAAGATTAAGAAACAGTAAAGCAAAAAGGGAAAAAAAAAATCTGTTCAAGTCATTAATGACTACTTGATTCCTGGGGCAACAATCAGAATAAATTACAAGGTGAGAAATGAGGCTACATATCAGTTCCTAGTGACCTGTGAATAAAGATAGTTCATTACCATTTATGGTTAAAACCCATATTTCCAGTCATATCTTTCCATTAGCATACAAATAATGACATGGTGAAAAAGAAATGAGATGACTGGGAAGAGCTGTGAACCTGCATCAGGGTCTGTTGCTCTTTGGGTGACAAGTTTTACATGGACACGCATAAATGTTATTTTTAAAATGATCACCTAAAGAGAAGGCTTTTTCATTGCAAAAGCTATCGTGGGTGATTAACAGTGTCACTTAGAATCCCCTGAACAGATCCAGTGCAGCATTCCTATATCCAGTATATCAGTGTACCCAAGGCTGAGCTCACAAATGACTGCAGTGCAACACAGTGGAAGTGCAGCTCTTCAGAGGCTGCTGCCCAAACTACCTCGTGAAAAAGAATCCCCAGCTGGCAAATACAGATCCCAAAGACGAGCTTTTCTCATCCTTCTCAAAGATGTTGAGGATATATACACTTATTTTTGCTTTTTCAAATTCTCTTTAAATTAGAGAAGGCACAGAAAAGGCATGCATTTTACTCTTGTCTCCTCCAAGGCTATTTAAATCTTATGCTATATGTTCTTGTCTACAAATTTCAGTATTTGTTTCCTTGCTTCTTACAGAAGCACCAATACCTTACAARCAGGGAACTTGCTATGTCCTCTAAGGATCTCTTCAAACACTACTTAGTCCTAAGCCCTAATTCACAGGCTGTATTTACACACTTAAATTAATCACATCAAACATAAATTAGTGTAAGTATTTACAGCAGAATCCCAAATCTTTTCAGTCAGCTTTAAAGTTTGCTCTGTAAACTGGTAAATCTCTACTAAATTATCTGGTTGGCTGTTTACTATGTGACAGTCATGAACAGCTGCTGCTTGCTGCTTGGCACATGAAATATTTATTTGCTTAGACACAGTAGATAGTAAATAAATTGTCAGTTTAGACAAGTCTAGCGATATTCATACTAGCATACTAGCAATATTCAACTCCTGATGAAAAAATTGACGGAATTTAAAATACTGAAGGTAATACTCATAAATAATAGTCTTGAAGTAGTCTGGTGTCTGATTTCTTGATACCTAAACAGAATTACTTAGAAATACTGAATGCAGAAATAAAAATGAGAAAATGGCAGTATATTAATGCATATACAGGCACATTAACCAAATATTTGTTTAGGAAATACCTTGATCTTCTATGCTAACCTATAATACAAAGAAAACCTAAAGAAAAAGATATCCACACGTCAAATTAGTATATTTCAGTTAGTTTATGCGCAAGRTTGAATTAGATTTGGGGATAACAGATTTTAACTTAACCACTAAGAATATATAGCCTTCAGTGTCCTGTATTTTTATTACATATGGTTCATGTTACAGGGAACGTGAATGTGAAAATCCTTCCAGCTCACAATCCACCTTCTGTACTTCACGGATGCAAGGAAGTACAAGAGGAGTACAATCTACAGAACATCAAGTATAGAGCCCATCAGCCTCTTATTTTAATATATCAGTCTGGGAAAGTTAGTTCTTTAAATTTTTTTTCCTAAATTAATTTTTTTAGAGACATCTAATGAATGTAGCTTTCTAATCTGTAAATTCACTTGTATTTGGCCTACCAAGATATTATGTTGATAGTYATATTACCTGAGTAATTATTCCTAACCTCAGTTCCATAATGCTAATTCTAGTCTCTTGTGCCAATGAACATTTCCTTTCCTCCTAGCAGTTTTTCAAGTGTATCTTTTGTTTCTGAAAACATGTTAGTAATAGATTATTCTGAGCTTTTTATTGAAACACTGGAAGTTCTTTCCAATGTCCTGACAATTGCAATATCTACAAATTCTACTTTTGTTTGAAATTTTAGCTTCACAAGAAAAAATTATAAAGACTTGTGTTTCAGATGAAGCTGACTGAGCTGAAAGCTAAAGAAAAYGTAGTTGCTCTATTTCCAGTTCTCTTAGTGCAGTGAAAGCATTTTACTGCCAGCCCAACAGCTTGATAGAATCCTGAATAGCAGAGCCATGAACCACAGATTACTGTTGCTGCTATGTAGATCCAAAGTTGCTGCTAAAATGAAAGTCTGTTTTTCTGTAAATATAGGGGAATGCTTTTAGGGGAATGGTAAACATAATATACAGTAATGTATATTATAGAACACAACAGCTCTTTTAACAGTCACTCAATGAGTTGGGATTCATCTCATTTACCTCATTTATATCCTCTTGAGYGGTGCAGTGTTGGAAATACTGTGACAGTTCTTCCTCATACTTTGCAGCTCTGGAGCTCCAGTTTATGCTATCACACTCAAATCTAGCAAGTTCTTGCTTCAGGTTCTTTACAGAAACATTCAAGCAATTCTAATGAGGAAAGAGAGAAACAAACTGATCAGTCTCAGGAAATGTATTGATTTAACCAATCTAAAATGAAAATCATTGAGGCAGAATGTGCGCAGCCAGCCACAATGGGCTAGAGTAAACGATTAAACCTCCACTGGAAGGAGAGCAAGGACACACCAGTTTCAGTCACTCGTGGTCTGGAGAGTAGTTTTGGGTCAAAGTCACAACCTAAACATTGTGCCTTCTCTGAGCAAAGAGGGAGTGACTCTCTCCAGTCCTTTGCCACCTGGAAAACAGCTTCCTTCTGCCATCCATCAGTTTATGGTGTCTGAAGAGCTGACTGCCAATAAAAATGATCTAGCCAAATCATAAGGAAAGTATTGCTTTCTTAGTAAGTGACTGAATATAGGACAATTAAAATTCTTCCCTGAATTCCTTTCTAAAATTATATCCATCCTGTCATGCTAATCAGTCTTGAATCCATTGATAAGGTAACGCTGTTACTACATTTTCTCTTTTGCTCTTATGTTATCCTTTCTTTATAGGAGAATAAATCTACAAAGCAACCTTTACAAAACAGCAAGATTGTAATATCGAGATTCAAGAAATTGCCATCAGGGCCTTGAACTTCACAAAATATACTAAAGTAAATTATGGCTCGTGTTTTTTTCCACGCAATGATATTTTAAGATTAACTTCCTTAAGACTCTCTCTGTATTTTTCTTGGAGTAGTAATGCATATTTGCACATGTAACATTTAGCCAGATGAGTCCAATAATCTTTCACATTTATCCTTGATTTCATAAATCATTCTACTTATACTCACAGGCTGCTGCACTGCAGACAAGATATCCACTCCCTGGGTAATAAGGAGAGCATATAGCTGTCTAATATGTGCGTGTTTCTCCTGAGAATTCACAAGGTAGGCTTTAGCCTGGTGCACATTTTCAGGGTCCCCATATATTTCAGGAATATCCAGTTCTCCTAATTTTGATAGACATTCCAGCTGAAATATACAAATAACAAAACTCAGTGTCTGTTTAAAATAACTTAATTTTTTTCCTTACCTTTGAGTTTAAGTAATTAAAATTGGTTTCAGATCTGAGTTCTCAATTCAACCAATTCATGCAGTTTTAGATCCAAGATTTTAATTTTGATCACCAGGCTGATTAATCTTTATTTCTCTGGTGAAAAGGAAAGAAAACCAACAGGAACCAAAACCAAAGAGAGTTTAACTACAATGGGAAGAATGTATGTTTTAAAATGTTATACTCACTTCTTTTTTAATGTGATGGAATTTGACTGTCTTGCTGAAAATCTCATCATATTCTATCATTGCATCCTTTACTGTTTGGTGGAAATGAATAAGCTCACTTATTCTCTCAGAATTCTCTTTCACAGGAAATCCTTTCTGGCTTGGTAATTCCAATAATTTGACCAGGTACTCAAGCTCAGCATTCAGTTGCTAACAAAAATCAGATAAGTTACTCAATTTGCACAAACACTGCAATTTTTCCTTTACATTTGATGAAACAACCACCTAACAATGGTAAATTGCCTTGGGGAGAAGTCAATGCCCTGCACTTTAAAATACTACATTCTGTACTTTTTGGTAGGCACGAATCTCAGCTATCACCCAGCCTTGCATGAAAACAAGTCAAACATAATTAAAGGGCAGTGGCAGAGTGAATTGCTCAAACCCAGAGACAGTATTCACAGGTGGTAGAAAGGCCCCTATGATGTACCTCAGCCTCTGACCTGCTCTAAATTCAAAAGCTTGGAGCTGATGCTCTCCTCATATTTCCACCACCCCAGTGCTTGTGTGTCCCTTGAATACGCAGCTAAGACAGCACAAGACATTCTCTGGACGCTGAAGGCAAAATCTCTTTGTCCCTACGTTATAAACACACACAAACACTTCCTCCTGGAAAACTGTTGCAAAACATCAAACACTTCAACCCCAGACAGAGTGTCTGGCATCAATGTGGRTGTGGATCTTCATGGGACCAAAAAGAGATTTTGATGTACCCTTCACTCCACTAGTTTGGTTTCTCACCTCATAGTGCGGTTTCATTTGGTTCAGCTTTTTCTGTAGTTCCAAAACAAYTAAAAGGTCACTTCCAAGGTCAACTGGAACTGCAAGCTGGAGGGCCTCTTGAAGAATCTCTAATCCACGGGTAGTCTAAAATAGAATCGAAAAGTTCAGCATTTCTAACAGCAATAAATTTAAAAAAACCCCAAATTTAAAGTCAAACCTAAAATTGTAACAAAACCTTCCTCAAACCAGGCACCCAAATGCTGTCAGTAAAGCCTCTCTGTTGCATACCTTCTGAGTGACAAGGGTGATAAGATATCTTTAAGACAGCATGAAAAAGTGACTCAGAYGCCAGGACTGCAGGACCACAGACACAGGATTTCTGAGATAAGAGATGTGCTGCTGTACTGCTGAGTTGCACTAGAGATACAGCAGCTACAAGCCTAGCTGGCGTTTCTGGTTCTGCTACTAGCCCAGCTACTGTTTCTTTTAAGGAACACGGCACACTCTCCCTGTGCCAGGAAGGTTTCARTCATCTTTCTGCATCAACCTGGTTGGACTTCAGTTTAGTAACAGTTAGGACACAGTTTGGTTTAGCAGCTTTTCAGTCTCAAGAAAAAAAAAAAACTACTGGTAAAGCATTGATTAAACTCCATTAAAACTTAGAATTGGAAATGGAGACTTAGACTTCTATGGATTTGAGGAAGGGAAAAAAATGAAAAACATTTCATGGTTCCTGCTGACTGACTGACATAACAGAGAACAGACTAYGAACAAGAGTCATATCTTACTGATCATCACTCTTTATTTAAATAATACCTATAATAGTTGATGAGAGAGCCACAGACAAGCTAATAACAATCTAGAAATATTTGCCACAGTTGCTTTCTTGCTAGCTATTTTACTTACGATTTTTAGTTGTTCTTTAAATATCTGGCACTGTTGCTTGATGGGCTTTACTTGAGTAATTTTAAAATTCCAGATTGCCCAAAGATCAGTCAGCTCTTTCCTTTCTTTATTCAGGTTAATAATGATATCTTCTGTTACTTTTATTGATTTTTCTACTTCTAATATTAACCTCTCATTTACCTGGCAAATAAACAGACACACTTTTTTTCCACACATATTTTTATAACATAYATTTTAAACCTCGTGATTTTAAACAAAGCTTAATAAAACCTCAACTATTCTAGTGTAACTTTAAAAAAATGTWTACTCTTAAATACACTTTTCCCTTAATATTGTCTAGAAATAGGCACAGATTGACAGAATTTTTAAAGTGAGGACTTAYGTAAAGCTAGAGTTTAAAGCATAGAACAAGTCAGTAATGGCTGAATTATTGCCATCTGATGTCTATTTTACACTCAGACAGAATAAAAGAATTTCTGACTAAACAGAGCTACCCAAAATGACCTTTTGGAGAATAAATAGCAACTAGAAAACAAAGTAGGTGAAGAAAAGATCACCCCTTTGTGTTGATAAACAAAGCAGCACTGAAGCACAGGAGGGTTAAAGTGTTTAGTATTTGAATGTTTGATATTTTTASCTCTTTTCAGTAGAACCTCTATGAGAAATATCAGAAAACTGTGAAATGCCGTTTTCCCATTTAATTTTTTTTTCCTAARCAAAGTYATTTTTGTAAATTACTAATRTGATCCATATCTTCCAGATATTTAAAAGCTACAAACTGAGAATATCATAGRAACAGGGTAGTAGAAAATATGGTGACAACACATACCCAGGAGTTTAGGGAGGTAATGTCTGTAGATATGTGAAGGTTTTAAGTGACTTTGCCATTACTGCGACTGCCATACCTTTGCTTGGCAGCATTCAGCAGGGACACATCCTGCAGCCACACTAACAGCCTGAGCACCTTCCCTCCCTCAGCTGGCTTTTCCAATGCACTTTGTATCCTGCTGTGGTTTTCACCAACACCACCTCCCCCTTCCCAGCCTAATGTCTAACTGCTCCTTAGTGTGTCCTATAAAAGCAGAAAGAACAGCTGGGTATTCAGGCTGAAGTCATTAATTTGGATTACTTGAGGAGGTGTAGCTTAGGGAATGATTGCACAGCTCAAACGATCACCTCATGAAGTGGTGTTGGAAAATTAAACAGGGATGCCTAGGCAGTGTAGCTGTTGGACAGAATGTAAAGACACTGGGAAAGATTGTCTGCAAGGAAGTAGCTCCTACATTCATTTCKTTAGAAGAATCTATACACTCAGTCAGTAAAGACTCCCTGCCTCTTAGTGAAAGTAAAATAAACTTAATATTGTGCTTGAGTATATGCTGCTTTCCAACATGAAACAGATAGGCGCATGTATTACATTTTCATGCATGGACTGGGTCATTAAGGGCTCTGTCATTGCTAACCACAAAACTTTTTATTTTACCATAAGCGCTCAAATACTTTCTTCTTCTGAAAGTACATGTCAGCAGTATATATTAGCCCCTTTAAAACTAGGTACGCAATCCATCAGGCAYAGAACTAGGATTGGACCTCATCACAGGCAACCATAAAACATTCAAAATGGTTTATCAGATCATACTCACCACATTTACTAAATTAAGAAAACAGCAACCCATATTTTCAGTGGAAAAAGTCTTCTTTATAGTATTTTGCCACTGAGTATTAGCTGACTCTATTTCAATTTTACTTTCAGTCTCTCTGCTTGTTGGTAGGGGTTTTGAATTATAGAATTCCTTCAGATTTTTAATATCATCATTCACCTATAGAAAGACATTAAATGAATATCAAAAAACAAACCAAAACTTGAGGCGCTATAATCAGAAGTTATAGAGATATGATAAATTTGAATAGGCCCCTCTGAATCTTTTCTTAATTTTAAGATATCTGAGTCCCTAAAATATTTACAAGCACCAAATAAYAAAATAGTTTTAAATAACTTGCCAACCAGTAGATGGCAAGCAGACAGGTAGCAGCAATTAGCTCAATTTCTATCACATATCCTTACATGGATTTTATTTACCAGTATATCAATGCACTGATTTTCACTGCTCTGCTTAATATGAAGTAACTGAAGTTAGCAATAATCAGAAGTAGATGTAATACRATAATTTTTGTAGTTTATCATGCAATAAATAAATCCTATGGGTAATTTTATCTGACAGGTTCCATTCCATCCTCAATTTCTTTCTAAATATTAAAGAACAGCTACCATATTGTAGAATCTTAAAATGGAATCCAAATCAAAATGAAAATTAACYGTCCTGGACATGATTAGTACAGCTACCAAAATTATTTTGGTATTGAATTGATTATGATTTGAGCTAGAGCTGGTTTTAATTTCATTTTTAAATACAATCATATGAACTAGCATGTCAGTGGAAGTAGTGTAAGACAGCAAGAAAGATCCCTATGAACACATCATAGAACATTTTTAAAAGTTATACAATGCAAATCAGTAAATTTGATRTTCAGAATACCTATATGGAAGCATTTTTATCATGTATATAATTAGAGTGCACATATGCAGAGGAGAAAAATCTAAATCAATTACACTACTTCCTACAATGGATGGAAATTTTTCAATTGTAAGATTTTTGCAGTCTAGTCAGAGAATAAATAAGTAATCCATACCTCTACAGCTGACTGTAAAAAGGCCACATAAGTTTCTAGAATTTCTAGCTTTGAACTAATATTTTTTTCAATTTTTTTCAGCTCTTTATTCAGAAAGTCAGCTCTGCTAGAAAAAGCCGCCACCTGCTCAGGTTCCAACTCTTCCATATTTTTGATGATTCCCTCTGCTTCTTTCAGTTCACAAGWAGTTTCCTTGGAAGGTAAAAGCATAGAAAAAAAGTATAATGACTGGAAAGGACTTGTGAATATTGATATCACATAGTTAATTTTCATTAGGATTGCTTTTTCATGTATAATGTAATTACTTGTTTAAAGAAGAGCTCACAAGGGAAGCTAAATCACAGAAATATCCATTTATTTCCTAAAAATGATAGGTGTAGTTATTGAAATAGCTATTTTGAAAGCTAGCATATTACAGTCTGCAGAAGGAATAGTTAGAAGAGGTGTATAGTTATAAGAGTGTATTCATATATATATCTGTCAGGGCGAAGTAGACACTGCAGCAAACAAAAGTAACAAAAAGTAACACCCTGACATGCAAAAATTTGGCAGAAAAGACACTTAAAACTATTATAAAGTCTTGAGGAACAAAACTATGTTCTTGCTTAACTGCTGAGATTTTAGTCTTTTTACAATGTTCTCGCCAGAATTGTTTAAGTGAATTTTATTTCCACAGGTACTGTACAGATCCATCCCTTGGACTCTATAAGCTGTTGCCTCAAACAAAAAAGAGCTCTGCAGGAGTAATGGAATTTTAAGTACTGAAAATACATAGGATACTCCTAAAGTACACACTGCCATGTTGTTGAGCTTAGGCTGAAGCTTAGGCTTGGTATGCACCTATACCAAGGCTATGGAAGGGATTCAAGTGGTTTTAACCCCCTTCCAGATAGTGCAGGGCTGCTATGGGAGTGAGAAAGTCTCTGGATGTGACCTAAAAATAGCCTCACGTGCGACAGAGCTGAGTGCTGCAGGGCTCTCGTCATGACCATTGGATCTCTTAACAGCCCCCTTCACAGCTTGTCCAAATGGGAACTACTTGTTTCTTTTTGCCAGTTCATCCCTTGTATTTGGCACAATAAACCACAAGAAGGTTTTTCTCGGACTCTGGCTGTCTAGACAATTATTAAACCTGGTGCCTCACGTAGGAGTAGCAATCCACATTTGAATAGAAATATTGAGAGTGGTATGAGGAATCTTGCAAATCACAAAGTGAGATAGAGACAGTGAAAAAACCCAGTGATTTAATGACTGGAATGTTATCATTTTGTTCATTAACCACAGTTTTAGAACAAACCATAGACCTATTTTCTTTACAAGAAACTCTTAGCCTCTCACCTTATTTAGAATTACATGCAGGAAGCATTTGTTTCTGAAAGAACTTAACATGATTGAAAGGTTTTTTTACCTTTGTTTGTTTAGCCAGTTCAAGGTRCTTGTTCAAAACTCTTTCTGACTCACACAAATACGAGCCAATCTCCATTCCAACTGCGAGCATCGGGGCGAGCTTTTTAATTGATTGCGACACCTTTATTTGAAAGTATTATTCACATGGTTAATTTATATAAGTAGACATCATAAACCAGTATAAAATATCACTTTATATAGAAAAAAAATGAGGCAACACTTTTCTGTTGGTGTGTAGATTATGTTTCTAGGTATAATGTTGTGGTTTAAACCCAAATGACAACTGTACCACACAGCTGCTCACACACACACTTCTCATCCCCAAATGGTGGAATGGAGAGAAGAAATTAAGAAAAGGTAAAACTTGTGCTTTAACATCATGTATACTCAGAGAAATACAGGAATTACAGTATAAAAGAAGACAACTCTACTATTTCTTCAACAGACATGATCAAAAACCCTTCTTGTTTGCTCTCATTTTACTGACAGTGCCTTCCTTTACCCTAAAKATCTGAGTCTTGTGATTTCAATATGGCACAACTGCATTATAATCTTGCTATTAAAGCCCTGGCAGAAATACTTTGATTCTGTTCCAGGATTTTTTCAGAAAGCACATTTAAAACTTCTCTGACAGGGCAAGAGACCTATTTTTGTGCAGATACATGTACAGAATTCCCTTCCACTGTCACTAAGATATTATGTATGCACTATAATAACAAAACAGATTATGAAGAGGACAGGAAGATGACACCAGACAACACACTTGGTTATTATTAGACRTGTGAATTTACATTTAACATTTTTCTTAAGAACTGGCTGCTAACTGAGGTTCTGACTCTATTATATGAGGCTGAGGGACAATTGAATTTGGCACCACATTCCTTGGGATACTTTGCTTTAGAGAGTGGGGATTAAAAGTGAATTGCTTGGTAGCAATATAGCAACAAGCACTCTTCACTGCAATGACACAATATTCTCTAATGCAAGGCTGGGAACAAACAGAGTAGAACAAATGGCACATTGAAACTTWATGTTCAAATTAAGGTTTATATTTTAAATAAAAGTCGCCTTCATAGTTAACTTTTAGGTTAACATTCACAACATGATAGTGACATCATTTCTATACACATAAATGGTCTGGAAGAGGGCCAATTTGTAGCAAATTAAATTCACATCTGATTGATAATGGTTCATTATAATCATCATGCAAATACAAAATATCAGATTGCAGACTTAATTATTCAGTCATTAAATTTGATTTGCTTTTCTCATCTACGCTCTTGGTTTCCTTCATATGAACCTTGCTAAAAGACTATATTTTTTTAATTTGAATTTACACATGGAAACTTATTTAGGAGCTATATTTCTATTCCATCTCTGACAAGTCATTGAAAAGGTCTGTAGTACTGTATGACATTCAACCATTTTAAGGAGGCTGTCTTGTCCTTGATGCATCAATACTCTAATTAACAAAAGGAATTTTTATAGAGAATAGAATCTAGTCTCCTTCGGATTTACTGAAAATTTGTTGTGGTTCAATCACCATGCTTATTAAACCTCAATTTTTGCCACACTTTTATTTTTATCTTCAGCCACATAAAACAAAAGACAGAAGCAGTATATGAAACCTGCTTACGGGTCACAGGACTGATTGCTCACTTCTTTTCCAAAAGAACAAATTATAATTGTTCATTATCCAAGCAAATCCATGCTTAATTGAACATCACTGGTAAAACGTCCTTGTGGAAATGGCTCATTTTTTTCAGAACAGCTTTTGGTCCTTTGTGTTGATAAGAGCATTCAGCATTTTAACTACAACTGTGCTCTCTCTAAAAAACTTCATATTATTTGATTCAACTTCAATATTCACTATAGCTAAATTATGGAAATACAATGGACTATTCATGAATGCACTAAGAAGAAGTGCTACAATGATGATAATAACCATCACAAAGATGATCAGAATGCTGGAGCACCTCTCCTGTGGTGACGTCCTGAGAGAGCTGCAGTTGTTCAGCCTGGAGAGGTGGAGACTTTGGGAAAACTTTTTAGGAGACCCTTGTAGTACCTAAAGGGGCCTATAAGAAAGCTCAAGGGTGACTTTGAGTGACAGACAAGGGATAATGGCTTCAAACTGAAACAAGGAAGGTCTAKATAAACATGGAAGAAATTCATCACTATGAGSGTGGTAAGACACTGGCACAGGTTGCCCAGAGAAGCYGTGGCCTCCTGTCCCTAGAAGCGTCCAAGYCCAGGCTGGATRGGGCTTTGGGCCACATGGTCTAGAGGAAGGTGTCCTTGCCCACGGCAGACAAGTTGGGATGAGATGTTCTTTAAGGTCCCTTTCAACCCAAACCAGTCAATGAATCTATGATATACCTTACTCAGATGATCTTCAAGTGAGGCAATCCATTGYTGTTTCTTCAAAGTAAATTCTTCATAATCTGGACATTGACTGTTTAATTTATCTGCTTTTTTTTGAACATATTCCATCATTTTCTGAATTCCTGCCACCCAAGAGCTAAAATAGAAAAGTTGAACTGTCATTTATCTTTTTTTTGCTGCACATAGAGGATGATTATAATTGAAAAAAACCCCAATACTCATTCTGTTGATTTGTAYGATGAGTAACTTGTGAATTTTATACTGTTACCCTTAAAAGAAAAATAACCAAGAAAAATATTAAAATTAATCCAAATGAAATTGATAATTAGTAAAACACAGAAATTAAATTTCCAAACAAATAATTTGTCACTGGTGCCTAAGGTAGATTCACAAGACAGATACATTAATCACAAGACACATAGTCTGATTCACTGAGAAATAGCTCATTTCCCTTTTCACTCTAGCTACACTATCTGAAAATTAAAATGACAAATGGAAGAGCTTAAAAGAGAAAATATATGGCATGCCAGTTCTACTCTAAAAAGAATGTTTTCTTTAGACTCTAAAATATTAAAGTGTTTGTACAGTAGCTGAAAAAAGAATGGCATATGCATTCTAAGTCAACCTCTCCTTAAGGGTGTTGTTTTAATGGGAGAAAAAAAAMCCCACCAATTTACAAAACAGTGGCTTGCATTATAACTTAAACCATAATATCAGGGAAACAATTCAGAACCTGAATACTAGAGGCATTCCTCTTTATATTGCAAAGAAGTTACCTCATACAATTAAGAACTGAAGTTTTGATATTAACCCCCTCTCCCTACCCATCAAGTTATTTCTTACTTAAATTTATATCCATCATAAGAACTTTTGTAGAACTGACATGTTCAAAATAAGTTTTTTCATTACTTTAGCTTCATCAGAAACTTATGGTAATACCTGTGAGAATCTGCTTTGTTAACTAAAGTTCGTCCCTTCTGCATGGTAATTGCTGTACAACCTTCAATTGCTTCCTGCAATTCCTTGTACTTCAGTGTCAATATAGGTAAATGTAAGCCTTCTGAAATAGAGATTTTATGGTAATTYTCAATACTTTCAAGACCATCAAGTACCTGAAGAGATAAAGAAAARCATATGTTATCAATATTTGTGTTGTTGGAACTATCCTTGGAAATGATCTGTTTTTAAAACTTCTATAAATGATCTCAAAAAAATAAACCTGAAAAAAAATACAAAACCATTTGGTCTTTGGACACCCTAAATTATAAATTTTTCTGAATAGTCTTCTAACGGAAATATTTTTGAAAAAAGGTTGGATTGTTAATAATACTGATTGTAATTAGCTCCTATGGAGACCATTGCAAGAATAGGGATTGTTTCTGGTGTCCCCAGAAAACAATCGTAAAGCCCAATTCTTGGCAAAAAAATATTTCCCAAATACCTTATTTTGAGCCCAAGCACTCAATATACTTAAAGGAAATAAAAAAGAGAATACATTTTTGAATGGATTTGCCATTTCAGATAGAAGTTTGAGGCAAAAATTCATATGAAAAGGGTAATTGAAAAAGAGAATACATTTTTGAATGGATTTGCCATTTCAGATAGAAGTTTGAGGCAAAAATTCATATGAAAAGGGTAATTGGATTTGTAATTTTCCACTTCATATTGCTTAGCCTACTGTTTGCACATCCACCAGCCGTCAAGAGCACAGTAATAGTTTCATTGCCAGGTTATTATTACACACTTGGCTTCTTACCTACCTTGCCAGCAGCATGAAAAAACTCATTGGCCTCTTGCAGAAGGGCTTTCCTTTCTTCCATATGGAAGCACACTTCTTCTTGCAACAGAGAGATTTTCTGATTTGAAAGTTTTAGATGTTCTTTTTCTGTATAGTCCTCTGAAAGCAAGATCCTAAATGCTTCACCTTCCAATTGTTCCACAGTGTAATTCCATTCCTAGTGGGAAAAATTCCACTTTAGTCAATTGCACATAGTAAAAGAATATACTGCGTGGTAATAATATAAGCRTTGGAAAATGGGTATTGTTAGAGGCAAGAAAGATAATATTATTTAATGCAGTATTTCTGCTAGGAGGGGCTTCCCAGCAAACCATGGTTTTAGTGACAAGAGTTTSCAGCAGTGGCATTCTACATTCTTTCACACAGTTTCACAGGCAGGAGCAGCAGTTGCTAAGGTGTCTGCTGGGAAAATGGTCAGGATAACAAAGACAAGAAACCTCCTGGTAAGACCACACTCTCATGGCAAAGAGCCCTTCAGCCCACCTATTTAATCAAGAAGAAATCAAAACATTGCCTAGATAATAGCAGCTTGCAGAGAGAGAGTTTCTGCTAAGAGATGTCTGGTAATCACTTCAATCAAATGACCCTCCCTTACAGCACGTTGTGCCATCATCCTTGGCATTCTCCATTRTACAGTTTCCCTGATTTCCTACACAAAATCTTAAGACCACTCAAAAAATATCTCTGTTTTATCTGATCATGAACATTTCTAGTGGCAGTGAGAATTATAAGAACTATAATTATAAGAAAATGAATCAACTTACAGTGAAATTATTCCATGTAAGAGTATTTAATTATAACAAAATTCATAAATTTGTTTGGTACAAGATGCCCAACAGCAGCTTTTAGGTGATCTAAAAGGAGATATTAAACTCTGCCTTGTTTATATTGAGGCAAGGCTCTTCTCTAAGTTTTCACACAAGCTCAAAATTCCAATTTATTATAGCAATTTATATTTTAAAACATTCCACAAACATTACAATCTTGCACATTCTCTGAGGATATTGAATTTGGTTAGACTCATTTGCTATCCTGTTTACACATTCCTCAAACTTGGTWAAATTTTCTATAAAACAACTAGTGACAACTTCATTTTCAGCTTTCYATTTATAAGGAAATGTTTCTACACATAAAAAGCTTAGGCTTTCCATCAACAGGACATAAAAAATCAGTGGTAAAATCTTAGTTAGCTTCTTCTGTTCTTCAGACYTCAACATACTAAATTCATAACAATCTGCCAGTCAGCACTAACATATTTGTTACTCATTTTCCTTGAAAAGAAGACACAGCCTACTCTTACATTGACTTTTCAATTTACCAGGAGATGCTTGTGAATTGCTCTGACACATTTAACACATGTTGAATGTGCCTCCTTAGCTCTTGTCATTACTCTTTTCCTCACACTARTAAGTCTTAAAAACTTGCTTTCACYATTCCATTTGGCAAGGAAAAATAGYCCTTTCTAGGYTCTTTGATTAAACAGGTATTTTTTCAAGAGTGTTAAAACTGATGAATTAAAAATATTGTAGCTTTAATTAAAAGCCTTGAAGATTTTGTGCCTTCTAAAATATTCAGCACAAGTCTGGGGGAAAAAATGCAGAAATATCTAAAAATTTATCTTGTTATTAAACAATTATTGTGGCATAAATTGATTTTTCTTGTCCATACAATAAAACTTTTGGACTTTGAATCAAAACCTGAGAAGCTGTATGAAAGTTTTTTTAACTGTAATGTTCTAGGTTTAAGCTTAGAAAACTTTGAAGCACATTTATTTGACTTCAGATCACCATCCATATATTAGATAAAGCAGCATTTAAAACATAAGTCATTTAAACATAAAAGCATGGATTTTTTTCAGAATGTAYGATAAATTACCTTATTCTYTCATATGCAAAAATGTCCACAACTGAACTTTTTCTGAGCCCCAAATCTGCCTGTCATTGGTTCATTGCATACAGCAGCACATTGATAATTTAACCCTTGTGAATATTCAAAAGGTTTTCACCTTCAGGAACTACATTGCAATATAACTACCAATATAATCATATTATATTCTTAGAATCAAATTACAAAAGAAATAGTGGGTACTAAGAAAACCACAAGGGGTTGTGAGCTCCTATGACCATTACCATATGATGTACCATATGATTACCATATGATTTTGAACAATTCACATTGTTCAGTGAATGGCTGTAGCAGTGTATTTAACAGTAGGCTGGTAAAATCAACAAGYAGAAAGAGCAAAAATAATTCAAAATCTGTCACCCCTCAGAAAAYTACTGATATATGTTAAAAATTATTTGGCCACAAAGTGGTGCTAGCAGTTCTTCTTTACCATGTCAAGCACCATCAAACTGCATAGAAATGTAACAGCAAGCAGGTAACCAGYGCCAGCACCCCCTTTTTGGAACATRAGCCCCTAAATGTGCCTCTTCTCTCAAATCTTGGGTTGGGGGGAGCTGGGAAAGTCCCTGCAGGAATGGGGGCAGGAGGATTCTTTTAAAGTTTGTGAGGGTTGAGGGTTTTTTTCCCCAATTATGATTTCTTGGGGTTTTTTTTGGTCTTGATAATTTTATGAACTAGTGATAATGTTTTTATGGGTTTTACCTCTTTTTACGTCTTAGCAAGGTGAAATTCAACATAAGACACTAGCTTGAGAAAATAATAATAATATTGAATYATTCTCCCTTCTCCTCTCTGTCCCATAAATTAGATGCTGGGCCCATAAATCCCTCTTAGGCTGGCCTCTGAACAATTTAAGAAACCATTTATCTTGCTCAACCTAACACAACAATACATGTAAATAAAAACTTTGTGTGAAACAGTTCAGACATTGGAAATTTCCACATAAAAAAATTTCTGCTTTTCCAGCATTAAACTTGCTCTGCATATCTACTACACAAAACATTTTACTCTGAGCTACAGCACACATATGAAACATTATTTGAAAATATTTATTTTGTGCTACTTTGGAACAGGTACCTCCTTTATTCTGTTTTCAACATCTSCAGTTCAGTGCTGCAAAAACCAATGCCTGTAACTCACAGCTTTCTCAAAGCATGCAGTTTCAACCTGGCCACTCTTCTGCACATTATAAGGAAGACCAACATGCTCAGTAATATTCCCTTCAAGAATTTAATTTCCCTCTGCTAGAACATGCTGGTAGTAAGAAATGCAGAAGGCTGGAAGATAAGATGCTYGAAATCATAATTCACATGGATGCGCAACAAAAATGTTTAATGCTAAACATTTTAAAATTACCTCATTAAAAAAAGCAATTAATTAAAAATTATATGAATGATCTAGTACATAATGTACGTGAGAAGAATTTTTAGGTGAAATTGTAATARTTGTTATTATTCTAAGTTATTTCCTAGATATTCAACCATAAAAAATATTATTATACCAAGTGAAAATGTATGTTGTTTTCCTTTCTGCACTTGCACCCTAATTTCTAATTCAGACAGCAAGTTACAAGAATAGCCCATGAAAATGAAATGTGGGGAAGATTAATGATTATTTGGTTAAAATTCAGCAGTGCTTTAGAGCACCTGCTGTTGTGTCTCTCTCTCTGAAAACACTCCACAGTGTACTTATTTACTGGTTTATCTGTTTTTCTTGTGTCAAAGGTCTGTTCAGAAGTATTTATCTTTACATGCTCATCTTCCCTTAAAAAAAAAAAGTWTTTTTGGCATGCTGCTTGGAGAAGCATTATAAATATAGAAATATTATTGTATTGTGTTTAAGTGACAGCCTTGAGGTAGTCATTACCTGTTAATTATGCAAACAGGCAAACATGCAGCATTGAACTACAAAGCTTACAAGGAAACAGATCTGTGAACAATCAGAAGCCTCTAATTATCAACACAACAACCTTTTAAAATGCATTTCGTTCTATTGGAATAGTTTCTGGATGAAAAAGGCCACCTTGGTCATCTGGGTTGTTCAAATTCAATTGCATGAAAATGATATCTTGGGGAATGGTCCTGACCCGGCARCAGCACTTACCTGATTATGGCACAATTCAGTTACCTAAAAAAGGTTCTCAATATAGGCAATTTATTTCATACCAAGATTCTTTCTTCTTACAGCAACATTTTCTTTAATCTCATCTTGTTTTTATGAGTGGCRGTAACAGATTTATTCTCTGGAAAACTGAAAACTTTGAAAGTAGCATTTTCAATTACTTTTAATCACAATAACTGAAAGRACAAATACCTTTTTGATCATGTACTCAGTTCACTGACGATGATTATGGTAGAAATGGCTGGGGTTTTGTCCTTTATAAACATTAAAATTTGTTAAAATTCTAATAAAATTCCTTTTCTCYATTTTTCACCACAGGATTTTACATGTAAATTACATGTAAATTACATGATCAGTGTGGARCTTGATCACTAAATTGAAAAACCTACTAAACAACATCAAGGGTTATTCTTCTTATAACTTATGGGTAGCTTTTAAAATCTTAAACAAAAAAAAATATCTGAGGAACATGGAGGCCTTGCATTAAAAGAAGTAAAATTACTAAAATAATTTCGACATATAGAGATATATATCTCATGTACATTAGAAAATGTATACTCCTATACATAATTGTTCAATGCCCAAGTTCATGTTTTGCTACTCATTTTTGAAGTTGCTTCACCAACCAGTTATGGTATTTCTTACTTTCACTTTGACTTCCATTTCTTCAAGTTCCTGAAGTAACTCTTCATTTTCCAATAGTGATGAGCCTAAGTTTTGCTTCTGAAAGTAATCTCTGATGTTTTTCTGATACCAAGATGTTACCTAATTAAATAACAAAAAGAACTCAGTGAGAAGTTTGAGAAGTTATTGTCCATTTTTMAAAATATCTACAAGGCAGTTTAATTTTAAAAAAGTTCACATTTTCATTCCTTTCATTTTTCATTCCTAATGTTAGCGCTTCTATTTAAACGCTTACATTTGTGTCATAACAAATGCAGAAGGAAAGGACTAATGTCTAAGTAAGCACACAGTGGATTTATGTGACAAAACAGACAAAAATGTATTCATCAAGCATGACCAGATTGTAAATTAACACAGTAAAAGAAGAATCAGGTTATAGCCATGCATAGAATAAATGCATGGGTTTTGATACCATAAAGATATTGTACATTCTCCCTTGACATATGGTAACTTAAATACTTGCATACAATAAATAAAAATCCTACAAATCTGAGTATTTCTGACCTAACAGAACCTCTCCATCCCTGGCTTGAAAAACCCAGTAAAGATAATGGGATACTATTGCGTAGAATAATCTTATGTAGATTAACAAATTTATTACATCTTACAAACCTCTTCAGCAGGTATGTGCAASAAACATATGCAGTACACAATTAAATCTTCTAAATTCCACAGACYTATTTGCATTTATATCTGCTTGATTCATTGTAGGTACCCCTCACTTTCTTTGTAAACAACACATGGTAAGAATTCCTGAATGAAGCTCCACATCTTAAAATAGTATCTAAAATTAGTTATTGGTATCAGGAACACTTCCTCCAATATTTCCAGTTTGGAAAATCACCACTATACTTAGATCATGGTCAGCATGCTTAGAATTTCTGTACTCTAGGTACAACAGATTTTAACAACCCAGTAGAGATTTTTGTTGTTTTAGCTGCTTATGTAGAATCATGCTATTTTTAATAAATTTAAGCAATTATAAAAAATGAAAAAAAATCTTTAAAATACATTGGAAGTACTTTCAGTTACACATAAAAAATGTTCATATTATAAGTCCAAGAGACCTAAGGAATTAAGGAAATTATTTTAGTWCTAAGCCTTCATTTCTTGAATATATCCTCCAGATGTGTGCTTACTGGCTGAAACATTTTTCCYGGAAGCACGTTTTCACAGAATATTTACTGCGGATTCATCAAAAAACAAATAAATGTAGTGGACAAATAAAAACTGTGCAAAAAAAGAGAAATAAAAATTTATTTGCAAATTAGGGGTGGGAGGGTTTTATCATGTATCTGTTTAGCAAAGCAAACCAGTATTTCTGTAATGTTAGGCAGAGGAAGAAGTTCTTTTTTAACCTTGTTATAGCAAAATGTTCACCCCTTTACCACTTGGCAATATTCCTTTCCATTACAGCGTGTTTAATCAGTTGGCTTCCACTGCAGCTAATACCTCTGAGTGATTTCATTGTGCTAACTTAGCTCCGAAGGAATGGCTGAGAATTCTTAACTTGCTTTATAAGCAAGAAACCCACAGAATTTCACTTTCAGTGATTTTGCTGAAGGTATGGGAAAGGAGACAAAGTTAACACAGCTGTTTGATAAAGGCAGTAGTTTTTCTTGAGTGGTGAAATCTAAAAACTCCTGTTTTTCAAGAATCAGATTTTATCTTTCATTTACAATACTTATTGACTAGATTAATTACTTTCTTCTTCCAAAGATAAGTATTATGCATAAAATAGACCAAGCTGCCTTTGATTTTCATTAATGAAAGAGGTATCAGAAAATATGCTGCTGACACTTCCATAAAGGAATCTATGTAAAATAAATATGCTTTCACACATTGAAAATTCTGAAAAAGAAATATGTTACAATCATGACAATCATAACTATCATCACATTCCAGTTAGAGATCAAAGGGAGATGTTGCATTTTCAGTGTTTCATAACCTGGTAGTCAGGGATAAACAACACATAGATTGCRCTTTGAGACTACACAGTTGTGCCTAGCAAAACAGAAGCAACACAAAGAACGAAAAGCCACTCTTAGATTCAATAGAGCAGAGCAYGTCTCCAGTACTCTGCTTTCTCTGTATGCCCTTAACTCCCACTGACATCAGTCAAACTGTTAGGATTTCCTCAAACAGAAGTGGCCCAGAAATACGGGCCTAACAAATATATTTAAGCTCCTTTTATGTTTATACTGTAAAACAGTTGCTAGGTTGTTTTCTATACTGTGATTTCCCTTGATATTGTTTGTGTTACCTGGGTCTCCTGTTGGTGCCACAAGCAAATTTGCAGAACCTGCTCCAGCCCTTGGCGCTGATGTCTGAGGAATTTGTCCAGCTGCCGCCTCCTGTCCTGCAGCATCTCAAGGAGATTGTCAATCTTCAAGCAGCTGCTGTGGGCTCCTTGAATCAGCTCTGGGGTTGCATTTGGCCCCTCACCTTTGAATTCTTCTATGAATTGAGTTAGGTCATGGCTTTTGTTTAAAAGAGCAAATGACTTCTCCAGAAGTTCTGTAAGAACAGAATTTCATCAGGAGAAAACCCAGGGTGCTTTGTGATTCTAGCACCACATTTCAAATATTACTCAAGTATCTTTCAAACTACCTATTTGCATACAAGCCCACAATGTATTTGCATGAACATGAATGCTTACTTTAGAAGAGATACATATCCTAAGATATTTCAGTTTGGACAACTCTTATATAAACCTACAAAGGTGCAATGGCGTGTACACAAACATATATGCACACACACACACGATGGTGTACTGAGAGTCATCAAAACAAAACCCAGACATGTCATTGTTTTCTCAAAATTGAGTTCCTTTTGATGGTTTCCAAACCTGTGGGTAAGCTGAAGTGAAATTTTCTACCCTGCTTCCCATGTGTATCAGTATCCTCTGCAGTTTTTCACTAGTGATGCAACTAGTGAGAGAAAGCACACAAAATTCCCCTCTTTTCACAAAAACACTCAGGAAAGAAGCAGAGTGGGARGCTTCTAGTCCTTCAGTCCCCAAGGGCTAAGAAGAGAGATTAGTTTCCATGAGCTCACTGCAACAAGCCTGTCCATTTTACTTCCTGCCTTCCAAAAAGGTGGTATTAATCAGAAATGTTTAATTTTGGTCCATCCAAAATTGAACACACATAGAAATGGGTAAACTAATATATTYCATAAGTTTTCACCTTTTTTATTCCATTCTGGAGTGCATTTGTGTTACTTTTTTTTTTTTTTTAATTCCAGAGTGATAAGCATTTGTGATAAACTACTTTTCAGATACTGGTAGAGTGAACACTTGGTCAGGGTTGTATTTTCAACCACCTTTCTTTGGAGCAGCTAGAGAGTATTCTTCCTGCAGAAAGAATTGTTTTTTATCAAATAACTCAATACCAGCTTTCAAAATTTTTATTCTATTTTAGGGTAGAATAAGTAGTCAATAAATTGCAGCCACTTTCCTACATCTGAAAGAAGGCTTATTGCCATCAAAGCAGACTTTGTCTGGCAAATAATTTCATCTGATCCTTACAGTTAYAGACTGTCTTTTCAGCAGTAAATTGCTGCCAGATGCTTCAAGTTTAAATTGGTGTGCAGTGAGCACTTTGCTCCCATGAAGATCTATTTGGAAGACCCAAAACTCATATTAATGTTATCCAAGTTTGATTCTCTGTTCATCCTCCCAGGAAGAATATCTGTTGTTCAAGGTAGCTAAAATTGTTTTAGCCAGTGCTCCACTAGTGAAAAATAAAGTATGACTGATATTCTGCCAAGTTTAATTTAAAAATTTGATTAAAATTACAAAGACGGAGTCTTAGGACTTTWAAAAAATGCAGAACCATATGGAATTGCAAAGGTGTCTGAAGTAGCCACACAATGAGATTAGTTCCAGACACTTTTTTCTCTTTCTGATTTGAATGTGCCCCAATATAGTAGAAGGTGTTTCACATGAAAGCTAGAATAAAGAAAAAGYCTTCATGTAAAAGAAACTTTGTGGGCAAGGGTTATGTGCAGGAAAGTTGTTGAAGCTGAGATGCAAGGGCTTGAAACCAGGAGTTTCACATCTTTCATCAAGTCTGCTAAAATCTATCTCACTATTATATTTTTCCACACAGAATGTTCCCATATTTGTTATAAGATTTTTTTTAATATGCACAGAAGGAATAAAATTATTCCCTCAAGAAATCAGCACACAACAACATGCTGTCAGGAGTGGAATTGTGTTTGTACCTTTTGTATGATGCTCTTGTTGCAGAAGAAGTTCTCTCAAAGAGTCAATATTGTCGAACTCTTGAGCACTTTGCAGGAAATCTTCAACTTGGTCAATTTTAACAGCAAACTGCATAAAGGAAAAAAAGGATAGGGAGAAGCACACAGGAATTTTTGTTTTTTGCATAACTACATCATAATTTCTGTGTTATTTGGAAAGTTCAACAGAATTTGTAAATTCTTGGAGAAAGGCATTTTTAGTGACTGCCAGATACAGATGCTTTCTGGCCTCTATGCATCTTCTGAGTTGTTTTTTTTTTCTTTCAAGTATTAATTGATTGATTGAAGGATTTTAGTTGACACAATCTGTAATTAAAGTTTGCCACTTAGTTAATCATCTTTCCTACAAAACCTTATGCCAAATCTAATTTCTTTGTATAATACACATTATCAGGACACAATAATTAGTATATTGTTGATCTTGGACTTAGGCAATTAGTAATTGCTTCTGCAACTTATAGATGGCACTGGAATACTAAGGAAACAAATTTATCAGGGAGAATTATTAAACTCTTCATGTTCCAAGATGTGGGGACATTGGCCATCATGAGGCAACACAGTGTGGACAAAAACCTGCAGGGTATGGAATCCCTCTTTTCTTTGGCTTCTGATGTGTATCAGTGAATTAGGATAAGAGAAATGGGTAAACAGGGATCACACAGCTTTTCTTTTTTTAGTGTCTATCTGTACACCAAAGTCTCAGATAAAGCATTTTCAAGTTAGACTAAAGTTTGCTTTATGTAATTACAATACCTTATGGATATTTTGGTGTAAAACTTTCAGTGACCAATCATCAGTGTGCATTAGTGAAGGTACCTGAGAATAAGTTCTTTCAATGCCAAATAATTTTAATCATAAGAAATGAAAGCTATTCTGCAGAATGTCCACAGCCACTGAAATACATATTTTAGGGTTTGGTCCAGTTCCACTTGTTACTGGCATTTTCTGTCAGGTACAAATTTGGGAGACATTGTGACAAACATATTTCTTAAAGTCTACATGGCGTTTCATTCAGCTTCATCCTATACTATCTGAGAGGTGGAAAAGGAAGGATCCCAAGGAAGGATCCCAAGAATTTAACTTTCTTGTTTGCCTCAACCTTTAGGAATACAATGAACAATATAAAACRCATTGAAATTGCAGTGGTCAGAGTACTTGTAAGAGGAGGGTGGCTTCAAATTAACAGTTATTTGATCTAAATACAAACCTCCAGAGCGTTTTCAAAGAACACTGAAGTGAGTTCCAGAAGTGCCTGTCGCTTCTCTAACATAATGATGAGGGCATCCCATGCATCCCCAAGGGTCTCTGCCATGGCATCATAAACCTGACTCTTCTCTTTGTTCWCCCCTGCAACCTTGTCTGCTTCCTGCAGCAGGTCCCATACCTTGTCTTCCAAAGCCTGAGAAGGAAATATACCAAAACAAAACAAACATAAGGAATCTGTACACAAAATCCAAAACACTGTGCTGATACCAGTGTCAGGTTATCTTTATAGTGGGTCTGTACAGGGGCCACAAACCTCCTACTCCTGCTTTAGTTCCTAGTGATAGGAGTGTAGCTATTTCTGCATGTTTCATGGCAAGCTTCTGAATTTCATCTGCACTTAAGAGGCAATAGGTTTCTAAAATTCAAATACAAACAAGATTTAAGAGAATTTTTCATGTTATCTCTAATATTTACACTCCAACGTTTTTACATCTCCATAAACAGAGGTCTGTCCTCCTGGAAGCAGTAGCAATGCAGATATTTTGATTCCTCTTCCATATGTCATCATATTACATTACTGGACATTATAAGTTTTAGAAGTTTGTGACGCAATTTACTCATAAGTTTCTGATGATTACAGTGCAATCAAGATAAGAGTGGTTTGAACATAAACACATATTCTCCAAAACCTCACCTAAGTTATGTAATGTTTCAAGTTCAGCTTACTGCATTGCTCAAGCTGGCCACCAAATAATAATGCTCTATTGTCAAAATAATTCTTCTGTGTTTCATTAATTTTGTTAATCTCACTACAAGAAAGATAACTGCTGGCTCATTTCCAGCTTATGCYACAAATATGTCACAAAAATTGATTAACATTTGTTCTGTGTTCTTCCCAACCCCCATCTTGGGTTTTATCATGAGCATGAGTTAATGAAGTGTCWCTTTTTTTGTTATTAGAGGTGCTACCACATGAATATGGAATGTGAAAAGAAATGTTTATTAGGCAATTCAAATGGTCATTCATATACTACTGGATAAAAAGCTGATAACCAACTCTAAGAGAAGSCTTTATGATGTTTCCTTCTTGATGAGGCATAAAATTGTTACATGCATAACAACTCAGTAAAAGCAGTGGCATTCATTAATCATCCAACATGGGACATTATAAACATTCTAGACTGGCTCTGTAACAAGTATAACAGGAATTAAATGAGTATATGAGATATTGATAGTCTCTTTACTAACTCAACATCTTAATACCAGTTAATGAGAAGTCATTATAGTCATGACAATGCTGATATTAAAAAAGGGGTAAAATATTCTCAGAATGTTACACCCAAACTGCTTGTCACTACAAGGTTAATTTTACCAAAATATCAGATCACTTTCACAGCTGCTCYGAATACACTGTAGAAAACCAGATGACATCTGAGGTAGTTCCATGTGGAATTTCYTGGCAAAGACAAGTTTTCAAAGAGCTGACTATTTTATATTTTGAAATAAAACTAGGTATGCTTTTATCCTACTATTAAATCAGCTCCAACATATTTAAAAGACATTTCAAATGCTAAATCTTTCCTAACTATGCAAGAGGAATGCTATACAAATGGTATAGGATCCAGAAGTATATTTTCTTCCTTTAGAAGCCTTTTTTCTGAACAG
This sequence comes from Cardinalis cardinalis, assembly GCA_014549065.1. Lineage (NCBI taxonomy): Eukaryota > Metazoa > Chordata > Aves > Passeriformes > Cardinalidae > Cardinalis > Cardinalis cardinalis. The sequence goes on from JACDOX010000003.1 coordinate 8,985,621, forward strand.
GTTGTTAATTACCGTTTATCCCTGACAAGTAGGCTCTGTTTTCTGGTAATTGATTAGCTGTGAGGAATAGCTAATCCCTAAGACACAGAGAAAACTGGAATATTCTTCAAAGGTTATCAGTCATGCTTCCTGCACCTTTTAAAATTCAGTTACTATGAGCTGAATTCAAATCCAGTCAAAGAAAATTAGAAGGTTAAAGCAAACCAAACTGCTGCATTTAATGAAATACAAAACTAGCATTCATAAAGTTGCAAAAAAACCCAAACCCAAAACTCTATGAAATTGTTCATGTGTAATAGTCTTTTAGTGTTTAAAACTGATTAATGGAAGTTTTCAAATACAGACTTGATTTTTAGCCTGGATTGAATATGGTTCACTCATTTAAAATGGATGTGTATTTTACTGCCTTCAAATAATAGCTCCTGTCATGCTACAAAAAAACTTAATATAGTATCACAAGAGTTGTCATGTTGTCTGCTTCCTCAGCAACAGAAAAAGTTACATTTTGAGAAGATAGACTAATAAAAAAAAGAAGAGAGAAACATTTTACAGGAAACTACTCTTTGTTTGAGAAAYGGTTCAAATACCTGAGATGGTCAGAGTGRTATTAAGGTATTATTGCCTTGTGTTTAAAATTATGCTTCCCACAACTGTCAAAGCCACTAGTTACTGAGAACTTTCAAAGAAATTATCCTCAACTATGTTAGTTTCTATATAGTACATATGGGAATACTTTATTTTTAAATTAAGTAGACTGATACTACTGGTTTTCTAATTTTTATCTTTGAAATATAACCCTTTTATCAACACAGAGCCAAGGAATAATTTGGACAGGACTCTTCAGGTCATCTGTCTAACTCCTTGCTCTGGTTACTCAAGGACTTCTTAGCCCATGAAGTCTTAAATATCCCTAACAATGGAAATTCCAGAACTTTTCTGCACAACTTGTTCTAGGATGAACTCATTTTCGTGGTCAATTTTTTTCCCTAATATCCAATCAGTATTAAGACGAAAAATGTATTTCCATCAAAAAAATTATGACTTGTGGAAGACAGACTATTTCACTGAACCCTGAATTTTAATGAGGTTTTTATCAATGAAGTAAACTTAACAGAGCTTTCCAGTAAAGACTGAAAATTATTTCAAACACTTCTAGAATTCATTCCCTGTGAATGTGTTTCATTCCCTGTGAGCACAAAAAACCGGAAGAGTGTAGTTGTCTGTGGACTCTGAGAAGCTGGAATGAGGCTTGACAAYACAAGGAATGCCTAGCATGTAGTCAAAAAGGAGCTCCTGCAAACATGCAGCTTCTGTTGCTGTCAGTAAAATCATGTCAAAAAAGCATTGCTCTGAAAACCACAGACCAATTTCACTTTCTATTCAATATCTATGATATGTCTAATTCTACCACACCAAAAGAAGAGCACTGGTGGCTTAAAGGGAGCAATGCTGTGGTTCAGATGGACTGAAGAGATACTGGGTGGATGCAATCCCAGGCCTGCAGCMGGAATGCTCCCTGCCTGGTGATGCAGCTGCTGTGCAGCCACACTTCTCCCCCCACTCCTTCTCAGGGTACATTTGTCTCTGATATTACAGCAAAGACAGAAAAGTCTTTTCTGTAAGTTGTGTTGGATAGTGTAACTTTGTATTAATTTGTTCACAGTCCATTAATAGARTACTTTTCCTTCTGTTAAAAGAGCAAGGAATGAGAGGGAGGAATGATCTTTTGCCTTTCCTGAGCTGTTGTACACTGACTACACAACTTGGAATTTTCAGAGGTGTAAACTACCCTCCCATTCTCTTAGCACTGAGATGCTGCTAAAATTAACCTTTAGTTAGTGCTGAAAGGCAGTGCTGAGATTATACAACACAGTTGTTGAAAATAGTCATAAAGCTACCTCAAGACAAAGACTATTTTGGTGGAAATTTTGTTCGTACAAATATTGAAGTTGATGAGTGAGATTAACCAACAATGAAAAAAAATATTTATTACATTTTACCTTTTCCCTTTTTTTTTTAATAACTTGCAAAAGTCAGCTCTGGTTTGATAAAAATGCAGCTGAACTTTGCTGCTAATAGTACTGTTGGGCACCTCAACAACTACTTGCCAATAATTCAGAAAATATTAATAATTTCTTCCCTAACAAAATTACTGAAAAATAAGCTTTTTGAAAATATTTTTGCTTGAAATAACTGGAAGGCTTATTTAAAAGATATCAAATACAAAAAATGAGTGTATTATATTAGTGCTTTTTGAAGAATGTAGTTTTCCAATTTTTTTCTTGCATATAAATTAATATCTTGCAATTTATGCTCTGTGAATTAAAGTAAATAAAATAATTAGGAGCAATCCTCAGGTTCATGAGCCAAATTGACAACAATGATGGTTTTAAACTTAAGTTTATTGGTTAGATTCTCTTCACTTTTGTGGCTGTTCTGCACAGTCTCTCTCATGATAAAAACCAGACCTTTGGAAGCAAACCAAGAATGCCTTATTGGGAATTTTAACATTTTTATGGACACGTACACACACACACACACTTTTTCTTTTTTTTTTTTTCCAGAAGATCCAGTGAGTTTTAATACTGAGACACCCAAGCACTAAGAAATTATGTTATCTAGAAAACAACAGGAGAATGGCAGATAAATGTTTATGCAACATGCAATCATATCATTTTGCCTCCTGGAAATTTTGTCTCAGGTTTTATAGGTTCKATTCTTCTCATTTTTCTTTTTAAATTGTGAAAAATGAGACATCTATATGTACATATACATATTTTCAGAACATATAAACCTGCTGAAAGCTACCTAAAAAAGAATGAATCAGATATTGGGAAAGAGACTTCCATGAAATCACAGCAGTTGATGTTTTCAACAGAACTGGTGCTGCTGATACGGCCTGATTTACCAAAACAGGAACAGAATATAATAGCTTAGAATCAGAACCTATCAGGTGAGACTACTGAGGGGAATTTTAACCAGATGTAAACATTGTGTACATGTTCTCTGTTTAGTCTCAGTTTTAATCTTTCCTGTTCAACATTTATTCTTCCAACTCTGTTAATAACACACCTGTTTCCTAATCCATAAACATTTGCATAGGGCCCTTTTCAAAACTTGTGTTCTGCTTTTGTTTAAGTAGTGGGGTGTTCCCAATTCCTAAATTTAATGGAACAAATATAAATCAGTTATGAATAAGCTAGAGTACATTCTATCAAAGCAAATTATTTTGGATATCTTTTCCCCTACGGCCCTGAAGACCACACACCAATTTTTTTCACTATGATTCTAAACATTAAAAGAACTTCAAAATTGTTCTAAAAATTACYGTTTTCTCTTTCAACAAATCTATTCCAACTGCTGTTTAAAGTACCATCTGCCTTACTAAATGTCAAACTGTTTGTTTGGGCTTTTAACCCTGTTAGCATTACTAAGTCAAAACCAATTCTCTGAAATACYGAGCTGTATTGCATTCCTTTTCCTCTAGCATCAGAAGTACTGAATGTAAACTGATCACTGTGCCAGATTTTGTCCTTACTTAACACCTGTGAATCTTCAACATATTAAGCTGACAGAAGAATATTTTGATTATAACTTCCAATAAATATACTAGGATGAAAATAATGAAGTTAAAAAGCAAAGGGGTGATCAAAACCTAGAATGAGTTTACAGAAGAACATGGGATAATGCCAGAATGGACAACTATTCCATAAATKATCTTCTAAAAGTCCATAGGTTCATCTCTACTGATTCCAAAGATGTATTTAGTATGAATCATCTAACTCTAGCCTTAAGCAGGACTAGCTTCAYGACAGAATCATTACTTATTCAAGAGTTTTTGCCTGACCTGCACAAAAATTAAATTTTGAATTGGGTTAGTCTAATCAGCAAAGTTAAGCATATGCATATCAAATATGGGTATCTGTCAGGATTTATTTTCTTTTTTTTTACAACAATAAAAAAGAAATGGGGAAACAATTCAAACTGCCTCTTACCAGTCTTCACAGAGATAAGGTATAATTCATTATAAAACACTAAGTGGAAAAGAATTACTATAAACACTATTTCAAAAACTATAGAATCAATAAAAAAAACTTTTGGCTTTGGAAAAAAARATTTGGAAAAACTTTTTACAAGTGGGTTTAAGTCAATGTAATTACTGACAAGTGTTAACAACTTACTATAAGTCACAAATGGTCATGGCTGAAAAATGAACAGCCAGGAAGAATGTTGTTTTAACAACATTGCAGCCCCTTATTATCACAGCTCATATTATTGAGGAAAAAGCAGTCATTTTGAACTGAATTCTTTTATAGAATATTCATTAATCAATGCTGAATTTTGCAATGACCACAGGCATAAACTATGAAATAATAAGTATTTGTTCCCAAAGCATTCTTTAACAGTTTATGCATAATAATTTTTCCCATCTGATTTGACTTGATAGTAAAATGTTATTTGAAACTTTGTTTTTCTTAGAAATATGGGAGTTTCTTTCACAGATAGGAAATACTCTGTTTTCTTTTTCCACTCTTTAATATTTATTTTTGAAAATTAGGAGAAAAATAATCAGCTTCTTCCTGTCATCAGGGTGTAGGAACTCAGCTAATTCTGAATTGCTCAAACAGGACACAGCAGCCTGTCCCAAGAACACCCAAATGTTGCATCAGTGACAATAAAGATGAGGCACTTTGCATAAAAAAGGAAAGCAAAACCACCTCTCTCTAGGATTTGGGTGTTTTGGTTGGTTTTGGGYGTTGGCCGGTTTTTCCACAATTCTATTCTTCATACTCTTCAAAATCCACACAATGCAGTGTATTAGCTACATTCTCTCTATACTGTACTGAATTYCCTCACACTCGTTGGATATTTTTAATGATTGGGGAAGCACATAGACATTGGTATTAAATCAAGTACTTGATCCTACCCAAATCATGTTTGTTCTTTCAGATCTCAAGTTTATGCAATCCCCCTAAAAATTAAATAGATAAGTTACAGTTCATAGTTTCAAAGATGTTAGAGGAATTCATTTGTCTACATATATAAAGTCAACCTACCCTATCAAAATATTAAAACATTTCTTTTTTGATGACTTCAGACTTCTCTCAGTGTCAAACACCCACACTTTAAATTATTCAGTTCTTTCATGCAAGCCTGTCACTCAGCATCCAAATGCCACTGTTCCTATGCACTGCTCTTTGGGATGCCAAAATCTGATTTTAGGACTGTTACTTGAATATTCCTAGATCAAGACAAGCTCTTTTAATCCTACAGTATCATTCCCAATGCAATTTACATCAAGTTTCAATTTAAATGTTTGTGGAATATCTGCTTCAGACCTACAAGGGGCTTGCTTGTGTTCACAGCTGTTATAAAACAATCAGACTTTTCACMACATTGAAGAATTAAAAAATTAATTGACATTCCTTTATATTTAGCAGTTACTGAGAGCTATAGGATTTTTTCACTTTACACTGATGTATAAAGTAGAAAAACCTGTGCCTTTCCTGCTGCTGTCAGAAGCATATTTTTCCTGGGAAGAAGCCTAATTTCTGGAGAATTATAGAATATCCTGAATTGGAAGGAGCCCACAAGGACATCAAAGATTTGCTACACTGACAAAGGCTGAACATATTTTTTCCTATGTGGAGTGTAACCTAACCACCATACTGCAATAGGAGGCACAGGGAGCTCCATCAGCTGTTGTACCTGAACTGTAATGGCTTGAGGAATTTTTTTTGTGGTCTTATCACATCTTACCTTCAGCTTGGACAGGAGGAATTCATGATCTTGAAGTAGTTTTTTAGTCTCATCTTGATTGCTGCCAATTTCTAATATATTTGGTGTTGATTCAGCCAGCTGAAGCTTCACCCATTTTCCACACTGTAATAAGCAAACAATTACAGCCTTCAGAAAACACAAGGTTTCCTTCATTTACTCACTCACATGAGTTCTCAGCTCACACATGCTTTCCATGGTCATAGGAGCACAGGGACCATACACACAAGGAGGTCACAGAGAATACAGTACAAACTTCATTTGGAACAGGTGACAAAATCCCTGACTAGTGTTATCCAGAAGGTGCTCTAATATTGATTTTGTCCATGAAGAGTAAAATTATCACAATGAGCCAAAATTTTTTCTCTGACTCATCCCTCTTTCAGCTGAAGATGACACAGATAGCTACGTGAATTTGGTGGGTGAGTGGGACAAGCAGAAGTAAAAAATGTAGTACAGGAGCTGCAAAAAATGATAGCCTCARATCTTATTTCTACCACGTTGGTGCCATGTACCTCTATAGTGAATATATGGAACAAGACATTGCAAGAGTAGCAGCAGGGACACTCAACAGCCTTTGGGACAGGCACCAAAGGACGCCGATAAGGACCGAACTGYGATGCTACTGTGTCATGTCACTGTGTGATGTCACTGTGATGCTACTGTCATGGTTCCACAGCACAGAGAGGGAAAATAAATGACTTCACCATCAACCTGAGTCTCCTTGCAATGAAATTACTCMCCTGCAACAGCAGGCCACCTCTCAGGAAGGGTGAAAATTGACCTCAAAAAAATCCTTCCCACAACTGAGGTAATCACCTGAATTAGGTGACAACTCATTATCACCTTATTCTGCATCACAAACAGACTCTAATGGCTGAAGCTAGCACGTTTTCCAGGTTGCCTGGAGAATGAAAAAATGCCAATAAATTCCAGCTGGCATTCATTACTAGCACCCAGATWTACTCCCAATGCCAGGTGTGAAGGTGTGGATTCCAGCTCACAAAAGAGGCCTTTCGGCGCTTATAAACACAACTGCATGCACACAAGGGCTTACTGAAACACGTGCGAATGTGGATTCACAGTTTTCAAAAATAACTACTCATTAATAAGTTTWGACAGGTTTTTTTCCCAGAAAATACCTCGTCTGTGGAGTTTGTAGAGCCACTTACTGTGTAAAATTAGTGCTGCGTACAGGTTAAAGCAACTCAAGGAGGCTTAACTGCAATCATCATGCTTTAAACACATTATTATGCCACTCTTAATTTAACTTTTTAAACAGAGTAAGAGGAATTCCTTCCAAGACGTACATATTTTGACCAAACTATTTATCCTGTTGGAAAAAAACCACTAGTAACCCAAAAGCCACCAAGAGACCAAGAGTAATTGTGAACAGAAGCAAGTGTTAACTTCCAAGTCTATTAGATATTGACTAATCAAATGGCCTTGCTGCATCATTTTAAGCTAACTACTTATTTGCCCAGAATATTTAAAAGCATTAATAATTTAAATTATTTTTTCAAAGCAGAAATATTTTTTATTTCTACTTTTTTTTTTTTTTAAATATTTAAAAGCAGAAAGACAAGAGCAGACGTACCAGCAGTTGCTGCCTTACCTTCAGCACAGCTATAACAATGCTGGCATCCCCAGCCTGCACAGCAACGGAGCTGACTGTCGTTGTAGAAGGTTTCTGCTCCGAGCTGGCTTCATCTGACATCGTGCTTCACAACGGGGCTGCAGACATCAAAGCGGACTTGAGCCGTTCTCTCAGGGTGCACTGCTCATTTCAGAAAGCACCAGAGTCCCTTGGATTCATTCAGTGAAACGGCTCAGCTAACACTGATTAGTCTGCCAAAAGGAAAGAACAGGAGGTTAAAAATAGACAACTCCATTGAGTTTATCATTCTTGAGAGAGATTTGACACACCCCTAGTTTGGTAGCATTAAGCTGCCTGCTCCTGCTCTTTTTTGTCGCCATCTGAAGCGTGAAGGGCTTCTTCCATGGACATCACCTGACATCAGTTAACCAAATTTAAAAAAAGTTCTCAAATTATAACAGCTAGAAAAAAATTTACCATTGATTCTATACTGACAAACTCAGTGTTATGAGGTTTTGAACATGCAACCATCAAATCTACATTTTCACATTATACCAGTAAATACTTTTTCACTTACTAGCTACTGAATATATATGTTCAACATGATTCTTCAGCTGAATCAAAATCTTTAAACAGGATGAGCATGTGTATATATATGAAATGCTAAATTAAAACAAGGGATTCCTAATCCAAAAATTCTTAAAGGTATAGTGACCATAACAATAAGAGAAGAAAACCAAGTACTTTGAATTCTTAAGGAATATTTTATTCCTAAGATTAAGATAATTTACCTGCTTTTCAATTAAATCTGAAATTGTTTCTAGAGTCTTCATTTTGTTCTAAATGAGCATAGGGAAGAACTCTAATAGCTGCTAAAACACTGCTTAAGTTTTTTCATTCAGTGTGGGGAATTATTAGAAACGTTTAGATTACAATATTGGTTTGACATATTAATTTTATTGACCAGAGCATAGTCCAGAGCATGCCACAAGTTGCCCACACTGTGGGACAGCAGCTGCTGGGTTTCCTTCCACAGAACAGCTGAGAAAGTGACACTGGTGTTTAGGCTTGCAGGTCACTCTGGACAAACAATTCCACCCAAGAAACCACGTGCATAAGGCTTCCCTAAGCATCTGCTTGCTTAGTTTGTTTAAAAATATGCAACATTTAAATGCATTTTTATATAAACTAGATTTCTAATTACATACAAGGACATGCACACCTGCAATGGAACCAAGATCTGGAAGCAAATTTTAAAATAGTTTAGATTAGAAGAAATTTAAGGCAGTTACAGGGAATTTCAATTTATATGTCAAGGTAGGATTTTACTTTTTTGTTTGTTCATTTCTTCCTCCCTCCTATTATTAGCAGATTATATTCTTAATCTGAGCACCACCTTCAAATGATGAGTTTCAAACAGCATATGAAGAAGCCCTTAATTGTGGTTTATGTTAAACAAAATGAGCTTGGCAAAGCAAAATCCATCCCTTGTSCTAAAACACAACCATGAACCCTCAAGCTGCCAACCAAGGAACAAATATCACACAGTTTTCTGAAACACTTCCTAACACCTGTAAGAGACCCAGGGACCCTGCCACAGTAGTCAGTATTCCTTGGGTATTGCCACAGTAGACAGATCCCCTTGGGATTTGTATGTATTCCCCTAATAAGTATGGCAGAACAAAATTTTGATAATTAATCGCAACGCAAAACCTGGGAGACAGAAGTCCTAAAGAAAACTTCAGGATTGAAACATTAAAGAGCCCTATTTGCATTTGAATTGAAGATAGATCCATTCTACAAAACCTGCTAAATCCAGCTTTCAAAAAAACATTCTAGAAGACAAGCAACTTTGGATTTTTTACCCTGCAGGCAGGACTGCGCTTAGAGGACAAACAGCACTTGGCTGCTGGAAAAACTAATTAGGAAAATACAGGCAAACCTCTTTTTACTCTTACAAAAGGAGTTACAAACCAATTTTGGTATTATGTCCTTGAGTTTTTGTTCTCTCAGAAGAGCATTCTAAGTGCATTTCTTCATGGCACAAGTTGGGCCAATCCATCATCTCCCTGGGATAGCCGGACATAAGAGCTGTTTTTCACCCAAGTTAAATAAGGTATCATTTTTCATAGTGCTGACAGCTGGAAATAAGGGAAAAATGCCACACTCAAGAAGTTGACTATAAGCAAATTTGGTAACTACTGAGACAASTGATTCAGAATGTCTGATAACAAATGCATGAATATTGTATTTATTCATCTTATGCWAAGCATAGAAGACAGAGACAGGGAAACATCAGAGTAGTGGCAGAGAAAAGTTATCAAGGCATCAAAACATATCTTAGAACATAACCCTGGGAGGAAAAAAAAAAAGAGGATTTTGGCATTGCATGATGAGCAGTTTCAGCTGTGTCCAAGGGAGGAAAATTTAACAAGCATGCCTTTCTCTGTCTTGTTTACTTATCTGTCTGTTCCTCTGTCTGGAACAAACAAAAATCCTGGTAGCAGCCAGAAAAAGGTGGGCTATTTGTGTCAGGAGAGAGAAGTATTTTCCCCTTTTGCTACTGCTGTGTGAAAGAAGAATGACAAGAGGAAAAGAACATTCACCAGCTGTCCACAGGAAACAACAAAACTGAACAAAGGAACAAAGGAAACAATCTCAGGAAAACAGAAAAAAAGATCTAATCTCTCTAGTGTAAATAATGTCATGTGCTATCTGAAACAACTGTACTTAAAAAGGATTTGAGAGGTAAATATGATAAAATTCACTTAATTTTTAATCCACAGGTTTTCCTCATGTGTAGCAAGAAAAATGTGCTTTTCACAGTTTTGATAGTGATACATAGGGTCTGACTTTGATAGTGAAAGGGGTCTGACTTTCTTGGAGGTAAGTTTCTTTCTGTTGAGAGCTTTTAAGCTGCTGGTGCACTATGAAAATGCCCTGGGAGAGACAAAGTTCACTCCCCGTAGCCTCAAAGCCACCAGGTGCTTCATTTTGACTGGTTTGTAAATGTAGTGGGTCTCCTCTTTCTTCCTTGTCTCAGACCTGGGAGAACAGGCATAAACAGCCAAGAAGGGAAGGAAGCATCCCTCAGACTTCTGGGCTTCATGAGGCCTGCAAAAAGGGGCTTCCAATAAACACAGCTKCCACAGCCCCACCTGAAACAGGGACAAAGACATCAGTCCGCTCCAAGACTGCGCTTGTTGCTTTTTACTGGTTCCTATGGTCTTACCTTTTGAGTAGGGATCATTTCCAGGTATCATCAGGAATGAGGGCATGAAAGCAAGCAGTATTGCAAGTCCCCAGGCTCATAAAACAGCCATGAGGTCACTTCAAAGGTGAGCATTGAGCAAAAGGCGGGTTTTCCTCCTGGAAGACTTCTCTTTTTACCCTCCACTGGTTGAATAAATTTCTAGGGTGRCAAAGTGGTTGAAATTCTAACCCGTTATTCCTAAAACCCCAAACCAAGAATGATAAAAATTATCCTGGCAACAGTCAGGGGACGCAGGCAGGAAACAGAGGTCAGASAGCACATGGATGGCCTGTGGGGAGCAGTAACTTGGAATGTCGTCTCCTTCTTAGCACTGAGGTGGAAAGAAGTTTCCTTGCAGAGTGCTGCCCYGGAGAGAAGGTTGACAGAAAACAGAAGGGAACCGCGGCCCTTGCAGACTTTCCTCTTTTACTGAGGGCCAGAGGGACAGGACCAACAGCAGCTGGGCACAAACCAAATTCCTGCRCCCAGAGGCAGGGCAAGGACCAGCACAGTCCCAGCAGGGCCCTGAGGCTGGGCAAGTCTGTCCACCCACAAACCCAGACATGGGGGAGCAATGGGCGCCCACAGGGGCCTGGCTCCCACACAGCAGTGAGGGGTCACTGCCGCCGAGTCCTGCAGGCAGGACAGGAGCTGTGAGCAGGGCAAGAGGGAGAGACAGGGCCAGCCAGGGGAAGTGACAGGAACTTCAGTAGGAAAGAGCTGCAGCACAGGAAGAAGGCATTTCCTTGTCAGTTGAGAGCTCAGGAACTTGRGAAAAGGAGGCTCAAAAGCAGCCCAGGACCCTGCTGGCCCCAAGGAGGTTGTCCTGCCCTTGCCATGGAAAGAGAAAGCATAGAAGTCCCAGTAAAGGGCTAGATGGTAAAAAGTGGTAAAAGAGACAACCTGCTTCTCTCCAGCAAAAGGCTCCAAGAACACACTATAGTCCTGGAGTATTGCCTGGAGTATTTTTTCAGTTCCAGAAATGATAGTTCCAGATTAATTTTATTTTAAGACATCAAAGTATAGTGAAGAATTATATTCTTGTTCTTGTAATAGAATATTCTTCCTGTGCATCACCCCTAACAAAAACCTTTCTACTCTTTTTCCTCCATCACCTGTCCCAAATATACTTCATACCACACTAAGAAATCAACATGAAAAGAAAAAGCTATCCAAAAAGCACCATGACACAAAGCAGAGAAACTGCCAGTAGGAAAGTTGTCCCTGTCACACTGGACATCTCTGTGAAAGAAAATAAAGCAACACTGCTAACTGTAAAACCAGCAGTGTATCAGAGATTTAGAAACCAGCAAACACCTTAACACTGCTAATTCAGTGCAATGGTAAGAGCAAAAATCACTATTTGTTTGCTTCCAAGGACAACAACATTAAAAAAACCCCATACAGTAAACAGACACGGGGAGCAATGACAGCTGAAACATTTCAGTCCACTGGTCATCAATTTATCMAGTTCTGCTCTTTSATCCTGGAGCTTTGTCTTGCCTAWATCCCTCTTTATGGATCTTAGAGGATTTCCACGAAGTATACATACTATCTGTACGTAGAACCTGTAAATAATAAATAGTACCTAAATCCCTATTATTTATTGAATGATAGAAAAATTCAGCAAATTTAACTAGGGTTAAATGTCACTTCAGCCTCCACATGAATTTTAAGAAAGTTCATATAATCTTCAAATTTAGAACTCCAGATACTAAGTGTTATATAAACAAACACCATTCTTTCTAGCATCTGTAATTTTAAAAATTGTCTTCGAGTTGTTTACTAGTCTGATATACAAGATAAAGAGGTATGCAGCACATAGGGACTGCTTGTATTTTTATTCATTAGGCTTGAATTCTAGAAGAGGGTATGACTGCCCTGTTTTTGGAAATACAGGAATGATAATAACAATAATAATAATAGTAGTAAGCTTGGCAGTAATGTGCTCATCTAATCTGCTTTCTTCCTATCTTGTTATCTTAGCACATGATTCAATATGGGSAGCATAAAAAACTAGGGTGTTGGATTCTCCACTTAAGAACCACTGCAGCAAAACAAATTTCTTATTCTGAGAATGGATTAACACATTAGTGCCCTCAGAAAGAAGTTCCTCTCCTTGTTAAAACTAAGCCCATGCAAAAAAAAAAATTCTTCAGGTTCTTTACTTGCAGATAACCTTGAAGTGGTTTCATAAAACAATAAACTAGGAGAGGATAAAAAGTACTTTGAAGAAAGGAAGAGAAAGAGAGGGAAACATGGGCCTCTGCAATAAATCYGAAGCCACTGACAGCTCTGAGTGAYTAACAGCTGTATCTCAAAGTCAAGCTGTTTGAACAGATTTCTTCTAATTGGAAGATGTTAGTTACTTGCTATCATATTTTTAAGCAAGTTTAATTTSATTTTGCTGTCAAAGACAATAAAAAATACAAGTTGGATTTACACCTTTCCCCAAAGTGATAGTTAGAGAAAAGACATAAGAAAGAAGTGACTTGATGACTGTTCAAGTGTACCTATAATAGCAAAATATAGACAGCGAAAACTTTAACTTCTGAATGGGGTAAAAAAAAAAATCAAAACAGAAAACAGTTCACAAGTGTGAATTGCAAAGGGATAATGTCTTATTCTCTCTCATATTCCAGGTGAAGTTTATTGCAGAAATGACAGTGAGGCTCTCCAGTTTCCACAGAATCAGCTGGAGAACAGACTTACCCCATCAGCACCCCTGGAGAAGCTCAACATTTCTGTCTCACTGGGTGTTGTCCAAAACAGAAGCTGCACAGCCTATGGAGCTCTACCCTGGTGAATGCAAAAGTGAAGCCGTTTTAGCAGCTCACAGGTGGCACAGGCACAAGTCAGCCCAGCTGAAAGGTTGTCAACAGAGACGGTGGCCCAGGGTATTCAGCTCTGTCAGGAGGGTGAAGAGACATTAGAGGGTTCATTAGTCCGTGTTTGAGGCTCCAGCAGCAGCWAGAGGAGAGTTTATTGCACAGGATTACTATGTTCCCTTGCCCATGCATGCAAGGAAAGCCAACAGGAYTTTTGTTACTGAATTCCTTGGGAGCATTTGAAATTCCTTCCTGATGTGGTGTGTTAGCACAGTGGAGTATGCACTCTGCACCAAATATAGACGTGAGACAGGCTACTCTTTCTCTCTGTAAAGAAGGAAGATTAGGATACAGATTGGTAATCTACATTGAACTCTTGGGGCAGCTACAAACTACCACTTTGGAGCACTTTGGCTCCATGTCTCTAATTTCTGTGTTTAACTTGCATTTACATTTCAGCTCTATTAAAAGATTATTTCAGTTTAATTTTTTCAATGTTTATACATAAATACAGATGCATGTACTAAACTTGTGAAATAAAAATGTCAGTTAAAAGTCACACAGACTGTTCAGAGTTCAAGCAGTGTAACTGGGTTCTTAGGGCCATCTTTTAAGAGTGAAAACTCTCTGTTCAGACCTGTGAAACACCATCAGCCAGCACATGCAAAAAGATCAGTATAAGCCATTCAGTTAACAGGGGACTAATTGAATAGATACAATCATGCAAACCACACCCAAGCACAAAAGCCAYATTGTTGCTTTTGTTCGGAAAAGTTGAGTTACACAACTTTCAGAAGGCTAAATTTAGAACATGTACACAAATATGCTTCCCAGACACACTTGTAATAGAACATTACTTCACACCTCTGATATTTGTCTAGAAATATTCAGCAGGGCAGTTGAATTTTAGGTGTTAGAGAACCATGAGTCTTTAGAATCCTTCTCAAAAAAGTCATTTATCTGAGGAGTTATAAATAGCATGCTTTATTTTGTTTTAAAAAGATAAGTCCATCCTGTATAACTGCTGCTTGAAGGTTCTCACTGCAGAAGATTGCTCTGTATGTTCTGGTCACAYATTGCCCTTCTCCCGACCTTGATACCTCAAACATGGATCACATACCAGATTCTGCCTGTCCCTTTCAGGTAAGTACTGAATTGTGTCACATATTTAGAATCTGGCCTAAATTAGACACTTTTGAGAAGTCCTCTGTCWTATTTTCATTACATGCAAGTCTTTCAGAAGCAGAGACAGATGATGTACTGTAAGTCATCCCTTGTCAATGCAGCAGGATCTGCAGTAACCATGTTTCAGAACCTTACTTTCAGTGTTCCCAGGATAAAAATACCATGCAAGAGTACTTGATGGGCTGYRTATCTTTTTTTTTGTCCACTTGATCTGATATTTGATAATTATCCTGTAACTAAACTCCTTTCTCTATGTTAGTTCTCACTGTGTGAATATTCCTTCTTTTTGCAGGGTGTTTGATTAACTGACTTCAAAGGATGAGCTTGATCTTCCAAAACATTAAAGGCCACCCATTGAAACCAAAAGATTTTTATAAATATTGTCACYATATGCGAAACACACCATTCACCAAATGGTTTTCCCACCTTTTTTTTTTTGCTTGCTACTGCTCTTCAGGTCTCACTATTACATAAAGGGAAAACCACCATCATCTCAGTGTTCTAAGATGGAAATTATTTCAGCTGTGCTTTTTATATCCTCCATGTGTGTGCACAATTTTCATGACTATAACATCTCGCTACTCCTTAATATTGACAAGGTTTCCTTTCTAGCAACACTGTGAAGAGGGGAATGCCACTGCCACCCCCTCCCAACACACACTGGCAGTACCAACCATTTCATCCCAGAAGTAAACTCTTCTTTGGAAAACAATGAAGAAACTCTTTAAATGTCTGTTRGATCACTTGCAAAGTCTTTGATGAAATTGCTGCTGAAGAAGAGAGTTTAGTGGTATTGACACACATCTCTGATAAAATCCAGAAGACAAAGCAATACCTAGACAGGAGGTAACAGCTAACAGTAAATACAAAATTGCTCAATTAGTTCACATTTCTACCACCTGCAGGAACAAATGCCCTGGCTTCTTCATGTGTAGCTGGTTCTGCAGAGGCAATGCACCATGAAATGATGCCTGCAAACAGCAGCTACCCAACAAATTGGGCACATGTGAAGAGTGGAAATAAAATCCAGCAAGGCTCATTGAATGCGTGGCTCACTGCAGMCTTTTGATGCCATTTCAAGCAAAGCACTAATATTAACCCTGGCTTACATGTCACAAATTACTGTGTTCCTTTGGATAGATTAGTCCTGGGGAGGAGGAGAGGAGGAAGGCCATGCTCTGAGAGGCACTGAGTGATATAAAGCAGACAGGGACCATCACGTTCACATCATCACCACTGATATGTGGAGTGGCACTCAAATGTGTTGAATTCATTTCACAACCCTCACCCTGCTGAGCCCAGCTTGCAGTTATGTACCATCCAACAGAGGCACACAGTGCTGGATACAAAGGTTGAGAAAAAGAACAGGCTGCTTTTGGTACCAGTTTAGATATGGCTTGTTCCCAAGCCTCTGAAAGTCAGACTCGTATCACACAATCATATTAAATATCAAGTAACCATGCTGTAAGGCTTGCCTGTAAAAATGGCTGARGCAGCATGAAAGCTACTCTCTTTCCTAGTAGCCTAAAAACCTTAAGGGGAGAACGGAATGTTAAAAGACACTTATCACACAGAAATCCTGGCATAGTATTTGAGAGGCGTTCTACTGGAGCTTWACAGCCCACTGGAACTCTGCAGCCTCTTATCCTGTGAGGCACAGGAATCATGAGCAATCCTGGCATGCCTGGAAATTCAGTAATGACAGTAGGAATATGGTGTCACCCAGCACCTGCAACTCACATTAGGAAAATGAACATGGGAAGCAGAAAACCCAAAATTGAGACGGCAATTCATTCACTGCAAACCAAGCATAACATAATGAACCATGCCTGAAAATTGCACCTCTGAAATTAACACATTGACTGCTCCTACAAAAATGGAGAATACTAACAAATTAAAATCAGGGGTTTGATAGGTATTTGTTCATGCTTCATTCTGATATAGAATGTCTCAAGTCACAAGTTTTCTCTCAGCTCCTCCAAAAGTCTGTTCTTATAGCTAAGATAAGCTTTCCTCTCCACTGTATTTTCATTATTTGTAGATTATTAGAATTAACATTTGGTGTAAAGTCTAGGAAAAGGCTCAAAGTTTTTAAGGCCCAACCTATAAACATTTATATCCATTCAATAGAGCCAGCAATTCTCAGGACTTCACTGAAGCCTCAGGGCTGTTCTACCAAGAGCTGTCACAGCCTTATTCCAAGCACAATATACACCTACACAGCTGCACAAGCATTTTGCTGTGTGTGTTCTAGGACCTACAGCCACCATGAACCKTTTTCACTATTTTCTAACCCACCTAATGCATGTTGCCTCCTTACAGCGACAGCATTGAGGCAGAGCAGACAGCACAAGACTGGGATTTGTACCACTGGGATCCTCAGAAGAGCCAAGTGTATTTATATGTCATAAGTGGACACCATGTTTTAGCAGGATGTGCAAAGGAGGCAGTCACCTGGGCCATGAACAGTCAGTGGCATGGTTTGCAATAGGAGTTGGACACAATCTGGGGCTAAGTCTGCCTTCTCAAACACAGAGTTTTACATTCTGAGAATTAGAAAGTAGGGGTGGTTACATTAGGTGCACTCAAACATTTTAAGCACAGATATAGGAGCTTGGTAAATCAATAGGGTATTTTACATAGCTTGCAGCATTTCCCCCTTTACATACAAATCCAATGTGCATTATGAGGTTTCCCAACAGGAGCTTGCATCAGTGGGGTCTAATAGCAATTATCAGCTACCTGCTGGTGGAAAAGCTAAAAGGCTTCATAATATGTAAAAAATATCTATTTAACACTGTAGAATGATAAGTAAAAATGCATAATAAGTTTAAATTAAGCTTTTAAACACAATTAATTTGAAGCACATTTTGTSTGTTAGTTACCTGTGCACAAAAATGTAGTTTCTCCTTGGCATTCAGTAATCATAGAACATTTGATGTTTCAAGGTTGTCATTAAACTGCCAATGAAACCGCATTATTATTTTAAAAACTGTGGTTTATCTGCATAAAAAAATGTAAATTATCTGCACAACTTTTGCTAACACAACCAATTGTTTCCACTTAACAACCTTCTTTCAATGTATCCCAAAATGATACCAAATAACGTTTCCTTTGCTTTTCGTCATGATTCAAAAGTCAGAAATGTTAGCCCTGCTCTTTGCCCTATAAACTGCAAATATCACTAGTATCTGGAAAATTAGTTGAACTTTTCTCATTGAACTTAAATTAAAATGGGGATTTTTCACTTTCCTTTGTAATGTTTTCCAATATATTTCCTCAGCACATATGAAATTTTAAGAAAGTATTTTTTTCACAAGAGGTATTTATCTCCTGACTCAGCCTTCCTCTTGTCCCTGTGTTATATTCCCATAATTTTTGCTGTAATAGAGAACCATGTAAACTAAAGTCAACAGACAGGAAAAGAAAGGCTGTTACATTAATTTTCCTTGCTATTTTGAGCTCAAGTGTTTCATTTRTGCTTTAAATATACTAAAAGCCTTTTAATAGATCCTGTTTCTATTCATTCTTGTATCAACATAACTAAAATTTTACAGTCACACAAGCATCTATTTTGATGACTATCTTTGGCATGTGATATGTTGTCTTCCAATTTCACAGAATCAGATGTATYCTCACAAGTTCCATCAGTGATTCACTTTCATGTTCCAAATTAATCTTGGAATCACAGAAAAATGGTCCTAAAACAGCATGTGTTTGGGAGATCTATATAAAGGGACCCAACAGAAGTGTGAAATCAATCTCYTTTTTCTGTGGTTATTTAGTCTTACCTGTATTTTCACACAATAAACCTAGGTGAAAAATATCTTGAAGTACTACTCCTTGAGTCCATAGCATTGCAGAAGGTATGCAATTAGATTTTTAATAGAATTTTCAATGAAGATGCAGTCTTGACAGGCATGAGTCACTATTTAACTGAAGGAAACCAAAGTGGGATGCCTGTGGAAATCAATCATTTAAAAATGATATGACATAATATTTTCCTAACATCTGATTTTGATTCTGCAGAAGGAACTCTGCAATTGCCTGCACTACTACACACCAGGAAATTGTGGAAATGGCACACTACAGAAAACTCAATCCACTGAGACTCCCAGTGACTGTGCAAGGAACCACAAATAGAGTAACTGCCTGACTATTTGCCTTTTTGTCTTATTTCAGAGTGTATCAGCTCTCCACAAACCTGGAAAAGATGATACCTCTCCAAAGAGATAATGAATGAATTAATTAGTTGGAACCATGTTATGCAAGTTCCAGATACTAAAAGTTCATGGCTCTGCAGCTCACATTCAGGTGCTTCTGCAGCTATTACATACGTATAGATTTTTATTCTATATGTTTCAATCATTTTTTAAACTAGATATTTTTTTAAAACTAGAACAGAAATCTAACAACCWAGCATTTTTACAGTCCCAACTCCCTTTTTATCAATACAAAAATCTGTAGAGATTCTAAATCAATCCTTCAAAAGTTAGGTATCACCAAATCTTTGCTTTCATCCATTTCTCAGCATTTTAGCTTCAGAGCTATTAGAGAATTTCATCTATAGTTCCAAAAGCTTTCCTTCTTCCTCCTTCTTAATAATCTCCTTAAACAAATTAAAATTATCCTGTAGAAAGAATTCAGGAAGCTAGAGGCTATTATATCATCATTACATGTCATTACTGTTGCAGAAAGCCTGWGACAACCTCACTTTGTGATTGTGACCTACTGACACTTTTATTTTTTTACTGTGATGGAAAAAAAGAGTTCCCCTCATATTTTGTCAGCTGGCACTGATATCCTTGGCCAACCCGATGGAACAAGAAGCGCTATACGATYCTGCTCTGCACACAGCCCTTCTCCACCCACTGCTGCACCTCCAGAGTGGCTTTATTTGAACTCTGGATCAGTCACTCACACAAAYCTATAGAAGCCCATGATCCAAATCTATTTATTTTCCAAGAAAAATGTAACTCCATTAATCCTACTAAACAAAATATAAAGTTAAGTGGTGAACAGCACCCGACATTTTTATGGACACCTTATACAACAGTCCACACACRTTTTTGCAATAAAAGAGCTTGTAGGTATAAGCATTTTCTATGGCTGTCAGTCTGTGCAATTTATGCCCTAGGAAAAAAGGATGGCACTTACCAAGTTGATCACCTTTCCATTCACTGTCACAAAAAGCACACTCAGGATTACGTTACCAGCACAAGTAACAAAATAGTTATCATATTTTGAAACATTTCAAGTACATCCAAATTTGGCTAAAAGGAACACAGAAAATCTTGGTGACCATGAACAAGTCATTAGGTTTAATGTACTGAGGGGCATAACAATTACAATCCTTACAAGCAGTCCTTCCCTTTCTGTGGGTATCTCCCCATCTCACACCTTGCAGCACTGTACCCTCCACTGCATGTGACCTCTGTTTAAAAAATCTGAAACATATTTGCATCTTTTGGAACTCCATTGTTTGAATTTTTGCAACCAAAAAAAATGCAGAGGAAGAGCTACAAGTAGAGCCACCTTTCTTTTTGCAGTAGTAAACGCAGAGACAAGTAACAATAATACTTGAGCAGAGGATTTTTTGCTTTTTAGTAAGTCTGTATCTCACTGACTTTGTGGGCTATTCGGGGTTCAGCACCAAGTACAACCACAGAGGACAGTGTAAGAGTACAGACCACACAAAAATCCCTCTCTCAATCAGTTACATTCTAAAGCAGTATTAAAAGAAAACATTTATTCCATTGTTTCAGTAAGCTAGGAAGTCTCAGAGTTCATAGGATTTGAAATATCTGGCAGACTCTCATGCAACACGACTTAGAAAACTACCTGCCCTCATTCCTGATACACAGAAAAYGGGCAAATGGCAAAGTGCTGGTAAACAGCCCTTTGCCAGACACTTGATTTGCCTAAAGACAAGGAATTCCAGAGGAAGAGAGCAGAAAGGCAGAGCAAAAGCTGGCACAGCCCAAGATGCTGTACTGGAGACTCAATTAGTGTCAACGGGGTGAAAGTCAGGAGATCCAGTGGCCCCTAGGAATGTCAAAGGACAGATAAGAGCGGCATCAAGATTGGACTACACACACTGAGCCAAAATTAACAACAGGGTTACTGGGGTGAGCAGTCATCAGTTCCAAGTTGTGCATGCAGCTGTCACAGGAATGAGTGAAGAGCTTCTGATACCRCCCTGGGTTTGCATACAGTATTGAGCCCCTAAATATAGTAAAAAAATAAGATAAAATTAAAAAAACCCCAAAATATAATAAAAACCAGAAAATAGTTTAAAGTCTAATACTTGCTTACTGTAATATTTTAATGGGATTTTATACTGCAGACCATAATTTACTGTAAACAGATTCAATTTACAAATGCTGCAGAACTGGAGACATAGTGCTTATTTATAGCTATATTAACTTACTTATGTGCTTGCACTTTATATTAAATATATGCATACTTTTCATGGTTTGGTTCTTTCTAAATGAATTTATATCCTCCAAATATTAGCTGAAATAACATCAGCTTTCTCAAATGCAATTAAACAACTAAATTGAATTTGAAAGATTATATAAAAAAATTCTCTTTATAATTAAGGTCTGTAAAACTTCAGTTTGTTTTAAATCAATATTAATGTAATATTTTAACACTGCATTAAGTGCATTAAAAAAATTATATTTCCTTTGCCAAAACCCCCTAAGAGGAAAAATACCTTTATCAGTGAATTTACAGGAAAGCCGTTCATTTGGAATTACTGTTTCTTAATAAATGGCTTGATTTGAAACATTGCTTTCCTCTGGAGAAAATGCTAAATCTAAGAAAAATAAGTAAATATAGTATTTGAAGACACATCCATCAGGAAAATCTGCAGAGTAATCGCAATGCCTGTAGGAAGAGAGCATTTTGACTGTGAGCAAAGTATAGTGAGATAACAGAGTTCTCAGACTTACAGTTGTTTGTTCTACACAGAGTACTCTAAAATGGTCAGATCCCACACCATCTTCCAAAAATATAATAACTGACGTATCCAGATTGCATTCTGAAGATTAAGAAGTTAACCAAGCCATGCACACAGCTGATTTGGTTTCAATCCAATTCCCTTCTCTGAATAAATTTCATTTTATTACTAATCTCATGGTTTGAAGTTATGAACCTCATGTTAATTTCTCTTTCATTACACAAAAACCTTTCGCCGCAAAGGTATCAACAGGGATATTCACATTATTCAGGATTCTCCATCGAAAGGAAACAAAGGACTTAGAAATAAAGCACAGGAGACATGTGSCAGTCTTACAAGGGAACAAAACTATGATTAATATAACACTGACTTATGCAAATACCATCTTACTTTTGTGCAAGTACCTCTACCAGGAAGAAAGAATAAAATAGCCAGGACTTTTGCACCCATCAGTAATAGTTCAAATGCCATTCCCTTATAGCTACAATGTATTTCATAAGAAAAATTATACAGATTTTCTAAACAAATCAGAGGAGTAATTATTTTTACTACCACTTCTCATAAAAATGTAACATTAATATTYGAAAATACAGACCAGAACAAATTTATCTTAGATTTTAAAAAGATGATTTTTATTAAGCACAAACAGCTTTTAATACATTATCAATACAAATAGGAAAACATCTGTTTAATGAATTTGATATATCAAAGATCTGATGGGCAGGTTGCATACTGGCACAGTAAAAATGATTTTTTTTTWAAGTATTTCAAATTAAAATTACAGGGTTACCAGAGTCTACACTGCAGGTACTTTCCTCACAGTCTAAAATTACTACATCACCTGGGCATGGGGGAAGCAAAGAACTAGAGTTTCATAATATGGAACTTCTAACACTTTAATTAGCACCACTCAAAGCTTGCATCAGCTAACTAAGAAGCAGCTGACAGGTCAGGTAAAGCTTTACAGCAAATTTCAGTGCAAAGTTTACAGTTCCTTTTCATAAGATACTTGGAGTCTATGGTTTCATAGCATGTTAAATAATTATGGCTTGATAGATGTACAGTATTAAGATGCTGAGAACATTTACTTTGAAAAAAAGATGAGACTCGTAACAGCTGTGAAATGCATTTTAATATATTATACCAAATTCTGTAATATGCAAACAACATGCTGGATTACAAACTGAAGTCCTGTTATGAATTCATAGACAAGGTCAGTATTAGCTCTCTGGGGTAGTGGCTTCTGGTTGTCTCAGCTGCTGCTTTTTCAGGCTAACTAACTTCATCTTCTCCCTGATGTGTTCTGCTGCAGAAGCCATATCACTAGGGCTTCCAAAGTACTGCTCAGACCTAGAAAAAACCCAAATCACAATAAATTATCAGTAGTCAGTACATGAATACACCTGTTAATTGAAGTAGAAAACACAAAACAGGTAAGAAAAATAGCCACTTTTTCCTCTTGTCAATTAAAAGCCACCTTCAAAAAGCTTTGGAGACTTAGTGATGAAGAATCAACAGCAAATTTTTATGAAATTGTTACAAATACTCAATGAGCCTTTCATATCCAAAACTCTCAACRGAAGTTTGAGGGTGGTGAGACACTGCTGGTCTAGTGAAAGGTGTCCCTGCCCTTGGCAGGGGGATTGGAACTGGATTATTTTAAATGTCCCTTCCAACCCAATCCATTCTGTGATTTGAACAGCACGGCATTATTCTAGAAGCACAACTGGATGCTTCCCAACTCTCTCAATTACTACCCTCCTCTGGCTCTCCTCCAAGTCCATCTGACAATTTTGCATACTGTGACAATCTGTGGTACCTGTCTATACATGAATTCTGAGTTTTTAAAATTGCTGCATTATTAAAGGACTCTTCACATGTTAAGTCAACCACATGCTGTCAAATTATGCCATCTACCTCTCAAACTGAAAGGAAGACATGACTATGTAATTCAAACACAAAAAAGAGCAGCTGAAATGCTGGGGAAGCCACTCACCAAGCTGTCAGCAAAGGGAGGGYTTGAACAGACTATGTGTTTCAGAAGAACAGGTATTAAATCCAGTTACAAAGCAGAGAAGCTGTACACTTTGGAAATGGTAGTAGGACAAAGGACTTTCAGACAGGCAAAACTGGACAGAAAAAGTTATTCTGTGCAGGAATAGACTCATTTGAGGAGGTAACTGGTCAGACTGCATAATAGCACACGGATCACAGCATTTCTTCATACAGAGCAGAAGCCATGAGCAGGACAGGAACAGTGACCTGAGCTTCTAAAAAGATACTGGCGAAAGTCTGAAGAGGTGAACAGGCTGATGAAAACACCCCCAGCCATTTATGGCATTTTGTATGTTCTTAAATCTCAAACTATTTCTAATAATCAGCAAACCCTTTTCAAACTATATGCCAAACACTTCAAAGCCAGAATGCCAGGATGATGAGCAGGGGGTCCTGACATACRGGACAACTTCCATACCATTTTTGTGAAGGGGGATACGCAAAACTCTACTGAAATTCCAGAGGGGTCAAAAATGACGTTCAGGATTGAACAGTTGTTACTTTTACCAGATCACTAGAATCTGCCATAGAGAAGTTATACAGAAATACTTCAACAAACACTTCTTGATCTGGTTTTGGGTCAGTTTTTTGTTTGTTTTGTTTTGGGTTTTTTTCTGCAGCTATAAAATCCTCCACTCTTTTCAAAGACACTATTGAAAGAACAGTGAAAATCACTACTAATTCAGGCCTGGGCCCATCTTCATGATTAGCACTCTGTATTGAAGGATCTACCCTGCAGAAGGCATATGGCATTTTGGAAATATGATAACAAAAAATTTTCATGACCAGCTTCCTGCAACTGTGTTTTTCAGGTAGCCTTCAGGTAATGCTTAATGCAGTTGCCTGATGTTATCTTATAACATTTCAGCCTCTAATTCAATATACTTATTTGAGACCTTTTTCATTATGGAGTGGCATCCTACACATCAGAGACTTGCTCCATAGCTTGGCYGTAACTCACATAGAAATTAACTACAAGCTCAGCATAACAACAGACATTATTAAACACAGAGAACTGAGTTTTATTACGGCTGAGATTCCAAACTCAATTTGACTTTGTAGATCAAGAGAACTACAAATTTAAAGTTAATATGAATAATTCTTAAGAAAAGTACTGTTTTGTTTACCAAATAAATAAAATATAAATTTATCTTCAATATACTGGCTTAGATAGATAGAATTGCAAATAAATAAATAGAAATCCTGTAATTCTCATCTGGTATCTTTTTTCAGGGAGGAGAGACTGGGACTGGTCATTCTTCTGTTACTTCTGCATACTATGCTGGTGCAAAGACTGCATAAATCTAATAATCATTCAGTGTGAAAAAGTCACTACTTTAAAAAGGCAGTGCATTAATACTCATTAAAAATTCCKTCCCATTTTTTCATAGAAAGCAGACAGGTCCTATTTCAAATTTTATAAAACCAATGTGCTCACTTTTCTGTTTCAGCAAGCTTTCAGGATTCTTCTGCATGTGAGACTATTATACAACTTTACCAAAGGCATTAGAAACCATACTACATACCCATCAGGATAAACTACAGGCACTGTTAGTCTGTCCAACAGTGATTTCCCAACTGCTTCAATTTCATCAAATTGATCCATTTCATTAAAAGCTTCTGGCTGGTCTGGACATTCCTGCAAAATCTGTTTAATAAAAGTAAGAAAATACAGAATAAAGTACAAAGGGATAGCATGTAGTTTTTTCAAGTGCCATTAACTGGCAGAGTGGATGTTCTTTTGGCATTTCCACTGCCACATTTACATGAGATCAACTGACACACATAATTCAAGAAAAGAAAATACTGATTAAGGTTCATTAAGAAGACTGTTCAGGGATACCAGTGTTTTGTATTAGAATGTTTTACATTACTTCTGAGAGGGAATAAAAAGTAGTCTTCCTAGACAGTATTCCTGCAACAAATATGAAACACAAAAATAGTGACTGACACCATTAAACATACAAGACAGTAATGTAAAGTGGAAACACCATGGTCAATGAAGACACCTTACAACAGGTTTCAAAACTAAAAACCACATCTGGCAYAGAACAGGTAGGATGAAAAAAAATCTATACACAAGTCTTTCCAGATGGGATTGTAACTCAATACCAGTATTCAGTACTCTATTTTCTTCCACTTCTCACTTTGCCACTTCTTACTTTTTTCCCAAGCAGCATGGATATTAACAATCTATTTTCCACACAGACTCATTAATATATGCCCAATAGTGAAAGGAGAATTAGGTTTTTGAACAAGAGCATCGTTTTGTCAGACATTAATTTACTTTTCTTTAAATTTAAGATTGCCTAAACCCAGCAATTAACTACTGAAATAATGAAAGAATGGTCATAATATGGATTGAGAGATTCTACTCTTCTAGGAGTTTATGAACCACTGAAATTTAACTTGGTATCAGGTAAATCTCTGGAAGCACAGATGATCTATTTCTGCTTTTGTGAACCTCCACTAACTCCCAATGCCTGCAAATTCAAAGTATTTTCCACTAATACAAATAAGAAATGAATAAAATCAAGGAGCAAATTAATCAACTCTGAATCCATGCTCTCTTCTAATGACAAAATGAATTTATTTTACCATGTGCAAGATCTGGGGTTTTTCAGTTACATGTAATWTTATTATCAATATTTGAGATACATACTCTAAACTGATTTTTTAAAACRCACTGCTTCACACAAAAAAAGCAGGTGTGGACAAAAAGGTCCTATCCCTCATGACCTATATTAAAGGACATTGTCCCAAGTTCAAGCATTTGAAAACTCTCAATATTTTCCCCCTTCAGCAACTAATCCTCATCACATTGCTGCTGACTGCTCATCCTTCACTGTGCTTCTTGCATCACTTGACTGGGTGCAGCAGTGAGACATTTGGTTATAGGAATCTGAAAACCATACCAAGGTAGAGTGTGCTCAGGAAGAAAGCACATTCAAACCCCACCAGGTGCAAAACACAAGATGGAACAAGACAGCATGTGTGGACATTAAAGTGGAAGGAGCTGCTCTCATTTACAGTTTATGAGAAGGTTATCCCATGCAAAATCCAAACAGCTTAAAGGGCAATACGCCTTTAACTCTGCAAAGAACTTAAATGACCTGATAGCTTTGCATCATACCTTGAACAAAAAGTGTTCCTTTTTAAGAATTACAGTCTAAAAGACATAAAGGRATGCTTTATTATCAATATCAGAGTTCCCATTTGAAGAGTGCTGCTCTCCTTTTTGTTAAGGGGACCTTATACCAGTASAGGTATGTGAAAAATTATTACATTAAGTACTGAAGTAAATGGTTGGAAAAATATATGTAACTTCTTCTTGCTGCCATTAAAAAAATATTTAGAAAAGGTAAATGTAAACACTGGCAGCTTCATATTTCTTACATATTGTTTGCCTGARCTCAGGTAAAAAAATTTTCTTACTAATAAAACACAACACTCACCTTTTCAGCATTTGAATGAAATGCGACAGCTGTTTCCAACCGGTGCACTCTTTCTTCAGAAGTCACTGTAAACTGTTTCCACACTCTGTTCAGTCTGGGAAGTGTGTCCCCTGAGGACCGTGAAGTGCATCGCAAGGACTGGCACAGGACCACTGTTGCCTGCAGTAGCTGTCTCCCGTAATCGTAAGTACTCTAAAAATTGGAGGGGATGGGAGAGTAAGTGCGTGTAAAAACCCTGCACTTCACCTGGCAACAAAATAGCATCTTAAAGCAACAACAGCAGGCAAGTTCATGGAAGCTCCACAACTTAGGTTCACAAAATACATTGAACTAATCTGGTCTACTAAAAAATGCTGATAAAGTAAGAATAAAATTGTAAAGCAAACAGTGCTTTCACTCTTAAAAAAAAAATCCAATATCCACTGCTGCCTAACGTTCACAGTGGCAAAAGAAGAGAGCTTTCCAAGAATTCTGAATAGCTGTTTGGATCTTCCAAGGGATACTTGATATCCACTGCTGAGAGGACTGTCTCCCTGACTTCACAGGCACCATGTCCACRATCAGCCAGCATCCAGGTGCCCCGAGCACATCACTGTAACAGCAAGTGACCCTCCTGTCATCAACTCTTSTTCATCAAAAGAGGAAATTCCAGTGCAAGAGGTGGAATTAGAAAACATCCCATCTGTTAATTAACAAGTCCAATTTAGACACTCCTAAAAACAGTAAACGACTGACAAAACATCTGACCAGGTGCTTTGGCACACCTTGTCAAAAGTAATTTTAAAGACTATTTGAGATATATCTTTCACAGTGAACTTTGTTTGGTTGTTTGCATTGTCCATGTGAAGGTTAACTAACGTAGTGACCTGCAGCATTACTACTCTGGATGGAACTGCAACATTTCATTAGCTCCATCACCAACTTCAGCAATCAATTTCTTCACTCAGGCACTGAGGGAAACCAGTAAGACCAGTGACAGCTGTTCCATGACTGTCCATACAGATACTGATTCTGTTTAGGAGAGGATGTGAAACTGCACAAACCCCATATTGCTAGAAAAAAAAACCACATTTCACCTGTGCAACATCAACAAATTTTCGATGTTTCTCCAGTAAAACTTTTGTTTCTTGAGCATCATCTCCCAGTCGGATGTGTGTCTTCAGCAGAGCATCCAAGAGTTCACTTAACCATTCTACTGCCTTAAACAAGCCAAAAGAATAAAAAGCAATACATTAAACAGAAATTAAACCAGAAGGGTGATGTTACTTCAGTACTAGCATATACTTTCAATACAGAAAAAAAGTTAAATGAGCTGTCAGAAGCTGGTAGATCATGCACGCAATCCCCAAATATACCATTTGCAGACATTGCTATAGCCTTTATTTTCACTGTACGTATTCCCTAAATAAAACTACATTTGAAAGTTGCAAAAAAAGTACTGTAAAGCTACCAGCCCCCATAAATCAACCCAGTGGACTACAAAGACCAGAATGATGAAATTCTAGAGATGCTTCCATACCTGAGCAGCATCCTCTTCACATTTAAATAACTGCACCATCTGAAGCATCTTCAGTCTCCGCACATCCACCATATCCTCACACCTTGAACAGCAGCACAGAAAGTATCACCAACACATGTACAGCAGACACAAAACACTTTGACATTGACAACAGTGTTTTCAAGAGAGAAACATTAAGATACAAGCATTCATGAAAAGGCGATCAAAGCTGCTTAGCTTGGCAAAATACCTCATGCCACAGACAACAATAAGAAACTTGGAATAAGTAGAACTGAGCACTCCAAGTCACCAAAATCATGATCCTCAAGATTTCTGATATGGCTAGACTTGAGGCAGTAACACCAGAGACAGCTACAAGGTCTTGCAAGAGCATCCCAGGTTCCTTACCTTGCWGCACTGGTAAGCTCTGCAAAACAGAGGCTAAGAAAGACTTTGTCCTACTAAAATTCAGATGAAAGTGGGCATCAATTTGGCATAATTCTGAACTGCACTGTTTTTTGGGGGCAATGTTTCTTAATGAATATGATGAGGCTGATTAAAAGATAATACATTCTATTTTTCTTTTAAAAAATTCTATTTTTCTTTTTAGCTGACTACAGATGGTAATATCCGAACCCTTATATGATGATGTCCTTTGCTTTACTTGTCAGGAAGCATTTCAAAATCTAATTGATATAAAAACTGACCCTGATTATCTTGTTCTGAGTTGAGCACAGTTTGCAGTTCTTTCTCCAGAATTCCAATAAACGTGTTGAAAGTCCTTCTCTTTCCACAATGAGACCTAAGCTAATGCATCTAGCAGAATGCTTTCCACTTCAATTTCAGAGCCTACAAAGTAGACAGCAAGACTCACGCTCCTGTTCAGGGCAAATGGAATTACTAATGTCAACAACAGTTGGCTTTATAAGCAAATGCAAAAGACTGTGTGCATGATCCTTTCCAAACTGGTTACAAATATAAGCTCTTCCAAAGAACAGTTTGTTAGCATGCTGCATTTTGTTACATGTCCTGCAATGCTTACAGAAAGGACATCATCTGCTCTAATAATGCAGGAAACCAGTTTATAGGTTCCAAAATCATACATAAAGCAGCAAAATGCCCCTAAAAAACAAACATTACAACATGTGTATGTAAACAACAAGAAACATTCAACAGAAATTGGAAAAAAAATTTAGATAGCAAAAAATACTATTACATGCTACTGAGAGATACTTAGTCCTTTTACTTTTTTGTCTCTCATCCAGGCTAAATAACCTTGTTTAATCATTCACAATCTGAAAGCTGCTTCATACCTTTGTATGGAAATACTATTGATGTTTCAGTCCTCTAAATGACTTCCCACAATTCTATAACCCTTCTGAGAATACAGACCAGAATTGTGTAACACAAACAGAAATCGACTACCAATCTAYACCCTGGACACAATGACATCCTTCTTTCAGTTTTTTATTCCTTTCCTAATAATTCTTGGCATTCTACTTGCTTTTCCCTGTGTGTTTGAACACTAAAGCAATTTCTGCAAGTTTTCCAATGTTTATCTTTGAGTTCACGCCTGATTCAGAATCCATTACTGTGTATACAAAGTCCTCCCTTCTCCCATGCACATCTCTTTTCTCATATGGAATTCCAACTGCCATTTTACTGCACAGTGACATGTCCTCTGTAGCTTTTTGCAGCTGGTCCTCTAAACACAAGTATTGCTTAAATTAATAGGATTCCAGAGGGCAGACTTAAAACAGTATTTTCTCTAAGCACTACCAAAACACATATCTCCTTACACTAAGCTCCCTAAGAAAACAATTAAAGAATAGTGGAATTAATTTGTAAAACAGGCAATTTGATGCTCACTAGAGCTTGCTGTTGCCTAGAGGCACCTCTCTGCTCAGCCAATGCCCTTAAACACCAGGCCATTTCTGTGGACAGTATTACATTGTCTCAGGGCTTCCAGCAGTATTACTGGCAATAGCTTCTAATTCTTTCACACCGTTTAGTAGAAAAAAAAAGGCAGTACTACAAAAAATCCAGTACTACTACATATTTAATTACAAATAAACAAATTTTGGAGGAAGAGGACAATGGCAAAATCCATCCTTCTTATAAATTCAACTCCCTCCAACATTTTTCCCAACTTCATCCCCCACTCTATATGATTTCCTAAAATTCAAACCCCATGTCCTGGGGTGACTGTATGGTCCTCTATCCCATCATCTGCTCTTCTGGAATCTGAGCCTCCATTCTGTACCCTGTCCCCTTCAATACCACCTAATTTGTCTTCCTATCTTCAGAAAAGAAAATACCATATTCAAAGGACAGAGCTTATGATAAAGAGGACAAACAARGCTGTTTAATACATAATTTTACCCCCATTACTACTACTGTAATTACATTATAATCCCATCTCAAACTGCTAACATACAGAAGACACCTCTGGCATGTTTTCATAACTCCATATAAAAGGAAGGTATAATTTCCTGAGCATTTACAAGCACAGGAAAGCATTCAAGTACTCCATCCAGTACCAAAATATAAAAGGTGCTTGTTTTTAGGAATACAATACAACAGATTAGTCAGGGAAGTTTCTGTCCCATTCAAATATGCTACAAATATAAATTGCAGCTATAATATATATCTTTACTGAACATAAAACAAAATGGGCTCTTTACAACAAACTAAATTGTATAAAAAGTGACTTGTTAACACACAAAAATCTTAATGACTTGAATTGTTGTTCTTACCTTTGCTTTCTTAGCTGCATATCTTCCATCACTCCTTGGATATGGTCCACATTTTCTTTGTTTTCAATGGTCACATCCTTTCCATAGGCCCATGATGCCTGGTTAGATATCTGATCAAGAAGACTTTGACCTTTCTCACGCAAGCCTTGCAAGCCTAAGTCTAATAAGAAAAAGAGAAAAAAAAATAGATCAGTGATCACTCAGAATTTTGGTGGGTCTTTTGCTCAATGGAGAGAGAAAATGTAACAGAATCATACATGAATGAAGACTGGAACCTGGAAAACAACAAGGACATTACCATGTCCTTCACCACCCTTTCCAACTCACATTTGAGTGAGCATTTGTCTATATTAACAAAGAACTACGGCTTTGCTATTTTATGACCTAGCAGATAACAAGAAAAGGAATAGAAGTTGACAGCGTGTCAGCTTTTCAGCATATGCATAGCTAATTAGTGTCTTTCATCCACACAGTTAGATAATTCCTAAAATATTTATCACTGCTAAGCTGTTGTAGCCTAAGTGTTCTTCCACTGCTGGCACAAGTTACTACTTTATAATACATCTGATATGGCTGATACAATTTTCTACACTGAAATTTGTCAGCCCTTGGGATCTGCTGTTACATTTCATATTTGGCAGCTTTACTATCTCTTTTCCTGATGGAATATCCCATTTATGCATCAAACTGTTATATTCCAATYATACCTACTTCTAGCATAAATTATTTTTCTTTGCAGCTCTTTCTCCCACAACTTAATGAACAAGCTGATCASTGTAGACCCCTTCCAACTGAAATAATTCCATATGCTTGACAGTGTAACAACCTTCAATGTGCCATTTATTAACATATACATTCGAAGTTACTGCAAAACACCCAGTACAAGCATTCTAAAAGTGAGTGGAAAAAACCTTAATCATCAAGGTGTCAGTTCTGGAGACAAAAAGATCATCTAAGCATTATAATCCTAAGTCACTAAAGAAGATTAATGGGGGAAAGAAGTTTGTTTACAGATGAAATGCATTATAATGGCATATAATAAATAATATATATTAGATGTAAAACATCTTCAAAAGAGAACAGTTCCAGATCACTTCTCCAGCCAAAAGCCAGCCTAAAGTAACTCAGTGGAACATGACATACTGAGGAATCAGAAGTCATAAGATTTTTTCCCCCCTGCTTTTTTTGGTGATTTTTTTTTTAAAGGGATTACTCTTTCTTCCCCCTGTAATGCACTTATTAGAATGTGTGTGTCTGAAATGCAGAAATATCTTGCTTACCAACACTTTTCAATTTCTCCTCCAGTAGTTTCAAAGTTTGTTGAATTGATGCTCCATCTGCTGGTGCTACATCCACACACAACATTCCTAGTAAACCATCCAATTGCTGAGACAACTAAAATGTAAGAACATAAATGCTGATATTTAAAAAGAAGTTTGAGCTTCAGATGGTTGGTTCTAAAATATTCTAAATATTTAGAAATTTGTCATTTTCAAATTTCTCTTTGCAGCTAGAGGAAATGAAAGTCAAGATAAATGACCCATCTGCCYTGTAGAAATCCAAGAGCCCACATCCCTAGATGGTGGGAGAGTAGAAGCCAAGATTCTACCTGTTTTTTAGGAAAAACATAGGAAATGAACATGCCATTTTACAAAAAGAAACTATCAAAAGTACATAAAATTCCAGTTCAATTAATGCATATGCCTCTAAATAAAAAAGAGGGACAAAAAAGTAACTTTTCAACTAGTAAYCCTTTTATTTCAAATTCTACTGAAATGTAAGACATATTACAAAGTAYTTCCCTCCTAAAACAAGGGGGAGCCAATTTTCTCAGTGTTTCATTGCAGTAAATGATGACTTACAGAATTTTCCAAGTGACATGATATTTCCCCTCATCTCCCTGAATATTTTTCCAATGTAGTCAACATTTACAATACTAMTGCACTAATTTATTGACAGTGCCTTAAAAAAAATTAAAAAGAAACACTTACATCCTGGGCAACACTGTGGAATTCAAGTGCTGCTTGTAATAGGTTCTGCCGGAATTCCAGCTGACTGGCCTGCCTGTAACACACATCACTCAGCTGTTGCTGCAATGCTTTCAATTCCACAAGGTCCTCCTCATCCCCTGCATTTAGAAGAGCTGCTATCTGCTGATTAAGCTCAACATAAACAGCAAACCACTCCTAGAAACACAAGAAGATAAAGAATTAAAAATGCCAAATATAATTTTATTGCTCTTAAATGGTATACATCCAACTGCAGGCAAATAAATAATCAGATTGAAAAAGGAGGTTGTTACAGATTGCACTATCTCACAGAGAAGGAAAAAATTTTCCTGATTTCAAATCAACTCTCAATAAAGTGCTTAGTAGATGCTAATACACACATTGTAGTATAAAAAAAAGTGCAGAAAGATGGGAAGAGTTCAATGCATGGATCCTAGTCCCTGCACAAACTTCCACCAAAAGAGGAATTTCACCATTTTAAAACAAATTTCTAGTGCTTAAATGTCTRTACTGGTCTACTGAAACAAAAGATCATTTTGTGACAAATGATCAGCTATTATAGAAAGCTGTTCACAGGACTAYCCAGGTGTTACTTTCAGTGACATGACTGAAACTAGCAAAAACTTCCTTAAAATATTTAGGAAAAATAGTGCTGTTGACAAAGTGGAAGTAATCTCTATCTTCTGAACAAAAGGGAGTCCAGGCACAGAAACTTCAAAATGATCCTCATTATTTATTTAAGGAAAGCTTTATACTACTTAATTCAAAATGTGCAGATTTGTTTTTCACATGGCTTGATTACTGAATACATACATAAGATTTRGTTATGTTGTCCTGTTGGTGTATTTGCAGAGGAAAATAGTTCAAATATTTAACAATTTGGTGAGATTAAAAACAGCTTGATACATCCAGATCACATTCACATCTTGCATGACTGAGATGCCTGTGAAGCAAAATGTGTTTGCTCAACAGCTCTAATTTTGACCTTGAAGTGTACTATGCATTTCTATGGAACAGCACCATCTATTGGCCTAATATCTGATTTAATTTGTATTCTTATCTCGCTCCTATTGGGATGCTTAGAATTTTGTAAATTACGTCCTCAGCTTTTGCATCATTTATTTACAAATCATGCAAAATGGAGCATAAATATCCATTTTCTGARTTTTTTTTCTTTTTTCCCAGAGCTGCCTCTACCATCTGCTCACAGAAAAAAGAGTATGAAAAGAGCACGGAGGGGAACAAAGAGAAAGCAATGAGAAAGTTAAATTAGCAATCAGCCAAAAATTCAAGAGCAGAATAAATTTCTCATCTGTCCCAAAAGGGGCAACTATGATGACATAAAGTGAAAACATTGTGACATGTGTACTATAGATACACAGATTCAGCACAATCAGYTCACAAAACCAGCTCTTTGACACTGAACATACAAATGCAGCCAAATGTGACATATAAACTATAATATGAGGAGTAAAAAAAAAAAAAAAATTAATATGTTTAGGGATTTTGGGTTTTTTTTCTTTTTTTTTTCAGTTTTTATTATTAGCATTAAAGTAAGAGATGCAGGAATTTATTTTGATCAAGCTATCAGTAAAATTAAGACACCAGCAAACCAGGTATAAAAAGTGCATTTCTCATTTTTTTYATGGGAGAACTTAGGCACAGTTGTATGTGACAGCTCAAACCCATGGAGCAAAGACCTGCTCAAAAGCATCAGTTCCAGGGTATTGCTCATGAATAAAACTAGTAGAAAATTAAAACTGGCCCAAAATCCAACCACCCTCTCCCCACAAAAAAACAAACAAAAATGCACTCTGTGGAAATTATTTTTGTCACTTCAGAGTAAATTGAAGTAAAAAAAGTACCTTCAAAACAAATCAAACATTTTTGCAAGTCTCTTCAAAATACTATAATCAACATTAAACAGAAAGTGATGAAAGAAAGCAAGCATACAAACTGTCAATTCAATTATTAGGAGAGAAAAGCCTGGAAAACAATGAAAGAGGAAGCGTACACTAAAAATCAAAGGAAAAGGCAAAGCACATTTTTCTAGCACTGTTGACAAAAAAATGGTTTTAATCTCTGACCAGGCCTCTGAATGTAAGGCAGGACAGTGGTCTTCCAATTACTTCTTTTGATGTAAAATAAAATATTTTTTCTGACTATTTGCAGATTATTTCTGCAAACTCCTGCCGGCACCTGAGAACCGAGCTGTGTTCCATGCTGCCAGTGCTTCAGCACACTGTAGGGCAGTCTGCAAACTTCAGTGGGATTTCAATGATTTCAAGGACTATGTTTAGCCCCAGCTAAATCACAGC
Organism: Cardinalis cardinalis; assembly: GCA_014549065.1. Classification (NCBI taxonomy): domain Eukaryota; kingdom Metazoa; phylum Chordata; class Aves; order Passeriformes; family Cardinalidae; genus Cardinalis; species Cardinalis cardinalis. Next base: position 9,021,317 of record JACDOX010000003.1, read on the forward strand.
TCTCTGTTACAGATATCCAAGTGAAAACAAAGCATGTTCAGTCTTGGTTTCTCTCTTCAGTTTGAAATACCAATATAACTAAAAGACRCTAAAATTTACTTATGTCAGTGAAGTAGGTAGTCTAGGATGTTCGTGGGGTTTTTTTTCCTTTCAAATTAGGATTTCAACTGCATGATGTTCTACCCTTCAGAAGGTACTGATTTCCACAATGCTTGAAGAGCTTGAAGAAACGACAAGACAGAGGAGATGGGATTTACCTAACCTAACACAGACACTGCTGCATCCAGCAAGGAAACCATCCTCACTGAAGGTGGAGTCAGTAGAACTAGTGTTGTTTAGGGTGCTGTGATTCTCAGACTTAAAGGTTTGGGGCATTTTTCCCCCCTTAAATTACATCCAAAAAATTATAACCCAGTGACTATTTTTATTGCCATTACTGCAAACAGAACTCAGGAAAAGTGGACAGAATTGCCAATGTCTACATCAAGGAAAGTCAGAAAAGGTGAACAGCACTGTGAGCAAAACTCCCTTTGGGAGTACTGAATATTCATAACCTAATTATACATAATCATCTGATGGAAAGACAAAATTCTACTGAAGCTTAGGAAGAAAATCAGAAGCAAAGGCATTGAGTTAGAGTAGTTACAAAATAGCAACCCCATGATTTCATTATGAACATAAAGTATATCTAAAATTTTGATCAATTAAAGTCTAAAGTCAGTTTCAGCTACTGCTAAGTGTAGTCTAATAAAGACAAAAACATTAAGTTATTCACCTGAGAAGTGCAGGACTTGTCAGACATGTTGGTAGAGAGGAGAAAGTAAATTTACTCCTTCTACTCTACAYGAAAATTTAAGAACTGCTAGAACATACTAAACTCAAGAAAAATCAGATAGAAATCTGCATTTTTCTACAATAGAAAAAAATAATATGCAAATGGACATGATATGACCATATTAGCTCTATAACTGCGCAGGTAATTTCCTCTGTAACTCAGMACATCATGCACTGTGCAAAATTCCTAGATACTCATAACCAAAATACATTGCTCATAACTACATGTATTTAGAATTATTTTGATACTTGAAAAGGGTATGGGAATACTCACACTGTGCTGACTCTCAATCTCTTCATGCTTCTGTTGCAAAGCTTGTGAAGCTCTAATGGAATCTCCTATTCCCCACTGGGTTCTTAGCTGTTCTGATCCAGGTCCTTCAAGCCAATTGACAACCTGTCAGAAAGATTAAGATGATAAAAAAAAGGAGCTAATCAATTATACAAAAAGTGGTATAAGCAGAATTTTGTAACACAAGCAGACATTTAAAAAAGCATGTCTATGAAAAAACCAGATCTTTTTAGCGCTGTAAAAATCTTGCTGTTGAATCCATTCACACCCTTCAAAGTTTTAAGTAGAAACTACTTTTTATTAACCTTAGTCTGTCAGCTTCAYGAAAACAGGTGGCAGCTATGACAAGATTTTTCAAATAGACAATGGCCATTTCATATCTCTTGCCAATAAAAGAGCTCAAAACACAATGATAATGGACGTCCTGTGYTCAAACCAGAATTTTTTTTGCCCAAGTGATTACAATGCACAGTTGTATTCAGCTGCACACCTGAGAGCTTTCTCCTTTTTTTGCTGAACAAACTAACACTCAAAACTAAACTCACACTGTAGTATGTACAGGATACATACTTGTACCAAAATTAAACTTACACAGTAACTTGCTCTATTCAAATAACAGAAACCTGTTACTCAGTTTTTGTAGCCACATCTCACAAAATTTGTGTTTGCAGGGTCGCACCAACACAACTTTGGACTACAGTATTGGATTTCTTTTMTTATTATTTTAAAACGATTTTTTGATGCAAATATTATTCAAAGCAAAGCAGAATGTCTCAAATTTTAGTTTCTTTACAYAAATCTGAATTATCAAATGATATCTATGGAAAAATTTCTTGATAAATTTTTAAATATCTGGAACACAGATATTGATGCAACGAAACCAAGTGCAGAAGCCAATTAATACTGGAGTCCTGAAGTAATGAAGTGCAGGAATACCTCCAGATTCTGAACCTTAATAAAAAGGCATAGGAAGCCAGCTTCCTCTCTTTAATGTTAGTTTTGTTTAAACATCAATCACAAAACAGCTTCACACAGATTTTCAGGAAACATAATACAATACACAATGTAACCCCACAACCACGAAGACAAATGAAACAGGGACTAACTGGACCATTTTCCCAGTGCTGCTAGACTGCCCTGCAACAGCAACCAAGAACAATCATCATTACAGAAGGCTCCTCAATTCACTCCATCTCTGAGTCATTACATATCTGCCTTCCCACTGCCCTTTTTTGCCCCATGCCAAAGCACTGTTTAAGAGCACATACTCATTGCCCCAAAAGCATTCTCAGTCCTCCTTGCTTTTATAATTTCTAGGACAAATTAGGACTCTACAGTAGCAGGTTCTTTTAGTTTAAAGAGAAACTTCCTGTTGTGCTCAGCACCTCTGCACAGCTGTTTTGGGTTAAATATGGAACTGACCTAAAAGTGAAGGGACCCAGATGTCCCCCTCTAAGGTCACAGTGGCCTGGAAAACTTCCACATGGAAATGACAGTTCTCATGCAAGTCTGAAACAGTGGACAAGGCTACTGCTTAGCAGTTGYCCTATCTGGCCAAGACCACCTCCCCATTGCAAGTTTCCAGCAACTACTGCATTGACTCTGCAGCTGCTGAGGCCATCACATGGCTGCTCTTGTGACAGATGCCTAAACTGAGGAGGGAAGAATTACTAGGGGACGTGCAGAAAAATGTGATGTAATTTTCATAAAATAAACTTTGAAATCATTAATGACAGGACTACTGCAAGAGGTCACAGTTATTTTTGTGAATTAAGATTAGAAACATAGTAATTAACCCTTCTGCCTAATGAGGGACAAAGCCAGAGTTTATCCTATCCTACAGAGTTACAATAACAAGCAGCATTTAGAAAAACTGCTTATTACAAAACATCTGACAATCACTGCAGCCTTTACATTACAAAATTAAAGACAAAAGAGAGGGAAACAAAACCTTGGAACAGAAGCAAAAGGGGTAATTCAAAAGACAGCATAGGATATTGAAGGCATAAGGGACAGAATTGGTTTTGACTTAAGAGGGCCTGGAGAGAGGAGTAAGAACTAAGCACACCACAGTAAGGACAAGCAGCAAATAGTGAAATTGAAACAGGAACACAAAAGCAATCCAGGAGTGATTAGCAATATAAGATAGTGTACAAATAAATGAAATATGAACGTAACTGTAAAGAAAGTTAGCAGAAGACTAAAACAMGTACAAAAAAAACCCCAGCAACACCAGGGAAAAACACCCACTCTAATTAAAGTACTGCAAGTACTGTTATATGGCAACTTCTGTTTATTTTTGTCAAAATAAATTCCATGGCACTTTGCCTCTACTGGCTTCCTTCTGTACATTATTAGCTTCCTACTTTTAGCCTTTAACTCTTTCTGTTAGCCTAATTTTTTTTTTTGCTGTAAACCCAAAGTAAATGAAATATTTTCCCAGACTTAGTAAGTTTTTCTCAAATATTTGTATGCCATTTAGAAAGCTTTTAAACACACTTAAAAAAAAGCTGATTCATTTGGCAAAAGAGCAAAACACATTCTTCCTGTACTGAAACTCAGTTCACTTGCCAGGTAACATCTGTAGTGTACACACAGCAAACAAGTAACTATTTCTACTACAAATATTGCAAAATGAGGCTGCGTAATGGTAAACTATTCTACTTAATTGCATTAACAATGTCAGTTTGCCAAAGTACAGTAAAAATTACTCTTATTCAACCACTAAAACTGAAACACAGGAAAAAAACTTCACCTGATTATATCCACAGCTGTGCTGATATGCTCTATACAGGATTATATTAATCTCTCATATATTTTTAATACTTCCAGCTCAATATATCAAMAAATGACATCTACTTTTTAGATTGTTTACAGTAATCAAATTGCTATAGAAATCAAAATTATCTCCTCAGAAGATTTCTAATTTCAATKATAGACATCACAAAATTTATTAGTTTTTATTTTTACCCATATCTACAATGCTGTAAGTGCAAGTACTCGACATGCACTCCCCTTGTGCATTAGAAATGCCAATGTTGAAAGGTTAAAAGCAATTATCTATTCAATTTTCTGCACATTCAAACTATACAGAATCTTAAAAATACACATATCTAATTTCAAGTGATAAACACAAGACGAATAAATTAATTCCATTTCCTTGATTTTCTCTACTGAGACTCTGCTGTGAAAATGTTGAAGTGCTAATTACATGGCTGTTTCCAAAGGACCAAGCCAGTTCATCATGACCTTTAACATGCAATTGATTAGGAAGTTTATATTCATTCTTGTCAGGGTGTTCCTGAAAYACAGTTTAAGCACTTCAGCTTAGGTTAAACCACCAAGCATCAGACAAATAAAGGAATAAATAATGGCTTATCTTCAGTAACAGGAACTTTAAATGATGTGGGCAGGGGAAGCAAAGCAAAGTTGATGCTCAGTCAAAGGTGATCCTCTCTTTGCCAGCAGGGCAGGCATTTGCACCTCCAACAATGCAGCCATGCACAGCCACAGTGCCCAGCAAAGGGACAGCCCCAAAGCAAGAGAGCATACTTATAGCAACCCCAAYGTATCAGAACAGCCTTTGGAAAGTCACTGTGGCAGCCACAATGTAAAGCACTGTGTGAAAGCAGCACACTGACATTTGTGAAGTGACGGGAGGCATGAAGGTCTCCCCTCCAACTTYTACAGAAATCACAGTCTGGGACTTGAGCTCAAAACCACCTCACTGCACTCAAGGAGAGCTCCAAGCTTACCTGCATTACCTTCTGCTGAATCTCCTCCAGCTGTGTGCGTTTGCTTCGCTGCCTACAAACCTCCTGGTAGCGGGTGTACTGCTCCCTGAGGGAGTCCAGGAGCTTCATGACCTGGGGCTGAGCCAGCAGCTCATCGTCCATAGGGGACCAGGAGACTCCTCCGTCAGATCCATTGAAMCGACGCTGCTGCAACTCAGACAGCAACTCGTGACCTTCAGGAATACACAGAATGATGTGGTTAATCTAGATTCAAAGAAAAAAACCACAAAAATTAGTAGTAAGACTGCTTGCTTTTAAACCATCAGCAGTGCTTTTTTGCAGCTAATGATCTTTCACACATTGGGCACATTTAATGATACAATTTCATGCAGAGCTTTGGTCGCAGTTTGTGGGGTTGGATCAGTCATAAAACAGAGGAAAAGAAATGTGGTATAATTCAGATATGTAAAAGAGATATTGTGACTAACATTCAAATTGACAATAGCATTGATTAATGTAAGGAAAATTGAAAGCATGATCCTGAGTCTGAAACAACTCTGAAGTATTCTGATTTACTTCAAAATGGTGAGTAGAATCCAAAGTATTTCTCTCAAACAATTCATGTTCTTATATTGAATGAATGCTCTGGAGGCACTAAAAATCTGACTATATAATTTCTCTGTTGTCTTTCAGGATTTTTATAGCAAGTACAACTCCTTCATAGAGAGTGTGAAGCTGAATAATAACTAATTTTTCAGTATTCTGTTCTCACCTATCTTGCCCTTTTCTTTGTGCTCTTAAGCATCACATCAAGGTACACATTCTCTAGAGTGCAGTAACTTTTCATATACACAAAAAAAGTATATTTTGACTACTTAATCTTTTGCTTAAACTGTTTGAAGAATATTGTTGTTGTTTTAAAGTTCTCAGTATGTAAACACAACACTACAAATAAACCCAGACCATCGATTTGCTCCTCAAAAGCTCAGAGAAACAGTTAAAATAAAATAGTGTTTGGTCATTGAAGAGATGTTAGTGCGAAAGTGAAAATGTGCCAGTTGGAGACCATTACTTCTGCAGGTCTTAAAACAGTAACATGACAGTTCACTAAAAGAAAAAACCTACTACTTGAGCAATAGTAATACCTCAAGGAAAAGGTAGAAAAAAGTTTTAGTTCAACTGCTATTATTGAGACATTCAAAATGCCAAGGGCTTTGAAGATTGCAGCAAACAACTTTAAATTACTCAGCATATATTACTATGAAATGAAGATGTCTTAAGAATTCAAACACATTTTGCTGTACTATAGCACAAACAYCTTGGATTTCATCTTTTATAACACTCCACAGATAGGCAGAGATAGCTGCAGAGCAAACAGACTTAAGACTTTTACAAGTTTGTTCTACTGGGCTAATTTTGAAATTTTATTGTCTTGTTTCAGCAGCAAAGGATCACCATTTTTCYAGGTAAAACCATCTTTTCAAACTAGGTTCTTATCAAATTCTATGAACCATAGATCCATATATATGGATTTGGAGCTTGTGAAAAAACCAGTACCTGTAGTTATGGGAGCCAGAAGCCTTTTATCTAAACCCTCTGTTCACAACTGTCCTTACAAGATAAGAATTTCATTGGGGAGAGTTAAAGCTCTCTTTCTCAGTCTTTCGGTACAGTGACTCTAACAGAGAAARGACGACTCTTAAAACTCCCATGATTTAGCCACAGAATATGCTGAGCTGGAAAGRAGCCATAAGGACCATCCAGTCCCAYGGAAGTTATGAAACTTCATACCACCAAAAAAAATTCATTACCAGAATTAAGAAAACAGAGAATGCATATAAACTAATGGGCTAAGGAGCCATCTGCTTACACAAAACTGAAGTGCTGTTTTGTCCAAAGATCTTTATTATTAGACAAGGATACACAATTAGGCTAAAATATAGTGACACTGTCTGTAAACACTTCATGTTTTAAAAACTTCAAAGACCAAAGTAAGAAATTGTTTCACATTTTAACTCAAACCAATATTATCTCACAYCTAGATGAGCTGAATTCTTACATAGAGGGCACATAAAGCCACTGTGRTAAGTATTTTATGTGATCCACACATTAGTTTATATGAGGCTATAAGGTAAAAATTCTAAGCACTCAGACTCTGATCACCACCTAACACTGTGCATTACTTATTCCACAAAGACACAAATTAAAAAAAAATCCAGTCCAGTCCAAACAATAGACTATTTATTGCAAATAGGTAATTCACCCTAAGCCCAACACGTTAAAGAATCCCAAATCATTTAATGCTGAATAGAGAGTYCAAGAAGTGAAGTATGCTTCACTTTTCTGACAGATGATCATCTCAGAACTAGACTGATGCAAATTGTCAGAATTGTGCAGGAAGATGCTTTCTGTATTATAACCATTCGGTGGCTACTGAGATGAATTCATTCTATAAGGCAAATATATTGACATCAGCTAGAAACAAAGTATTCCCAAAATTAAACATAATAGTTATGATAAAGATGTAAAGATGTTAGTGGGATTATAAAAAAAGTATTTAAAAAGACATGTTTGGAGTTCTTCCACTTCTTTGCATCACTTTTTTTAACCCAAAGATTATAGTAGTTGATAAGTTTGTTATATTGTGAAGATGGCTAAGATAACAACTGTGCCCTCTGTGCTTCCACTTGGGGCCTAAAATGAATTATGTCACTTTACTGACCAACATTCTAATTTTTTGACTTACTATACCTGTCTGCAATACCGTCTCAGGATCAACTGATGGAAGGAAGTTCAAATCTATTGATCTTTGAAAAAAAAAAACAAACACATTATTAAAATTTGTATTACAGTAGCACTAAAAACTTCAGCTAAGGCTGGAACTACCTAAGGGTCTTAAAAGACTAGGGCTTTTTCTCAGGTAGTGAACTCCTCACTTTTTTGACTCATTAAATCAAAACACAAGTGGAGGTGCATGTAATCAGTTGAATGAACATCCACCTACACACACCTTCACATGCTTTGTAGCCTACATTATAAAGGTTTAGAATTTCTTTACATATTTCAAGGTATTTAAAATATATAATTTTTTCAGTATTTTTCTGGAATTCAAATGAAATTTTAGAATCCAAAACCACTGATTTCAAAAAGTGAATCACATACCTCTCTCTCTCTTGTTGAGTTCCTTTATCACTTCCATTGTTAATTAGGGCAAGCTCATCCAGTAAAGATGTTGATTCTTTAGTGAACTTTTCAAATACCTAAATAAGAGGAAAGTTTTAATTTAAGAAATAATTTTAGGTAGCTGTAMTGAAGGCATTGGTGCAAATTCATTCAGTAGTTCCACTAGAATACTTCAGTCTCTATACAGTGTAATTATTTCACAGCATTCAGATGGTAGGGAGGAAACAATAGAAAACAAAGTTTTGTTCACAGAACTCTTAAGAGCACTGAGATTCCTCAGGGAGATCATAAATATTATACTGAATACAATGAATACTGAAAAAAATCGAGATATCTGCAAAACCTGTAAGATCTTAGGGACATATTTATTCTTCATTTAAGCCGTTAATAATGCTAGAGAATCAAGGCACATTACACCACTACTGGCCAGCTTACGGGGAAGGATTAAAACAGTTTTGTATAAGATTGCAGCTTCTACTCACTATTAAAATGGACCATATTGTAATGAATAACTAAAATAAAAGAAAAAATTATTATATTTTATAGAAAGATTATATAGAATAAAATACCCTCATCAGTTTCATTGAATTCAGGGGCTTCTGATCTCAGATAACAACTGTACAGTGAAGACAYTGTGCAGTGTTCAGACAATTCCTCAGTACCTGACTTCTGAGGGCTGGTTTTGCTTTTTAACAGAACTGAGCACGACTGGGTATCTTCATGACATGCACAGTAACTTTCAGGTATTTTTGCTGTTATTAAATTATTAATCAATAGCTTGCCAATGAACTTTCCTTAACTTATCTAGGACTACTTAAAATTTCAGAGGAAAGCAGGTGCAGTTGCAACACACCTGGAGATCCTAGATGGAGACACACACTTTAAGAATAGATTATACAGGAAGGGAACATGCTGTGTCAATGAAGATTGTTTTGAAAATTCTATTTAAATAATTGAAAAGCAAGTATCAATGAAGAAAAGATTAAGAACATTCTGGAGAGCTATGCACACCAACAGTTGCTTAAAAATTTGTGCTGATTAATAATTAAAAGGTGTAGTTGCTCCTGGACATTTACTGCTTCTTGGTCTGCTGGGGAAACTGCATTGACCGAGGTTTTCGTGTAGGACAGCTTAAAACCACAGGAACCAAGACCTAAGAGATAACCCAGGAGCATCTGCAGAGCCCAGGAGCAGCCAATTTCCCTTTATAGCAACTATACCATAGACTCAGGCTCTTCTAGATCAGTGTTACTTAAAGAGCTTTGTTAAGGAACTGGTTGTTCAACAAATTGATGACATTATCATCCCTTGAGTAAAGGCAGTRTTACTTACCACAAGACTATTCGTGTAAGTSAACTGCACAACTACACATGTGAGCMTTTCCTACACGCTTTGCAGTTCCTACACAAATAAAAATTTCAGGGCTCAAGAAGGAGACATTAAAAAACCTCCCAACTCCCAAAACACAGATAACTAACCAGCCTCTTATTCAACCAATCCATGTGATCATAGGTGAGAGTTCCTCCAAAATCTTCTGTTAGTTGGCATGGTTCTATATATCGCGTCAGCTTGTTAGCAGATACTAAAATAACCTGCAACAATAAAAGAGGTCACTTGCAGGTAATGCTAATACTTTCCTTAAGTATCTGAGAAATGTGCCTAGAGATACTGAGCAGATCATTATGTGATTCAGATTTTACTGCTAAATGTTTAAATGAAATATGGCTGTTTGCAATTAACGTGGGCCTCAACCAGACAGGTAATTCTGAAATGCAGTGCATGCCTCATGCATAATCCTGTAAGTGCATCATCTCTACCACCTTGTCTATTTACAGTGGGGAAAAAGCAATGTGTTCCCTGGATATCTGTTATCCCGCTGGGAGCTGATGCTTTGTGATTAAGTCGTATACCACACCATCTATTTCTAGTGAGCATAGTAGCAGGCTATCAWACTGCAAAGCACTCAGTATTTTTACCACTCTCTGGCAATACTTTCAGTCCCAGAAGTGAGTTTGTGCCATAAAAGTTAAGTGCCTGCATTTACTGTGCAAATATGTACAGCAAAAGTTGGATCTATCATACTCTTTCTAGGAGTAGTCAAAAATTCAAATTTTAAYATGCTTAAAAACCTGAGTCATTCACCCAGGAGACAAATCCAGTTCACCAGCTACATCAGGGCATACAGGAAAACACAGGTCCACTGCTAGGTGGAAAACTAAATTCTTGCCTTCATTTCTGCATTCTAGAGGCTCCTGAATAAGCCTTTTTYATATAAACCTAAACCAGAAGTTGGCAGCACAGCTTGCTTTGATGAATGATATGCTAAGCATGGAATAACTCCTGTGGAAAAAAAAACCAAAACCAATCTCTCTATTGAAGCAGGCATATTGGCAACATATAACCAGAAACAAAAGAAAAAAAGAAAACAAAATTTCTATAACCCATCAAATCATCCAACATACTCTTGCAGGGCACAAGAACATGTGGAAAGAGCTAACTAGAGAGAGACTTCTATTTCAGTTCCATTTCCCTGCAGAYACTGAAACTACAGAATTCAGAGTAGCTCCAAACAAATGGTCTATTATTGCAGAGGAAAACCTTTCAGCAACATCCAAATACACACAATTGTCCTGTACTCTTAATGGTACATGGCTGCTGTAAATGGAACTGGCTAGTAGTTTCTTTAGGTAACGCCAGTAATCAGCCCAAACCCCAGAGGATTCTACATCCAAGAAAGAAGAGAAAAAAAAGCCTTTGTTCTTCCTTCTTTTGGCACACTTAATAGTTTAGGTAATTTTTAACATTCATCTCTACGAGTTCATTAAAAAAAGAAAACTAATTTTGGTATGGACATTCTGGTATGGGAATTAAAGCAAACAGGGCAGCTGGTTCTCATTACTGAAATCCAAGTTCTGAAAAGACCCAAATAGCTTGACAAAATAGATGGACTGCTTTGAGACCACTTATTTCAGATTTTTTTAAACTRAGATCCTTCAGGAAGGAGAGTGGGCAAGAGAYAGCCGTAAAAATTCCACTAGGGAGATGTTTTTTTAAAATAAAATTCTCAAAAAGCAAAGCCTGCACAAAAAATATTTTAGCCATATGAAAAAATAATCCTCTGACAATAAATAAACACCTAGAAAAGAGATTTGGTCAAAAYCCACATTTTCTACATCTTATTAGAAAAACTTGGAAAAATAAAACTTCCACCTCAATAATATACCTTGCTGTAACTTAAAGCATTATTTCCAAACCCATTCATTCTCTAGGTTTCTCATTTAAAAACCACTTTTTTCTTAAACTGTTTTTTGACTGTTCACTGGGCTAGCTGCTAAAATCCTCTGTGTACTTTTCACAATATTAGAAAACATTTGAATTTTTGACTAGGTTGTGGYAGAAATGAAGGCTCCTGAACAGAATTTAGCTCTTGCTCTAAACCTGAACCAGTGGCAGTGCTAACCTAACATCCTCTATATGCTTTAAATTAGTAAATCAGCTACAATAGATTAATAGCCCATAAGTACACAGACCAAGAGCCAAAGAAGAAAAAAATGTTGAAAAATGCAATGTGGATAGTAAGAAGTCACTTCACTTTTACAGATCTGTATTCTACTTTAAGCTCAGCAAACTTCTGTTGTCAGATTTCCAAAACGTTTCAAAATCCAAACAGAGTAATTATATTTGACTTTTTGTGAAAAGAGATGTCAAAATATCACATCCTAGGAAAAGTTGTCCCTTATAAATTAGTGTTTCATCCTTGCTTTTGAATTTCACCCTTCAACATATTACCACAGGTAAAGATAAGGTAATTTACAGCTGTAAAAACAGAAATAACCCTGTTTGCTTGCAACTGAAATGATTTTTTGTTTTCCTTTTTTTCCAAGTCAAACTATGTTGATTCCAGAAAAAGGGGGAAAAAATGCACAGCGGATTATAGCTGGATATTAAATGAAGAGCTTAAATTTCCCAAGGGAGAAACAAGTAGATCTGGACAGATGGTAAAACAGGAAAAAAAAAGTATAAATTATTGAATCCTTTAATCTTTGCTTCCCTTCCCACTTGATCCACCCACTTCTGACAACAGGGACAGCTAATCAGCTCACAGAGGCAGCAGGTTTCAAACGAGTCCTGTTTGCTACTGACCAGAGCCATGGAATCATCATCTGCACTCAGCTCTTTTTAAAACCTGGAGGAGTGGTCGCAGCTCTCATCCTTGCTCTACTTACAATATTTGCCTGCTAAATCCTTCTGAAAGCCTTGAAAGAAATAACTCAGAACAGTGCTTTGGGAAAAGTAGAAGTGCTGTATTTTTTAATAAAATCAAAACAACCTTTGTAAAATCTGTCAAGCAAAAGAAGAATGACAAAGCTAAAAACATGGACTGCAAAGTCTTGTGCCTTAAGTGCAAAATTCTATTTCTCAGCAGTGAAAATTCATGTTTTTGACTCATGCAACATGTATCTTTTGTAATAAAAAAGCCTTAAATACTTTGCAGCAAGTTTGCAGTAAGCTGACCTCTCTATGTCCTTTGCGGTTTTCTGCAATTTTCACTGATCATCTACAAGGAGATAGAGGCAGAAGTCAAGATGAGAGAGGAATTCTAGATATTCAAGAGGATATGTTAAAGTGTCCCCAAAACGTTAAATACATCCATCTGAACTTTCTCTCTTAAGGGAAGAAATGAAAAAGYTCTTTAATACAAATCTTACAGAGTCAAACCCAGGAGCTACTTGAGAACAGGAAGCTCTAAAATTTCAGTAACAAGGAGCTTTTTCCTGAAGTGTGTAATATCAGAGCAGCCACACTACTGAATCTGAAAAGGAGTAGTTACTTTCCAAAAGAGAGCAATACACATGTCCCTTGAGAATATAAAATTTAAACAAGTGCAATCTAAATATGATCTTCATTGCCACAGAACTGTAAAGCAAAGACTAACTCTTCCTGAGGAGAATAATCCTATTTTTTGATGCCAAATACTATTTCAATCCATTTTTTGAAATACTATTTGATTAAACACTGAGTAGCATAGGGTATTATTAGTTTAATATGGAACACTAATTTAAACAAAGATCATTTTATTTCACATTACACCAAGAAACACTAGGTAAATATTTATCTGGCCAGTGCCATAGAAATCTATCATACTAGAAACCCAAGAGCAGTTGGCAGAACCTTCATAAACACAAGATGAACTCCACTCCCAGGAACTGCCTCCTTTACTTGTAGTTTTACCCACTCACTCACCTTACCATCCAAGGCTCACAATAACTAGCACATTCTCATTTTTACATCTCAGAGAAGAGCAAATAGGTGAAGATTGWTCATTTTTCAACACTCTTTCTTTGGACAGAATTCAGGATATGACATGAATGCAGGCTTACATGCCCCAGCTCCTCATAGACAATTCCCTAATTTGCCCAAGAACACACTGCCTCCCATATTAAAATAGCAACAGAGATGCATACAGATGAAAAGAGATGCAATGAAATAAACAATTCTGACTGGAACTCCTATGTGTCTTTTTAGGAAAGTCCACAAAAGCTATAAATTCTGGTCTTAAAACACTGAACTGAAAATGGACAAAAATTGATACTTTCCACAAAGCGTTATTCATTCTTTATTCTGTGGAGCAATACTCTGCTTATTAGCATAATTCTTAAAAGGTAAATTACAGACTTGAGATTTTTCAGAGCAGATGCTACAGATAAATTATTGTGAGAAATTTCTGACGCTCTTTACTAGAGAGTTAGAGCTGTCAGCTGCTACAGTAGAAGCATGAAGCTACTTAGACTCCGGACTTTAGGATTATAAAGATCCCTATGCTACGCACTAATTTTTTCAACTAATTAATAGTAGTTTGCCACCCAATTTTTCCATTCTCTTATTCCCTTTTTTTTCATGCACCTAATTTCTATTCTCCAAATCCTCAGTGAACTTTTAAAATTTTGCTCCCTGATTTCCACAAGGATAAGAACAGCAAGCACATCCTCTTCTTTCCTGCTCCTGACAAACTGATTTTCAAAGTAGTGATCTAGTATCTAAATCGGGCTCAAAGATTATTTTTCTTCTAAGTTCCTTAAATGACTGACATGTGTGAAATAACCCCATCCATCTATAGGTATTTTTGCACTGTGTACAAATTTGTACATTTCTTCTATTTTTATAGTAAATTTTTTCTTCCAGTTACGCTCGTTGTTCTCATAAGAAAAGCTCACTCTCAAATACAACACACTACATCTACTAAAAGATTTGTTTCACATTACTATGTAGAGTATATTAATAAAATACCAAAAAGCACCATCTCCCAACTCTCTAAAACACAGCAATTTTTACACTCAAATCCTGTTCTTTAATCTTTTAAAGCATTATCAGTGTTAAGTATTACAGTGTCATATATGCAACATTTCAGCTGAAAGACAGCTTTATAACAATTAAGACAACTCTCCTCTTATGAAGCATGGCACAGGACCAGATAAAACTGCTTCAATTAACACATGAACTGATTGCTAATAAGGGAGGAATAAAGTTACAGAAGAAAGTTCTGCTGGAGGACGAAAGGGAATTGTCCTGAGGCAGGTCCAAAACCAACACTAATACTAACCAGAAATAAAGATATGAACTTTTACTCAGCTGAATCAGCCCGCCTCTTTGTACTTATGCACCCAGTACTGTTTGATCTCAGTTCCCACATTTAATTTCAGTGTTTTGCAACTCATCATCACCACATCTCACTCTGAAGCAGAGGATCTCTGCCTTTGAACAGAAAGGAAGACATTGTGATTAATGGCTTCATAYGGGAATATTAAGCAAGGTATTAAGAACAGATCAGGTAGTAGGAAATAGGAGGTAGATGTSATGCCCCATTAGAAATCACAGTTACACAGCATTTACTTCAAAAAAATGAGATTACACCCAAGTAAATAAAAAGATTTCATATTTTAATTACAATTTTTAGTTCATAATTATTTCACTGGCGCAAAACCAATTCTGAATTTCCCTAATAGTTACACAAATCTAACCTGTGATCCAAAACATGAGTTGGGTGTAGTTTGTTTTTACTGCCAGTAATGCAAAATTATGCAGCTGTAGATTTGTGCCTGAGTTGGAGCCTTCCAKAGCCTTATCAGTGCTCTGCACTCGTATTTGGAACAGAGGAAAGATACACTCCTGTCTGTGACACAAATATTTGGAGCCCAGAGAAGGTGGGTCATTTTTACTGAAACAGTTTTCCTGACTACAACCAAGTAACAGAAGCCAAAAGGTTTGGTTACATAATTCCAGTGGTCTATGCCAACAATGCCAATGCAATTACTAGCACAGAACATGCATCATAAAATTACTAAGATTACTAAATTAAAGGATTATCATTTAATGACAGCCAAACCTTGAAGTGAAACAAAAAAATCCTTTTATTATCATGTAAAATTATCCTTGCTTTGTTGATACATTTTCTGTAAGCTTTCTGCTTATTTGTCTAAAAATGCATTCTAGCTSAGCCATGTTAAAGAAAAAGCCATGTTAAAGATTCAGGAAGAATCTTCTAGAAGGACTAACTTCCAAACTAGCAACCCCATCACATATACACTAACCACTACTATGTCACATACTTTCACATCACAACTTCAAAGACTTCCTGAACTTACCCAAGAACTTTATTCACAGAAGTTTAGCTGGGAAAGAGAGCCTAAATCACACAGTAGCATCTTCTAAAGAGGGGCTTTGCCTTTATTACTGCTGCTCTCTGGACTCTGACATTTACCTTATGTTGTGAAAGATCTGTGTGAAACTGAATATTGCAAACTTAAGTCACTTTCTAACCAGCAGCTCTTAAATCATATTTTTGAGTACAGATGGTTWGTTCAGAGGCTTTTTAAATTGTCATCTTGGATGTGGCTCCAAACAATATGCTAGTTTATAAAAGTGGGCACCACCACACTCATGTTTTTGATTAAAGACACCGTGACTGGGCTGCATGCTACATGCCTGCTGTAGTTCAAACAAGATTAGCTTGAAAAATGAGTGGAAAGTTTGATGACACAGATATTTTCTAAAAAAACAGAGAAAATTGAAGTTTCCATTAACCTCCCAGACAGAGATAACAAGGGAAGTGCTAACATTAACTTTTAGTCTCTCGTACACACTCTGCCTCACAACTCAGAACAGCGTCAGCTTGTATTTGGCAAGGGATCTATAACCTGTTCTTGATGTCAAAGAACTCACAAAATGAGAGAAGATGCATGCAACACCAACAAGATATTTGTCAGAATGGTTACAGCTGATAGAGACACCATACACCATGTATCTCTATCGCCTATTAAAGAAGTCAYGAAAAATTTCACACTAAATTCTGTACAACTGTTTCTGACTCAAACTCCCACAACACATATTTTCTTGCTAAGCAAAGAATTAAATACCACACATTTTTAAGTTAAGATTATTCAATGAAGAAAGTCTCATTAAAAATGGAAAAAATTAAAAAGCCACAGTGGTTTGTTAAGGTTATCCACAAAGCATCAGGAATACAGGAATACAGTATTTTAAAGACACTTTAGTCGTCATCCAATTACATCAGAATTTTAGAAACAGTATTTTTGACTGAAGTAGACAAAAGCTCAACATACCTCAAAGCCAAGTCTATCCTTCTCTTTCCAAAAGCAGAAATGTGTAACCTTCTTATCCCAAAATTCATCTGGCTTTACTACACAAACAAGTGACACCTCAGCTGGAACAACATTCTGTAAAACAAAYGAAAAAATAAGTAAAACATTCAAGATTAAACCTTCATTTACCACAGAACTGAATTCCACTTAGATTTCATCATCTGTACAAGAACGTAAAAATTGCAGACAGAAATTGAAGTCTGTTTCATCTATATCCCATATTTTCTCCATCCTGCTTCGTAACATTGCACAAGACTTCATAGCAAACAGTGTCAAAACTGAAAAGAAAATATAACCTCTTTACTCCCAGTCCTAAGGACAAACCATCTATGCTGTGTTAGTACAGAAAAATGAASTATTGGCTAGACTTAATTTAATTTATGGTAGTTCATTAAAAAGAAGAAGAAATGTTAAAAACAGAGTTTTCCACCAATGTTATCTTCTATGTAGAAGGAAACTGTAATCATAAAGCTAGGAAAAAATTSTATATATTTGTTATCAGATTACATGTCAAGATTATATCCTATACTYCTTCAGTATATTTTACTTAGACTAAAATGGAAAGGTTGAATATTGACATTTCAAATAATTTAAAATACTACAAGGAAAACATTTCTCAGACTAAATCAGTAATTTCATCTACTAAGCTGATTTTATGATGTCACCCTGAATGTAGATCAAGGAACAAAGCCTCTTGATTACTCTAAACTCATGAGCTATAGCAATATGTAAAAGTTAAACAGAGGAGTGATATAAAGGTGATACAACCCACGGGATTTCTCTTTAAACACCTAATTTTATTAATAAAAAATTAATTCAGAAGAAGTTAAAGAAATCAGCAACAAAAAGCCCCAAAGCATTCTTGCACCATTTTAACGAATATGCAAAAACTACTTACAAGTAGACAATATTTTGAACACAGAAGCGTTTTTGAGAACTGCAAGTGATGAAGCAGACAGAAATCTCATGTGATCTGCACAAGAGATCAATTCACATAGGAAAATCTTCTTTATTGTTTCCTTCTCAAAATCAAGACACAGATGTGCAGCCCATGTTTCTGCAAGCTTTGCAGAGACAGGAGGAGTGCTGCCAGGAAGCCAGGGAAATAAGAGCCTGGGCAAAGAGCTGACCTTCCCCACTAGCTGCAGCTCCCACTGAACCTCACAACCACACAGCGGCTGAAGCAAAACCCAGTCAAGATCATAATCTGAACACAAGGGATTCAAATACTCTATTCATAGGAAAACCATCTTAGTCAAGAATAGGTGAAAGACACCTCGACACAGACTTCAAAACCCAGAAGCAACAATGACCCAGCAGGACAAAAAAAAAGAAAATATTYGTATTTGACACATTTTCTGAGGCTTCACCTAAGTCTGAGAGGAAAACTACTCTGATAAAGAGGAACCACCTGTGCAGTAAGAAAGGCAGTAGTCTGAGTGTTCTAAYGTGTTAGAAATGCTCTATCTCACATTTTCTTTGACCACTGAGACCAGAAAATAATCTATACTGTACACCAGAAATAAGACTCTATTTGTAAGCCCACAGTTCAGAAGAGTTAAAATAATATTTTTTAATTTTTTTTTTAATTGGAAATTGTCACTTTTCTTCTTCTCCTACCCTTTGAAGTACACAGAACATAATTTGTGATTTGAACTACGATCCACAACTAAGTCAACTATACCCTATTGCAAAGGAACCCAGGCAGTACAGCATATATTGCATCAAAACCTCAGCTGCAATATCTGTGTGAACTGCAGCCTTGCACACATTCATACTGCTCATAGTTGGTGATGCTAGGAGCATACCTGTGTACTTTTTTAACTAAACCTCCATTTCATAAAAAGGTCTACAATTGTGTGTTCTCAGCATATAAAGAATTTGTCTCTCACTTGAATGAGCTGTAGCATCTGCTTTTCAGAATTTCTTCCTGCTGTACAGAACCACATTTTAAGGAAATTACTGTCTCTACAATAACACAGCCATTAGGTTCACATCCATAAAACTGATCAGTCAACTATGAATGTATAAATATTTATTTACCTGGAGCATTAACACAACCGTCTTTACCACGTTCCACTGAGATTTTCTGCCATCCACTATCACAGTGAATCCTCGAGCTTTACACTTCTCACTAAAAGAAAAAAAAAAAACCACTTAGAAACACATAAAATTCACTCTAACAAGTGTCATACCATGCCAACTTTGGATTTTTTTACTCCTGTAAAATACAACTACATAGCTTTTTTCCTTATAGAAACACTGTCTTACAAACTTTAAGTTTACTCATTTATAAAATAACTTCCAATTTTAATGCTCCAGCATATTATTAGATATTACAAAATACAATTTTTAGTAGACTGAAGTATATCTCATAATACAAGTATTTCTTTAAGCTGTAGCAACTCTGAAAAGGTCTCGTAGCCATTAACTTGACAAAATCCTCAGAAAAGAGACCAATTTACAGTGTCATAAGGGAGACAAAGGGATGTCAGTTTTTACMAGGAGCATCCAGAAGAGAACTTACAAGTGAGCCCATGGTTTAACATTAGTTACCACACTAGATATCATGTCCCAGGTTGAAATTCTTCTTTTGGCAAAGTTATAAGCAAATAAAATCCATTACATTAATGAGCAGCAGGAAAGCATTATGTAAGCTTTCCTAAATCTGCGATTACAAAACAAAGCTACTTCTGTGATCTTAGCTTACAAAAAACAAGGCATGCAACAGTAAGCATTATGTTTCACAACAAGAAATTAACTGTTATTTATTTCATGTTTAAGCTGAGCTTCATCAGGTATGGGCAGCAGACAAATTCACTTTGAAGTTTAAAAAAAAAGAAAGAGGGGAAAAAAGGCATTTTACTAGCCTATTAGGAAAAAAAAATTAAACTTGGCTATTTAAACAGTCCATGAATGCTTTTGGTTTTAAGGAACCTCTCAGATCACACATATGATTTYTCTGGAAGCAGTCTGGAGATTCAGGCTTTACTAGTGCAATCAAAAACCAACTCAAAGAATTGCTTTGAAGAATGAGGTGAAGAGTGTTACTACAGCATCCTGAGACATGACTTCCTTAGGCTCACTGGAATTGAGCAGTATCAGCATCTGCCCCTCTACTACTACCCCTATTAAAACCCTATCAAACCCAACAAAAATACACAATCAATCCAATTCAGGAGTGACCTACCACTTCTAGAAAGGTTAGCCAATGGAAGTGTTTGTATGTAAGTTAAAATAAAAAGTAAAAAGCTTGGTGATTTGACCCACAATAGAGAGAATACAACAAAGGAAGCAAACTTTATATGAACAGACAACACCATGATGTTGCCACTTTTATTCTTCTTCAGTTCTGAACAGACTTCTTCAGAATCTGAGAATTTTAAATACCATCAAAGAAAGGCATAAAAGTATACCTCAAGGAATAAGTCGTCTGAAATTTTAGAATGGCTTTACACACATATTCCAAAAAAATTCTACCCAAGACACTTTAARCAGTTATGCCTCTTCAATTTTGGACACAACCGGCAATCCACACTAGACTGSAGATCTCAAACCAGTTGTAGTTACAGCGTATACCCCGCACAACTGAATTAAAAGTCAAACATATTACGTTACCTTACAAACAGAACTTGGGGGAAAAAGTAGTATTAATRTTGCTTGGACAGGTATTGGGGTTTGGGACAATATTCCTCCCTTAGCCCTATTTTCCCCAAACACTATTCAGCAAGTCTTTCCAGAACAAAAAAAAGAGAGGCGCTTAGGTCAAACTTTGCATTTCCCACTGAAAAACAACATGTGAATGAAAACAACAATGATTTTTCCATACTGCCACCATAGAAGAGAGGTCATTTTTTCCACAACTGACATAGAGCATTAAATGTGGGAACACTGACTTCACTTTCAAATAGATTTCCCAGTTTCTACTGAGTACAAAGAACACTTTGGTTCAGCTTTTAGGCAAGTTTTTGTTACACTAATGTATGTAAAGACATACATCAGGATGAGACTGTGGAATAATTAACGCTCACTAGAACAAGAATGCTTGCATCTGTTCCACAAATACAGCCAAGTCCTCAAGTCAATGACATGACTTGTGTGGATGACCATTTGGTGTTTCATCACTTTACAAAAGACAACAAGCTGCTTAAAAAACCCTCAAACTTACACAATTAAAATGTCTTGCAGTATATTCATATACCTCCTGATGTTTTACTTTTAAATAATCTGAATTTATTCTTTGCTTCTCCCTCACCAATCAAGATTATTGAAAGTCTAATCTACCAAAAAAACCCCGACACTGGATCCTTTAACTGTGTTTTATAAACATTTATAGATTAAAACATGCAAAGTACACTGGATATCTTTAGTTATGCCACTGTTGCTCTGTTTCCAGAAGAGAGATTTGAAAAGATATAAAAACAAACATTCATCTGAGAGGCTCCTTTTCTTTATAAAGCAGTGGCACATGACAGAAAAAAATATGATAAAGATCAATCCCTGGATCTTAAGAAAAAAGAAATACAGGTAACTAAGCCAGGATCAAAAACTGTCACTATAAGCTGTCAGCGGCACATGCACAGAATTTGAACAACAATGATTTTACAGCAAGCTATGGATGACAGGATACTCAAGTTGTTAGGCAGCACATTTAAGCAGCACCACAAGCTACTCCCTAACTTCACTAAGACTATATTTTTACCTTAGTGCACTTTTAAACTGAAGCCCTATAAGCTACAAAGCTTAGGCATGTAGCACAGAAAGGACAAYGGGCAATGCTGCCCTTGCAAGCTTGGGAGTTTGGTTTGAATGGCTCATTAATTTACTCTAGCAATTTAAGTGCATTGTCATTAAAAAGAAATGATGAAAAAAGCTATCCCAAAAAAGGAGAACACAAGGACACAAAAGGACCCAGACAGGCCTTAGTATGTATCCCTTAGCTTATTGGGATATGTGTTTCTAACTCAGTCAGACAGTATCACATTCTAAACAAACATTTACATCAAATTAATTTGGTAAAGAAGAGCAAATAAAATTAAAAACAATAGAAAGATTCCTTATACAACTGGGAAAAAAAGCCATTCTGAACAGACTGCCTTCTAAATCACCTTGGTATACTTAGAAGATAGTCTAGTGTGACACTCAGCTCATCCATACTCGTCTGTTCAAGGCATAATGGAATCGTCAGAATGAGGCCACTTCTTCTGTCCTTCCCTCCTGTTTCAGAAAGAAAAAGGAATTACAAAGTTAATGTGATGAGGTTTAAGCTGAATAAATACTTTGCAGTTAAGTGGTCTCAAACTTCATCACAAAAGTAATCTTTAAAGTTGCTGTGAAAACCTCAACTGATATTTCACCTCTCAGTTGTGAAGGTTCATTCAACACACGGATATTGAAAACATCACCAGGGCATCAGAGCATAGCCCACATCCACAGCTGTCACAGTTTTTCACCTAATACTTTCAATATAAACAATGTAAGTGTTCCAGAAGCATTTTTTTTTCACTTTTACATTATATTATTAAAATGCATCTCCTAGTCCATCTACACTACTAGTCTATCAGAAACCTAGTCCACTCCCAAGCTGAGTGTGTCCCCAGAAGCTCCAACTGGAGCTCCTAGAAAAGGAGGACTTTCCTAGTCCAACTGACTACTACAGGAGGACCTTGTACCACACAGGCTGCCCAAGGCACATGCCCTAAACTGGCACTTCCTTCAAACACAGAACAATTCCTAGACCTATTTATAAAAACCTAACAGTCACCTTACAACTAAGATATGTATTTCCAACTGCTTGCCTTAATCTTCATCTGCATTTTCAAACCTTTCGGTAAAACTCATACAAACAACATTAGAAACAGTAAATTTTTRTATATTATCTATTTTAAGGGAAAAAGAACTCCACAACCACAACATACTTAGGCACATGTAGGAGTCAGTTACTAAACAATCTTGTCTATATTTTAGAAAAAACTGTACAAAGACATCTATAATCACATGTTTATTTGGGTAAAAATCAAGCAAAGTGAATTCCCGTAATCTAAGAACATCTTTATTCTCAAACTGTTTTTCAAATGGCTTAAGCAATTAAATTATGCTTTTGCTTCATAAAGTTCTTCAGTAGAAAGGAAGTTCCATCTAATCAGGAAGAACAACTTTTTACAGAATAGTAACAGCCGTGCAGAAACAAGAAAAAGCACAAGCACTGCAATGCTTGCAGACTCATACACATATGTTGACATAATTTGATAAGAATTCTCCCCATCCATGAGGTGCATACAAGATAAAGAACAAACACTGTTTACACAACATATGTTAGAATCTTAATTGCAACAGGCCTTTTTTTTCTTGTTTCCAAAGCTGTGCAAATACTCTAAATTTGTAGTTTTAAAGATCCACTGATACATAGGTGTTTTCCACATTCTTGTGAAGAACCTACTGCTTTCAGTGGTCCACTGCAGTAGCTGTGCTCCCTTCCCTTCCTTTCTTTTGTAAGAGAATTGTTCCAGGAAAACAGCAATACACTATTTAATAACTGTATTTCTAAACTGAAGAATTGAAGAGTGGTGCTGTATGAGAAAGGACAAATGGACAGATGCTGCCAGCAGAAACAATCTACAGCAACAGTTATTTACAGACTGTCCACCCTTCTGTTTCTGAATGGCAAAAAGCCTGAAAATTGGAGTGAGGAAGCAGAGAAAAAGGAAAAATGCTTGGATTTAAACAGCATTTGCTGAACTGGCTAAACAAAGCACAACCCAAATCCCAGAAATATAATCTCTTGACATTTCACAAAAAGACCAGAATAATTATCTAAATTATTATTTCATGACAAGTCATCTTGCCTAACAACTGACAGGTTTTTCCTCCAGCTTGTAAACACTGCTAAGGAAAGCAACTGAGAGCGTTACAAAAGAAAAAAAAAATTTTTAAAGTTCATTTTACACCAAAGTGGTTGTTCAAGGCTTTTTGTTGACTTAGGAGCTTGCCTTTTCTTCTGTGCTATGCGTAATGATTTATCAGCATGAAAACTACACCAGTCATGGATTTCCATTAGAAACCACTGTTTTGCTTCCAGAAAAAGGCAGGATCAACACTATTTATAACAATTTAACTCAAAGATGACAGCAGACTTCAGCACATAATCACTGCAGGACTTTCCTAAACTACTATTTTTCTGAGTATGTTTTTAATGATTAATGAAACTACTATGAAACTATATAGAGTAAAATTGATGTAAACAGACTGAATAAACTGATTCTTGTCTGTCAAGCTACTTTGCTTACACTGAAGAATGCTAAAAAATCCTTCTGCATCAASCTTTACCATTCATTAAATTAAAGCACCCATTAATACTAATCAATTCCAAATGATCAAATCTACTTAGAAATACATAYATCCAAAATGGTTCCTAGCACTTAAAATGCCACTCAATAAATTACTTTCCACTAAGAATGTCTGTATTTCCAAACAGATCAGGCAGCTTTAATAGCATTTTGAAAATGCACTCTAGTTAATGAGAATATCCCCTTGCAATATRATGCTGAACAACCAACTCACTACACATCTGCTGTTACTGTGGAAGAACTGTCCCAGGCTTTAATGTGAGCTGAGTTTTAGGGATTTCATTGATTTTTTTTAAAAAGGAATTGTTAGATTTGCAATTGCTGGAGACAGAGGGCAAATTTAAAGCAAAATAAATTCCATTATCTAAAAGAGCAGGTTTCACTTCTCAGATGATTGGAGCARGCTAAACTAGACTGGCTAAAAACAGAAACTAAAATAAATTAAACCAGAAGAATATATATGGCAATACTTGCCAGTTTTTGAAGTTGACAAGTGTTCTGTAAGTTACCTACCTACACTAGATCAGACAATCAAACACCAAGAACTAACACAGSTACCCACAACAGCACTGAAACCAGCAAGGGATTGTCATTCACCATTTGAAGCATTTCCTTTCTTTTTTTTTTTTTCCTTCTAGCAGAGGGAGGAGAAAAGTTATCTTCAACATAAGATTCAGAAAGTTTTAATAAATACAGTGATAATTACAGCTTTCCCTGAATTAACTTATTGGCAATAATCAAACTGTTGCAATGAATGGCTAATTCTGCTCCCAAGTGTTTCTATGCTGGAGAAAAGACAGGTGAAAAAGAAAGAAAATTTTTCTACAGAAAATCCTGAAAATATTCACTCTTTTTTTCTAAAACCAGCAAGGATTATTTTTGGATGTCTATTAAATCATCGGTCTCTTACGTATAGATGGAAACTTCTTGAAAATTTTGCAGGTTGAGCTACAGGCAACAGTGAAACCAAGTCCTAAACACCAACAGCTTGGCTACTAGATAAAGGGTTCCAGAGATTCTTTTGGAACATGACAAAGCACTAACCAACAACATATTTTTGTTAAATACATCCAGCAAATGCAAATAACCAACTTACATATCCTATCCAAATTATGCAGGGTGGAATCAGTAGAGGAAAACTGAAATTGTACCTGAAAGAAATGCCAATTTTTTCTTCAGAATGGGTAATATTACTGACGCTTCCATTCTACTGCAGATACTTTTCACAGCTCTGAAACACAAGAAGTTGAAGTTGTCAGGCATGGGAAATCAGTTACAGTGTTTCACAGTGTTACACTTCAATATTCTTCTGAAGGAAGAACAGAACACTGTAACCAAAATCTAAAATACTGTAAAAACTTAAGAAAAACCATCATCATAGGCATTATTCATACAAACATTTAATTAAAGATTTCTTTTCCCTCACTGGGGGAAACAAACAGTCCAACCACAAAAACCAAAGCAGAATCTCAACCAAGGACAACAAGATAATTCATATAAAATCCCATTTCCCAACCCTAATAAGCAACAAGTAATTTTCAGGTAGGTCATCTGTTTGCTCACTCAGATGTAAAATAAGTGCAAATAAGATTGTGTTTTGCACAGTCTGTCTGGTATTACCAAGAATATAATAATTATCTAAATATGTTATGCTACATTTCTGTCAGGACACTGCCATTACCCTGCCATTAGCCGGGCTTCAGCTGAAGAAAAACATCCAACAGCCTGARTAACTACGTCCTACCCATAATCTATACCCAGAAATGCTCCTGCTTCCTTTGCCTCCTCACCCTCATGCAATTTTTATTGCACTGTGAACTGCAGTTCACCATGATGAAGCTTTTTTACCTCACTGACAAATCCACAGGATGCCTGACCTACAACTTCCTCTTCCAGCCAGCACAAAGTAGGAACTGGCATCTGTTTGTAACTTTCTGAGGTCCTRCTTCCACAGATCAATCCATATAATTAGAAAATATAATTCTGCTCAGAAACACTCAATTCAAGATATGTGCCAATATCAGTCAAAATAAAAACAGATCAAAATCGATTTTTTTTTTTTCCTCATTCCCGGCCCAGGGCTTCAGACTGCAACCTGGAATTCTCCCTCTGGATATTCCAGAAGGCACACAAAGAGAACTTTTTTTCCTAGCATGGGGGAAGTCAACGGAATAAAAACTATAAACTATTTAGGAAAAAAAAGAAGAAAACACAAAAAATTCAGGGAAATTCAAATAACCTGAGGTAAAATAGTTATTCCTTTTCATGTTAAAACAATGAGCTTCATAACAAACAAAAAAAGAACTATCATATTATTATAAAAAAGAAAAAACATTTCAACAGCTTTTTACTGTCTCTTCCTATTTCAATGTGCAATGTGCCACAATGTTCATTCTCAYCTCTTATTCCAAAATCTCCATATTGAAGTGCAATTTTTGCCAATTATATGGAATTCACACTTCACATATTACAGAAGGAAACAAACAACTTTTAGTTCTCTCAGGAAATTGAGTCCCATGACAGCCTGCACTTTGAACAACTACTCAAAAAAGCACCCTATTAAAGCTCCCTGTATACTTCAGACAAAGATTTGTAGTTATTTGTTGCATAAAACACAAAATTCAAGAATTACGCAGGCAGTCATTTTTATCTCTCAAACCACTCTGTGGAAGATTTTAACTTCAGCACTTCTCTTTATTTTCCTTTTTTCAAGATGTGGAACACATACCTAAAAGTTTTTTCCCCTTCCTCCCCAAGTTACACTTCCAAATTATTACACATGCCTCTTTATCATAATCAATGAAGGAAGTTCAAACCTACMCACACTTCATTATCTTTGTACTGACTCCAGGGAACATGTTTCTCTGCTGCTCTGAAAAGACCTATTTATTTAATATGAAAGCATCGCTTGGCTTTCTGCCACAGTAGTGGCACTGTCCATGGATCAAAATAGTTCTTTTATTCAGTATTTCCTGGAACCAAAGGAAGCATTCTGTTCAGAGCGGAGGGAGGTGAGTCAGACCAGTTAGAACAACTGCTGGTAATTCCAAACACCTAGCCTTTGYTCCATAAACTCCTGAAGTGTACAACTGCCTCTCTGTGAGAGCTTTGATAGGTTTCATCTAGAAGAAAACTCTTACCAGAGCAGGTTATCAGAACATACCAGAAAAAAAGAAAATCTTCAGTTTAAAAAACAGGCTTAGCATCCTTCTCTATTTTTGATGTCAGAAGAGTCTCGGGATGAATTAAACAAATGTCTTTTTTTAATATTGGAAAGTGAAAATATTTTTAATATTGGAAAGCTGGCATCTACTTTTCAATAGGAGCTACTGAAGGTGTTTTGAAAAGGTACACTGCTTTGTGCCTTTGCAATGTATTTAGACCTACAAAATATATGCAAAGTCTTCAATTTGTTGGAGGAAGACAAAATGACAGGCTCTTAAAATTTTYCATCAAGCCCTCAATTTAGCATGAGGAAAGAGTGACTTATAGCTCAATATTTACCATTATTTAGCTGAAAGAAACAGATTCAGTGTCTATTCATCAATAAAAAACCCATTTGGTTTCATTAAACACAGAAAAGCTACTGAAGAAAAACAAAAGCACTGAAGAGAACAGATTTCAYGAGAGGAAAGTGAAATACTTCAGGAAGATGCATTTTATCACTTCCAAATTAAAAGACATAACTTTTATATGCTGAAATTTTACAGACATTAAACAAATAAAGAGGTTACTTTTGTTTGGTGAATTTCAGAAACAATGTAGAGTGCTGTGTGCCTRCCTAGAACCTGCTTTGCCATCATACCATATAGCAAACTGTAGAACTTGTGATTCTTTTACTTAACATATCTCCTGGACACATTCAWTACACTTTGAAGAACCTCACTGAACTTGTTTAGAATGACATAGGCTTCCAGGTTATTAAATCAACATAGCAATGTCTGTCTCCAACAAYGTATTCATTCTTTTGAAGATTTCCACAAGAAGGTGGCAATACTACATTCGCATAATATTTGTATTTAAAACCTAAATCTTTGCAAGGCATTCCAGTGAAATAGAAAAGTCTTCCAATCCCCTTGACAAGCAGAAACTAATACTATTTGAGGAGAAAACTCTCTTACAAACATGAAACATGTATACATGAAGGAGAGAATGGGAGATAGTAAACAAATAGCTCAAAAAAATTACAGAACAGGTAAAAGTTGAAAAACAATATTTCAGGCTGCACTCCAATGTGAAATCAAATCACAATTTAGTAGGCTGTATCCTCCATCATTTCTAGACTTTGGAATGACTGCAAATTACAATGTTTTACTCCATGCATCTAAAATTTTGGAAGTTCTTCCAACAACAAAAACTAATCAAAAACCAAACAATGCCCTGCAACAAACAAAAAAAAAACCCAGCCAAAAATCARAAGAAGTCACACACAATAAATACTAYGTGTAATTCAYCAAAAATCAAAAGAAGTCACACACAATAAATACTATGTGTAATTCACCAAAGTGCAAAATTTCTGATGAATGCAAAGTTTTGCCTGCATTTTGTGCTATCCATCTTCACTGCCATTGAATTAAAAAATTAAATAAGAATCAATGTCCAGACACTGTTTAAAGCCATTGTGAAAGTCTATTAAGGACAGGGAAGAGGGACAGGTTGACTGGACAAGCAGAAYTAAGATGCCAGAGAGAAGCTCTCCTGCAGATAACAGGTGTTTTCTTTCTAAGCAACCCAGCAGAAGCAACCCAGCAGAAACCACTGTTCAGACTTAATGAGAATTAATATTAACATGTTTATTCATGTCTGTTAGACCTGAAACCTTTAATACTCAATATATGGTGCAAGGTCTTGAGATGGGTTAGTCTGCACATGAGCATCTGTTACAAGATTCAAAGAACACGTTCTTTCTTCACTCCTTTAGCATGTATCTCACAAGAGCATGTAGCAGGTCTCTTAAGCACAGGACTACAAGTAAGAAAAAAAGAATCTGGTTTCTATTCTCTGTTCTGCTATGAAATATACATATGGCTTTCAGCAAGTCATTTATCCTCTTTTAGTCTCCATTCAGTTTCTCCATTTAATTCTCTTTTTACAAGAGTATTGTGATGTTTAATTCATTAGTGTTTTTGAAGACTTGAGGGATTAGAAGGAGCTCCACAAATCTGCCTATAAATAACCAAGGAGCAGATGGGCARCTAGGTTCAAAACTGTAGCAGCTTGCAAGTCCAGGCACAAACAATAGCACAAATAACAATAGACATTCTGAAATACCAAAGGAAAAAAAGTCTCAAACCATGTAAAATGAAAACATTTTTTCTTTTAGATCAACTTTTGAATTGCAGACCTTCAAAATTAACATCCTCATTCTCTGAAGCCAGCACACAGGCTTTTTCAGACACTAACTTGAACCTACAAATCATTACCCTCTTTTTCCCTGAATCAGCTTAAAACTAGTTCATCTGTTCCACACAGAAATAAAATCCACATGTAAAAGACAGGGAGTAAGCTGAGTATCACAATTATCTATGTAGATTATTATTTCACTTTCCTTTAAAGCTACATTAAAGGATGTCATCTCTCCCACAGTAAAGTTGTACAAAGAGAGACTACAAATGAAGGTGTCTCCAGGGCTGATGCCCCAGGGTAATTTGAGAAGCATAAACCTGCCCCAAAAATAGAAAAAGRCTGTAAATATTTATTAGTTAATGCTGTTTTCAATTAAAAAGCACCTGGACCTCAGCTATTTAGCTGGACAGTTGCAAAATAACAATAAAACCTGACAGAGAAACATCAGCTCACATATGCAAATGCAGTGTTTGGTTTTTACTCTTTAAGATATTATGAGCAGCACTAATAAATATTTAACATTAGAGCCCTCAGGAGAAAAGRTAACTTCAGATATTTAAGGAATATCAAATTTTTTGCTTTTTCAACTACTTCACATTTTTTACTTTTTTACAATCAGTAAAAACCATCCAGAAAAACTCACAGATGTTTTATACTATGTCTGAAGCCGTACACAAAAAAAATATTCCTGATCTTCTTTAACCTGCTAACACTAAAGAAGTCAGAAAATAAAAAAACACAGACTGATTTCATGAGTATGTAAGCTGCTTTAACTCTAAAGCAACATGCAACCAACTCAATGCCCTTTCCATTACACATGTGCTATTAGTACCYTAACTCAGCAACTTGCCACGGCAGTTCAAAGAACACACTGAAAATGYGCTCTGACTTGGGTTAAAGCTGAGGTAAACAGCACGCTAGACCATGATTCAAAAGCACATTGTCACAGCCACAACAAATTTAAGCTTGGAAAAATTCCAATTCCACTCCATTTTCATC
Organism: Cardinalis cardinalis; assembly: GCA_014549065.1. NCBI lineage: Eukaryota > Metazoa > Chordata > Aves > Passeriformes > Cardinalidae > Cardinalis > Cardinalis cardinalis. The sequence continues at coordinate 9,051,711 of JACDOX010000003.1, forward strand.
TGAGGGTTCAAATCTTGTCTTCTAACTAGAGTTAGTAATAGAATTCAGAAGAACTGTCTGTTCACTACTTCCTCTATTTGTCCCATCTTCCATATTAATTTCCCCCCCTTTTTCAATCCCTCAACATTCTGTGAAAAGTGAAATAAAAAGACAAGCAACAAAAGGTAGCGATGARCAATATAATGAATAGCAAACCAGCAAATGGAGAACAGGTGAGTAAGAGGTTATGCCATCTGAGAAGAAAAAGTCATTGTGTGTCTGAGTTCTAACTTTGATCACAGTCAGCTATTCATTTCACACAAAGGCAGAGCTTTTCCTCAGACTTCAAGCAAGTGCCAGAGAGGGAAAAAAAGGAAGAGTACCAAGCACAGAAACAATGTAACTCAGGATGCACAATAACACCTGCACGTACAGCTGTGAGACAATACCAACACCTCAGTCTTTCCATAGAACAGGGCCAGCCACAGGGTCCTGCGCAGCAATGGGCACTTCTGCTCTCACAGAACAGCACTCCTTGGACTCACTGGCCATGCTCAGAGAGCAAACTTGCCCAACCCAAAGGAACACATGCACACATTCATAACAATGCTGCACCATGAGACATCAAAGGTGTCAGCTTGCTAGAGTTTTCTATCCTTTCCAGCCTCAGTCCAAGCCACACACATGGCCTATGCTAAGTTATAGTAGTGTTCAGGCCTCTCTAATCTAGAATAGTAGAGAAAATAAGGCACAGGTTTTGGATGCTTCTCTATATTCCCTTTTGTGCAACATTCCTGCCACATTTTGCCACTCTCTCACATACAGTCAGAGACACCATTTACCTTCCTGAAGAACCCTACAGCTTGCCCACCAGCATCAGAAGACCAATCTACTTCATACCCTTCTTCCCTTACAACAGGCAGCCAAACCAGCAGAAGTTGCATCATCTGGTACAGTCCCATCTCACTTAACATTGTCAAGTAACCACAGAATACAGAAAATTATGCAAGTTGAGAGGCTGCTTCTTCTACCCCTTTCTACATAGCAAGAGTCAATTGAAATGCTATGTTCAAAGCATAGCCAAGACATTTCTCATCCTCATTACACTGTGCTAAAACTCATTAAAAAAAGTTCTAATTTTTAGGTCTTAAAATTTTCYTTAGTCAGAAGTCACATGGGAATAGTACAGAATCACATGGATTGCAACTTCTACCACAGAAATACTTCATGAGGTTAGGGGGAAGAAAAATAACCTAGAGACAGTAAAATAAAACTACATAGTCCTCTCCTAGCTCCCTCTTCCTAAAAAACAAACAAACAAACACACACAAAATCATCTCAACAAACAAAACAAGACCAACATACAAGTCACAAGTGCTTGGAAAAATAAATACCTTATCACCAGCTCTTTAAGGAACTRTCCAAAACCAGTTTCTGACAAAAGGTCAGAAAGCTCCTATGCCTTCAGTAGTTCATAAAATGAACTAGGACAGTGGGTGGAATGAGACTGGACAATCCAGGCCACGGGCAGCCAAGTCAAAAGACAAAGTCAAAAGACAAACAGCTGCACTGATGAGTGCAACTGCTGGCAGTCTAGAACAAGTGAAAAACACTTTCCTCTGGGGTGCAAGATTAGAACTTCTTGTTCTTTTTGCAACACTTATATAAGAAAACAATCTACCACTTCATAACAATACACATATTTGGCTTGGTTACAATTGCATGTGGCTCAGGGCCCCAGGATTCAATTCCCAGCTCAGCATAGTGACACTCCACTGAGTGGAAGCAAAAAGAAATGCTCCCCTACACTGAAAGCCATCTTGTGCAGCAGACACAAAAGCAGTCTTTCTTCTGGAGTGGAGGAAACTGACCAAAACAAGATGACAATGAAGAAGGGGCTAATAAAAAGTCTGTTTACAAATCCCTAAAGCTCTGGGTTTGCTACCTGACCAAAAAGTTATCAGCTCAAGAGTATGATTTTGTGCAGACCTTGAAACAGCCTGCACAATTTCCTCTGCCTTAAAAAAATAAAATTAAAAATTACTGTTACGTCSTCACTGCATGATACACAAAGCATTCATGGTAAGAGTAATAATAAAAATCCCTTCAATAAGAAATAAATAACTTGAAAATTTTGCTAATGTTTACCAAACATGAAAGTACAAGAGACTGAAATCTTCCAGATCTGGTAAATAAATACCTTATTCACATATTTCAGAAATCCATGAATTCACTGCTCTACAAAGCAAATATAATTACCTAAGATGTCCTTAAATTAGTGGGTACAGGAGAAATAAATCTTAACTTTCATGGATGTCTTCAGTTTTTGTATTCAGATTAAAAATTCTGCATTCAGATTAAAAATTCTGAGCATTTCAACTGCAAATCACAAATTAAACCACCCATAGCAACCACCTGCAGCAATCACACCACCTCTCCCTCTCTCCTACCCCCTCAAAATAAAACATGTAGCCTTCCACTACCAACAAATAAATCAATAAATCAATACATAAATGGTCACATGCTTCAGAGAAAATAAAATCAAGCTCTCTAAGCTGCTGCCTGGAATATCCTGCATAGATGCAACACTCATACATTTTCCAATGATACTATTATAAATGAGAATGCAAAATGAAAGAATTAGCAAACAGAACACCATCAGAAAGAAAGCAGACAACCTGCACTGAGGTCTCAAGTTCAGCCATAGATATCATTTAGTGACAAAAACATCAAGCTAACATCAAACCCATTTATCTTATCCTTGGAACACATTTTTGCTTTGGCCTTACTTGGTCTGGTCAACACTTACCCTTCACGATACCTCACTAAGAACACATCTCAAATACAACTCTGCCAACATCACAGGAAGTGATCTTGGCTCTGAATTCTCACACACTTACTACATCTATCTCCCTTGAATTATTGTTTCTGCAAAGCCCTAAGTCATACCTTCATCTCCTCTCAACTACTGTAATTTCCTTCTTAATGGGTTCTTTACGTCCCAGCATTCCAAACTTCAGCTTGTCCAAAATGCAGCAGTTCATCTTCTCACCTGGAAACAGGAAAACAACACTCCAGATTGATTTTCACTTGCTTCCTTGTTGATTTTAGCATCTGCTGTAAGGTTACCCTCTCTTCAAAAATTTCTCACTCTTATTTAGTCTGAAGAGCAAAAAGCTTTGCCAACACATTTTTCTACTTGCTCAATCAAGGCTCCCAAGTCTCTCATTTATCTTCCAGCACAAGCTTATCAACACCATCAGAGCAGCAATTACCTTGATGCTATTAAAACTTCTTTCCTTACTCTCATCCACTACTACAGAACCCTCTTAAAAGCAGAATTCACTTATCTCCAGTCTTATTCTTAAACACCCTCTAACACATCTGAGCCACTCCTGCCCTTATGAGACACTACGACTATGTGAGACACAGGAACACAAGCTGCACTGTKAGCTGCGCAGCCAAACAATATAATTTAACTTTAATATCAGTTTTGTTTATGTTATAGTACCTTTTAAAGACTTTTTAGAAGCCACAAAATGAAAACAAAGTAAAGCAGGTAAATTAAAGAAGGYATGAGTTAAAGCCTAAGTAAGTTTCTACAAAACTAGCTGCAAAGATGTTGTTCTAGGCAGTATATCCATCAGTATCAAAGCTTCATAAGAACCAAATATAATGCATGAAAATTATAAAGATTTATTTTTGGAAGAGACCTATCTTACTTACCATTGGTACTGGAATGCAAAACTGTCTGCTAGGGTTACAAGTTTGAGCTCCAGATCCTGGGTTCTGTAAATTTAAATGAAAAAGTATTTGACCATATTTTTTGATTTTGCTACTCAATCTAAAATTTTATTTCCTTGGACATTTTAAACAAGAGTTTCTTACAGAGCTATATGATAGGGGAGTCAACATTTCTGTTGTATATTCACAAATACTAGTAAGCTAGGCATTTGAGTTTAGTGGGACAGCAGGAATCCTGCACTTTCTACCAAAACATATGGTAGACATCAACATTGTTTATAGTTAGCAGGCAATGCTCCTGAGGCAGCACCGGAAGCAGTGGGAAAGTAACAAGAACCAGAATCCCTGTGGTATGCTTTCAATCAGAGGTAACCTACACGAAGTTTTAGGCTAATTTGAAAATACAACAGTGTTAGTAGATGTTTTGTGAAGAGGAAGAAYGTATTTCTACAAGGGCACTCACTGCTATAAAATTTTAAAAGGCAAAGTATAACTTGAGTAAGAAAATATAGTCTCTCTTTGTATTAGAAGATGTGGAATTAACATCTAAGCATCAAAAGTTAAACCTCAGCAAACGTTGTAAGATGTAACTTGCAACATGTTGTAACCTTGTAACTTGATCAAATTCCACCCATGAAAAGAAACCCAACAACAAAACCCCAGAAGTTCAAATTAGTGTACACTGTGTAAAAAGCAAAGTCAAGATAACAAACACACTTCTCTGTTTTTACAGTAATTCTGATAGATCAGCTATTACAGTAATCTAACTCACAGTAAATTTTAAATTAAAAATGCCTTTCTATTAAGGGAAGTTTTCTAGTCAGCCTCAAAAAGATGGGAGGGAAGGCAAGAGGACACACCAGTAGATTGGGAACAAAAATACAAACAGCAAGGCCTTGAGACAGCTGAAGTACAGACACACTGGAAATCCTGCAACATCATTTCCAGGGTAGGCTCTGCCTACTTTATCAGAAGCTGCCTATTGAAGGTGTTCTGTATTTCCCCACCCATCACCACTGGGGAATAAAGATGTTCCTCTTTATAATCTATTCATAAAGATTCTTGACAGTTAGGTAGCGCTGTATTAAAGTTCTTAAAGAAATTCCTCTGGTTTCCCTTCCTACTACCACTCTCAAGCAACAGCCAACTGAAACTGAGCTGAAACTCACCTGACTCCTTTATTGTGTTGACAGAAAATGACAGAACTATGTGAATTTCCCTTGTTTACATAAGCTTAACTGAGAAATTTGAATCCATAGCAACTTTAAAATTACAGCCTACAAATTTAAAAATACATATATTTCATTATTTAAATTGTACTTCTAGGAAAATTGATGTTACTGATCAATTAAACTTCAAACAAAATATCATCTATTAGTAAACTACTCCAGGAAGAACAGTCAGCTGAGATGATTTTACAGCACTCCTCAAGCAGCAATCAATGACATAAAGAATTATGCAAAATCCGAAAATACAACCCTAATACCACATTGTAATTACTCTTAGTTTTGGTGAAAGATTTTCACAGAATCACAGGATTATTAAGATTGAAGGGACCTCTGGAGATCATCTATTTGAATGGTTCTGATGGAACCCCATTTGGTCACATTCCTGGGTAACTGCTGGTGCTGACCCAGCCCAGGCAGGGGGTTTGATGTCTCCAGAGAGGAAGACTCCACAATCTCCCTGAGCAGCCTGTTCCAGKGCTCTGCCTCGCTGCTTTTCTCCTGAAAGAGCAAGGCATGACCAGCACCTCAGCAAGCCGTAGGCCTCTCTGAGCAAGCTTCAGCTCTATTCTGTAGTCCACCTTCCCCMTTTTCTCTCTTCAGTTTCTGCTTRGTACAGACAATGGCATTAGGACTATAAATGCTCGTATTCAGATAAAGGGGAACCCTTATTAGCACAGTAATTAATAACTACCAGCAATCCTATAAAGTAGTAACAGTATTCATTATTTACTAAACACTGAATCTTGGCAGGCGATATCACGGAAGGGAGAAAAGGGGGAAAAAACCCAGTACTTCCTCATCACAGTGAATTTTAATGMATGAACAAAATCAGGATCCAATTGTAAGGACACTGCAGACACTGCAATACTAAAAATGGAGAGGACCAATATTTCCTTTGGGATGCAGAAAGATAAGAGAGCGACAGACAAAAGCATCTATTAATACATATCCACATAAACCTCATCAATTGTGCTCATTATAAAACTTACAAGAAGTCAAAAAAATAAAGAACCACTGTCCCCTAATTGTTTCCACTCTTGCTTCCATAAACTCGTTTAAATTCTTTAACAAAAACAGTGCTTTAGTGCAGCTCCTTCGTAAAATTGCCTGGCTAAAAAGCTCTGTTAGGGGGTAGCAAAGGACACTGCAATTGAGGGGGAGAGGACAAAACTGCTGGACAATAGACGTGTGAAAAATCAAAGAATGGGTAACCACAGCTATKAGCAGCCACGTCTCCAGCAGTGAATCAGCTTCCCGACCAGGCAGCGCTTCCAGAAACCCAGGAGCGCCCGACGCCGCGGCAGTGACACGGCCGTGACTCGTCCCCAGCCCGCCGGACGGACCGGCGGCCCCGCACCGCCAAAATCCCCGCCGGGAGCCAACTCCCGGCCCCGCCTGCCCCCGGCTGCCTCCCCTGGCCCGAACCCCTCTCYTTCCCTGCCGGGCCTGCCGCGACACCCGCGGCGGCGCCCGCACAAAGGCAAACATYCCGGCGGCGGCGGCCACTCGGGAGCCCCCCTGGGCAGCCCCCCCGCCGCCACGTCCGTCGCGGCGGCTCGAACAATGCCCGAACCTGTTGCACGGGTTCCCCCGGGCCGCACCGACCCGCCGTGCCCCGGCACACGAGCGGCCCGCGGCAYGCACGGCAGGGCAGCGAGCGGGAACGGGGCGAGCCCACAGCGGGGGCTGCTCGGCAGCCCGGCCCCGCCGCCGCCCGGCAGAGCCGGAGCCGCCGCCACACGGCACAGCGGAGCAGAGCGGAGCGGAGCGCCCCGCGGCGCCAGCACCGCCGCCGCCGCCGCCCAGGAACAAAGCGCGGCCAGGCCGCAGGGCCTGCGCCGCCCTCCGCGGGGCTGGGGCCGGGGCAGAGCCGCTCCGGAGCGCGGGTACTCACCCGACGCGGCGCTGCGGGTGCCCRGGCTGGGAGGACGCGGGGCGGAGCCTGGACCCGCCCGCTCCGGCCGGGCTGCGGCGGCTAACCTCGGCCGCCTCGCRCCGCCTCGCTAGCCCGGCGGCAGCCCCTGGGGACGGGGGCGGCTCCGACCCCTCCTCCGTCGGCAAGGAGACGGCGAGCGCCGGGCGCTGGCGGGCCCGCCCCGCTCCGCTGCCCTCGCTCAGCGCCGCCCCCGCCCGCGGGCGCGGAGCTGCCGTGCCGCCCGCCCGCCCCGCGCGGAGCCGCCGCGGCCACTCCGCCCGGCCCGAGCCGCCCCGCCCCGCCCGCCGGCACACAATGCGGCCCGGCCGAGCGCTGCGCCCGCAGGCCGCCGCCCCGCCCGGCCCGGGCCCCCGCAGCTACGCACGGCCGTGATAAATACCCAGCGCTGGACAAGCGGCGGTCCGTCCGACTGCGGAGTTTGCGGCACTGCAGCCGCGTTAAGACAACCGTGCTGTCGCTCTGCTCTGTGGAGAGCCGCGCTGTGCGTGCTCAATGCGAGCCCAGCGGCTCCCAGGTGAACGCTGCGAGTGCCTCAGGCAGGTGTCGACTGCCCTAGGGCCGTTCAACACCAACGTTTCGGCACCCACAGTATCGCAGAATATCCTGAATGTAATCACAGAATACCCTGACTTGGAAGGGACCCACGAGGATCATTTAGTCCAATTCAGCACTGACGTGTATTTGTTTCCCCTCCGATGGCAGATAATAACCCATTGTCTGTCTTAGCTCCTGGACAAGCACCCTAAAACTCTGTCATACCAAGATTAAAATAATAGAAGCAAAAATGCAGAAAGAAATTCTGTGAAGAAAGCTGGCTAGGACACTTGCCTTGCATTCAGCCTAACCACTGTAGGACAGATTGGAGTCTTGAATCTCCTAACTGAATACATCATTAGGCAACCTAATGGCTCTTAAAAAAATTGGCTTCAATAAACTCTATCTTAATCATAATTTTGCTCCTGGTTTTTCCAGAGCAGTTGAATATAATTTACTGAATCTCATTCTGAGTATGAAAACTGTCTCACAGAGGATGCAACTGCTTCGTTTCTTCCCTCAAAACAAGAGTTTGCAGAACCACCTCTGTTCACTGCCTTTCCTGGTTGCTGTCCAGTCAACATCTGCTGCAGCCATCGCCCTCACTGTCACCATCRGGGCTCGCCTGTGGTACTGAGCTCRTCCCTGGCTGCTGCTAACGCACAAAGCTGTCCCTCTCTCAGCAACACCACCCACTGGACACGCACGAGCTAAAGATACTGTCATTCACATTTTCAGATGAGGCCTGCCAGCCTTGAGAACATACCTTCTCTGTTGGGCCTTTCTTTCCTGGGAGAATATTTAAAACAGCAGCAGCAAAGAAAGAGGAAAGGCAAAATTACTTCCTTCACAACCTGTAGAGATAAACAGAGATAAATTATTTTCATCAGCTTCCCAACAAAAGTAATTGCTTTACAGAACCAAGTAAATTATTTTTTACTTTATGAAAAGAGGAAAACTTTAGCAATATTTTAAGTGTGTTCAGTAATGATTTAAGAATGTGCCAGATAGAACTTTTAGAGCACTCTTCTACATTTATGCTTATTGCATACTTGTGGGCAAAAGTTAAGATAATAGAAGCTTTCACTATCCATCAATATTTGCTTGAGATCCCTCAGGCTGCATCTTTGTAAGCTCCGACTGAAGGATAAACAGTAATTCAGAACACTAGGTAAGTGACCCAACACATGTGAAAGCTCAGTGGGCCTTGCTGACACATATATCTGTSAAAGGAGCAAGACAAAAATCAACAAAGGTAAAACTACAGCTGATTGTCATACATTAATTTCTCTTTCTTATTTCACATGCTTAAGATCCTCCACAGTGCAGTTATTACACTCTGTACTGTTATCTGTATGCAGTTGTTACACTCTGATATTCCTCTCACATAGCCTATACTATAAATTGGGTGCATTTTCTTTGCCTTGTCGATCTCACATTTTCAATACACATGAACTCATTAATCCTAATAAATTTTCTTATGGTTACTTTTGGGAGAGGAGAAGAGTGGGAGACAGAGAAGAGGAGGAAAAGGAATGCAGGCCAAAAGGACATAAACCCTATATTTCCATTTTTCTGGTGTTAACTGGAGTCTTTTCTCAAGGACAGAACAAGGCTTCTCCTGCAGAGGAGGGATRAAATTCTTGCACTGCCTTCCATAAGAGAGAAATACCCAAAAGTCACTCATTTGTACTCCAGTTGGAGATATGCTAGTTTAGATATAAAGGTATTGCAACAGGTTTTCTGACTTTTGTTTTCCATGCATACTCTTCTGAATGAGTTGCCAGGACAGAATCTGACATCATTAATTTTTTTAAGGTCATGCCATCAGTTTATAGTTGTAGTTAATTGCCTTTTCTATGCAAACTGCCAGTAGGAAGAAATCAGAGTATCAAGGATCCATTTGATTAAAATGACCCTTAATATATGGTGTTATTCTGCAGCAGCTGTGCCAGATTAACTCAAATACAAATGAAAGCAAATAGGCTGAAAACATCCTGAGCTTTGGGCACTGTGCTGCATGCCAGCACAACAGAGCCTTTGTTACAAGGCAGAGCGGTGCTCTCACAACAGAGTTACTGCTTCCAGCTTCAATCGTCGCACTTCTAGAAAAATCAGCCTTCAAAGAAAAACAAAACCCCCATACACTTCAACTGGACACCAACTCATGGTGGCACTGGTCACACAAATGTGACACTGGCCATCCTATGTAGCACCCCACAGGCCTGTGATATGCCTTCCCTCTTGCTCCACCTGCCCTCGGGCAAAGRAGGTGTTGCCAGGCATAGCCTTGCATCTGGTGGGCTGGAAATCCTCGAYCTGGAATGRTTTACCTTGCTTGCTATTTGCATCCACATCTCCCTGCAAGAGATAGGCAATTTATTTCACTTGTAGCACAAAAATGAATGTGAGCAGTTAAGTTAATRTRAGTCAGCAGTATCCCGTGTATTGGCAGGAGATGTAACTTACAGAGCAGAYCAGTTCATAAAAGGTATATACTGAAAATAAGCAAATAACTATATGCAGTGGGGTAAGTATAGACTGGCAGCAATGAATTGTAAATAAAAGCTGTGGAATGTTTTCCATATGGAGCTTTCTGATCATGACAAGATGGTATCATCATAGTCATGGGTAAGAAGCAGAGGTATCTACTACTTTAAAACCTTATGTATTGTCATACAGCCAGATTCATGTTGGAAAAACAGTGAAAAAAGCCCCTTCTATGAGGATAAACAGCATCAGGAAGTTTGGGAAGTGAAAGTGACAGAAAAATACAAGCATTCTGTGCACACTCAAAACATCAYAGAAACAAAAGATCTGTGGAATTCAGTACWTGACCTACCATTCACTGGCTTCTGAAGGTAAGCCACATTCACCTATTAGCATTGAGATTTGAAATGCCCCTTTAAACACAAATACTAGGTTTTAATCCTGAACTGAGRAGTGATTGTTTCTCCTGAAACAATTACAACAAAGCCTTAAATTGTGCTCTTAATCAAATTTGAAACTCGAGTCCCAAATAGCCCAAACCCATGAGATTTTGTTTACTGACTAGCACAGGCTGAAAATCTGGCACTCTGTSTAGGCAGCACTTGCAGGTTTTGAAGGATCTATGTTTTATTGTACTTATCAGAGGGTGTGTAAAACAAAATTTTAAAAGCTTCATCATGATTTTCAAGTTCTGCAGTTCAATTATAGATAAAAAGATAAACCCTTCATTTTATAAAGGTATGAAGGATTTGCCTGTAATGAGATACAGCAGTATGAAACTTTGCAAGATTCTGAAGAATATGGAGTGTTTTGTGGGTTTTTTCATGTGCTTCTTAATGCTCATGTAGAAACGATAAAGTATCCCCTGATCTCATCATGTCCTTCCAAGTACTAGAGGCTGTTGGATTGTGCTTCCTGCAGCAAACACGGCAGTGACTTTGTTCCTTTTTTTAGGTACTTTTTATTTTCTGTAAAATACAGGCTTCATAACTTGGTCTTGTATAAAAATAAAATAGAAGCCTAAAAGCTGCATTTCCTGAGAAATATTTAAAAGYAAGCAAAGCTATCTGTGCTTAGTATTTTGCCGCTCAGATTTCTTAACTATGAAATTTAACTATTTCCTTACAAATTTATTTCATCTTGCAGAGGGAAAGGGTTTATGGCTGGCAGTACACCCTGAGCATTTTTGATACAAGGGGGAATGCCTTTCTTTCTGCACAGCACCTGACATAACAAGAAAGTCACTTCTCATGTCCTTCCCCTGTGGCCACAAACACAACCTGGGATACAAGGGCAGGGACCTTGATCCTGTAGCTTCAGTCAGAAGATACACAGCAGCAGAATGGAGATTGGCATGTCTCAGGTCACCTTTGTGGCCACAGGGGAAGGACACGAGGACCAACTTTCTTGTTCTGTTAGGTGCTTGTGCCATACCACTGAGCAGGTTTGGTRGGATGTCTGCAGCATACTCTGTCTCCCAATGGCTCACTCTGATCAGGGGTTACTGCTGGTGCTTGCTGAAGAAGAGGAGCTGTACTTACCATACTAGTTATCATGTGAGGCATAGCAGATGTGAGAAGACATGATTCTGAAATGCTAACTGTAGAAGTAAAACAGAGAGAGCTGGTAGTCAATGACATTTGAATGACTCCCCTACAAAGCACCTAATATTCTCCTGGAACTATATTTGTAGCTCCATGATGCTTTCTTCTGCTTGCACCACAAAAAAGGAAAGAGCAGGGATTTTTCTAATGAGACTTGATCACTATCTCCCTGCAGCTGCCTTGCTCTCCAGCCCAGGAGTGTATTAGCACTGCAGAGGCAGCCACACTCAGTACCACCACCATTTCTGCTTACATTAGATTTACATTTCATTTCCAGCTTCAAAATTAACTATTAGCAAAATATTCACAGCATAAAAGARGTTAGATGGCAATGTAAGTCAGAGAATTGGATGTCCTGTACTGTTCCTGTTACTTTGTGTGGTCTTMGAAAAGGGGAAAGACAAAGACAGCTTTACAATTTTTGTGTGCATTATTGTGCAATTCTACATTTTAGCACAGTCCTGACATGGYGATGTTACCAAGGACCTTCTTGAGAAAAAACCTCATCTCTACATTTCTTTAGAGGGCAATAAGGGGAGTGCTTGGAAAGAGGATAAACAGAAAGGAGTTTCCAATAATAGTCTTTTCTCTGAACCTAAATAAATCTTCTTTATACATTGACAAAAACTATTCAKTTATACAAGTAAGTAAAGGTTCTGCATAGGTTCCTCTTCATATGGCTTGAATTTCTTACATTACAAACAACAGCATGCTTCAAGGTTAGGTTATACACTAACACTAATCACAACCATTGTTAACAAAAGTGAATTGAAAGAGGATAAATAATATGAGCTATTTTTAGAGTCAATAAGAGGCAGAGCTCTTCACTTTCAGAGAAAAGTAATTTTTAGGAGTGACTTGCTGAGCTGGTTAAAATTCTTCTCTGCATCTGTATAGATGTCCTTAGAGCTACCTGACWTCATAGTTTATGTAGAGGCTTTAAATTGTAACCCTTTGAGTCAAAAAGAGCTTATTTTATAGAGATTCAGTGATGTTCAATTACTCAATATTCAATGTTCACCCAGAATCAGAAATTCTCCTCAGGACAGAGAGAATATCATGGCTAAAAATCCAACTATTTTTCCAAAGAAAGTAGTTATACCTGTAGCTATAATTAAAAAATTAAGCCTCTCGGAATGCATGGAGTATATTTCTCACCGCTTTATCAAAACTTTTGTGTACAAGCTTTACTTTAATGCATTTTGAAAGGGTCATTTCAAATATAATGAAGTATGTTTATCCTTAACATAAATTATTTCTGAAATCTTTGCCAGAATGGCAAGGCTTTTCAAACACATCCAAAAGCCCTGGGAGCCTAATCACAGTACATGTTTCTAATCCACTTAAGTGTTTTAAAATCCCACTGATTGATCCTTGTTTTGTTGTTTTTTGCATAGTTCACAAGTAGTTTGTAAAACTCTTCCTGTATCTTTTTTTTTTTTTGCACAATTGTGGGCAATCAGGCTGCAATAGTTATCTTAGTCCTGGAGGTCACACACATTACAAACAGTTTGTTAAASTCAGTCAGGCCACCTTGAGAATAAAGTGCAATTTAAATGGAATTTGAGTAATACTGTCTAATCCAAAGTGCTGATAATTTTCCAGTCTGAGGCAAGTATTTCTTCAGCATGTCATCTTTAGAGTATTTGGTGTTATACAATAACTGAAATTTGGATGTAACTGCTGAGTACTAAATTAGGTACTTGGCACTTTKTCTTCTAGTACATGAACATAATTTCAGAACAGCTCATACTGAGAGAGAAGAAAATAGGGCCGAGAATAGTAAAATCATGCAACAACTTTTACTTAATAAGGTAATACTGAACACCTTTGATAAAAACAAATATTGTTAAAGAATATACATAAAATTTTGCAAAATGTGGAAATTTACATTTCTATATGTAAAAAAAAGATAAAAACCCWTAGAGACTCATAGCAAATTTTATAGCAGCAAATGATCCTTTCTAAAGAGAAGATAGTCAAAATCCCTCATATTCTTCCCATGTACCAGTGAGCAGATTGAAAACGCAATGTACTGTGAATTAAACACTCAGTTTTCTTTATCCTGACATAGCAGCAAATTGTCCTGATAAACCTTCYTTCTTAAAATTCATGAGCATGCTAAGCTTATGCTGTCCAAACCAGTGTGTTTTCAAACCTTCTTTAGGATAAGCAGGCCTCAGATGTTTTCACTGCCTGGCCACCTACGAGCCCTGACAGAAGGAGGTCCCTGAGCCTGCAGGTTTTTGTCACCAGTGCAAGTGGCCACTCTTCWATAAAACTTCCTCAGCACCTCTCTAGCTGAAGGGGAGCCCTTTTCTGGACTCACTTGCTGGCCTGCTTAGTGCCTGGAGTCTACACTTCAGTATTATGCCAYGAGGGAAGCAAGCAGCCTGCTCAGCTTTGCCTCCTGCTAACAGCAAAAACTTCATTAAGCATTTATTTCTCTGCTTAGGTTTCCTCCCTGCCTTTCTCTCCTACCAAGCACGCTCTGGGTTTACTCAAAGAGCTCTCAATCCATCCATTCTGCCTATCCACGCCTCTGTTGGTACATGTCTCTCTAAACAGGCTTTCCTCCATGGGGGGCCAAGCTCAGACACACTTTGATAAGCCCTAACTTCACTTTCACCTGCCCTTCTTGCCACTGCTTTTTGTTACGCATTTTAATTTGTGCCGTCACACAGTGAGCCAGGCTGGAGAAATAACTAAGATCAAAACCAGCTTCTTTTCCTCCCTACAAAGTTGATTTATCCAGCACTTCAATCAAAGGAAATATTCATCAAAATCTAGCCTGAGTTAAAAAGTAAATCCTTCCTGTTAAGTCATAAATGCCCTTCCTTCACAGTACTCAGTTGGTCCATTGTACCTTTCCTGGTATCAATCCTTCTCTTCAAACATTTTCCTGCTATCTGACAAGTTTGATTAGCCAAGGTTTTCTAAGCTGCTTCTGTGCCATTCTTCAAATGATTTCACCCTGATGCGACAGTAAAGTTCAGGGTTCCTCCAATATTCCAGTTTTTGAACATGTCAACCTCTGTCAGAAGGCAGCAGGTTACACCTATGCTGTGATATTTAGTAACAGAAATGTTTTGACATCAACCAGCATTTTTCAGTTGCACAAACATTACCCTGAAGTTATGTACMACTCCTTCTTCATTCTTTTTAATTTTCAACCCATTGTAAGAAGTTAAACCATTTTTGGTAGAACAGGAAGAAAAGTCTTTTCATAACTCTCATTCCAGTCCTGCTGAGCCTCATCAGTACAATTAGTGTTCTTGTTCGAAGTTGGATACTTATGTATATGAAGTKGCTTGTTTCAGTAAAATATCTGCAGAAATAGACATACTTTAGCACCAGAGTGCAAATCTTGTATAGGTTACCTCTGGTGACAAGGAGCCCTGTTCCTCTCAAGTATTTCTGTAGCTCCACTGGAAGTTTTGAGCTTTAGATCACCTATAAACCATWTAAGTATGGAAATGTAATAAGACTTAAAAGCAGATTTCCATTTATCAGCAGTCTTTTGGAACAGCTGAACAATGAGCTGAAGGAAAGATTAATCAAACCAACAAACCTGTCTTTGGATACCTCTGTTCTGTAAAGTGTCCATTTGAGGCCAGACCCAAGTTGTTCTAACCAAAGGCAGTTTACTTCCCAGAGCCAGCGTGTAGGATCCCTCTCAGATGACAACTGAAARTGTGTGGCATTTCTCTGCTTCTCACAGGGAGCAGGACATGGATATGCAGCTTGGAACATTCACAGCACTTAATCTGCAGCAAAGCAAGACAGAAAACAAATAAAACCCTTAGTATTTTTTTTTGGTCATACTTGGTAAATAAAAAATTGTGTTTGGGTTTAATCCAGATTATGCTTTAAAATTTTYCCCCTTGAATAAATGTAAAGTTTTTCTGTTCTGCATATTAACTAATATATTTATTTTTATCAGTGGCCATAATATCTTTATTTTTATCAGTGCATTTTTTCAATTACTTTTTTAGGCTTCCCTGGCAGAGTATGGCTCCCAAAATTGTTAATAAACTACAGTATCCTGAATGCTGAGTCACTATACAATCTTTTAAAAATATAATCTCCATTTCTAATTTCAGGTTTAAATGCAAAAGGATGGATTTTTCTCACCACTTCACAAAAATCTATTTAAGACTCTCTGTTAAAAGAATTGGAAATAAATTTTATAAAAGATGCAAAATATTTACCATTTGTTGCAGTAAAAGGCTTGTACTTTTTAATAAGATCATATTCTCATTTTCATTATTATATTAACAATAAACACCACCAATAATATATATATAATAGTTATAACCAAGTTACATCCAACCATAAGGAAACTAAACAACCTAATAGAAGCATTTTATTTTGACATAATTAAATCAATAAAGCAGCTCTTTTAGTAATGAAAACAGGATGCACACAGTTATCTTCCAAATAATTACAACATAAAAATAATACTTTTTTTTTTAAATTCTAGCTATGAAACAGTATGTGCACTTTCTTGCAAACAAATTTCACATCTTTTTTGCTCTAGAGGGGAATTATTTCATAGTGGTTTTGAAAGCTTAGGCATCTGTATGTYATTCCAGCAAAAAATCACTTTCTTTTTATTGACCTAGAGGTTTTCAGTTGCTCAGAAAAAGTAGGAGACTGCAAAAATGTTAGCACAGAAAGGGAAACTGCAATTATGGCCACATTACTTGTGAACTGCACAATAAAATAAGGCTGATGTTGGTTCAACTTCCATTAAAATAGCTATAAATGAAAGTACTGCACAAACATAATGAAGATTTTGTTTATTTGGGTTGTTTCAAATGAGGAATAAAAAATATATAGCTTTACAGTAGGAAAACTGCAGTGGTGGAACCTTGTGCACAGGAGAGAGAAGGTGTGCTAATCAGCTTCATRTCCTATTCTCAGATCCCTGATAGAGCAGCTAAGTGATAATCCTTTCCTGTGCAGCACAGGAAGATATCACTTTCAATCTGGACATCAGTATGAGAAGTGTAGTGACAATTCAGAGCTGGTGCTGATAATTGCAAAGCTAGTGGGACTGATTTATGAGGAAATGGCATTGATTAAAATTTGCATTTAGAGGACTTTGTTGGAGAGGATCACAGTGCTGTGCTGGTGTTAGACCAACRTTTTCAAAAGCAAGCATGAAGGGGCTGCTGTGCTCCTGGGGCCTCTGGTAGTCAGCAGATTTTCTGAGCAGGTGTTCAACAAAGCCAAAGCCTGCTGAACACCCTTGTGCTATATACTCTGGGAGGAAGTGGTGGGGATTTAGTTGAAGCACCAGCCACATTACTTTTATTTGTAAAAACRCTCAGGCGGCCACTTCACTTTGTTTCCATCCAGGTGCTTCTGATTTAAACAGCTCAAAGGCATAAATAAAGTGACAGGAGTGAAGGGTCATTAGAATTGTATAGATACTACTGATAGTTCAGCAGACTGTGTACTTGGAATCTCTAAGAGAAAAACAAAACAAGCTCTCTGCCACTACTTCCCCTAAAACCTCAGGAATAAAAGAATTTGAGTGAATATGAATGGCRCTATAATATAGGAAAGAATGCAGAAAGAAAGAAGTTGCTATTGAGATGCTTGGATGAAACTGAAATTGGGAATTGCAATTCAAAGGGTAGTTATAGCTGTCGAGTCACATTCACCACCAGAAGCTCTACCAGGGTGGAAGGAATATTGTGSACAGGGGAGATGCAGATATGTGATTAAATATAAGATATATCCACACTCTCAAAATGGTGAGTGAAAGTCACTGTGAAGTTTCTATGATTTTACCAAAAACTGCTTGGAAGACAAACATTTACCCAAAGGATGAACTTGAGAAGGACCTRAAAAAATAAATCATTTAGGGATCAGCCAGGCTTCTGACAGATTTATGCTGTACATTCATGCTCCCATGGTTTCTCCTACCCTCACCAGCAAATACCTCCTGTTCCTCCCCTTGTTACACAGAGCTGCAGGAGAAACGTTGAGATTGTGGTGAGTGGAGAATGAATGGGAGTGCCTGGAACAAAGGGCAGGAGGGGACATAAGGGCCCACATGTTTTTGGAAGCCAGATTAGTGGGTCATCAGGATGACAGCASACTGTGCAGCTTTCCACCCAAGTTAGAAGACAAAAGAGAGTAAATCCTGATGACTCACAGAGCTGGGGCTGGAGGGAGAGACTGAGGACTGTCAGCTCCTAAATGGTGCATAAAAGACGGATCCAAAATCAGCACTTGGAGCTCATTGATGAGACTGGAGAAACTGAAGAAAAGATCAGCATGCAAATGCAA
This sequence comes from Cardinalis cardinalis, assembly GCA_014549065.1. NCBI lineage: Eukaryota > Metazoa > Chordata > Aves > Passeriformes > Cardinalidae > Cardinalis > Cardinalis cardinalis. The sequence continues at coordinate 9,069,530 of JACDOX010000003.1, forward strand.
ATCAGCCTAGCTAATAGAAGAAAGGAAATAATATCTKCTATAAAATTAGAAAGGTATTGTAGAGCCTTTACATTGTTTTCCATGGCTTATTCCATGGAATAACTAATTTGTATTAATGGAAATGAAGGCCTTGCAAAGCATTATGAGATAACCTTGGASAAGGAGAGCTCAGCCTCAGCACAGTAGTCCTTTGCAGTGAGATGGGTTTATGSCCTAACATAGGACCAAATGCAGCTGACTTGGGAATAAGCACATAAAAAGACTTAATGCTGCTGCTGCTGCTGCGAGTAATTATAGTTTGGTTTTATTTTGAAGTAGATGCATATGGGTCATTGCTTTGGTGAAATACATACTTCAGTAATACTTTTCAAATCTCTCAGGTTCTCATAATTTAACCATTGTTAATTATTTAGCAATTATGCTGATGAAAGGTTAAAAATTATTGCAGAGGCATTTCTTCAGTCAGGGAAAGGAGTAACGATTTAAAATTAAATCCTTGCAGTTGGAGCTAAATGGTAATGACATGCTATTTTTGTATTACTGGAAGTAACAGTTGATCACTTAGAAACTTCAACAGTGGAAAGTGGTCTAGAAAAGTATAGTAAATAACAGACAAGCATTTGCACTGAGAGATTAGTACATGGCAGAGGCCTACAGAAATACAGTTTGCAAATTAATATCTTGAGGATCACTGAAAAACCACAACGTGAAGTTTTTATGTTGGGATTCAAACATAAAGTAGGCAGACACTACAGACAGGAGTGTTAAGAAAAATTTTACCTTTCTAAGAAAGAACAAGTTATATTTTCATGCATTAGTAATGCAGCAAGTCATGCATATTGAAATGAAAAATAAGTTTGTGTATAGAAGGTGTAGTATCTTTTAGAAATCATACCTGAACTATCAGTTAATTCTGTTAAATTGCAGATTTCTTTCTCCTATTTTGTGAAATTTAGCATAGTTTAAGGATGGTAACTACCATGTCCTATCAGCCATTTCAGATTGCAAAAATGAAAGTTAAATCTATTTAATTTTTCCCACAAACAACTACTACTATCCAGGGTTCACAGAAAAGACTACAGTTCATGATTCCTTCCCCTCTTTAAAGGAAAGCCAGAACAAATGAGCCAAGCCTTGTGGCTCAAAATGAATAACTCCAGAACATCTCAGAGTAAGAGCAAGAAAGCATCTCAAAGCCATCAGAGGCCCCCATGAAGAACATCCTGCCAAACACCCACACTTAGAATGAGTAAACTGCATTATAAGCACCTTCACCAACTGCATCCCTGACCCCAGAGGAAAGTAAAGGGGAGGAATGTAGCCTGCTCACACAAATTGATCTCAAATTGCCAATCACTTCTGGTGCCTCCTTTCAGACATAAAATCTCCACTGAAAGATAAGCCACTCTTTTGGGTATGGCAGAGGCATTTAACATAATTCTACATGCTGTAAACAAGAGTGAGGCAATTGATGACCTTGTTTGTGTTAGAAACAGCTAGAGCATGTGCTCAAGCTGTAGTGAGAGATATCAGCTCATATAATCTAAGTAAGAACAAATTTGAAGATTCAGTGATGCTTTGCAGTATATGGAAGTATTTAGCAGTATATGGAATTTCTCAAACATTTCTGAGTATTTATTRGAGCTTAGTATTAAAAGCTAACTGCAAAAGAAATGAAAGTTTCCTAGTATTTTAGGAAATACCATGTTTATGAAGAGGGGGAAGTATAACCATTCTGTCAGATTTTTTACTGACAGCAAAAATATATGGGTTCTAAGTTTAGAAGTCTCTAATAAACACCAGCTTAAATTTATACCCTGGAACTTGAAAATATAAAATGAAGTGAACTAATTATTCCCATTTGCAATTGGCAGATGAACTTAAATATTAGAAAAATATTTCACTGAAGCAGGGAGGAAGAAGCAGTGAGGCAGAAGGGAGGTATTTAATACATAACCACTTCTTTCCAGAAGTGCAAGCATATAATGCATGGTCCTCTTTCATCCCTTGTGCTGGGACTGTGGCTGTTATCCTGTGGTAACACCTCAGTCTTGCAGGGTGCAGCAGCTGGGCTGGGGGGATGTGTTCCCTACACTGCTGAGGAGCAAGGCCCACAGCTCCTGCAGCTCCATGGGTCCCCAGCTGACCATTATTTGCCATCTCTGCTGGTGATGCCAGCCCCTTGGCTCGGCTGTCCTGTCACTCCAAYTGTCCTGGGCAGTGCCAAGCTCACCTGGGTGATCAGTGCTGCTCTGCTGCAGGTGCCTGCTCCTCAGCCCCCTCTGCTCTCCAGCATATTTGCTAACACTCAGGGCTGCACAGGGGTCAAAGGAGGCTTGCTAAATAGACTTCCTATCCTGCCTTGTCAGTCTTCAATATCTGCACCCTGAATCACACTTACCCCAGCTGATTTGTCCTCATGAGTGCTGGGGATTGCAACTGCACAATTGCACTCATGCTATGATGCATCTGATTATTACAAAGGGAAATATCTCACCTTGTACACCAGCAGCAAACTGTGTCTCAGAGCCATYTCTTTCTTTCTCTCCTGTTGCCAGATATTAACAGTTCTCCTCCTCTTCTGGCAGGAAGGCAGCTCTTCCCTTCAGGCCACAGCCATCAGGACTGCATTTGTCTTAAATGAGAGAAAACTGTAGACAGTCTTCCTGGTTCTTTCTTGAAACAGCAAAAGAGCAGATAAAAATCAATGGGTTGACTGAAACCTTATGTGAACATAAGCTGTGGTGCAGATTAAGTAATTTCCTTCATAATAGTAGAGTTATCCTAACATTTTGTTGCTTTTAATGAAAACTTTCTGCTGCATTTTTATGAATAAGGGTAATTTCTTTTAAGCTGAGTTGTGTCTGTCTGTTTTCTCTGTGATTTCTAACAACCAGAGTTTCAGGGCAAATATATCTGACCTGCACTTATTGTGCAGGTCAGATGTTGTACTTATTGTACTTATAAGTACAATAAGTACAATATATAATATTATACATTGTACTTATTGACCTTCCTATTGTGTTTGGGCTTGGTTTGGAGGGGTTTTTTTGTTGTTTTTCTCTCATTGGTGGTTTTTTTTGTTGGTCGGTTGGTTGGTTTTTTTGGAAGGGATGGTTTGGTTTTTTGGGTTTTTGTGAGGGGTTGTTTTCAGCTTGGGTTTGCTTTTTTTTATGTATGACACAACCCAAAGTTCCTCARGTTCTGACAGACATTTTTTATAAAAGTATTTGTCTGCTTCTTCTCAGTGTGTTCATCAACTCTGAACATATCCCTCATTCTTACTATTGCTCAAAAATTCCCACCCATTTTTACTTTAGAAACCTTTCCCACTTGAGGTTTTTGGATTTTTTGCAGCATGGTTTGCTTGGGGTTTTTTGGGATACTACAACAACAACAACAAAAATTTAAAACAAAAAACCAGTTGCACATTGTCTGGGAGATGTTAGACATTAGTGACAAGCAGCACTGTTTTCAGGGGTCATCTAAAGCACATAGAGGTGCAAGTAGCAGTTTCAGGTGAGGTTCTTACATTATTTAGTTTATCTGTGTAAACCTGTGTTAGAAGGCATTTTCCAAACAACAAACTAGCAGTACCTGCTGAGAGGCTTCAAGGGTGAGGCGGCAGACCTAAAATGACCCCCATTTGCAGAAGCATGGAAATTAATGAACCTATATTTCAATGAAAAATAAGGCCAGACCTCTGTTATCTTAAGCTTGGTATCCATGTGTCTCTGAAGGTTCCTGAGCCTATGAAATTAGCTCTGCTGGAAATCAGGAGAGCCATCAATGTAGTCTGTAAGGAAATCCTCCTCCCCACAATCCCCAGCTAGGTTGGAGCAGATCTAAAGTATCCTCTCAGCCCCAAATTACTGTCTAAACACAAACTGCCTGTCAGCACTCTGGAAAAGGYGCTATGAGTTGTGAGTGGCTTTTAATCCACTTTTCTCTCCCCACACACTCTATTCAAACATTTTCTATTTGTCTCATAACACATAAAGCTTGACTGCCTTCCCAATATGGAGTGGGGCTGAACTATCTCAAATGCCCACAGGACTCCAATTATTCTCCTTGCTCCTCTGCAGTGATTAATGCTTTGGAAAGCACAGTTGCCCTAGGATGGCTGGAGCAAATACCCACGTATCTGCAGACAGCTGTAAGCAAAGGCAGGAGCGGAATCACTAAAGCTCTGCTGACTGCAGTGCCCAATCAATAATCCATGGCAAAAGCATCACAATCTATACAACATGCCACAGGGCTGACAGTGGTGTTGCTAGCAGAGAGATCCCTTAATGCAAATCCAGCTCTGGAAAATYTGGAATATTTGGAGGTTTGTTTTTCAAAGCACCTACTTGGTATCCACACAGTAGAAATTTGAAAGGGAATTTGTTGAGTATATTAATTTGGATTGCTCCATCTCCGTAAAACTGGAAGAAAACCTCTATTTGAAAATTAACATGAATATAAATTTTGATGTCATTAAAAGAGTTAAAAATACACATTAGATTTTCACACAGCTTTTTACTCCTACAGGAGTAAAATCATATGTGCCAGAAGACTTGTTAAACTGTATCTGCTAAACAAAAATATGAATTACAGAGATGTAGTTATTTTGTAAGGATCGTCAGACTCACATATTTGTCACTGATCTGTAATTTAGTAGCCAAAAACAGATAAAAGAGGGGTTTTCTTTGGGAGGGACYTAAGGGTTGCTTTGAACCCTTGAGCTGCATTTGGGATCATACCATAGAAACATATCTGCTTGTAGGCAAGGCACTTTTCAGTGTGGTYACATGCAGCCTCATCCTACAAAGACACACATCACTGTGCATCAATGGCACATCAAGGTTTCRTGGATTTTGATAGCATAGTTACAGCTGTAATCCTTAGACAATCCTTAGTGTGAAACTCAGTGACTGCAGCAATAGGTATGGGGCTTATGCATTCCTTAACTCTAGTGGTTGTTTTTATTCTCTCATTTTCCCATTTTCTCTTACTTGAGCCTCTTTTCTGATACCATTCTCTCTTTGTCCTCTGCAAAGCTATTTCTGTCTGTCTAGGTTCCAAGCTTTCCCACAATCTTTCTTTCCTTCACTTCTATTCCTCTTTCTTTCTACATATTTTCTCAAATTTCTTCCTTCATAGTTTCCACATTTCTTCTTCCCTTAACTTGTGGGTCTTATCCTTTTTTCAACCCCCTTTTTTTTTTGTGCTTCTTAAGTCTCAAAGAGCTGTATGGCTGCTTCTTGAGCCATAATAATTTAAAAATAATTCCTTCTTTGCCAGCTCTGTCTCTGCATTGGCCTTAACTATATCTCATTGCTTGCATGTTAATTCATTGTTAACTTGTAGAGAAGCCAAGCACAYTGATAAGTCAAACTCACACATACAAACAAAGAAACTCCAATTAGATTCTTTAGCTGTAACTAATAATTTAACACCACACTGATTAGGTTTTAAGAACAGACTCCTGATAAGCACAAGAAGTCTTCCTGGACACCTCTTCTACCAGTTATCTTTTGCTTGAAGTCTCCTCAGAGTACTCACATTTTTTTCTGATAAGTGCATCGTCTGTTTGAAACGACTGGCATTTCTACAAATATATTTGCTCATGGAATGACAGCCGCAAGCAATTCTGATAACACTAAATTAGCAGGAGACTGAAAATAATGTGCTTGTCAAACACCTTCCCCCCTCCCTTTCTCTGAATGTTCAGGCAAGGGAATGTATTTTTTCCTCCTTTACTTTTCTGTGATTTGCATTTTCATTTGCTAAGTGCATTACRATGTCCTGTTTATCTTGGACTGCAGCATCAAGATCTTTGTACATCTTATTCCCTCCAGTAATTTCCCAGGCAAGTATTTCCCCACTGCACCTATTTGCTAAACAAAGACAAAAGATTTCTCTAATGTAGAAAAGTAGCAACTGTCCTCAGAGAAAGCCAAAATCTTTCTAAAGAATAATTAATCTTCTGGAAACAATTCAACAGGATGACATTGTGTGTGTGAACATGTGTTAGCAAGAAATAAAAGTTCCAAATCGTATAGGCTCTCTCTTAGTTGATTTGAATAATCAGAAAAGAAACCCAAAACCCCAGTTCAACACATTTCAAGGTCCTCAAACACCATTAGTTCATGCCCCCTCCCAGGATTTGGGGAACCAATAAACCCTGAGAGCCTTCTTAAATTGTTCCCTACTTCCAAGCACTGTATTCTTGGTGCTGGGAAGAAAGATTACCATTAATATTCAAACACAGCTTCAACCCAACCCTGCTCCCAGCAATGTGCTTATGATGATACATAACATATTCCCTTGAGCTAGTGTTAGAAATAGTCCATTATTTTGACTCCTCACTCACCAGAAAGAGCCTGCAGGAGGCATGTATGCTTTTAGCTACCACCTCTCTGCTTGGTGCAGGGTTTTCATTGTGTAGCACCATCCAAGAGGCTTGCAGAGAGGCTTCAGCCTCTTGGGAACACTGCCCAACCCTGTCCTTCAGTTCAGCCAGCGATGGTTGTTTCAGCTCTGTTTAGTTCTGCGACAAAAGAGGCTCTCTTGGAGCTAACCCAAAWTTCCTCTCATGCTCTTCAGCTTCTGGAAGAACCTTCACTTTTTTTGGAGTCCTTCTGGTTCTTCCTGCATGATGGCTCAGAAGCATCAGTAGGGAAGTGCTGAGATGAAAGTTGATGCAGTTGAAGCTTTCTGAGGGCTGACTTTCTCTGTGCGCCAATAACAAAGAGCAGAGAGCACTTCTCTGTGGTTTTACCCCATCAGGAGTTCTGGGTAAATAGTTTATGCAGATGGGCTGACTCCCTTCCCATTATTCTCCCTTTCTATGAAAAATGAGAGTCATGAAGGTTTGGAGCATGGCACTTAAATGAAGTTTTATGAAAAGATATTTTTCTGCTTTAAAATAAAACCTGTCAGAAGGAAAAAACAAACAAAAAAATTGCAGGAGTTAAAATTCCCACAGCTGCATCCAAGTATTTTTTTAAAAGTCAGAGTTAACACAATGTTGATGATGCTGCACAGAGATGCAAAGTTCTTTAGCTGAATCACTCTGTTATCATGCGCTGCCATGTGCTCTGAGAAGAAAAAGTTTTTGTTGATTCAAGGTCAGACAARTTCCATCAATATTTTTCTCTTACTGGCTCATCCAGAAAGTGCCTCCAAGGTTTAGACTGGTCAACTACAGGTACATTTGAGTGCTTTCTTTTAAATTTCCTCAAACATATATAGTGCAATTACTTCCCTTTCTCCACTTCAGCCTCCCCATGAGACATGAGCCTGCCTCCTCAGTATCCTCCCACCTTGGGCTGCATCACCACTTGTACTGTTAAGATGCAGTTTCAGCTGTAGGATCCTGGGCTGACAGAGCATACTCTTATCCCCACATCGCTCTGCATGCTTGTGAACAGCAGTTGCCACATTTCTTAGGGGGAAAAAGTGATTTTTGTGATTCTGCTTAGTGTCCTCTGAGCCATATGATTCTTTTTTAGGTCTTCCTACCCACTTATCTTTTCAGCTCAGTTTTGACTCTGTGGCTTCTTCCCTTAACATAAGGCATGAGCCTTTAGTTGCAAGTGTTTCTTAAGCCCACTCATTCCAGGAATTTTTTAGCAGGGCGCCAAGATTTTTTCAACTGTTACACTGCATACATTCTCCTTCCCACTTCAGAAAAATACTGAAATTACTRGTTGCTTTATCTAATCTTATCTTTTCCAACCCACAACTTTGTAATCAAAGGTATTTGAAAAACAGCTGAACAGAGACCAGAAGCAAGACCTATTTGATTAGGGCTGGCACTATGCAAATATAGCTGTACTTATTCTGTGCCAGATCCAGACTGAGTCTTGTGGAGGTACAGGCTCAGCTCAGCCTGGTGATGTTTGTACCATATTGCCTTCCACAATATACAGACATAACCTCCCTCACCTAGGCAGTACTGCATYTATAGCTGTGCACAGCAGCCCTTTCCTTGGACAGTGCCCTCTTCTCCCTGCTTCACTTTCAGGGTTGCTTTTGTCTCACTCTCTCAATACAGTGGCCATTTTTATTTTTCCATACTTTTAAAACTTGTCCTGACCTGTTAGTGTTCTGTTGGCATACCTGGGTCATTGCCCTTAAGCAGCTCCTAGCCCAGGTTTCTGGTCTTTGCTCCTTTCCTGCTCTGCATGRATTGGGACAGTCAGTGTCTCCTCCAGATGCAGCTGGGTAGCTCCTGCTGGGCTTCCTGGCTGCTGCCTGGCTCTTACTCTACCATCAGCAATAGCAAATTATTCCTCTTAGAAAGATTCTTCACTGAACTTATTAAAAATGTCATAACCACTATTAGTCATGGCAGAAAGACGTACCTACACACTAGTCTGAGCCATAGGAATTAATGGGAATATGAGTCCACTGCTTAGCAGATTTATCATAATGGAAGCAATTTTAATCCCTCTTGAGCCAGTTTAACCAACACACAAAAGATTCTGTAGCTAATTAGCAGGTCTTTGTAGTATTCAGACCCCAATAAATATTAATGTGATGTCCTAAAGAATGAGGTTTATGTTCCTGAATCATACATTTATTAAGTCAAGATTTGACCTTTTTGGAGATTACACGGGCAAACTCCTTCACCCTCTGCAAACACAGGCAAAAATCAATCTTCTGCAAGCATTACCTGAAAGAATTCAAATGCCACATCCTACACTGAATGGACACATTTGATTAAACTGAATACAAAAAGACAAAAGAAATGGAACCATCCTAACCTAGCTACAAAAAGTTAAGAATTAATACAATATCCACATCTTTAAAATGCCAGTTATTAGTTTTGAATAATGTCAACAATTACAATTCTTCTGTTCTTCCTACAATAAGAGGAGAATATATCCATATATAATTGCTGCTAAAAATCTACACCAACATCCTGCTGCAGATGCAATGTCAAACACACCCAAATTAGTAAATGCTAAAATGAAATCTATCAGTTGAGTGATCATTCACTGTCACATAGGCATTCTGCTATTTTCCTCCCTAACTAATGATTAATAGGCTTTTAACTCTTGCACTTCACACACAGTTCTCTTACACAGAGGAGCAACTGATGACAGAGGTGATAAACAACGTCATGGCATCCTGTCTGCCAAAGGGTGACGGGGAACAGGCAAGGGCTTGCTTGCTGTGGAGATTCCTGGCTACCAGGAGCCTGAGGGGGGCTGCAGTGCTCACAGAGATGAATTCAGAAAGGACAACTGTGACACCTGAATAACATAAGCAGTAACTGTGAAGAGTCATGAAAATGAGCTGAGAGATTTAATTTTGCCCAMAAGCCACCTACATTACATCCCCATAAAACTTTGGCTAAAGCTCTGGAGTGCTGTAGTGACAAAAGCAAAGAGAAACTGCCMGCCTCCATGGGCAGAGGTATTAGAACTTGGTCAGTGATAAGACTCATGATCTGCACTAAAATATTTACAGAAGCTGACAAAAATGAGGGTCCATGATCTTGCAGCTTCTGGCCTACCCCGTTTTAGAATGAGTGTGCTATGAAGAAAGTCCCACCACAGGTGCAGCCTGACAAGACTGCCTTATGTSATATTCAATGCAGTATAAATCTCTAGGAGAAGTAGTCCTGTGGTGATTGATTCATTTTGTTATAATGCACTCCTCCCAAATACTTTCTACCATTGGCTGACACAAYGTATGAATAGCTGAAAAAATTTGGGATAAGAAAAAACTTTTATCTTTTATCAGGCCATCATTACTTTCATAATTGTTCTTATTTTACTGAAAGACTTTTTTTCCCTTAAAAAGAAAGACCCACCACAGTAATCAGATATGCCTATTGCACATCTGCAGCAATACTGGTACAGTTACTTAGCAACCAGTGAGGATTAAAAAAAGAAATTATGTAAAGGAAGAGAAAAATTAGAAGCAAATTGAGCTGAATAAAAAGAAGGCAAATACCATATTGACATTCAATGTGCATAGATACATAGGGCTGTCTTTGCTGCATGCACCACCAACTGTTGAACATTGTTAAATAAGCTTCTACTATTTAAAATCAAAGCTCAGTCTAACTTAGATTTGAAGGTGTGTTATCCAGAATCTGATGACTATATCCTCTTCTCTGTTTCATATTTGGGCCAGAAAGACACAACAAAATGAAGAATGGTATGCTGGCCAAAAGCTTTTGGAGGTAAATACCATCCCTGTCACTGAGAAAGCAACCTCAACAGGACTAATTTACAAGGAGTGAAATTCTACTCCCGCTATTGGGAAAGAACAATCACAAACATTCATGGGCTTTCTGGAGGATTGGAAACTTGGCTGCTGCAGAAGGAAGCACAGACACCTCTGCTGGCCAATGAGTTTTATGCACACTGTTAAAAGTGCTCATATGGGCAAACACATCATTCCCTTCTCACTTGACTGGATTCCTTTTCTTCTTCACAGCTCCCTTCCAGCTCAGGCAGGATTTAAAGTTTTCTTTGATTTACTTTAAAAGGTGAAGGTTTCATGTACATTCTGGCATGAACAAACATAATCAAATTTCTATATGTTTGCCAATCTAACATACATTTTTGGCTTGACTTGTATAATTTAGGAAGGAATTAATCACATTTTGAAAGAAATTACAGTCTTTACTGAAAGTAATGATGCTATGAATTATCACTCAGATTCTCAGCAGGAGGTAATTATGTTTATGGTAATTTGAAAAATGTAGCACTGCAGTTTTCTTTATAAGTGAGCAGTGTTTCATCAGGAGGCCATATTATATRTATCACCTTCCACTGCCAGAACAGTCTTAAGTATAAAATATCAGAAACCAAAATTGGCTTCTGTACTTAATTATTACCKTATTTCCTATGTTACATTTTAGCAAAAGTGCTGGCATTTACAACTCATTAATAGTTTTCTGTGGAATCAAATGCATCAAAATGAAAAAAATAGTATTTCATTTCATCTTTGCCACTGAAATACTCTTTTGCCAATAAACTCCACATACYTCCTGGCTTTACTTTCAAATTTGTTTGGATGTAAAACCAGTTCAGGGTAAAACATGCCTCAAAACTCTCCATTAACTTAATTMTTTTCAAAACTTTGAAACAAAAATCCACAGTGTTTAATGTGGTGCAGGTCTGCCACTATCGTATTCTACATTTCCATAAAACAAGTTTTTTCTTGTCAAATGCAAGAGAGAAATTAAAGGGYCTTTTTCAATTATCAAAGAGAGAGAAAAATGAGGTCAAAAAAGGATTGTGAGCTGGGCTTCTCTTGGTCTTAAATTTCAGCTAAGCATCAAGCATTTTAAAGGGAACGTGTGTTCACTTGCACTTGGCAGAATAAGAATAGGCACCTCTCCTGGGCTGCTGGAGCTGACAAACACCCAGCATCGATTTCTGCCTGCTGCTCATAGCCCAGCCTGCTGCTGCCAAAAGAAGCTCTCGTTACCTTTGGACTTTACAAGTGGCAGTTTCCTCCCCAGTTTGTTCTGGAGAGCAAGGAACGCCATAGAAAGTTTCAACAAGGTGGAAACCTGTGGTTTACAATAAGCAGAGGAGTGGAACAGGACTGCAAAACCTTAGGTGGAAATATGAGCATTTTAAGAGGTTCACATGAGGAATATCAATGCATAACCATCTTTTCATTCAGTCTTTGAATGCTGCAAGAATTGTTACTGAGGCAGTGTAGGTGTGAAAGGCTGACTTGCATATTCTCTACAGCAATTGCAAACACGAAAGTTTTGCTATCAGACTGAACAAGACAGGTCTAGTCCTTCACAAGAGGCACTAGCAGCTAACAGATTGACTTTCAGTGATCATGTCAGTCTCACAAACCTCTAGTCACTTGAGAGAGAGATCTTTCTTATGATTGCATCTTTGTWTAAATCATGCATTTGCTACCTTCCCAACACAATCATGTGAAGCTTTTTCTCAGAATTTTTAATTTCCCTTTTGTTACTTGCAGGTGGATTAACCCTGAAAGACCTGAAAYTCAGCTGTATTTAATTCCAAGGAAACAGAAATTGACCTCCATATAAGCAGGTAAATAAAGTATGAGTATTCTAGTGGGAACCAGATACTTTCCCTGGACTGCTGAAGCACAGAGAATGGTTTGAGTTCTGGGCTGGTTTTCTGCCAGTCAYGTTTAAAGCCAAGACTACCTGCTGCTGGTTTTCCTCCTGCTCTTTAAAGAGAGTTGATTATCTCTTTTTCACATCTCCATGCCTCATTTCAAACCTTTACTTTAGAGAAGGATACAATAGAGTGTTAAACTTTCCTAGTTTAGGATGATAATCCCAAAAGCTGGATAGGCAAAACCAGGCAGGTCTTTCTGGAAGAAAGATGAGATCATGATAGAGTAGTTATATGGAGTGCCATTTCTATTATTACCTATTATCCCYTATTCTTCTGTCCAGTTCATTTCCCGCCAGAGGCCCCAAAGTAGTTCCTTATATCCATTTATTTGTCATATGCCCAAACTGTAGGTTTTCTAGGRCAAGATCATCTTTTCTGTGAGCAAGCAGTAATAAGGACAGTGAAGGCCTGATTGCTGAGTCAGACCACTTGAAATAAAAGTACTGGTAAGAAATGCTGCGGGGGACATTGAGGAGTAATTCAGTCTATCACAGAAAAGCTGATGCTTCAGCCTCACATAGAAGTTTTGCTTTCCCAACACTGTACATTAAAAGAAAGAAAGCATGATAGGTYGTCTAAACTATTTACTATAATTTTCTTATGTTCTTTGTACTAATGTAAGACAAATTTCTTGTCTATTAAGGTTGATTCCTGTCAGTAGATTTGAAGTAGTATCTTTTGACCTTGRAGGAGAGGCTAAAATGCTTTGCTACAGGCACACAGAGCCATCTTCCTACCTGAAGGTATTTTACCAGCAATCATTTCCCATTCAGAGGAGAGGTGCAGAGCTAGAGATTAATAACACTAGTTTCTGGTGGCCAGATATGACCATTTCTCTTAAAAGTTAGATTGCATTAAAAAGATGCACCTGGGGTTTCAAAAAAGTAAAGTGTCAGGCAGAAGATGTTTTTCAATCAACTCCTCATGCCCAGCACAACAATTTTCACAGTATGTGAGACAGACACTGCTTTTTGCAAAGAGCTTGTGACTTCTGGAAACCCTTTGGCATACAGCTGGGTAAAAATCACTGCTGAAACCCGTGGGTCACTTAGAAACATRTCAACTGCAGTAGCTACTCTTCCAGTGTCAGGTATTCTAAGCTTTGCTGTTGGTATTTAAAGGATAGTTAGTAAGGCCTGTGCTCAAGACAGCCTTTTTGCTCAATGAAAAACTATAACAAACTTMTTTTCTTTGAACGACTGACATTTAAAAAGACTTCATGATTTAGTTCAGAGCCATTCCATTTAATGGGCTGATGATTTAAGTCTTCCATAGTGGATGAATCATAAATGCTGAAACCTAGCACAGTTTTGATTTTACTGTTTAATGGGCATCTGTACTGAGCAATGTATAAATAAAAAATTCCAAGTGACTATGTGTCATAAATATTTATTTCCCAAATTATGTTTCCCTATCCATCAGACAGACCTGGGACTGATGCTGAAAAATGTATTTGTGATGAACCCTTCCAGCAGCTGCAAAATGAGCAATGGGGACATCTTGGGGTCTTTATTAATTTAGAGGTAGCAGGGAAGTGAGACTGAGTTTCTCAAAATTGTGCCCCAGCAGCTTTCCTGACACATTTCACAACATGAGCCAGACAACTGTTTTCATCTTTCCTGTAGACAAAATAAAGATGACTTTTTGTATCAGTGCAACTTCAGTTTTATATAAATTTTTAGTTAACAAGCTGTCCCCCTAAGTCAAGAGCTGTCCTAGATGGTCACTGTCTGTAGATATAATTTCTGTGCTACCAGATATCATTTCTGCAGGAAAAGGAGCAGAAAGGCTGAAAGAAGTTGGTGGTCCTGCCAGACTACTAGTCTGGGGAAAGCTCTTCACAGTTACTATTAACTCTTAAATTACTGATATTTTCCAGAAAAAATATAGTGAATTCTTGATGGAAATACATTTATTTAATAGGAAGGCCAGAAGCCCCCATTGTTATTTGAGCTGTTGATAGCATGTAATCTTTCACACTGGGGGCTTCTGGGAAAAAACAGCAAATATGCCACTCATCATTCTTAGTTTCTACTTTTTGCTGTAATGTATTTTTAACAGCTCTAATTATTGCTTGGCTCTTGTACTTGAAGCGTTCTCTATGAGTCAGGCTAAAACTTAATACATATTAAATAATAAAAGAGAAGCAGCCAATTAGTAAAAATGCATCCGAGTACTGTGCAATGCAGCCATGGAGCAGCTGATACAGGATGTTTGATGTAATTACTGGGGCTTAGATGTCAAATGATTGAACAAAGCAGCAAATCAATGAACTGTGTTTGTACAGATTATTAAAATCGAGAGTGGTGAGGGATCTCAAGGTATCAGTCAACACATTCTTCTGCAGTGAGTCATTTTTTGGCAAAGCTTTGCTGAGGGATTGTGAAATCTCCTCTGTTGTAGGTTTTAARAACAAAGCCTTGACAATCTATGCCAATGCTTAGTCACCCAAACCATAAGAATTTTTTCTTAACATTATTTAAATCTTCCTGGAATTTAAGCTCATTGCCTCTTGTGCTAACCTCAGTTAGCACAAAGAACAGGTTGTTTTATTATTTTCTGCTGGAGYCTTTCTGCTGGAGACTTGGCATAGAGCAGATATTGCATGGGGGCTGAAGAGTKCTGCACCCTTCCCTTACCCATCCTTGCTCTTGCAGCTCCTGCCCCAGCAGCAGGGTTGAATGGGGGGCTGCAGCATCTCAGGGGGTGTAAAGATCCAGTTCAGTCCTAAGGGCAAACAGATCTCTGCACATCCATCCCTGCTATCGAAGCCAAGACAAGGGCTCTCATTTACCTCTCCTTACTTGTTAGCAAAAATAACTAACATAAGCTCTTGCTTATAGCTARAGCTTGGACACAGACTTCACTTGCGTATTGTGAAGATATTAATATTTTATTTTTTCCTTTTTTTTTTAATTTGACCTATTTAAATAGTATAATTATAAAAAACTCCACATAAGCAGGACTAATATGTTATTCAACCATGGGAAAATATTAAAATGAGATCAAAAGTCCCAAACAAAGGTTTTAAATTTTAGGATATTGTCCCAACAGTAAAGAAATTACTGAGAGGTTGTGAGAGGAAGGAAGCTTTTGGAAGTTCACTGCTTGCTTTCTTTTCTAGCTTATAGTTCTGATACTGAAATAGTTGCTGACCTTTAACTGTGATATTACAGAGTGAAAATGAGGACATTCTGATAGGAGAATGGAGCTATGTGTGTCATTGTGTACAAATCATTAAGGCCGGTGCCCTGAGATAATTGACTAGCCAGGAAATTTTCAGAGAATTAAAACAAAGAGAAACCCAACTATTTAATTTCACTGCTTCTCTGGGAAGTGTAAGTTACTACATTTTTTAAATGAGTGTTCAACTGACTGAGCAATCCCAAACTGGTAATTTGGTTGTGCCCTCAGCAGTGACTTGTGGCAGGCTGAATGCAGCCCCAGCACTTTCACAGCAGGAGAGGAGCAGGAGAAAATGAACAGCAGGGTTGTCACAGCCTCCTGTGCTATGCACACATCTCTCAATCCACACCAYATATCAGCAGACATCACACGGCAACTAGAAGCTAAACTGAAGCTCCTCTGGTGATTTCAGGGCTGTTTCCATGAAGCCAAGGGAAGATAGCTCATAAATACACAACACAGAAGAGCTAAAAGCCATGTAGTGGAAACCTYTAGGGTGAATGGAATAGTTGTGTGAGACAGGGCAGACATGTGGAGTATTTTGAAGAACTGTGACAGCAATGACAGTCTGCTCTCACTAAATCATCAGCAAGGTGCAGAAGGAACACGTTTGAGAARTGAAACAAAAGTAGAAGCAATAAACCCTTTCATCAGTGAAAGGGCTTCTCGAGGCTTGTACCTGGTGTTTCACTTTAATAGCCCTTAATATTGCCAGCTTGGCAATAAAAGACATAAATTAAACATCCTCAAACAGCCTGCCCACAGCTCATGGAAGGTGCCTGTGGCTTCTTCCCTGGCCACTTTGGCAGGTTCCAGACAATGCTGGGGAAGGCTGCCCTGTACAGGCCCCTTCTTTAGCCCCTTCTCTCTGCCTGCTACAAGGTGTTTAGAGGCAAACCCTAAATGAAAAGAGATTATTCCACATCAAAAACACATGAAAAATGCTTGTCTGGAGCACAGGTATTTACTACTCTGATGCTCATGTTCCTGGTTACTTCACATGAACAATGGTGGAAGTCACTTGAATGGCATCCAAGGAGGCAACTTCACTGAACTAAACTAATTAATCCTCTCTTGCTGCTGTTTACAGTTCTTTTTAAGCAGGTGGTAACTGATCCYGCAGAGCTGGTTATGGCTCCTCCTTAAGGACTGCTCTAGACAGATTGCCATACATTTATCAGAGCTGGGTTTGCCTCTTAAAGTAATGTTATTAAGCTTCTCCATTTCATTCCTAGCATATTATTTTCCACTTTTAACTACCAGCCTCTAGTTCACATTAGTTCCCCATGGATTTAATTTTCCTTTAGTTTCAGGAACACGGCTATCACCCATATAGGATTCCATTTCTGGTGTGTTATTCCAATTTTGCCACCAGATGTCATCAGAAGGCTCACCAGCACCGTGCCTTGCGCTTCCTGAGGGATTTGGGAACTCGGGGGYGTGCTTGGGGTGGTGTATGGGGGGTGTCATTAGCTGCCGATAAACTGACATAGTAGCAAGGGGGCCACACTTCTGATTTCCTCATGGCTTTCTTTGTTTAGCTAGACTTTGCATTGCAGCAACAGAAYGCAAACCACACACTGCACATGTTTGCACTGTGGTGGGTGACACCAGCCTACCTTTGGTTTTGCTAGGAGTTATCCCAAAGTCTRCCTGGATTTACAGTCCTCATTAGCAAGCCTGGAAGAAGTCATTCTTCTTGTGTCTGGCCTTAAAGGCTTTTCAACCAGCCATTGGAACTCCCACGAGACCTGCAGGATAAAAAACAAATTGGAAAGGCATCAGAGAGGACACACTCATTCATTCCAGGGTTTCATTTACAAGTGCTTACTTCCTTCCTCTTTTCCTGGTAGATTGTGAAGTAATTTTTTCCCTAGGCAACTGTAGTTCTTCATCTTTATTCTCTATCTCCTCCTCTCCAAATTTTAGTTTATTTTCAAGAAAAAATATCCAACACTGTTTCTACCTGTCACAGTCAGCCTGCCCACTTCTGTAGGCCGTCACTTGGCCAGTTCTCCATTTCTACGTTAATTTACTGCATAGAGCATTTATTTCATTTCATCTGAACCAGAAGCTTGGATGAATTAATGTTCCCCAGGGCTGTTAATTAGACACCTGATGCAAAGGAAGAAGCTTGCCCTCACTTCYCCCAGGCAGCCAGGCACTGTGGGATCTTGCTGTGCCCCTTGCTTTCTGCATGGGGGCAAAGCTAGCCCAGCCAGCAGGGTGCCAAGGTGCACAGCTCCTGCTTTCTTAGATATCATCTACCGGCAAGCTACAGAAAGAACATTGCGGTGAGGAAAGACCAACATCACTAAAGTCTTTGGTACCTTTCAGACAAACTCCAATGCACAAATAAATTACATATTTCCAAATTTTTGTTATTTTGCTTCAGCTCATACAACATTTTAATTGATTTATCATTCCTGATAGGCATAGTTTTTGGATTTTTCCCTTTTGAGGTGCTTTAGCTGGACTGGATGCTGTCCAACACCTTTTAACTCAGCTGGCTTCTGGCTGGGCCAGCACATGATCCTGCTTCCCTCTGGGATTTGAGGGGGGCAACCCTATGTCTTCACTTGGAATTATACTTATGCAAGGTGAATAGCAATGTCTTCTTCAGTCAATCTCTGCAAGACAGAAAGAAAACTGATTAAACAAGGCAAAGAAGAGTCTCTATCTAGAAACCCTCTACTTCCCAMACCCTTGAGCCCAGTGTTGGTAGAGAGGAGGGAAGCACACCAGGCAGGAAGGAGTCCCAGGTCAATACTGAAAAGTCTGGGAAACTCAGGCCTGTGCCTTTGTCTTGCATGAGAGGGCTGCTTACATAAAATTCAGTCTTCAGAGAATTCCATAAACTGAATTTACTGCTAAGTATAACCCCTAGATTTCACACAGGATGGGTTATTATTAATATCCCATCTATTTGACCTAGATTCTGTCGACCGTAAAGTGCCACATTTAAATTTAACTTCTGAAGGAAAAATAATTGAATTGAAAAATCAATCACCAGGCAATTTTACATGCAGTTCATTTAAGGTCAAGTTACTGCTGTCTTAGAGAATAAAAGTTTTCTTAATGGATCAAGTTCAGGAGTGATGTAAAATCAGGCATAATTACATACTGGCTAATGAGCCTAAACTGGCACATAGCATACATATTGAGGGGTATATATCCATTTACACCCTCTTTGACTCACTTATTAGTTGGACAAGAAGACAAGGGGCAGGAATTGCCACCAGGGGTTTTGGATGGTCCAAAATGCCACAGCTGAGGCAGACAAGTACAGACTTGATTCCTGCATGAGCAGGCCAGGACTTGGCAGGGGGATCACAGGTGGCTTCCCCAGGGTATTTCTGCTGATATCACACATCTGCTGTGCCAGACATGATCTGCTGTGGGTGACTGTCCTTTGCAGCCCATATGGTACCATTTCCACCATTCTGCACCTTTCTACGGCTCTAAGGAAGTCCTAGTCCCAGCCCAGGGTGAAATCTAACATCTTCAACTTGCTCTAGATTTTAGTMTTCCATTGTCAACTCTGAATTATGTTTGGAATTTCTGTAGAAAATCAATCATAATCCAGTTTGAGAGGTTCTTGGATCTTACATCTAATTTGTTCTCCAGCTCAAGGTGCTTTGGGTTTCCACTTATTTTTTTCAAACTGCCATAATTTCATTCAGCAGAACACTTTCAACAGAATTTTGTACTACTTCTAACTGCATSATGGTATATTCATCTCCACTGTTCACAGATCTTAGCCCAGTATAACTTGGTTCCAGATTAAATTAAATAATTCCAGATTTAAGGCTTTGCATTTGGCTTCTGGGTTTTTTCTTTCCAATTTAGCTTATGGGCTCTAATTAAGTATATAAGTATTTGCCTATATAAAAGAATCACTAGGGTTTTTGTTACGTCATGATAAATATCAGGTCAGGTTAAGTTTTTAATATGTCTTTTCACAAGTAATATTTTATCATATACTATATTTTTAAATATCTCATTAGGTTCTATGTAAAACAATTTTATTGGCTTATAACAGTAAGCTCTGAAGTAATTAATTACTTTAGGACAGTAATCAGCAAAGTGCTTTAGAAAAGTATCTTTTTCTTCTAATGACATATTTCTTATTAGTCTGTTTTTAGGGAAGTAATGTTGATTCTCTTGATTAAATAATTCTTGCACATGCAGCACATTTAAAACATAGCCTTAGTAGACTCAGTTTTACAGACAAGCAGAACTTCTACAACTTAAAGCTGTAGTGCTAAAGGGAAAAAAGCTATATACAAGTGTAAGTGCACTCATCTTAAACTAACATCATCTGGCCACAAGAAAATCCATCTCTCTGCATTACTTCCTTTATTCTGAGATGCAGAATAAATCAAATATCCCTAGTGCAACTCAACTCAGTTACACTTTTATTCCTGGTTTTGCATTTCAAGGTAGCATGGAACTTTAGAAGGAATCACAGATTTTTAGTCTTTATCTGCACACCGAGTCAGAATTTTTAATATACAGATTCTTGGTTTTCTTTTCAACAGGCATGACTATGGGAAGAGCACAGCTGGTGAGACAGCTGCAGCGAGGTTGCAAGGATTCTGCTCACCAGAGACCTACAGATTTTAGGGGTGCAATTCTTTCCAATCCCCCTCTTTCCTGTTTCTTTCATTCCTGGGTTAGTGAAGGAAAGGAAATTGCTTAGATGAAATTCCTTTATGCAGAAGTTCTATGACATTTTTGTCCACTGTACGTTTCCTTCATCAGGAGATGAAGCAAAGGCTATGTCAGAACAGGGGGCTGAGCTGTGTTCTTCAGTCTCAAGGCTTCTTGYTGCAGCCAAGCCTGGATCTCCAGGAGAAGGCATTGGGCAGATCAATGACAGTATGGGAGGACTCTTTGAAAACTCAGTTAATGACAAAATCAGATTCTACCTAGTTTAAAAGCTCAAAGAGTTCTTCTAACTTAGCCATATCTTGATAATATTAAAAATTATTTTCAGTACATAAAAATATGCCTCAAAAAAGGAAACCAAAGAATGGCGTTCAGTGCAAAGTTTGCATGCAACAGTAAATAATATTTTATCTTCCTTTTTTTTTTTTTTTAACCAATCTGAAAGTTTCTTAGCAGAATGAATATTTCTATTATAAACCTACATCCAGCTCTTCCAGGTATGACAAGCTCTACTGAGCTTTTCTTTGGTCTGTTGTTATCTTCCTGGTATGAAGTCTCTGTGGGAACTGCAGAAATGTTCAATTCCTTACAATGCCTACAGAGAGATTTCTTTGGAACTTCACCCTCTATACTTTCAATCAGTGCCAAGAAGAAATTCATTTCTCCTGTGAAGTGGTGGTGCTAATTTTTTGGCTTCTTTATTCTCTGAAGGGACTCTAGTCAGTCTTGTTATTCCAAGCTTTAACTCTGAAAATTGAGTTTCAACACAGCAGAAACATTTTGTTTGTTTACTTGTTTCAATGCTGCTAGAAATAAGAAGATCCATCTGAGGAAATAGGGGAAAAATCCCTCTATCAGCAGTATATGCAGAGCAAGCATTCTTAACAGCACACAGAAATAAGAAAAATCAGTCAAACTGCTCTACTGTTACTATTTGATTTTTTTCTCTTTATAATCCCTGTTCATACTTCATAGAGATCAGCTAGTGTGTGGCTCCAGGTTGTGTACCACACCAAGGCAGCCCTGACTGTGGGCTGATGCACCACAGGCATGAGCTGCAGGGTAAGTGCCAAAGATCAGAGAAGCCAAGCATTCAAGATTTCCAAAAGCTGTGGCCGGGACACTCAGCTGTTTGAGGAGAATGGCATCACTGTTCATCTTTGCTGTKATAAGACAAAGAAGAGAACTGTGATGTGATCTCCAATTTACTTTCTCAGCCATTCCCTTTAATAACACATAATGGACAAGAGGCTGACTTCCCATCAGCACAGGGCCCTGGCAGTCTGTTTCACAGACTGCTTTGATTCAGTCCTGCTAGAACTGCCCATGTCTTCCTTTTTTCCAAAAATCACTAGCTGGTTTTAAGGTTCTGGTGTTCTTTTCATGAGCACACAATATAAAAAAACTCCCTTTGTCTCTACTGCATGTGAAAGAGACACAGAATCAAAATTTTCTTATTTTAAATCAAATTAGAAAGCAAGTAGCTGATGTGTTGGAACACATCATTGTGTGAACTGCTTGTTGAAAGTGTGCAGCCAAGAGCTGAGAGAAGGTGGGAACAATCACCACTATCAACCTTCCAAATACCAACCAAAAAAAGTTTGATGATTTTTATGTTCTCTATCTGTCATGATAAGATAATGCCTTTGACAATGTGGTGAAATATATTCCTAAAATGAAAGAGGACAGTTGTAATTCTTTTGTTCCTACCTTCTTACAATAAACTTTATTTGCTATCTGGGGTCCATTTCTATTGACTTTCTGGAAACATCCAAGTATATTTTGGAAGAATCAGATTATTTAAGATGTGGTTGAASTAGGAATAAATTTTCCACGTGGCATATTCTAAAGGCTGTCTGGCCATGTCAATACAAAATTTAGGTTCTATTAAGGTTTATCTTCAATATCAATGTTCTATGTTACAGAAATAGGGAGCTGAATGTCTACTTTAGAAATAAACACATGCACATGAATAGAAAGAAATAACCATCACTATCCCAGTCTCATAATTGCTTTCTGGTAATTCCTTGACTTGGAACATTTGCCAGCTCTGGAGATGTTGATAGTAAATGTGCCTTGTGGAAAATGAATAGTTTCTGAGCTTACTGCGTATCAGAGCTTTTTCAAGTCACAGGATAAGTTTGGCAGTTAAAATTGTACCCCTAGCAAAAGAGGAAAGAAATTGAGTGTTTTAGCATGCAAATATATTTTGTAAGACACAGAAAAAGAAATGTCAGTAGAATGGGTTGGAGTAGTGAAGTTCCTGGCACTGAGGAATGGTCCCCTTCATGAAATCAAGCATCTGTAAAACTGCTCTTTAGTTTAAGTCTTCACTTAAAAGTTGTCTTTAAGCGACAACTTAAGTGCGTTTCAAATCACACCTAAATTTTTGCTCACTCACAATGTAAAGAAAAAAATTGTTTCTGTAATTGTGTTCTTCTCCTTAAATGCCTATGAATGCACCGTACCTCACACACATCACTGCAGTGCAGGGAGAGCTCCCTCTTCTCTTGCAGCCTACCTTGCCCACTCTCATCTTGCTGCCTCCTCCCTGAACTGCTGGAGCATCATCCTAGCACACAGCAAGCAGTTGCAATGTAGATTTAAAGTGTCTCAAATTTCCCCTGAATTCTTTTGAAAAAGAGATAAGAGCAATGGCAGGCGACATATATAAGGAGGAGAGTATTTTCAGAAGGAGACTAAAACTATTTAATGCTTTTTTTTCCCATGACAGMAGACTGCAGAGCAGGCCAGCTATGATGATTTAGAAAGCACCAGAGCATTCCCAGCATTCAGTCCCAGGGAGGGAACAGCAAGTCATTATTTTAAAATTAACTTTTTCATTTGAAAATGTGGATATAATTCTTATCACCCTCTACATTTGGACAATTCCGATGCTTTTGCTACCACTAATTAGGATSTCCCATACTAAACAATTTACAGAAAGCAGTCCCTGAAGCTGATTTATGAGCCAGGTGCCTTGACTGGCACCACAAAGGGAACACGGGGTAGAAAGTATCTGTGTTTTCATGGTCTCCTGCCCTCATGTATTTGTCAAAGGTGGGTAGGGGAAAAGGGGGAGAACAAAACTGAAGTCTATTTAGCAAGGAACTGGAGTCTGGGATTTATGTTTTTTTCCATCACATGTTTAAAAGTATTTGCTAATGAAGTTCAGCCTGGTGTCAGACATTGTGTTTCTGTTCCCATCTCCCTTTCCTTGGGGAATGAAGAATTCAGCAGCAAACACGCACCTGGGAAAGTCACAGGTAAACCTCATCCTGGATGGGGTTTTCTACATGAACTCTGATTGCCTCTGCAATCAGAGGCAGGAAGACAAGAGGCAGGAAAAACCTCTGGAAAGGAGGGAGGCATAGACTTGAGACACTCTGGAGAATTAACTTTTCCATAGCGTGGCTATGCTGCAAACAGTGCTGTTCCCCAGGGTGGCTGGACTGTGTTCCAAACAGGAGCAGAACTCCCACTGGAGTTATACAGCAAGAAAGAGCAGGGATGAGCCACTGCATTTGTTCTCACATACAACAAACCCCCACTATTTCCCTTTGCCCTGTTGGACAAGGGGTAGGCTCACACTATTCAACTGTGAGAGCCCCTGAGCAGCTCTGGGGAAGTCAAGCGATGAAGATCCATTTTYCATTCAGCCTTTGCAGAAAACGTTSAAGAATGTTTTAAAATTCAAATCGCATACGAAAACCTGATTTGGCACAGTTCAACGTGAAAATTAGTTTTGAATCAAGCCACCACCTCCCTTCCTGAGGAGATAATATATCCCAAAAAGCAAGAGTTTATAGGCATCACTGACCCTCTAAGGCAAGCATCATACCTGCCAGGAAATGTGCTTAGTATAGTCAAGGTYGACAGAGTTTAGACAGATAAAATAMGAAGAGTCACTGTTATGCTGTCCCCTATTCTTAGGCTTTCTTATTTGCTAAAATCGGACATCACAAAGTCTCATGACAGTTTTACTCTCCCTGCAGTGGTGGTGGTTCATTTTAGGGGAGGGGTAGGAGGAGGGGTTGGATTTTTGTTGCCATAACTGAGCTTTAGGAAATAAATTGAAGATGGACTTTTGGTGACTTTGTAGTTTGGAGAGTTGAACTTTTGAATTCAAGGGCAGAATGGAAAAATCTTACCAGCACCTACTGGAAAATGAAAACAGAGTTCACTCAGGGAATGGAAAAGGAAGCTGACATCTTGACAAGCTATGAGAACTCATACCTAGGAGCCTGATAGAGGGCTGGAAAAACAAAGGCATGGTTTGATGTGGTCAAGGAAGGAGCTAGAGAGAGTCAGCTGATATAATCAGAGGCTGAGGCAGGACAATACAGCAATAGGTTCAGACATGGGATGACAAGAGATTGGATGGCAGAAATCAATCCTTGATCCCCTCTCACAGCTGGAGGAGAGAAAAGTGTGTTAATGGAGAAGTAACTTGGGTGGTTGGCTCTGGGGAGAAACCTTAACCAAAAATGACATCTTCTATGAGCAAGATACRTCCTGAAGAAAATAGAAAATCCTGGGGAAACAAAATGGAAATGGCCCCTGCTGGACAAGAGCTGTGGCTGGATCTGGAGCCCTAGAGAGGGTGCTCATTGCCTGAAGTATCCTGAAAGCTGTAGCTCAGATTTAGTACTCTGACAGCACCAACTGGCGGCTGAACATGTTGGGCATTTAAATCTGCTAAAATTACATATTMTATCTAAAGGACAAACAGCAGTTTTTGAAAAAGAAGCCTTTGTGCTGTACTTCTAGCCTAGTAAAATAGCTCACAGTATCTATCATCTTCTAACAAATGTGTTTTTCAGCACTGCTACAGTCAAATATCTTCATGTAAAATGGATGTATTTGTTTTACCAAAACTGACAAGGGCCTGAAACACATCACATCACATCCTGCAAGGTCCTTTTCCTGGTCTGAAAAATACAGCCTCAGCCCTTCCAACATCCAGTAACAATACTGCAGTACAAATAATTTCCCCTGGCTGCCACTTTGACTGACTCACCTTTCCAGGTACATCCTCCTTCCAGTTCTCCTTCTTCAGCCTGTTGCAGGCAAGATGTTTGTCTTCATTTTTTCAGGCACAGCAGGTGCCCACCATGTTGTGAATCATCAGTCAGTATTTACTGCTGTAAAGTTTCCATTAGCTGTTAATTGCCCTGTAATACAATGATTACTTTTGATTTTTCAGCAGACCTTATTATCTTTTAGAATTATTGATTCATTTAGGATGACAGGTCTTCTGGATGTCACCAACTCCAGCCTACTACTCAAGGGTGGATATTGAAATAACCTTCCTGTGCAACCTGCTCCAGGCATTATCCACTATTACTTCAAAACCTTTTTCCRTATGTACAGTCAGAATATTCTTTCCTGCAGCTTCTGGCTGCCTTCTCTCATCCTCTCATGGTGCTTCTCTGAGAAACATCAATCTCTCTTCCCTGTGACCCCAGGTTAGGCACTTGAGGACAGTGGCCAGAATTGCTGCAGCCTTTTCTGGGCTCAACACACACACCTCACTTTCCTGAGCAAGCTGTGTTAATTTTTTGACCACCTTTTGACCTTTTCCCAGACTTGCTCTCATTTGTTGGTCTCTCTCAGACCAGAAGCCCCGGGCTGGACGTGTTCCTCTGAGCGCAGCCTCTGCACATCCCTTAAGCTGCTGCCTGTGGCTCTGGTACCACAGCACCGTACTCAGCCGGGTTCTGCTGCCTCCAGGGTGCACTGCAGACTCGAGCTCCCTTTCCTACCACAGATCTGGGTGCCCTGCCTGCCCAGGCCCTTTTCCACAGGGCTCCTGCTGCTGCTGGCCAGTCAGCCATACTGCACAGCAGGCTCCTTCCCCAGCTCCTTTCCCTGACAGCTCTCTGTGTTCCCCAAGTTCCCATCAAGCCGGCTCTCCAGCTCGCCTAGGTCCCTCTGGAGGGCAGCCTTGCTCTCCAGCACACCCCTGGAAGAGCAGGCTCCTGCTCTGGCACTCATATATGTGTCCTTCCCAACACTACACAGTTCCCAGGGACTCTGAAAGTTTCTTAACCCAGGTCACTGCAGAGCGTGTTTGGTGTTCTGGCCCGAGGGACAGAGCTGAGAGGCTGTCACAGGCTGCCAGCAGCTCTCCAATTCCTGGAGCTTGGTGGCCCAGGCTATCCTACAGCTCATTGTAGCCATCCCCCTGCCTTTGGTGCCCACATTTGCCTGCTGGGATTCTGGAGAGCCACTGTTGGAGCCTCACCAAAGCCTCAGAGCACCCGGCTCCCCTTGGCGGCCAGACGGGCCCCCCATGGCAGCCAGGCAGCACTCAGCCTTTTGGATGTGGCTTTGTTTTCTGCCAACCCACGCTGGCAAATCCCAATCACCTACTTGCTTTCACATGCCCAGATCCTTACTCTTGACATTTTTGAAGACAGCATAAAGTTGTCCTTTGCACAGTCCCAGGAGACCTCCCTCAGCTGCAGCCTCTCAAAGGCAGCAGTCTCGGATTGGCCTCCTCCACTTCAGGTACTCAGCAGGACCTGGCTCTTGGCATCCAGCACAGCACCCTGTCTATACAAATAAACATGAATATGACACAAAACCAAATATAAACATTTCTAAAACAGTGTTAGTTTAATAATAAAATATTGTAATATAGAAGAATTCTAGACACTCAAAGAAATTAGTTTTACCTGAAATGCTGGTCATTCCAAGAAATACTTGAGGGTGTTTCAGCTGTCACTTGAAACAAGAGGATTAAGCAAAGAATAGTTTAAAAAATATAGAAGCCACAGGAAGAAAATTATTGTGACTACTGTGAGAAGATGATGGCTGTAGAGATTTAATGTCCAACCAGGCATGAATAAAGAGTGAAGTACCTCAYTTATTCAAGGTGACACGTTCAAAAGATATACAGTAAAGCTCACTGGGTTATTGCCAGATCCATAGAGAGAGTGGAACACTTCCTGCAGAGTTTAAAACCACCATGCTCTTTTTTCCCCCCAGAAAATGTGACAAAATCTTTTTCAAAACTTTCTCACCATAAAATTCATAACTCAAGGTCAGATTGCAAGGTAGTAAAACAAGGCAACTTATTTTAAATGAAAAAGTCTCTTTCTTAAAGGACCTGCCTTTTAGTTTATCAGTAGATGGGCCCAGTGTAACTTTACCATCAGAGTCCAAGAGGCAATATTGACTGGGCAATGCCCATGCTAGCTCCTATCTTCCCTTGCTGTCTGACCACAACTGGAAGGAAAGATTTTATTCTTATTTTGACCTGAAGAAATGAGAGAGACACACACTAGTGACATGCAGGGGCTATAGAAGATCCTATCACCATTATTTTTCTTTTTAAAAAAGCAGTCTGTATAAATCTTCAATCTGTACAGACTAGTGGATCACATCTGTTTGATAACCCTTTGTGAAAATCTTTTATGATAGAGAGACCATGATCCAGTCACACCTACCAGCAAAGTTCCTGCTGATGTGTCAGTATCTGGCCTGCATCCTTCTTTTTCTGCTACAGAAAGATGGCAGTGCCAGGTGATAATCCCCAACCCACAGAGTGCTCGTCTAACTATTGACTTTTCATACAGGAACAACTTGCAGCTCAGAATGCAGTCACCAAATCTAGAATAATAGATGTACCAAAGGAGATGATCCCATTACTGTAACCTGATTACCTCAGTGGTTTCCACATCGGATATCTTACTCAAAAAGCTAACTGCAGTGCCACTATTAAATTTCAATACTTGTTATCTGTTACAAAAAATGCATGAATTTCATACCCAGCCAAGTAACATGATGTAACACTTCAGGAGAAGGTATCCTAACATTACAAAAAAGCTGCTGATTGTGTTTGTCTGACTATGATACAACTTTTCATCCTCTTGTAAGGCTCATTTTTAAAAGGAGAGATCCCAGCAGGCATAATGGGAGGATTTACCATTTTTCCTGTAATTATAATCTCAAATGCTTGGTCCTGAATATTGTATACAAAACTTTGGTGGCAAGCAGAATTTCAATACACAAAATATAAGTTAACACAGAGTTTTGATTAAGAATCTTCCTTGGTTCACAATCACATTTTTATTTTACAGATTAATTCCTTTCATCACTGAATGACATAACACATTCATTCACCCTTCATGACCCAAATATTTCTCCATTTTAAGATGCTCTTTGAAATAATCAGCTGTCCAAGAAATCTACACATGCTTAAGTCAGTCGCCTCCTTTTTTGTGTCTCATATAGGAACATTTTCAATTGCAGAAACCTGTAATTTAAATCTCTTATCGTCAACAGTAGAGTATAAAATGAAAAAAATAGTGGTTTAATACACAGACAACTCTTGTTTCCTGAGGAACCAGTTAAAATACAGAGTTCTGTAAACCTAGCTCATGTTGGACAGCAACAGGCTCTTGCTAGGATTAACTCCTCTGAAGGGAGCTGAGCAGTTAAATCTGACAAGTTTGCACTCCCTCCAAAACCAAGCACAGACAGATCCACATGGCAGGGTGTCTACCTGTAACCCTGTGAGTCTCAGAGTCCACAAGATTATTACAAAGTCAACTGCTTTCCCAGAGGATGCTAAAAGTTTGGATTCCCTTACCTACTCCCCTTTGGTAGGTGATTCTCCAGTGAATTATCCTCTCACAACGCAACTGACAGCTCCACAGAACAGGGTAATTGGGGAGAATTACACTTGCAGAAAATGGTCTCTAATAATGTTGTTAGTATGAGGTTTATCTTGGTCTGTAAAATCTCCACCACAAAGTTTCTGAAGTTTTTTTTTTCCCTTGGCCTTTATGGATTTGTAATGGCCCTACTGTGTTAACCTTAACAGCCTAACAGTTGAGACTTTTTACTCTAGTACTCTTTACTTTCCACTTTTTATCAACAAAGAGCAGGCTTTCAAAGAACAGATTAAGCTTTTCAGCAGTAAAAAAAGATAAGTTCAAGGCTTCCCCACATACCTCCCTTGAAAAGCTTGCTGCTGGGTCAAGTGACTGCATGCTTTGCCCATACTCCAGAGCAAGTCCTGGCTCCCAGGTGACCTGCTTCCAGTCTCCAGTATGCCCAGGCTGGTTTTAAAGTTAATTCTTAATCTCCATTGGCAATGGCACAACCATGGCGTAGCATTTTGGTGGAACAGTAAAACACTCACATAATCACACACCTGTCTCCGCTGCATCTTCCTCCGAAACTCTGATGTAGTGAATGTTTACAGTCTTGCTGCAAAAAAGCTCCAGTAAAGGCTGTTACAGGCTGCAGTAAGGAAAAGACATTAAAACACGAGGGAAACAAACACAGGTTCTGTAATTATACTTTATTGCAACTCTGATGCTTTGTCTGCTCCTGAAAGACTCCTTTAGCTAAATTTGTTTCAGGCGTTATTTTCCTGTTCCAATTAAAACACAATAAGCACATATAATTTTCTTATTATTTTATTGAAAAGGTACATTTAAAAAAATACACAGACATCTTACTATTATGGATTGCTGATAAAGATGCTCAAAAAGTTAATTATCTTTTTTTTTCCTTTCTTCCACCTGTAGTCCCCATTATCATATAACGACTCCAGTCTGAGCACTGCATATTGATTCACCTTTATAAAAGGGCTGGGGAGGTAAGAAGATAGGTGGGACATTACTGCAATATATTCAGTAAACAGAGAATATGGTCAATTATAAATATTTTATGTTCTGTACATTATTGCATTAGGGAGCCACAATGTTATGCAGCATCATTACAAAGGAAACTAGTTAGAAATTAAGAAAACAGGATATTTACGTACAAACACATGGATCCATTGTCTTCTTGAACAACACATGTGAGCTGTGGCAATGTGCAATTGAAAAGCTTTTTTTTCTCTTTAAACATTGCTTAGCAACACCAGTGAAGAAACAACAAAAATAAGTTAAATGAAAATAGCAAACAAGCAGTAATCTTAACTCTATGTTATATGGCTTTCTATTCTTGATTTCTCTAAATAAAGTATGACACAAAAGAAATAATTAAAAGCTTCAGCATTGCATTGCTTTCAAACATTTGCACAGAAACTAAAAATATTAAAATCAGACATGGTACATCCGTAGTACTACACAAGATACACCAGTACTGGGGTCTAGGACAGCACACAATCCCTGTCAACAAGAGCACATGAAAATAATGGATGCAATTCTTTCTTGAGATGTTATCTGCAATCAAGCATTTGGATCATCTGCCTTTTGCTTTTTTCCACATTAGATTATACCCCGTTGCTTTTCAGAGAAGTATTTACATAGGTGTGAGTGAGGAAGACCCTAGTTTTCAAGTCTGTCAGGAAAATATTTTATGTTCCTTGATTCCAAGGTGCATCGTACAAATTGAAAAACAAAAAAACAATAAAAAAAAAAAGAAAAAATGAATAGATGCATGAATCCTTAATAGTAAAAATTTGATGAGCAATTTAATTTTTAAGCAAATTACGCTATTTTGTTTAAAAAAATAGAGACACAGAGAAGACAGAGTTGTCTCGACTCCAAAACGCAGTGCTGCCAACGATGGATTTTATGATGCGGTTGGATGAGGTGTCATGTTGGATGGCATTGCAAAAGAGAAACATTTTAAAACCTCAATGCCTTTCCTGCTTTCCTTTGCCCTTTGTACAGGCCATGGTTATCTCTGTCTCACATCAATAAATTAGTATGGTGCAAAGAGAATGGAGGCAGGCGTTGCCCGGATGGGCCCGTGGGCCGGCCGGAGGAGGCCTGGCGGGATTGCTGGTGCCTGGAACAGGGATGCCGAGGGCCGGGGAGGGAGGGACAGWGCTGATGATACAGCTGCAGCAAGAGGAGAGGAGAGGAAAGCAGGTGCCAGTGGCTTAATCATGTCCTTCTGGAATGCAAGTTTTGCCTGGAATAAAACACACACACAAAAGCAATGTAAATACAGTTCTCCCAACGCCCACTTTTGCACAAGGGAAAAAGTGAACCCTGGCACAGGGAACAACTGTGGCTGCTCACAGAAACCTCTTACCAGCTGCTTAGAAATGGTACCTGCACTGTCCTCTTACTCCCAGGGGAGTAAGAGGACAGTGCAGGTAMCATTTCTAAGCAACCAAATCCTATATTTTAACCATTAAAGCAATCAAATCCTATATTTAAATATAAATAAACCTCTTGAGTCTAGAGACCATCTCTCTGATGTTTAGAAGGAAGCATAATTTGCAAGTGAGTAACTTTATATAAATTTTAACTGTGTGCATGAAATATTAAAAACACCCTCATGATTAAGACTTCGATATAAAAAAATAGAATTTTCCACTTCCAAAAATGAATTGTAGAAAAGTAGATTGGACAAGATGGGAAGGTGGTTGCAGGCCAGTCAGCTTTGCACCTTCCAATGTAGACCAGCTCATTTCAAAGTAGAAATAWTATTTAAAATTGATGCCAAAAAGTTTTTTTTTTCTGAAATATGTGTATATATATGACTCTACATAGGATCTACAAGCATTGCTGGTGCTTGTGGTGAAGCATCTAATCAGAAATATATACACTCATATCTATATCTCTCACTGAAAATGGTTTGCCTACAAACATYCAATTGTGGAAACAAAAATACTAATGTCCTTCCTTTATAATTGGTGGTCTCTCCTTATGCAATAGACAATAAAATGATGTATTATACAAGTGAAGAATATTAGCATGGCCAGARCCTATCAAGTGGGGAGACTTAGAGTAAGCCTACAGAATTTTCATTTCCCTCTAAACAATTACAAAGACATATCAATATTTCAGCATTTACAGGCTTTTCACATGCTTTATCTTATCCACACACATTTGCATCTGTTTCTTTTCAACCTGTAAACTGATTTTGTATCATAGGTGGCAAGCATTTTTTTCAATGAACACTGGCTGTGTCATGAGCAAATAAACATACAAACTGTGCTGTGCTAAAACCAGCCTGAACTCCAGCTGCAGATGATCAGCAGGACCAGCTTGGGGGATTCCTGGAAATGCAGGTGGATGTGACAGGGATTGGCCAGTGGCACAGAGACAGRAGAGGTGTTTGATATCCAGTGACAGCATGGCCTGAACATACAGGCAGTCAATTCTCCTAAACACCTGATGGCTCTTTTGCACCAACTCATACATCCACACAGCATCGTGGTTTGCTGTATGCAGAGAAGGAGCACTAGTATTTTTATATCTTAAAAATATCTTGATATCTTAATTCTACGTCCTTTTCCRTGACTGCATCCATCACAACTTATAGTTCTCTCAGGTGTGCAAAAACAGAGTATACCCATTGCTGCCTTCAAAGAGAAGAGCACTCGCCCAGCAGAGCTGATACCTTTCCATGGGGCACATGGTCCACTCCCCATTCCACTGACTATTCCCTTCTTTCTAGCAGTAAATAACACTTGTAAATAGTACTTGTCTGCATGCCTTGGACCAAGCAGACAGAACACATAACTATCTTCACATCTRATTCCTGTGCAGACTCAGCCTGCAGGGGAAGAGAGGCTGCAGAAGCATCAGGTCTGTCATGTTCCTGTCTCTGTGCACTGGGAGTCCCCAGGGTCACAAATTCACACAGACATTGATGAGAAATAAAAATACTTACTGCTAAAATACTTGGGTTGCGCTGCAGTTTGTTGTAAGGACTATATTTAGGTTTCATAGGCTTTCCTGCAACTCTGTCCTTATGCCTTCGGCTGGAAATGTGCTGAAATAAATATCCTCACATTTAATTAGCTCTTTAAACATTTCTCCGTTTTGAGTTTGAAATTGATTTATCAGCAGGATATGCCTAAGCCCCTSTTTGTAAGATAAAGTAGGTTCTTTATAGAGAGCAAGGATGAGTTTTGCTAAATTAAACATAACAATTTGGAGCATATCAAATAGAGAATCAGAAACTAATCAAATACAGCATATTTTGTGATACAGGGGTCTGCAAATTATTGATATTTTAGTTAGTATTTCCTTTTTCCACTTGAGGAGTTTTAAACCAGGCAGAGCTGTAATCACTAGGTCATAGGGATATTCAGAAGTAAGAGGTAAATTTCCATCTTGCTGATACTGTTCAGTTGTGTAAACAATTCAATATTAGCTGAAGGATGAACCAGTACCCGGGGATATGTCTACACATGCATTTAGAATTATCTTAGAGCTAACTGAAAAACAGGGAATGAGAGGACGCATTGACAGAGCACAGCACCATCCAGTCTGAGATTCTCATTTGGGTACCAGAATCATTGCATTTGTATGGGCACAGCTCTGAACCCAGGGCTAATTGGCTCAGAGAACAACTCCACGGGCACACAACAGCCACACTGTTAATGATAATGCTGTTCTACATAATTCAGACATATCTACARTATTACCCTACTGGTGATTGTCCCAAACCAATAGATTCGAGTCATGTTTTCCTTCTCACATAGCATTAAACATTATTAGAGCAGACTGAAAACAGCACCGAAAGATGCATTTAGGGAACCTCAACCCAGGATTAATTATAGTTAGGAGAACAAGATTCAAATCCCTATCTTGAACCACAGAAAACTTTTCAATGAGATCTGCTATACCATTCATGGATACTGACACCTTTGCTTTTACAACTGTCAAGCCCATTTTTCCCAACTCAAACAAAAGGTGAACTTGACCTATGATGAAATATTTAGAAATAGTTGTGGGAAGACAGCTAAGAAATACTAAGTTCATTCAATATTCAACAATACATCTTCACACAGCCCTACACTGAAACTACAACATTGTAATGCAGCTTACAACCAACAAAGAGCTCCAGATACATGGAAGTTACCTGTTTAAGCTGAATTTCTGAATTAACATGGACATCACAGATTTCACAATGGAACGTCTTGTTCTGCAGTCCTGAGCCTTTGCTGCCATTCTGCACCTTCATTCGGGATCCAGGCCTAGGGTATGACTTGATGGGACCAGCACCATTCCGAGCTTCAACCATGGTCTTGTGCTTGGAGCCTAATGGGCAAGGAGATGCAGGTGAGCTCACGATCAGCAGCACAAAACTTTCCTCAGCCTTGGGACTTGATAACATTTATCTTCAAGACAGAATGGTTAAAGCCACCACAGACTGGGACTAATGATCACTCTTGTTTCAGTCAGAGTAGCTCCTGTRTCCTTGATCAAGGCAAGCCAGAAGGCTTTGTGCAAAAAAAGGAACAGCAGGCATGCTGGACCACACTGTTTGGGGCAGTGTGTGACAGGATGGCCAAAGTGTTTGCTGCTTATTCTTTTGCCAAATTCCATAGAGCCAGTGAATAGCAGAAAATGGTATTAACCAACACTGGGACAGGAACTACAGCAATCCCTCAAAACCTTCCTAGGAACTGTAATTCTTCAATAAATATCCTCTGATTCAGAAGAAACGGCTGCTTTACCCATTTCAAGAATGGATTACAGCTGTAAAACCAGCTTCAATGGCTTGTTAACAAGCTTTACATCACCAGCATGCCATAAACAGACAGAGCACACTAGGGATTGCTGCTTGTGGCTCAAAAAAAGGTGTGTAACTAATYTTCAATAATCAGAAGATTCTATGACATCTAGGAAACCTAAGGAGCCCCCCCCCCCAAAAAATTATTTTAAAAAAATCAAATAACAAATAAATTATTGTAACATTTACCAGCAAAATAACAGATACTAATGATAATGAGATAAAATATGAAAGAGAGAGAACACAGGCATTTTAGAAACCTTAAGTGCTGTAGAAACCACTACAATCTTACTGTGATGCTCAGTGTGAAGGGATCTGATTAGTTAACATGAACTGTAGGGATTTTGTCAACTAAAAATTTAGAGTACGTGAAGAACAGTTAAAAAAATTAGAAATKACTTTAATAGAATATCAAAAACCACACATGAAACTGCCATTAACAGGAACGGTGTTTTAACTTGCTATTGTAAGTTTTAACTAAAAGACGCTTCAGTGAAGTGAAGTGTGGCTACCACCTTGGAACATTGAATTTTAAAAATGTTCACACAGCTGACTTGTACCATATGGATACTCACCTGTATTGTGGGCTTCTAGTTGTGAAAGGGAATTCACAGCCACTTTGCATAATGAACAGTAAAGTAGTTTTTTGGCTTTTTCCTCTTCTGTCTCACTAACTGTGTTAGCAGCTCCATTGGTGCTCTTGGAAGAAGATGCAGGTGCTGCAGGTGCCACTCCAGGTTTGGGAAGAAAAGGATCCACTTCTGTATTGGACTGCTGACTCACACTGTTGGGTTTTTCATTCCCTTTATCTTCTAAAAGAAACAAAATCCATCTGTTGTAGTTTTATGCCACACATACAAAAAGCATACAGTAATAGTCCTGTGGGTTTAGTAAACAGAACACAACAGGGGGCTAATTTATCTCATTTTATAAAAGAGAGCAGCATCCTTGAAATCTTGTTAAAAGTCCTGCCATGAAATGCGTGTCATATGACAAAAAGGGGTAATTTTCCTGTTTTTAAAGTTACCAGTGAATACCAATGACTTCACCAAATTCATGCCAGCTGTTGCTGTTGTGCTGCAGGCATGGCCAGTGGGAAGGAGACCAAGCAATACCAAAGGAAGCCAGGGTTAAGGACTGGACAGCACTCAGAAACAAGCAAGGCTTTGCATTGGGGACTAAAAAATATTTCTCAAACGGTTTACATTTGCCTTTGGAAGGGCTCAAGTTTCTCAAAGTCACTGGGAGGACACTGAAAGGCTCTAGCACCATCTTGACATACATCCCTCATTTCAGTTCCAGGAGTTATGGTACTACACATGAACATGGTTGCTAATAATTTTAGGTTTTCCCATTAACGACTCCCCGTGTATTTGTGGATCACAGGTGTGCATTCCTTTGTTACTTCACAAGCATGAGTCAATTGTCTGTGCTCCTATGAGGCAGGTAGGCAGATATGCCTTCATTTTGCAGATGGTGATCAAAAAATGAGAGATAAAATGTCCCAGCTGTGCCTACAGAGAAATTCTGTGCCAGAGCCAGTACTTAAATGCTCCCTGCTTACATGCTGCCCCTCAAGGGCTCATTGCATTTGAAGTTGTTCAGCTGCAGGCCTTGTGACCACAAGCCATACTAGCCGCCAGCAGTGAAACAAGCTCTGTCCAAAACAAACATGGGATGGGAGGGGGACAGTGCAGGGGTGCTGGTCTGAGCAACCCTGACAAAACAGACATGAGAAATGACTGAGTAAGTCCCACTCTGAACAACTGGAATCAAATTTCATCATCTAAGCAAGTACAACATATACACAAGAGCAGCCTCCCCATTTGAAACCCATGGCTTAATTTGAAATAGAGTTGAACTGACTTGAAAAACTAGGCTCTATTTGAACATTTATTTTTTAACATGGAGTCTTGCACTTTATGTTTATAGCTACCAGACTGTCTTAACATGCCTTTGTGTATCAGGCCAAGACTGCTACCAAGAACTCTGAAAACAGGATTGTACCCACTCAAGCAAGCACTTGAAAGTGTGTATGAGCTATGAATAGTTATCCTGAAACTAACCCCCACAGTTGTTGGCATATTTCCCAGAAGTGCATTGCAGTACATCAATTTTAGATTGTTATAAACCAGGAGAAAGAAAATTCTAATAAAAGAACTATTATTTTTTAAAATAACAATAAAAATACTTTGAAATTACACAATATGAACTATATTAAACATTGAAAATAGTCAAGTACAAAGACTACTATTATGACCAAATTAATGTTAAAACCAGATTCTGAAGGTATTTTGATTGATRAAGTATGACAAAAGAAACTGATGTTAAATTATACTTCATAGGCTACTCAACTTTAAAGTCTCCATAGTAATAAGTCGCATCTGCAAAAGTCTAGAATACTTTTTATGACATATGAGGCCCCATAAAATACAGTTTCAATAAATAGCATTTGCTAACATYCTAAATTAAAGAGTTTTCAATATGGAAAATTCTCAGAGGTGCTAACATCTACAAATGAAACACAAAGAGCAGCTGTCATTTGCAAATTGACATTACTGAAAAATAGAATTGTTGTTGTTTTTGTTCTATGCAATATTATGCCAAACTGCAAAAGGCGTAACACCAGGATATATGTGAACCAAAATGGAATAAAGGAAGGTTCCAAAGTATTTTGCATTTCAGGCCCTAAAGGAAAAATACACCTACATAACTRCAAGTTGTATGTTAACATATGCCAACTACACTTCTAGTTTGGCTTTGGGGTTTTTTTATGTTGTTGCCCATGTATTTTTTTTAAACGTAAGGATAAAAATTTGGTGCTTTTGAAACACCTCCTGGAGATAGAAATCATCACCCCTGTGCAAGAAGCACAGTGCTTACCCTCCTGCCCACAGCCCCTGCCTGCATTGATCTCACTGACCACAACAAGAGGGAGCAGACTTTATTGGTTTTGCCATCAAGTGTCTGTGGAGTAAGATCCCAAGATGTGAAAAAAGATCCATTTTACATGGGCCACCAATTACCATCACAGAGTGATGGTTTTCCAGCACTGAATTTAACAGATGATTGAAAAAACTAGATTTCATTTCCCACTTCTCACTTAGCTAACCAACAGCTGATGTAGTATGTTGATTTTTATAAYATTCCCCAGATTTACAGTATTTTCACTATTCATATTCCAACAACTCTAGAGTATACATACTAACAAGAAAACTACAAAACCAGAGGGAAGTCACCAGCATGCAGCTGGGCTCAATTCTGCCAGTATTGCAGCTTTTGGAAAGAACCTCAGTTCACATCGTAATTCCACCATTTGGAAAGCTTCCTGACACAAATAAGCTCTTCATTGATGGGGGTGTATAAGGAGAGACATACTCCCCTCTATGAATTAATGTTTCCTTCCACCATTCTAAATGTTTAACGCAGAACATCTTCAAAGATCATCATTGGAAGGTTATTATACAGTTGAACTCCCACAGAAAGTACAGGGAGCTAAGTGCGTATTTGTCACTGCAGTGGGCCCGGAGCTGCATTTTCCTGGCTTCTAAAATCAGAAAATTGCACTTCTCCAAATGGGCTTTTGATAACAGCTYACTGTTTCAATCCACATAATTCAAAACACCATTACTTACAGTTTTATGTTTGAGACAGAAATGCCAACTATTCAACAGTGCAAAGCACAGGAAATGCAAATTGCATGTCTATACAAAGCACAAAGACGATTACTCTTTTATTTGCACTTATAGCACAGARCTAACAATATCTGCATGCAGAAATCAAAAAAATGGAACTGTTAATGCTGCCTGCACACCCATACTTCCCAACTATCACCACCTTATAAAATAGATGTGACTTGTGAGATGTAGCTGTAGGATTACMGTCCTCTTGCTATTTCTGAAGGTATTATTGAGAATAGGCTCAGATTTGCTTTAAACTCCACCTGGCTCATGACCAATAGAGCTAGGCAGAGCTCAAATCTGTGCAGGAGTGAGTCCATCCTGCCTGGACCATGGRCACACCAGTTTCTGCTGCACAGCTTAGCAGAGCACAGTTGGAAGCATGAGGCCAGGGCAGTACCAGCCTACTGCCTGAAGGCAGTAGCTGTGATTGAATCTGCATCAGGGTCACACCAAACACACCAAAACTCAAGTGCAAGAAGTTAATTTAAAATCTAATTTGTACTATTTACCTATGTTCCTTTTCCATGCAGAAAAGCCRTATTTCATGTGTCTTAAATTCCTCTCTTAAATTCCAGAAAAGTAAATTGATGATTCAAGTTCTTACTGAAGCCTGTATTTATTTTGAAATAGAGCCCAGGGAAAATAACTAAAGCATGCTAATTAAGTATTGCTTTGGGCTCAGTAATATCAATGCTTTTCTCACCCACTGCATTGTTTTAATTCTGCTTTGAAGTTGTTTTCACATATTTCTGCTTGTTTGAATCATGCTTGTGTCAGCACCATGTTAAAATTCAGACTCATTTATCTGATCAGTATTGCCTCATTTTGAGTATCAAAGTCAGGACACTGCAGGACAACACCTCACAGGTTCACACCTACAGGTTCTACTGCTTCACTTCTACAGCTGAAGTGACTCATTGACCTTTGCAGGTCATGCCACTCTCACTGCAGTTGCTGYGGCGTAGAGAATGGGTCCTACCCATTATTGGCTTTTTTTGAGTCAGTGATGCTTTGGTGCACATTAGAAAAAAGTTTCATTTGGAAAAAGAAAATCATAGACATCATAAATGCTATTTTAAACAACAACAAAAAAGTAACCTAATATTCAGATCCTTAATTCAGAATTTACACTCTTGATAAAACTAAAAACAATGTGAATTTGAAACTTCCCTATAGATTTAGAAATCCGAAAAAGTTTTTCAGTTTCAAAATATTCAATGCTACTTACACCACTCAACATGCCTATCTGCCCAGTTTTTATCACTGATGATACGTAAAACATCTCTACAATAAAGTTCTGTTCCACAACAGATTGTTCAAATAGCAGTTAGAATTAAAATATCCAAGGTACTGATGGTATATGATACACTTGCAAGAACCCTTCCCAAAACATATGCTAAAAGCTTTCAGATATGAAGTTCTGCTATGATCCCAACAACCCTTACAAAACTGTCACGTTTTCAAACTGTAAAATTTTCTGCCGTATGTAATAAATAAACAAATCTGCTCTTGCTACAACAGTAACAGAAAAATGTTCCAATTACTGAAAATACAYATTTTGTGCATGTCTTGATGTAATAAAAAAGTAAAACTTTGCACTTGCCTGCTTCTCTTCTCCACCAGAAACTGAGACTATTGTGCACAGCCTGTGCTGAAGGCTGGGCACACAGAGAGGGAAGGATCCTGGGRCTGAGAACACTGCCCAGCACTGGCTGGGATGCAGCTGGCTCTCCACTGGGAAGAGATCACACCATGCTTACAGCCACCCACTGCCCAGCCTCAGCTTCACACCTTCCCTTGGCCACGTCCTTCACTGCATCACCAGCTCCAGGCACTGAACAGCAGCTGTGCACAAAGTGCTGACAGCAAAAGCGCAGCACAGCCACKGCAAGGTGCCCACTGCTGCTCTACAACCCTGCACCGAAGCTCTTTTCTGAGCTTCACTGAGATTCACTCATTTGCCATCCTAGGTATAGAAATCTGATTTTGTATTTCTTTTACCTGCTTGCACAATAGTGCACATTCCCAAGTTAGAAGAGATAATGGAAAAATTACTTTTGGCARTAAAATGTTAGTTATTCTCCATTGTAAAGGTAAGAAAATAGTAAAAACATATGGCTCTTTTCTTCTTGAAAAACATGAAGGAAAGAGCCATGCAATATCCAGTGCAATTTCCATTCTAAACCAGTCACATAATTTCTTCCTGTAAATCAATCACTGCATGGTTATCAGGGCCATACAACCAGTGAGCACAACTGATGCACGGTTAGGGGCAAAGCCTTTGGGYCAATCAGCCTTGTTTATGGTGGAGCCTTGTGACAGTAAGATAAGGCCTTATAAAGCACCTTATAATAATAAGATAATAATATAACAATAACAACACCACATCACTGCTGAAAGAACAATCTTTAAAAAAAAGGACTGCTTGGTGATCCTGTACATTTCAACTGATTTCTAACTAGGTCACTTCCTATGGTAACTAAAATCAAAAGTGATTTCTGAAAGTAAATGTTAATATTTTATTTTTGGGATAAAGATTGTCTTGTGATACTCTTGAGTCCACATCAGTTGTGCTACAGGGAGCTGCTATTAGTCTGAAGTGTTGATTTTGGAGACTAAGAGAGAGTTTGAGGGAAAGCAAACATATCTCCTATACTGGTAAAGCTGCACTGAGCAAAACAGATTATCAKGTTCTCCCTGTAATTTCAACAACTCCATATATGCCTGTGAATATTGGGCTGCATTAAACAACTTTTGTAGCATACAGTGATTACAGAACACGAAAAGGAACTCCATGACGTTGTCAGAGTATTAAACAGTCTTGCCCCAAACAACTGCGTAGAAAAGGTAAAATCAGTTGCATTAATTACACTAGTAGACAATCCAAGAAATTTTGCTGAAAAGTTTCAGTAAAGTTGTATTAGCATCCATAAACAAAAAGTAAAAATTTGTCTGTTGAAAACCAAAATTCTCAGTTTAAAATTGACATGCTAAATGCTTGGCACATGTGAAATAAATCTAAAAAGTGATGAATTTAATTACATTTCTTTCCCACATTCACAAAGTATGCCTACTGACAATGCTAAAGAGGTTACTTGAATAGTTACTCAATAGTCACCAGTTGACCTCTGTTCTAAGCTTTCTGCACACAGAAGCAGCTGTTCCCCCGACAAAATAAAATGCTCAGTTTAAGGGCAGAGATGACCCCTGCAGATAGGTATGAAATCACAGAGACACAACAACCAGTCACTGACACAGGCACCATTCTGGCAGTCAAACKTCTCACAAGTGTTTTCCTGTTTTTCAGTCCATCACAGCAAAAGAGAAATTTTTAAAGGTGAGAATGAAAGAAGTAAGTTTAGCAGCTGATTGCAGGGAACTCTTTACAAATAGGTCCAGGCAAAGCAGGAAACTGCATCAGAAGCCGGTTTCAAATGGCTTTGTGTGATAGGTGCAAGACAACATTTGAAAGTTTATTACAAAAGACATACAAAGGTATGGAGAGCTTTGAAAGTGAAGGACATAAATCTGTAGAGAGAACGATCAATACCTCAGAAATATTGTAACAAAATTTTCAGCATTTAAACCAAAAACCATTAAAGTAGAGAGATCACAGTCAAAGAGCTAACAAGCCTGGCTGAATGTAATTAATGTTAAGAAACTATAACAAAATAAAATCAAGGTGGGGAAAACTGATTTAGTCACACTGTACTTGTAGGACTGCCTATCCAAACATTAGGATCTACCCTGGAACACAGTCGTGGGGATAGAACAAGAACACCCACAAATAATTTTATTAGAAACAAGAACTGCTGTACTTCTCCTTGGCCTTAAATAAGATTTGRAGGGAGGACATCATCAGTGACTGAATTACCAGGATGAAAAGAAGGGCCTCTTTCAGTGTATTAGCAGAAAAGTTATTGAATAGAAAGTCAGACAATAGCCCCTGTAAGAAAAGCAGGTTTCAAAACACGATTCTTCACAGGAAGCATTTTCTTCTAGTTCACAGCACTATAGAGGAATAAAGTACACACGCACAAAATTAATTGCTGTTCTTATGACGGAAAAGATGAACACTTTGAGTAATATATGCTTTAAAACAATAGCAGGACAGCAATTAAGTTACTAGTGGTCACAACCTKTACAGATTTTTAAGTACTCTGTTCCTGCATCTCAGCACCACTCACAAAACCCCCCAACAAAACAAACAAAGAGCATTAGATTATTTCTTCACACTCATTAAGATGGAGTTAGCAAACTTGGGTAAGATATTTCAAAATAAATTTTGCTCTACCTGCACATTTGCTGAATAATGAGACTCTAATGGCTGTCAGACAAAATACCTACTTTCTCACCAGTTGTGCAGTCTACTGAGAAATGAGGCTGAAAAACCCGTAGGGCTCTGTTCTAGAAAAATTCCACTGCAAACCTACATGCAAATCAGACAGCACAGTGTATCTATTAACCCTTTGGTTTCTTTTCATTTTTGTAAAATGTGTTTTCTTGTACTTCAGGCAGGTATGAAAAAGAGTTAAATTTTACATAATGAAATAAATCAGTCTGACATGCTGAAGAGAAGAAAYTTTGTCTCTATATATATAAAGATGAGGAAAAAATGGAAGTTATAATTATAAAGCTTTTCCTCTCAAGCATAAATGTGCTCTCAAATAAGCTGCAACATATTTTCTCAAGATACTGAAGCTAATATCAGGAAAAGTCTGGATGGCTGTGCAATATTAGGTGAACTTGGTAGCTAGAAGGATTATTTGATTAACTGCATCACTACTCTTCAACAGGCTGAACCCAAATATCCTTTCTTACTTCAGAAGCATCACTTGCATGGCTATGTTACAGCAGCGATGCTGACAATTTCTTAGATACTTAGATCTTATTTCTGATTTGGCATATGAAAGGCTCTTACAAGGGAACCTGCATTTTCCTCAGAGAATGAAAATATTTGTGCTGATCTGAATAAAGATGTAAAGTTTTAAAAGCTTTGCTCTTGCAATTTTGGTTGGGTTTAATTTTTATGAAAGTGGACTGATGAGAATTAGAAAATATTCAGAAGTACATGTAGCTCTGCAAGTGCAAAACCTTGCTCTGTAAAATCTATTCCTGTACCTATCTGTACACCTTGCAGAACTGAAAGTTCCTGCTGCTTTAATTACTGGGTTGTCAGAGGTGATCCTGCTGTATTGCCTATGATTTTTAATCAATTATTTACACATTTGGAGATTCTTAGGGAATTGGTTTATGCTGGCTGGCTAGTGCCTGTTTTACAAGACAAGATCAAGAAAAATCTGTTTGCACTCACCAGCAGGGAAAGGAAAAAAATGATACATTGGCACATACAYATAAAACATAGAGTAAAATAACTGCAAAATTGTTATGTATCAACAAAGGGCATTTCAAAAGCCTCTTATTGCACACTTCATCACAATGCAATTTCTCAGYGCAAAAGCTACAGGAATGAGAAGGGTTGATTTTGTACTGTTAGTCAAAATGCAGGTGTGTATGTATTACTTCTAGAGAAACATACTTTGAACGCTCACTTAAGGTCATTTGCATTGTGCCTCTATGTCACCTGCTGATCTTAATGATATTTTACAGAATGCATGTTGTATCAGGTTCTCTTTTCCTAATTTGAAAAAAGATTATCACAATTCCCAGGTTCCTCCTCCTCTAGTTTTTAGACCTGTTAYTTCTGGAGAAAATCAACTTGTCTACAAACACCAATACAGAGCAATTTCCTAGTGTACAATGCCAATTTCTATAYATTTCTCAGTGACATGTTGACAAGTTAGGAAAACTATCACTAGAAGTTTGTTCATAAAACTCAGAAATATCAATAGCACTACAGTGTTGGCAACTGAAAACAAGGTGGATCTAAAACATATATAGCAAATGTGAATGTTAATTTAAAGAGTATCCATAAACTCAGATCATCCAAAAGCTCAGTCTTCCTGTTGCTTTATAGCCAGGCATATTTACTTTCACCTTTTCTGTGCTATGCCAGTCTGTTTGGGCTGGAATAGGAAAATTTGTGGGTTGGAAAATTTTAATACAGTGTGAGTGAAGCTTGAAATACATTATAAGATTCGCTATTACAAAATATATGGGTGAAAGCAAATGTTTTTGCGAGCTATAAACTTATCTTCTTCTGGCACCAGACATCTATTATTTT
Source organism: Cardinalis cardinalis (assembly GCA_014549065.1). Lineage (NCBI taxonomy): Eukaryota > Metazoa > Chordata > Aves > Passeriformes > Cardinalidae > Cardinalis > Cardinalis cardinalis. The sequence goes on from JACDOX010000003.1 coordinate 9,113,830, forward strand.
GAAAATATTTTACACTCCCACTCCAAATCCTGCTACATCTATTTCTGACATCCTGGAATGCAAGCTTATAGTATTGCATAGTCTTTTAAACTTTTTAATAATGCAGGAATGCTTAGAAAAATAACTTCCAAAGATTAYAAAAAACATACAGTATTTTACCCAGAGATCCTTCACTTCTGCTTAGTCTCAGTTCATCATCTCAGCTGTAAAAATAACATTGGCTCCACCATTTATGAATCTGAAATATATTACTAGAAACATATTTTACTTGCTGCTTGTGCAAAACAAAAATCTTAAAACTCTATGCTCAGATGTTRAAGTGCTTTAGAACTTAATATGAAATTTATTGGCATCTAAATAAAAGAATCAAGGAGAACYGACACACTCTGCAAGTACATTCTCRTGGGCCTGTGTCTGAACTGTTCACTCAGTACTTGCCCAGGCAGAACTGCAGTTAAAGTCAGCTATGAAACACTYGTCTTCATTTCAGTTAAATGACATCTGTAATTGTGCATTCTCACCCACTTCTGTAGCAGGTTTGCCTGAGGACTGTGAGCATTCAGTCATGCCCTCAAGATTTGACAAATAAATTGCATTTCAGATATAACTTGTCTAACCAACACTAAAATATTTTCACTCTCCTTGAAAGCAAGTAATAAGGAAATAATGAGTAGCCTAATGTTTGCATAAATAATTTTTCTACTATAGGGAATGAAGTATATTTCCCCCTTCACCACTGAAGCAGCATTTTTCCTGACCCATTCTTTTATATTTGGACACTAAATTCATTAAAGGGCTTAGAGAAAAGGAGAAAACTTAAATTTTACAGGTTCAACACAGCCTTGAACTTCGCACAACTGAACACAGAGAAAACTTTATTCAACTACAAATTGTATGAATAATCACCAGAATCCTGTTATTTATTCTCTGGTACCAGTGAAAAATACATATCTGGTATCGGAAGAATTGCCTTATTTCCTTAGGAATATGTTGCTTCAATAAGTACTGTGAAAGTATTAAATACAATTGAAATTATTTATCCCAGGGTTGTTAAAAAACCCAACAGAACCAGCAGGTATCTTTTTAGCAAGTTATATTGTTATTTCTTACTCACCTTACTATAATTCCCTTATGACCATCATCCTACTAAAAACATCCTCTCAGGATATTCAATAGGCAATCTATATTTAATCATTAACAGAACAAACAAGAAAAACAGATGCCTGATTTCAGAGTATAAAAGAGGTGTTGAAAGAGTCAATGTATATGAAAGGATTCTTTAAATGACAMCATACATCTAGCTAAAAAAAAAATCCCAGTAGCTGAAGCATCCCTGGCCCGGCTCCCATTGTCCAGCAACACCAGTAGAGTCAATTTTGCTGGGCCAAATGCCTATCACTACTTCTCAAAGAAAGAAAAGCTTTGCATCATTTTAAAAATGCTGGTAAATAAATGCTTTGAAATTCATGTTTTTACAACTTGAGCAAGTTGACTTACTAGAGGTATTTAGTTTTAATGATAAGGGACATGAGTGCTCAGGCACAGAGCAGAACATCCAAAAGAGTCTTATTTCATCTTACAATATATTTTTGATCCAAAGCTTATGCTTATTTTACCAGAGGAAAATCAAAACCTTTCCTTCCTTCCAAGGAAAATCCTGGTTGCATATATTTCTGATTGCCACAATAACTGAAGAGAGAAGATAATTTTGGCCTATTCCAGTTTGAACAAGAATTGCAACAGCTCATCAATGTACATGTGTCAGCTGCAGAGCTTGTTTCTCAGTTAATGGCACCTATAATCAGTTTTCAGTTGAGGTGCAGAATTTGAAATGTGCTAGCATTATAGACAGATCAAAGATTTCACAGGAGCTTATCAACAGCAAAATAGACAGTATGACTGGTTTTCCATTCAGATTTAGACACACATAGAAAGATGAGGTTTGAATATCCATTTTTGAAAAGTATGAACAGTAAGGCTGACAGGGAAGAAAGTGTTTAAAGATCCCAACCTATTATAATGATTTCCTGTTCACAGACTTTGACTTGCTAATTTTTCTTTTGGCTCACCTTTCATCCCAAAAGCATAAATCAAACTGCAACTTCCTGAAAGAGCTGCTGAAACTACCTGCCAGAAAAGGCCCAGAAGCTATTTACTATTAAATTAAATACAGGCATTGCATGTGCCATGGATGTAAGTACACACATGGTACTTGCAACAGGGAAACTGTGATGAATTTATGATYATTTATTAATAATATTTTATATTATCAATTGTAAAAGCACTGTGGTCAAGCAGAAAAATCTATACTGTRCTATTTTTTCTGTTTTGGGGGTAGAGTTTCAACAGATGGGAATACTGAAGGATCTTCATATAGCTGAATCAAAACACTGACTCAAAAAAGAACAAAGCTTACCTCAGAGGATGTAATGGAAAAATGCCCTTGAAATGACTCTCCTTGGTGGCTGATCCAGATTGAATTTACTACTTAGTTGCCCATAAATGAATACCTTTATCTAACAGGAATATGCCTGTGCTTAGCAGGCACTATCTGAACCCACATAAACACAGATGCATGGTTATTTTATGGATTATAGCTTCAGCAGAACTCTTTATGTCAGCATAAATGGGAGGAACTGATGATGCTCATCAGTAGCTTCCAAAGGAGGCCAGACATAAGCGCCAGCATCTTTGAAGGGCATAAGGCAGAACCTCTAAATACACTCTGGAAGACACCAAGCCAAACACATCCTTGTCCTATTCATCTCTTGGAGCCTCTCCCTCAAAATTCAACTTTATCACAACCTGTTTAGAGGTCTAGAGGACTTTGGTACATTACACAAAATTATAAGAACAATTAGAAACATTGTGCTTTTGAGGTTCGTATAATGGTATCTGTGTGACAATCTCCAATTTCACAGGACAGRTACACCACAGTTCAGCTGAGGAGGTTTTATGTCTCCAGCTCCTAGCTATTTCTAAAGGATCATATAAGAAACGGTTTATTTGAGCTATGTAAACAAGCCATTCCTTTAAAATGTGTGCAAAACAAGGGGATACAAATGGAAACAAACRTCAAGGTGAAAAGGGATTTTGCTAKGAGACCTGGTATAATTTTTTGCATTAGTCCAAGTAAAGAGTTGCATATATAAAGGTTTAGAATTTGAGCACTGGCAGAAAGATTTTTAACATAAGCAATGAGAGCAAGATGAGTAAGAGAGTGTCTGATGGTGGACTCCTGAAATACAAACTGAGCCTTCCATTGGGACATTTCACCTCATTGGGAGCTGATGAATACACAGCACTGGAAATGGGTACTGGAGAAATCCAACCCATCATAAGCTTCCTGAGTAAATGTGATTCAACATGTTGCAGACTACTTTAGGAATAAAAGCAGTCACTTTTGTTGTCAAAGCATTACACAGAGAGCCCTTGATGAATTAAAACCCACAGACAAGACCAGAAGGTCTTCTAAGTCTGATATAGCTTGGAGTTGCCAATCCTGTCTAATGGAACACCTAATTACCATATTCCTGCCAGCTGMACAAAACGGGGTTTCACAGAGCATCCGAACGGTTTATCTCTACCTACTAATTCCCAAGTAACAGTCTTCTGCTCTTCTGCAATGAAGACTGAACCTGAAATACACATACCCATCATTTCACAAATGGGCATGAGGCCAATAGAGCATACAGAGAATGATCAAAGGCCAAAAATTATCTTTTATAATCTGAAATATGATTTTGACTCTTGAGTAGTTTAAAATAGTTGCATTTACTTTCCAATTTTCATATCAAAGCAAAATGCAAAGAAGTTGATACCACATCATTTGTATGCTTSATTTTGAACTATTTATTTTGATTTAGAAGTAGGATCAAAGAATTCCTCTTTGCTTGATGAGTAAACAGTGGCATTTCAATCCAGTAATTATCATATGCATTCCTGAAGGATTCATCACTGTAAGCATCTAGACTATGCTGACCTGGGGTCACAGACACCATCTTCTATTGCATTCTTAGAGCTATATTTAAACCACACTTCAAATATTCTAAACTATGTTGCCCTTTCCTAAAGCAATGCCATACATGTATCTATCATTCTGTGTAGTTATCCTGAAAACCCTGGGAAGGGCGTCTTTGCCACTATGCTGAGTTTGCATGGCTAGGCTTTGGTAGTGGGAGGGCTACAGAGGCGGCTTCTGTAAGAAGCTGTCAGAAGTTTCCCTTATGTTTGACAGAACTTGACTCATGAGCTTTTTGCTATATTTCCTCTGCCCTGCTCAGCTGAGGGTGGGAGTGGTAGAGTGGTTTTGGTGGGCACCTGGCATCCAGCCAGGATCAACCCACTCCAGCAAAAGCAGCTCCCAGTGCTATTAACACAGCTGTTCTGTAACCACATCTCAAAGCAGCTATGAAAAAGTTTGCATGGTCACAGTAGTAACTTTCTAGCATATAAAACTCTTATATAGCCATTACTGGACTTTTCCAGTGTGGTTTGAGAAACTGTGTGGGAGACAGGTTATGAATATATATGTATATAGTCACACAATATGTGATGATTTTTTCCTGTCTGCAGAGTGAATGGGGCAGGGTGGTGGTATTTACAAGTGCCAATAAATGAGTGTTTCCTGAACAGCAAGGAGTTGTGAGCTTAGACAATGAGGTCACACAACAAAAAAAGAGTGCAAACTTGTTGAGTTAAACCCATTGATATCCACTTAGGGTGGATATCAATGCCACCTGCCATTCCTGCACTATGGCTTTATCATTAGATGTTTGCTGATGATCAATTTACAAATGCCATTTCCGAGTCACACTGTACTATTAACTGTAGCAGGGAAGAACGAACTCTCACAATGTCATGCTCAGACTAYAGTCAGGCCTTTCCATTTGGCTGAGGCCATTTTTGCCTACAGGAACCCATGTCCTTCTGGAAATATCCCAAAAACCTTAAAGATCAGTTTAACTTTTTTAGCTCTACCAGCAGCCACATTTCTCAAGCTGAAAGGAACAGCTGTAGAGAGGGCAGTGCAACATACATTTTGAAAAATAAGGACTGGATGAAGYTGTGTTTTGCCTTTGATAGATTCATCACTAGCTGAGCTAACAGTGAAATTATTTTTCCTATTAGTACTATAGTGGTGACATCTGACAAGTAAGTATTTTGGACTTCATGCTATGTCTGACTCAATGAGCCCATGGCTCTGTAGCAAACTTAGCCTGACATTTTAGTTCACTATTTAACAACTGTTCTGTCTGGAGAGCTCCAAATCATGCATCATTATCTCATTCAAAATGACAGTGCATCAGAAGGGGYGCTACTCATGCCTGTTGTGCCCCTTTATTAGCAGACCTACATAAGAGAATAAYTGCAGATTATCAGTTTACTGCAATGCTCCCTACCCTTTCTGCACTAATACCCRTGGAACTACAGCAGATAAAAAAAGATCACAAGAACTTATAACTGTCTTCTCTKTTTAGTTTCCCTTTCCACTCTTCYGTACACTAGAAAAGGACACCAGAATTATTTACTACTTGATGAACATTTCTCAGGAACTCTCCAAAGTACAATGGCTAAACAACAGTTTCCCAAGTAGTGGAATTACTTGATTTCATTTAGTTTATGTACTTCTAAAGCAATTTTTTTCATATCTACAGCACACATACACACTTTCAACTGTTCCATACTGAATGCTGATTCCCTGGTCATTCAGGAGGTCAAGAAAAACATGTGATAGCATCTTTCAGGACAGAGCATAAATCAGGACTTCTCTTCCACCTAGGTGCCAATTTTCATCGAACTTATAGGATTTATAGGACTTATTTATAGGATTAAAATCTCTACATCTTTTCTTCTGTTTGTTTTTGCACACTAGGCAATATAGTCAAAAYTGTGAAGGCACAGTCAGAAAAAAACAAATATAGGAACAGATGATATGACCATAAGTCTCATTTCCTCTGAAAATCAGGATAAAAAAGAGCACAAATACATGCATGAACYGAAATTCTTAGTATTAGAGATACTAAGGAAAGTCCCATAAGGAAAATGAAAATACTCCTAGAAAGTTAATATCTAGTACTAGCGGATTTCTCAGAGAATGAAAGCTGTGTTGAAAGATTTAGAAAAAATGGCATAAATAAACTTTTTTGGTCCAAAGCAAAAAAACCAACCTACCAAAAAAAAACCCCACCAAAAACAAACAAACCCCAAAAAACCACCAAAAAAACCAAAACAAAAAAAAAAACAAACCTAAAAAACCCCCCAAAACAACCCCAAAACACTAGACAATGACAATTTAGTGACTGCTTTRGTTTAATTTTTTAAGCATTACATTAAGGAGATAAACACATGTCAAAGAATAGATGGGCAATAATATCTGTAAGGGAAACTGCAGCTGAACAAAACTATGGTTTCTTCMAAGTCTGATAAAACCTCTGATCTTCAAGTTGTTACACCTCTCTGTGATGAGCTTTCCATACAAATACTGAAAATTTGATTCAAGTTCAGGTTTTTYCCTCCCAAACATCCCATCCTCAGTCTCCCGTACAGCAGTAAGTGGCTCTGAGGAGCCTACTCTCCACAGAGAATCCCCCTGTTCTCCTGACGGGAAGAAAGTGTTCAACTAAATTGCCAGTGGGATTTATTTTTAATGTAGAAACCGTTGCAGTGGTGTAATCCAAAAGACACAGATGGTAATCTGTCTAATTTGTACAGAGTAATTAATAGCATAACAACACACTGTCAAAACAGGGCAATAAAAAAATACCAAAAGCAGGTTTCCCTTTTGACTGGTTGTATTACTTTATCAAAAACTGAATGTAGATTTTAGAAACACTGCAGGGGAAAGGAAAGAATAAATTCAATTCAGACATCATAGTCTGGCAAAGGAAACATGAAACAGCTCCAAAAGGTTTCTGGAAGAAAAAGATGCAGTTTGAAAAAGATGATGAAACTTTTGCTATCTGGACCTCAACATTTGGCATTGGAGAGGGAGAGCATTATAAAATTAYGTTACCACAGATGAATTAACATGTTAAATCCTCTAAAGTTTTAATTGATATTTTTATTTGGCTACGGTCTGAGTTCTCACCATGTACACCTGGGGCAGTAACCTATCTTAAACAAAGCTATTTTCAGTATTTCAGATAGCAAAAATTTACTAAATATTTTAAATCTCTTTCTGTTCAACAGCCTACCTTATATTTAGATCAGTGGCATATTGCTACTGTTTTATAGTAGATGTCTTGTTTACCTGAAGATGCTACTTGAACTCTGCTCATCTCTCAAAACTAAAATGTGATTTGCTAGGAAAATCAACCCAAAATTTGGCACCCACTGTCATTGTTAAGGACCCACAGATAGTTTTGAAACTGCTGTAAAAATAGCAGGATGACAAATAGTCACTGATACTTTGTTTGAGTTGGATTTTTTTTTTTTTCTTTTTTTATGCACATGTCAAAAAACTGTTATTCACCTCATGGCACCAGAGTCAAGATCAGCTCTGGTGAAGAGGATAATAAATGACTCCCTAGGTAGAAGCAAATTTATCAGCAGCAGTCTACTGGACTGACAGTTGGGTAATCCAYAGTAGGGGCCTTCTCTTGAATAACACTGTCAGCAAGTTCATGAAAGTCTCCTGTTTCATTCAGTAATACAACACTGACAGAGCAGAAACTCAAGCAATTSTACTGCTATTAGTGTTGCTGACCTTCCTCAGATTACTCATCTGGAGGGTAAAAAAAAAAAGTGATGTTGAGGCACTAATGAGCTGTGAATATCAGGAAATACCCAGGCCACAAGGCTTCACATTTCTGTAGRTGTGTTTTCCTATTAGAGCAAGATTGTCTTATTCAGAAAGGAAAAATTTCTTACAAAGGTTTCTTGTGCTTCAGCTAAATATGTAACCTCAGAATTCACGCTCCACCCACATCCATCCACTATTGCCAAAAGAACATCCATACTTTTTACTAGTAAATTTCATAGCTTTWAAAAAAATACACAGTAGCATTCAGGGACACCAGTTGTTTCATAGACGTGAAATAGCAATTTGAGAGTATCAAAACAAATCTATTCTGTACAARCACAGTAAATAGTTTAGAAAAGACAAGTTATGGATCACTATCATGCAACCAAACTCTCTCAGACAAACACAAAAAAAAAAAGGAGAAAGTAGAGGATGTATAGAACAAAAAGTTTCCATTGACCTGATTTGTCAGAGATGCTGGCCGAGACTGGCGTGGTGGAGCAGCCCGTGTTAACCTTTGCGCTGTCCTTGGAAGAACCAGCTTTGGGCTTGTTTTTCGTTGCCTCTAGAGCTTTGACCTTCTTGGCATGTTTACTTCCTTTGTAGTGGGCCTCGGCCTGGCTCTACAAAGGAGAACAAATCAGGCTCACTTTTTTTTGCACTTGTATATAACACAATGGATGACAAGGCAGAAAAGTGACACTTTCAATAGTAGGCACCATATTATTCCACCTTAAAAATTTTAATAGATTTAYGCTAACACTTTTCATGGATGTAAGTTCTTATATATTCAAATGACAGGATTTTAATGAATATTGCATGTTTTCAGTAACTTGGAAAAAGAGGCTTCAAGATTACATAAAGCTCTGTCACTTCTAATGTAATTCTTTACTTCTATAGTTCTTAAAGATTTAATGGACTATATAAATGTAAACACATCCAATTCAGAAAGATGCTACTCAATTTTCATGTGGTGTTCCCTAGTCTTTATTAYTTGCAGTTAGAAAGATGTACTGTGCTGAAACATGATGAAATAACCCATTTTTCCTTCTGTTTGATCTAGTACAGATATCATAAAATAYTTTCACCTTCACACTAACAGTAACTGAGACAATTGAAAAAATATTACTTCACTATTAGATTTAAAAAGCAGCTAAAATGAGGAAACACCATACCTGTAAACTTCAGGAGACCCAAGTACAACATAGAAAACTAAACMCTTGCCAGTCTTGATTGCTTTATAAATTGCCTTGAATATTATTTTTTAAATACTAAGAAAATTGGAACCAGTAGGACTGGGAGAAGAGGATTTTGTGTTAATCTGTCCAAACAGAACACTATAAATATGTACTGAAATTTTTACTTCACCTTTGCCTTAAAACTATCTCCAGAAACTAGGTCAGTGTTTTTGAAGTTGCACAGCTAAAACTAGACACCTAAACATCTGCCCATTTTTTTCAGTGATATTGAGTCCTCTTCATTGTTCCTGACTCTATATAATCAGATGCCTTGAAAAATCAGGCCACTTTGTTAGAAGCAAAACTAAGGACTACATACCTAATACAAACTCCAAAGCTTGGAAATTTCAGCTAATGAATTTAAGTGTTTTTCTTGACTTCTTAGTAAATTAATTTACCAAATAATGGGCAAGAAAAAAGTCCTCTCCAAACCAGTCTGTTTTCATTAAATTGTACTATTCAGCAATAGCTTTGCATTATTAATATTTCCAACACAATTTTAAAACATTATTTCAGGCATACCGCTAGGTGCCTCTATTGAAGGTTACATATTAACCAAAGAAGTTAATATTGTTGTTTACTTCAAATAAAAACACTCAAAAAGCATGCTTCTCCTAAACACATCTTGGCACCTGGCATATAAAAACATCAGTGCAAGTAAACTTTCACTGTGTTCATGCAAAACCACATTCATTCTCTCTTGTCAATCAATTATCTACTATATTTAGTTTGCTGTGTTAAATGAAGCGAGCCACGAAACTAGTCACATGCTTTTTATAAAGAGCAACTATAATATCTAAGGCGCTTGAACTCCATAAAGAGTGCTGCCATAATGMGGAAAATTGTTTTAAGACATGGGCATTAAAATACAGTCACCTTGGGACAGCATGTAATAACAGCTTTATCAAGTGGTAGAGTAGAAGCGAAGAGTAGAAACAGCTGGAGCGGGCAAGAGAACAGAGAGCAAGTTGGAGTCCTCACACAAGTAACTGGCACCATTAAACTGATGGAGAATTGTTGCTAAAATAGAGGAGTGAAGTTCTTAAACACCAGAACTTCTTAAGTGATTTTACAGGCCATGAAACAGTGCCTTCCATCTCAGAAGGACAGTGTAGGTTGTTGTGGGTGCATCTTTCCTTTCACAGGAGATTTTAGTAAGCAAGCATTCAGTAAGAAAGGCTGCTGGATTCATTTTATTTTTAATTCCTCTGAAAGTGAGATGTCTTTTAAAAACTTTTTTATAAAAACAGCAAAGAGTTTACTCACCAATTGCTATTAAAATATTTCTTGATTTTAAAACATTTGAAATATTAACACACATACAACCACRATTTAAGGATTATAAAGAAACAACCAACCAGCTATACCACTAGTACTATGTGCACTACTTAAAGGGACACTTGTCAACTTCTGGGTTGGATCTGTCCRGTTCTGAATGCGGGCAGAGGAGCACAGTCCTGTTTTTGCCCTGCTATGCCAATGTGCCTTATGAGGCACAGGAGTCCCATCCTGTCTCTCYCCACCTTTGCTGGGTTTTATCCATTTCTCTTAAGCTTTGCAGTTGTGACATGATGCACCAGAAGGATGTTTTTCACCAACAGAATTCTATAAAGTATTCGCACATTGCAGTGTACAAAAAATGGARCTAAAAATTGGGGGGAATATATACCATTTCCATTCCAATGCTATTAAATTTAATAATAGCAAGTACAAGATTGTCCACTCAAGCATCCTCAAGTTGATGATGTCCCTTTAAATATTTGAACTCTATGCTCCGCGCATGTGTGCTGTTGATAGGATCATATGCTGCCTGAGGCCAAAGCTATGACATAAGAGACATAAATGCACTCAAGAGAAAGACTTAGTAAGTCAATTGCTTGATAATAAGCCTTTCTGCTGATATTTGCAATAATAATGCCTGCAATATCAGTAATAACCTACTACAGTTTTTGATTCCCTTCATTCAATCCTCATATAGTGTACAAGAGACCTGTTGAGAACAAACAAGCCCAGGCAGAATTAAAATTAAGATTGCCATAACAACAAGCAAAGCTTCATGGAAACATGGTGAAYGGACTAATTTTTAAGCTTTCCAATTATCATAAAATATCAAATTCACAGCTGTATGTTATAAGTTCGAAAAGTATTGCTGTGACCAATCTAAGCAAGGGTTTGGAAATGCCATCCTTCTTCAATACTGTTCAAAGTAGACCATGCTCCATTGGGGGGAGGTGATTTTCCAGGTTGGACTTTAAAGTAGTTAGGGGATGCAAAAATCTACCTTTAACAAATTGTTTCAGTGCCTCACTTCATCAGTTAAATAGATAACTGTTTGTTTCTACATTGACTTTGCCAAGTTTCAGTTCCAGGGGCTGGATATTGTTAAATCTTTGGTTTTTAGACTTTCTCAACCCATCTCGGTTTTGTGAATAGAAACACAGATACTCTTTCCAAGCATGAAGTTAGAGGGGTATTCCTTAAAGTATGGAAGCAATCTTTCCTAACCAAATAAGCACTATTTTCTAGTCCTTCCAGATACACTTGAAGTTCAGAGCTTGCCTTTTACGCACTGTGGGATAAATCATTTGATTCAGCTGCCTTTTGGTAACTGAAATGCTGTATTACCATGTTACATAAACCTTTGGAGTTTTCTGGARTCATAGCAAGCAAAAGAAAAAAGGGCAGCTGAGGCAATCTGAACTCAAGTTCTGATTATTACTGATACCAATTATTGTGATTATTAACCCCCTGATCATTAATAACTCTAATTTTATAAAAAATATTTGTAAAAGTACCATATTCAAGGCAAATGTATTTGTTCCAAGTCTCACTTAAAGCTTGCTTATGACACAAATACAGCATTAGAGCAGAAGCTATGAGCTTTGTATATCCTTGAAATACTAGATTTATCTATGAAATAATTCATAATGCATACAATTTTCATTTTTAGTTAAGGCAAGAAGCYGAAAATTTGTTTTCATTTGCTCTAGTAATCCATAGGAAGTTGTGTACACACAGGGTTCAAAATTCATGTGTATAAAAGAAAGATACTTTACCAATTTTAATATAAACAGCCAMTAAAATACAAAGTTAACTTAACAGTAAATATCTTTGGGATACAATATTTTAAATGGATATTGAAGGTACTTTTTGATCATCATTAGGTACAACTAATTAATGCAAATTGTTTATCAGCAAAACAATATTTAAGAAAATAAAAAAAATTAGGAAAAACCAAAATGAAAATCCAAAATATCTTTCTAYACTCCTGTATTATAATGATTTTAATTGCAGAATACTTTATTCCAGTGTAAACAGCTGCATTTACTGTAGGGATTAATTCATTCAACAGTAAAATAATTTATCTGTGCCACAATTCAACTTTATTTAAATATTTATTTTTCATTTCAAAAATATTATGTTACATCTATTGCTTACATAGCTGGTATTAAACCTCACCATTGAATTATCATTATTAAAATTTTGAAATTAAATGCATAATAGGTTAGAAGGACACTTTTTGAGAAAGTTGAATAAGAAAATATTTCTATGAAAGAACTCCTTAACTGCACAGAAAGTTTAATTTTTAATTGAATCTAAAACTGACTGTGATCTACTAGCTTGATATATATCCATTACAACATTTTAAAAAAGAACCTGCTGACTTATTAGACAGCAAAGAAGGTCATCAAGTACTGGCTAGTAGGGTTTAATGAACAAGAAAATCTTTAAGCTGCCATAAATATGACATTATGAGTCAGAATGTAAAAAATACCTTTGTACTGACAGGCCAAATTCCAAAATGGTGTTTATGCATTTGTCTGGCATTATTTTTTGACCAATGTGATGTACATTTTATAACACTAAAAAAATATGTCTACATATTTTTAAGACCATGGCTTAGTGAATAGCTGTATTTAAAATTGTTGCAAATACTTAAGAATATAATTGACAGACAAATAACCATGTAATTTTTCCCCATAATTTTTCTAATTTATACACCTTAAAATTTATACACCTTAGTTCCATCCACAGTCTTTTAATACCAATTAAATATCTCTAACCAAACTTTATGAATGTTTTAATTTTTTAAGAAAGTCCCTATGTCATAAGGATTAATGACTTGGCTGTAAGAAAGGATAGCTTTTTCTACTCTTAAAAAGGATACAAATGTAATATTTTATTTAAAATTGCTACCTGTAACTACAAATGATTGAGTTTGAAATCCAAGCAGGATGTTAAACTATATGACTACATACAATACATATAAAATAGCCTTATGTACTAGACTGCATTTAATAAAACATCAACAATTTGAATTATGTTCTACATGCTTTTGAAAATAAATGTGAATGATATTAGGCTATTGTAGTCCTTAAAACAACTTCACTAGCTTTACTTTGTAGAAAGTTAAAAACGTTTATAGATCTGCATATATTGAAGAGATCTAGATAATCAGGAAACAGGTAGATCATATGGATTCATTGACAGCGGTATTACCTTTAAAAAACTCTGGACTACAGGCAAGACTGTAGCATAAAAGGTAACAGAATATTCCCCATCAGAGCAATGACTGACAGCGTATTTGAAATCCACAGGATTCATTTTGACAGTTCCCTAGTGATTGAGGTTTAGAATCTACTTGCCATGTGACTGACTAATTAACTGAATTTATTGCTACACAAAGAAACATYAACCAGATGAAAGGCTTGAGTAAGTCTAGAGGTTCAGTGCACATGGTAGTGAGATTGAGATTTTTTTATAGGCTTATTCAAGAGCAGCTGAAATAGCCCTTCATTAGGTCTTCATGGAAATCAGACAATTCTACCATCAACTCTATCTGAATGCTTGAATCCGCTACCACATCATCCAGTCTGGCTATCAACACACACAACTAAATATATGTAGATCTGCATGGACAGAAAGAARGAGAAATGCAGAAATAAAGAGAGGYTCTGAAGCACCCAYGTGGGAAATGTGGGTTCATGCCTTGAGCACACAATATTAGGTGAGTGTTACAACTAAATGGAACTGAAAAAGGTGGCTCACAGCTCCTATTTCGTCTCCCTTGCTACTGCACCTTCTTAAAGCAGGAATTCTGCCCTGGATGGGAAATGCTCCCAACAGCAATTCTAACTCTAACGGGCTGCCCAGTGAAGTGGTGCAGTGACTCTCCCTGAAACTGTCTAAAAACCACCCGGGTGTGGCACTTGGGGATAGGGTTTAGTGGTRAACACGGTGGTGGCTGGACTGGATTATTTGAGAGGTCTTTTCCACCCTCAATGATTATGTCTCAAATCCTCTGTTCATTTGGTGTTGATACAACTGGTAATTGCTAATGAAAAATATTTTGTTGAAAATACCACAAAAACCTCTGTCAGTAACAGTTCAACCATGGAAAATGAAACAACTGAAAGACTGAACAGATACATAATAATTCTGAAAACTTCCATTCTGTTATGGAGTACTTATAAAGATGAGTTTTTCCCTGCATATCACAAAAGAATTTTACATAAATTCAAACTAAAAAAAAGTCCTAAACATAGTCACCACTTATATTGTAGAAAGACCACCTCTCAACACCTGTGTTCCTGCCCACTTTTATACACCAAGTTGATTACAATGGCAGTGGTCCTGGTAGAGAAGGAAACTAACYGTGTAAGACAGGAGCAGAGAGGTATTTATGTTTGCAAAATATTGCTATTTTAATTCACAGCAGATCCTAAACTAGAAAGCTCTCTTAATGGTAAGATGCCTACAAAAYGTTTGATCACTTAGTTTAGCTGTTAGAATCATTCTGTGAGAGTATGCACGTTTATTTGAGTATATAAATTATGAAGAATTTAGACTAGAATCATAACTCRAATAAAAATTACATAATAAACTAGGAAGTAGTCTTGAAAAATATAGCTTTATCTCATTTGTTAATAATAATAGATGTAATTAAAGAAATCTGCAAACCTGGCATGTTCATATATTTTTTACACCAAAGCTATGCATTAGTTTATCAATTCCATCCTTACAGATTTCTAAAAGCTAATTTCTCAAAATAGTAAGGTAGATTATTATTGAAAAGAACACAGAAAAACCAAGGAGCTGTGAAAAAATCAGCCATGTCGTAAAAAGKCAACTCATATTTAAAATACCTTACCAAACTTAGTTAAAAGCTCCATTAAATAGCTGTTATTTGAACAGAACTTCCATCATRTTATAACCCTGTACCCTATAATCATGCGGTATTTCTGTCATGTTGGAGCTAACAACTTTCATCATTTTGTCAGTTCTGTCTACAAAACAGAAAATTACCTTCACAAGTTCCTGAGATTTATGCTTTTAATTACCTCCTATCTGCTTCACTACCCTCCATACCTAAAGAATCAATATAGTCCTATAAATAAGAAAAATGTAAAATGTTTGACAGAAAACAATGAAAGTTCTGTACATTTTTATGTGATGTTATTGATTATTTTGTTTTTTATCCTTTTGACAGCATGAATGATTTATTTCTGTAAAGTCAGCTTCTGCTAATACTTGCCTAAACTTAAAAAATTTGCCTTCTGGCTTTTTAGAAAGATGAACTCTATCATCACATCATCTTTATTAGCTTTAAACACATTCAACAATAAGATGACCTTCATTGTCTCTTAATGCCAAATTATTACATCCGCTTTTCTGATTTGCCTCAAGGCATTTCCTCCTGATTCTTGAGTCATCTCTTGGTTTTTGAGATGACACCAAAAATCAAGGCTGACTTGCAGTCATTACCCACACAGCAACATGCTGTGCAAACTCAAGTTTATTTTCAATCCTATTACACCCTATGAACAAGACAGTGCCTACCAGGCTGTACCACAGCCAAAGACATTGCTGTAAGAAACAAAGTGTGCAGAGGGAAGCAGACATTTCTGCTTATTTTAGGCATTATCAACAGATGACAAAATCTGTTTACAWAAAGGACACCTCCAAACAAAAATCAGAACAATAACACGTGGACTGCCCGGCATCATGCGTTTGCAAGTTTGGATATAGAGAAACCTGSTTGCTGGAAAAAGGGATTAGAACTGGCATTACTGTATAGTACCTAAAAGCTCCTAAAAGGCTGTGGACTATCACAGAATCSTTTGGGTTGGAAAGGGCCTTTGAGAGCAAGTTCAAATGTTAACTCAGCACTGCGATGTTCAACACTCAAACATGTCCCTACACATCCTTTAAATACCTCCATGGGATGGTGACTCCACCACTTCCCTGGACAGTCTGTTCCAATGTTTGACAACTTCCTTTTGGTGAAGAAATTTCTCCTAATATCCAATCTAAGCCTTCACTGGACCAACTCAAAGCAGTTTTTTCTCATCCTATCACTTGTTTCCTGGAAAAGAGACTGACTACCTTTCAGGTAGGCATAGAAAGTGATAAGGTGGTAACACCTGAGCCTCCTTTTCTCCAGGCTAAACAATCCTAACAACCTCAAGACTAAACAATAAAATAAAATAATGAGGGAGAAGAGCAGAGAAACTACTTGAACACAAGGTAATGATTCAGATAAGGAGAAAAGAGCAATTCTGCAGAAGCCAAACAAATATCCTTCCAACTACGACTCACTTTTCCCTTATGGCTACAAGCTACAGTGTCAGATGCCGTAACAGAATAGACATCTTGGGGCAAAAGCTCCACAGTTAAGTCTTTCTGCTGTAGACTCATTGCCACACACCAGTTGTGGAAATAGATCACTTCCAATTTGACCAAAATACAGTTGAAAAAATTAAAAAAAGGACAGTCAGAGTTATGATGGTGAATGTCTGTAAGTATGAGTCAAATACTATAATTTCTTTATTTGGAAGAGGACAGACATTTCATGTTAAAACTAGATAAAATTAAGAATTTGTACGCAGAGGTGTTCTTCATATTGTACTTTGAAGTACTTTGAAAAAATTGAAGACTGGGAGATTCTGAAGAGTTCAGTTAGAAAATACTATTCAAATTATATGGCAGAAGAAAAATAATTCTAAAAACTTTATYTTTGAAAATAAAGAAGCCATCACTTCAGCCTGCACAGTCTCACATTCAAGACAATGTATTTTTAAATTTTAGAATTTCCTCTCATCTCTGATCTTTCTTTTCCTGCAGGTAGCTGCAACCCCTGCCTCTGAATCTGATGCCAGAACACTCTCACCAAACCTAAACATGAARACACATAAGCAAAAGAAACTCCAAACCTTTGCAATTCACTGTATTAATTTAGTGGGAGGTTTGACAACTACAAATTGACAAGTCTGATTTTTTTTGGTTCTGGTCTATTGTTTCAGAGCAGTGAGAGTCCACAGCACAAGAAAAAGATTGGAGGCAAGGAAATCAATTTTCTTCTCACAGATAAATAACCACTGTGTTTCTTGTGCAATTGATAAAACACCACCAGAATGAAGTCAGCATCCTCAAACACCATGCAAATGAAATTCACTTAGGAGAATAAAAAAATTTAAAAAATCAAACCCAAAAAAAGACTCTTTATAGTTTAGTTTTGCCATTTGAACTTAGTTTAATTGCATAACTTGGGTCAGAGAAAGTTCAAAGGAATAGAATGCCTATCAACAACAAGAAGTACGTCAGCCTTGTAGAGCCAGAAGAAACTGCAAATGTGAGTGACTGCACCACAAATCTCATTCTGCAATGTGCTACACTGAAGTTTTTAAGCAGTTAGCAGAGCTTGATGCTACTCAAAAGCATGTCACATGGTGGAACTGARTTCCTGAAAGATTCAGCAGTTCAGACCTACACTACTTCCTTCTTCCCCAGTCAGCAAACAAAGGATAGATTGTAAAGATTATTCCATGTCCTGGACATAATTTCACATTATTTTGGGTCCAAAGGGACCAAAAAGGAAAACACATGCAGAGTCCAGATTTTTATTTCTACACAGGAGTTTCAACAAGCTAAGACAAAGCTGTGAGTCTGCAGAGCTTGGYTGAAACCCCACTACCAGCAAAATGATACAATACAGTGAAATTTACCTCAGTGAAACAATAACAGTGCCAATTATGGGGGGGGGGGCAGACGTGTCTATTTGGATAGGTGAGAATAACATCCAAAAAAGATAGGATCTCACTCTTGGAAAAATAAGATGCTCATACAAATAATTCTTTGGATTAAATGACTGAACCTGAAGAAAAATTTAGAATCTTATTTCTCAGGAGAAGCTAAATAATGCAATGAAAGGCTAGAAAGCTTTTGAAATAGAAGTACTACACTATGAAGACTCGTTCTCCAAATATGCCTGGATGCTGAGGTTATGAAAAAATTGTGYAATTAGATTTATATTTATGTATCTTCTGGTATTCATAACATTGTTATAACCTTAGCACTTTCCAAAATCATATTTCTGTGTTGTTTATGGATATCCTGGTAAACTAAACTGCTGTAGAAAGTAAGGTGTTGCATTTCAGCATGTAAAGTATCACAGTGCTTCATCCTTTCTTACAACCATTCATTTCAAAAGGATGATGATATTTTCTGGTAACTACAACTGAATATAKTTATCAAATTTAGGAAGAAAGATCACACCACCCTATTGAATACACCTGGCCCAGAAAAAGAAGYGTAGTTATAGTTTGAAATACTTTTGTGATGCCACTATTTAAAGCAGAATATGATATGCACTTTTTGTTTTACTCTAAGTCTAGACAGGAGAAATTGCTTGGTTGACACAAGTACAAAATAATAGAACATATCAGCTCTTTTTTTGTTTGTTTGTTTCAAGCCRCTCAGCTGTGATTCAGTTTATCTGCCTGAAGTGCTGTTTGGCCACCTGAATGTCAGCATCAAGTGAGTGACTCCTCTGGGGACAGGACCCATCACCAGGGGGATCCTGACCTCAAGAGGAGAGGGAAGAGTGAGGGCAGCCTGAGCCATGTCACTTGTGACGGATCCACCTCAGAAACAAGATCCATGAAGCCAAAGAAAATTTTACAAAATATTATTGGTTCCTTGATTTAATCAGTAAAAGGACATACCTGGACCAAGTATCAGAGCAGAAAAGATTYTTTCCCCTTAAATCTTAACCTTAAAGTAGAAAGACAAGCAGACTAAAGTAGTGACTTCTGAGATTGGTTAACTAAGCAGATATTGCCACTTCAAAGGAAGCTTAATAAGCTTGTCAAACGATGACATATTGAGAAATCAATTTGAAGCTGAGATAGCACTGCTTCAAAATCCTTACCAGCCTAGACAAGAAAGGCAAACTGGGGAAAATACTTCACAAGACATTTTTCAAAGTGCAATGTTAGAGGCAGAGAAAACCAGGGTAATGGATATGCGTGCTTTACTGCAAACCTCTAGGAGCACAAAGTACTCAAAGGCTTTGGAGAAGGTGTCTGCAAACTGTTTCTGAGATCAAAATTATTACAGAAAAACCTATAAAGTTAACACATCGCTTCAGGATTTAGTCTTAYCCTTAAGATCAAAAGAAAAAAGACATCTGGGAATTTGAGTTTATTTTTATTAACTCAATGACACAAGTAATACTCTCCAACAACAAATATATACTCCTTAACTATCAAAGGTTATAATCTTCTTAGATAYTGTTTCCTTGAATTTCTTTAATTTTCAGGGTACTTAGGAAGAAACATKAAATGGTTATATATTTTAAAAACAGCAGTGTACTCTTTTGTAATGGTTTTTTAAAATTAACCTCCAGAAAACAGTTTCTTTGAATGTCTCATACTCAAAATGATAGCTAGAACTAAGTGTTTACATTTATTATAAATGAAACTTTTTGTAAGAGTGACTTCATTCAGAAATAGAAAGACATATCAGCAAGCACATACAAACAACAAGAAAAAGCTATTTCTTCTGGAAGAAAATCAAATATSACCTGGAGAACTCACTGGGAAGCTTTTCTGCTTCACCTCCTTTTTTTTTTAAGAAAAAAAACCTCAGGCAAACAATTCTTTTTGCAATACCTGTTGAAGGTTATTGTACCATCAAGTGAGATATCACCTATGGACATGGCATTGGATATCATCCCAGAGCTATCMGAGAAAATTAAGAGTTCATGCTCTATGGACTTCTGCCTCTGAGTGGACAAAAAGCCCACCAGGCTGAGCAGAATACTGGTAGAACTGGAATGAGTTATTTGGGAAAAAGAGATTTAGATTAATTATACCTAACGCACCAAATTAAAAAAAAAACAAGTAAGGAAGAAAATTGGCAATACTCACATCMGAGTTAAAACGAAGCTGGCAGACATTACAGGAAATTACTTGCTTCTTCTTTGGGGGAATGGACACTCCAAACGTATGGTTTATGACTGCTTTTTGCACAGGATCCATCTGGAGAACAAACAATAACCAATTTACAACTTTTCAGGGCAATAAACAGTACAGAAGAAAAATTAAAAAAAAAAACCAAAACACTTTCAACAGAAAGCTCTTTTCTTTTTTGAGATAAAACAACAGAAATAAGATTCCAGCCCTCACGATAATTAGATTTAACAAAGGTTAGGGAATTGGTAGCATGCCAAAGCTGATGAGGAAAAGGCAGCTTCATTTTTGCTGTCRTCCCTAGGTTACTAAATAGCTCTTTCCCCAACCCTGCACACCTTCTGGGCTGCAGGGTCCCCCTACTACACCTGAATTGCAAATAAAAGCCCTCCCCTATGACCCACTGCCCCAACAGACATATTACACAAGCCACTTTTGCACCCTGACAAGGTACTGTCATTTATTTCTACGTGCTTTCATTTGAGTGATAAAAAATTAGCAGTTATTTGAAAAATATTGTCTCCTGGAGATCTCTTTGTGGAAGGAGGTCCTTTGCAGGCTCTGTTACAAACCACTTGCTGGGAAAAGAGGTTGCAATCCCCAAGCATTTCCATGCAGAACTGATGAATGACAGAGCCCATGGGAAGGCTGAAGTTTGAAGGAGCATGAAGGGAATGTTTGTACCAGGAAAGTTAGCATGCTTCAGAAAACATTTTAACACTGTAAGAAAYGTGAGATAAGGGAAAAATCTGAATATATTACTCCCAAATTTGACTGAATCTTTTCAGGAACTCAGAACTGATTACATCTTTGCTAAATACCAGGACCGCTGYTGATGACGAATATGCTCAGCATCACAGAGTCCTCTGGGCAACGACAGGGTGCTCAGAAAGCAGAGTTTAGAACTGCTACTGTAAWGAGGCCTCATCCTAACATGTCATTCTTCCTGATGTGACATGAATACAGATTAAAATTTATTTCCTGATGCAAAAATCCTCAAACAAAATTTTCTAATTAAAGAAAAGCAGAATATTTGGTCTGGTCTCACAACTGCATCTACTCTCAGCATGATGTTGAACCAGATGACATCTGAGACCCCTTTCAACCCAAATGATCCTGTGAGCATCATGTGTGGTCCCTCATCCTAATCTAAGGTAAACAACAGATTCTGAAGAGGTGAGGGGAAAAAAATGGAAGTTTAGAACAACAGACAAATGCTCATTTCTCCATTTTGTTTCCAAACTAGYTCAGAAGAAAATAATTTTATTTTTTATGAAGTTAGATTTTTCTGAAGCTTGCTTTGCAACCACAGTGATATTTTTTCCTTTACAGTACTATTGGAAGAAACAACACCTGGCTGTTTAATCCCAGGTGATACACAAGACGCACTTGGTACTAAGCCAACTTGCAAAAGGACAAGAGAACAGCTGAAATAASTGATCCTCTGAAGAATTAGAACAATTACCTGCTTCTAGTCTTCCTAAACATGAAGATAAAGACATTAATTTTCTCTTTGTACAAATTTTAAGCTTCCAGAGAAGCCTTCACTACTGAGGATTTTCTGCACATATATGTGCACACACAAAAAAACAAATTCAAGAAAAGCATACTGCATTCTATCTGCCTAAGATATTCCCCAAATGTATTACCTAACATTAAACACCTTTTTTTTTTTTGGAGAATTGCTACATATGTTTCTTGATGCATGATTTTGTAAATGGCATTAGTGATAAATTTTCCAGAGAGGTAAYTTAATACTTATCTTCTGCCACTAAATAGTGTAGTTCATTGCCACAGGGGTACCAGGTGACAATACAAAAGTAAAACCACTTCATCTGGAATGATCTACTAAATTATTTAATGATGCATTGTTGTTACAATGAATTGTGAAAAAATTGAAAAAAACCCTGAAATCAATGYCCTTGTTACCTGTTTCTTCTATTTCTAGGATATAGTGAGACTTCAAAGTCTAAAAGMTTAAAACACAACCGAAAAACCCCCTTTTTCTGACTTGTACCATTTATGGCATTGCCCTACATAGTATATCAAAATTATACACGCAGATTAAAAGCTTTTTGAGCATCCACTTTATAATAGATATGACAATCAATATATATTATTACATTTATTATACATGTTAAAATATTGATGTATTATTAGGAAAGAGCTGGCTGGATTTTTTCTTAAATGGAAGATATTTTTTATGTTTCAACTTAAATACTAGGAGTTAATAAATTAATCTAGAAGAAAAGAGTAATGTTCAAAAGTACCTCAACCATTTGGAGCGTCTGAGATCGGTGAAAAGAAATAGCAAAAATACCCACAAGTGTCTGCAGTCCCGTTTAAAACAAGGTACAAAGGGAAGAAGCGGTGATCAATGACTCCTCTGTGCACTCCAAATAACAATCCACAGCGCTAGTGCGAGGCAAGGCACTTCACAACCACACCATGCAGCCTGTGCACAACCTCCCAGCTTCAAACAGATGCAGCAGCACAAGAACAAAAATCCACAACAATAATACAGCTCATGCTGCCTCCAGAAAGTACCACTTGTGATCCCCAGGGGAGTGAGTAATGATCCCTCCCAAACTGGAGCCCTGCGTACAAGCTRGTCATGATTAGAATTCAAGAAGTGCAACATTAACAATTAATAGACTTTAAATATGTCAGAAACTGGGGTGGATTACAGCATGCTGGAAAAATAAAATAGTATCTCTCTCTTATAAGATTAATGCTGCAGGGTAAACTGATCTTAGATCCTTACACAAAATTATCCTCTTCACTGCAGGGAGGGAGGGATGGAGTAGGAAAGAGGGAGAGAATTATTTGTTGAGGTATTTATTAGGAAATGACACAGCATAGTTTGCCCAGTGGGGAGCACCAGTATTTAAGAACCAGACCTATAAAACAAAATAATAACAAAAGCTAACAGCTAYCACAAATGCAATTAAAAATTTGCACTATGCTGTTTATGCTACAGGGGGATTTAAAAAAGCAATTAATAGTGCTCTGGTAGACATAACTAGGTTTAACAACCTAGTTATTGTTCTCCTACTTTAATTGGTTTAATAAAAATTAAAATTTAAAAATGTCTTTCCAAGAAAGTTGAAGACACCATCTTTTTTGCAATGAGTCTCGTTAAAACCACTCAAACTATTGAAGCGAGCAAGGATTAAGAGAATTCTGACAGAAATACTCTACCTACTGAGATTGCAACAAGAAYTTTGAAGGCACCTAGAAAATACGAGTGTAGCAACAGACAGGACAGAACAGGGGCAGCACAGACATTGTATTTCCTACTGCTTTTTTAATATTTTCCCACCAAAAAATTTCCAGACTCAGGTGTTTTCTGTGTATTTGATAAATTTCAGTGACTTTCTCTTGCATAGTTACCCCTGAAACTGATGCAAACCAGTTTGCACTCTTTGCATTTACTTCCAATGCCTACAGTCCTCAGTGCCAAGAAATTATTTTTGTTTAAATATATTTTCATAAAATTCAATTTTATAAGATCTATACCACAATCTGAGTTATCTTTGTGCCACTCAGTCATTCTGTGTACGGAAATCATTCCATTGCTTTCTACATTCTTGTTGCCCACCTCAATTCTACCAAAAAATGAACTAAYTCAATTAAATATATTGAAGATATGGAACCATATAAAAGACTCTGGGTAGATCAGTATTGAACTCTGAGCTGATGTTTTCAAGGAACCACTAGTAATAAACCTGAGCTCTCACTCCCAAGTCTTGATAGCCAATTCCTAGTACACTACTTTCTATGTCAAGTTTTGTGAACTTTTACTTCCATGTGCCTCACTTTAGTAATATCTAGGTGTAACTTCACCAACCACTAYTGTCTGGCTTGTCAGTCTCATCAAGGTCTTTCACGATTTTTGTTGTCCTTCTTAGTTCTCACTACCTTGGAGAACTTTGCCAATAGCAAATTTCCTCAGCTCACTAACCTTCCAAGCACATCTTTTTGTCATCCAAGAGTCTTCTTATGCCAATTTAGTTTTCTTAAATAATCTTTGCCAAGGAGTTTTGTGAAAAACCTTGTTTTTCAGTAATTCAGACTAGGCAGATTTAAACATCCTTATTCACATGTTTGTTGACCGCTATAAACAGGCTTATAAAGAAGAATTCACCTTTAGAAAGGAATTATGCTGACAATTTACARGCAGTTTACAGGATGAGGTACAATAATGTTCTTATTGAGGTACCTGTTCATTTGCCTGGTAAAAAGCCTCCCTCCTTTCATTTTCCATGGAATGGGTTTTAAAAACTGGCATCATATTTGCCACCTTTTAGTCCTCAGGTACAAAGCCAGTTTTAGATGAGCTGTTACACCTTATAATCAGCAATGCAAGAATTTAGTCCTTGAATTCTCTTACCATTCTTGCTACCAGAAACTCTCCCTGCCCTGCTGTGTATCATGGTACCACAGATTCTTCTGGCGCCTCCTGGGAAAGGAACCAGACTACAAAGACAGATGAAAGCAGGCACAGGAAGAAGTGGAAAGAAATTGTGTTGGGAGAAGTTGCTTGGTGAAACYAAAGTTCTGGTTATTTTGGAAGATCTCTTTATATACAGCAAACTGTACAAACACCAGTTTGTGAGCCTCAGAAATAAACTGCAATTATCCTGAGGAAAGGTAAGTAACAGGAGCATAACCTTAAACCTGAGTAAGGTTTAAAATTGTGATTGGTAATGAATGTCCTGTTACATCTCTTATCAAGATGTAACTCTTGGGTCAAATACAGTTAACTGTTAGACAAGCTTTTGTAAAGATAATACTGACAGTGGGGATAAGAGATGTAACTCAGTATCACTAAACCAGCAGGTATAATAAGCTTCTGAAAAACACAGAGAGTGGCCTTCAGCATACWATGTTGGTTTACTCCAATAAATAAAAGTTTTAAACCATATGTGGAACAAATGGATAATATAATCCAGAAAAAAACACTGGCATATACAAATTACCAGTGTAACATCTAAATTAAGTTCTGTAACTCCCTGTGTGTTTGAGCTCCAGTTGTTATGAAAGCCAAGTATACTGCCACTGTGGAGAATGATCATACACTGAACCTTATAAATTCTGCCAGATATACACAGCCCCCTACCATAACTGTACATATTGCAATGACTGAAAGAGTGACAGAAGTGAATACACATACTCAGCAAAGCACATACTTAAAATGCCCAGCATTAAAATCAGAAACATTAACATTGTGATGTAATGYTTGGCATGCTTGGCCAACACAAACCAGCAAAAATCTGTTCTCTCCACATTTGTGCTGCTTTGTTCCAACAGGGAACATATTTCTCATTTGACTAATTCTAGGCATAATTTAGTGCTCAAGTCACTGCAATTCTGYCACACATTTCATTGTTTATTTTGCATCAGGAACACTTGTGCCAGCTCTACTGATGGAGCTCTACCTGCAAGGAGGATGTAGCAAGGGAGCGTCACTATCTTTTCCCAGGTAACAAGTGACAGGACAAGAGGAAATATCCTGAAGTTGTACAAAGGGAGGCTTAGCCTGAATATTAGGAGAAATGTATTACTGAAAGGGTTATCAAGCATTGCAACATTGCCCAGGGAAATGGTGGCGTCTCCATACCTGGAGATATTAAGAAGACATGTACATGTGGCACTGAGGGATATGGCTCACTTGTGAATTTGGCAGYGCTGCCTTAACGGCTGAACACAATGATCTTCAGGGTCCTTTCCAACATAAATCACTCTGTGATGTGAACAACTTTCTTTTCTTGCAGGAAAGCCATCAATATTCCCTGTGCATTAGCTCTCCTTGAGTAGCACAGTGCCTCCAGAGATTTATTTCTGTAGTGTGAGCCTGCAGCTCTCTAAACACAACCTCCTACACCTCTGTCCCTATGCTCTCTATGCTCTTCACAACRTTTTGGGGTTCTTAAAAAACAGGCAGATGTAAATAGCCATTAACCAAACCAGGAGTGACTCAGATTCTCAGCAGCTGATTTGGAGA
This sequence comes from Cardinalis cardinalis, assembly GCA_014549065.1. Lineage (NCBI taxonomy): Eukaryota > Metazoa > Chordata > Aves > Passeriformes > Cardinalidae > Cardinalis > Cardinalis cardinalis. The sequence continues at coordinate 9,140,071 of JACDOX010000003.1, forward strand.
CTTGTGCAAAGACTGCATTGAACAAAAAGAACAATTAACTTACAACATTATTGAGGTTTTTTTTTTACTGCAGTTCTGTGGTCTAGCTGAGGGTTGCTTGAATTACTTTTTTTTTTAAGGAGGCTCTCAATGTACTTACACATAGCACATTTGCACAGAGCATGAAATCTGGATCTCAGGGAAATCAAACCCAACCATACTACTCAGGTTCGAGAAATTCCATGATTTTACTTTTTAAACTGCTGAGTAGATGTCTCCCAAGTGCAGTAAAACAAGCATCCACTACAAAAGAATTCAGACCAGGACTAGCATCTCCCTTCCCTTACACATGATTCTTAAAATACAACAACATCATTGTACTCTGAAGGAAAAYCTCTCTGAATGCAACTTCTCACTGTGTTTGTGTGTCCCCTCAATTTGGCAGCAAGCTCTAACCTCCCTGAGGAAAACGGTGGCTGTGATAGCTGGGACATCCACACACTACTACTAGTCAGTGTAATCAGCAGGAAGCATCTTTAAAAAACCCAAAAGTCTTGCTGTAATTCACTTGTTAACATCAGATACTACAGCTAGCCATGAAACGTTGCTGAAATAAGAGTGAGTACTGAAAGTAAAAAAGAAAAGAGACACCTTTGGTGTTTATACCTCTACTTCAATTTTAGTACGAGACAACTAAAAGGACACACAGAGCTGGAAACAACTTTWGTATCTTAAAAGAAGTATTAGAAATACTAATAAATTCAGCTTCCTCATTCTCCTTTTAGATTAAAGCTCAGCTAATTTTGCTTTTGCAAATTCCACATTATTTCTGTTAACAAAGTTGCAGGGCTATATCCCTGGACTTCAGAGACCAGTTTTCCATCTCCACCTCCTAAGCAGCTAAATTTCTCTCCCCGCATTTTTATATTCAGTCCTATGGTATAATGCAGAACCTCTGGGTGTGCTATCCTCTTGCATGTTCACCCTTTAAAGTAAAGTTTGCATGGAAAAATGAAAAAGAGGTTGATTCTCTTTGTGTGCCTGTATTCACAATCACACAGAACACCGAAAGGGACTTCTGAAGTGATTTACAGATTTGGGACAGGCCAGAGGGAACCATTACAGCTGATTTCCTGAAAAATTTATGACATAATTTCATTCACTGAAAATGTTCAGCCCTTCCTATTACAAAGTCCAATAATTTGTGGTCAATCAGAGTGGAAATTTTAGGAATAAAACCCATCTCAACAGCTTGATTTAAAAATTTCCAAACAAGTTAATTTACATGACTGTGGAAACAATAACTTCCACAGTTATAATAAGTCCCTCAATCTAGTTGTGCCTCTCTCAAAGGTCACTCAAATACCTTCTGAATAGTGCAGGCACTCATACACTGCMATCACTCCAGCTCTTAACCTGCTCTTTGATAAACCCAACTCCTTAAGCTGCTCACAATAAAAACTTTGATCATTTGCTAGTCTTCTTTCTAGCCTTTCTCCAACTCCTTTGCAGATTTTCAATACTCCACTGAAACCCAGGTACTAAAAGTCAGAACCCATGCTCAGATATATTTTCTCTTTAGCTGCCTAACTACATCCTTTCTGTTTTAACAAGAAATGCATTCATCATCTTCCCTCAGCATTGACTTKGGAAGCAGAGCCCTAAATCTTTACTGACATACACATTTATCCCTCCTGTGTGGCAGCACAAGCAATTTCACCATCACACATCCTTCTCTCTCTCAGGATGTTTCCTGAGCCAGCCTCATAGAGGGCTAAAACAGCAGCACACTGGGAGCCTTATGTTGAAGCAGTAACTGCTTTCAGTAAGGTTTGCACACAGGAATTTGCAAACCATTGTCACACCAAGATCAGGAGGCTACTGATGGAATCCCAGTCTTCTTTCTCCTAACCCAGCTCTGAAATCATGGGTTAGGCCAACATAAGCAAAAGGAACAACTGAAACAAACCCAAAGATTTTCTAACCTTCTGCTTTTTGGCCTCCTCTTTGTACTACTCTAGCCTAAATCAAGCAACTGATATAAAAAATCAAAATCAAAGATAAATAAACTCTAGCTCTTCCTACCTCTCTCTTCTTTCCATGTAATGTGATATGATTAAGCACAGAGGTCAAAAGGTAACTGAGAAAATACTTTTAAACTATTTTTTACTATTATTTTTTTTTCAGTGCTGTGAATATTTCCTCTGCCCTTCCTTCCCTTCATGCTTGTATATTTATTGCATGTTAAAAACAATTTGAGTTAGAAAATCATAATCAGGATAGTCTTAAATTTTGAGAATTTTCTGAAAATTAAATRCCACTGCTATTGCTGTTTTAGAAATATTTGTATAAAACATTATGAAAATGTAATATTTGATTCCTATAGAAGTGCTTGACCCAAAGAAAAAAATTTATGAGCCACCACAAAAAAAAAATTCTAAATCTGGTCTCTGCTTCTTCTCTAGGCTTATTCTCAAGCAAGGATATAAATACATTAAAGGATTGAGTTTGTTATGAGAATACCAAAAATAGATTTAACCTTCATGGTAAAAACTGTTGAATTTTCTGCCCCAGACAAAACAAGACATTTTTATGGGTGAAATAAAGAAACAGAAAGCTGCTGAGAATATTTTAGGATAAAAGAGAATTCCCCAACAAACARATGGAGAATAAGTAAAAAAAGCAAGTATCTGTGGCTCAGTGCTTTTTTTTAAATCCATCCAGATTCCTACTCTACCATTGTGCAATACTTGGTTTGTACCTGTAAAATGAACTGCTGGGACCATGATAGACCAAACCTGAGAAAGAGTGAAGTCCAAATCCAATGGTTAAGCTCAAGGACTAAGACAGTTTTCCTTCCCTCTGTGGCTATGCTGGCTCATAGGTTTAACTGTACATGAGTCATTTCATCTGAATCTTACATCACTTATTTGTAAAATGRGGATAAAAATATTTGCAACCCCATAAAAAAAGCTGAAAGGTCTAAATAACATGTTAAACTCCTCTGATAAGTGTTATACAACTGCTATTTATTATTAAAGCTGCTGTTTTTCAGAGCACTCAACTGTGTTCAGCTAAACAAAAAAAATTCCTGCCTTGCCTTCATATCCAGCAAAAAATAATATATTGTAGTTTGAGACTTGCTGAAAAGCAAAACAATAACATACTCAGAGAGGAAAACTATTCTTGTTACAACACCTATTACTAACTGGCAGTAAAATAATATAAACAGGCAAATAACATGAAAAAGTACCTTCCAGCAAAATCCTGCCAAAAGATTCAAGCCTGAGAATTGAATCTGTACAAGAATTTTCTGTACTCAGAAAAGAAGCTTAGATAGCACATGGGGCAAACCAGATTCCTGATTTTTCCTTTCATCTTTGAGATGATCCTAAGCTATGACCCTTTTCTACTTAAAAGTCTGCTCTAAGTTTTGATGAGTTTTCCTGCTCCCAGGCTGCTCCAGAACACCAAAACACAAAGATRAATGATATTGCATTAGGTACACTTGAATTTCCACTACAGTTCTGAACTATGCTGAGAGGTTAAAGACAAACTCAAAGCTTTTGATTAATTCTGTGAACAGGAGAGAATAAAGACACAAGAAATCTAGTCTTCTGAAATGAATTAATGAATTAATATCAGTACATTTCACATACTGAAAAAAAACTAATAAGAGAATAAAATTGATGTGTATATAGAGACTTGAATATGAACGTGTAAAATGGCTAAATTTAAGTGAGAAGCAAGAATTGCCTAACTCTTTTCACAGTTCTCTTCYGCTTTTCACCATATATAAGAAATAAGGCCTTTTTCCCTTAATAATGGAATTTCTGATTTGGGTTTGTTTTTCTTGGTTTTGTTTTGGGTTTTTTATCTACAACATACACAACATAAACTTCAAAATGCTTTTGATTAAAAAAGCACTGTATTTAGATATGAATCTTTAAAGGATTCCTCTAATTAAGCCTGCTCTGAAACTTAATGCAGTATCAAAGTCTGTTGGTTTAGGTTTTTTCTTGATRTTTGGTGGGGATCTTTTTTCTTTAAGTAAATTTAAAAAAAGTAGGTAGAAACCTGCCTTGTCTAACAAATACACAGGCAAGAAATGAGATGCTCTTTCCCTAGTGGTAACCTGGGGAAGCAGCTGAAGCTCATGGTGAAAATGGACGGACTGAATATAGAAAAGACTGGTCTGAAAGGCACAGCTACTGAAATCAGCCTTGCTCTGTTACTTGAAATGAGCTGGTCAGTGCTCCAAATCTGAGTRTTGCTGGTTTCCAGGCATGCAAAGGAAAGCAAAGTTTCACAGGGCAGCTTGAAACTGCCATTACCTTCAGATTGTCACAAAATTGACTGTATTTAGATTAAAGACTACAAGCACACCCACATTTCGAAGGAATGACTATGACAAGAACTACATTTCAGCTACATTTTTATAATATATTAACTAAAAATTATTGCAGCAATTCTCAGTTTTGCACAGAACAATGTGACAAAGGTCTCGGGCACAGCAGGAAAGCTCACCATGTACAGCCAGGGTACTGCAAAAGCAGCCACTKCATCAGACATATGGAGAGTTACTTTTCCATAAAGCTGCTCTAGAATTGTGCTTAGAACTTTTAGAACTCAGGTTTGTAATTAGGAACTGGCAAAATCTTTGTAAAGAGTGGTAAAACACAAGTTACTTTTCCTAAACTACAATTCTGTGACTGCTTGCTTTGAAGGAAGATGTTTTAATCACAGACTATTTGCAAAACATCCTTCAGTTACCTAACGCCTAAAATATCTATGATGAACACCCCTCTCTCTTTAAAAACCTTTCTTGCATCAGGAACATACTACTAACTTGAGAAGAAAGCAATTCAATGCAGATAAAGGCTTCTGAGCTTCCTGTGTTGACTAGTAAAAGAAATAAATATTGCTGAAATGTAACAGAGCAATTCCAAGCTTTCTGTTAAGAAAGACAAAACACATAGCCAAGGACCAGATTTCATGGAGGACTCAGCAAATTGTAGGATTTGTACACAGAAACTGTACTTCTTTAAAGAATTAGGATGAACTAATTACTTTGACATGCACTAATGGATGCAATGCAGCAATTTAGAAACCATTTTTCAAAATCCACCCGGTTGATGCCAGACTCCTGCAAAGGGGTAGGGAAAGGCTGCACCTGGTGACTTCTGTTCTTCACCAGTGCCTGTCAGTGCACTTTCTCCTTGGAGACAGGGTTCCCTATCTGGCTGCTGATCTGGAAACTGAGAGAAGGAAGCTCATTCATCCAATTCCTCTTTGAAAAAATTCCAAAAGCAATAGGAAAATCTACAAAATAATTRATGTTTGAAGAGATTCTCCCTGAAGGCCTAACTGTATTCCTTTAATAAACACTTCCCCCTCCCCTGCCCTGCCCCCCCCTTGTAATATGTATGATATTCTAGAAGAAGAGACAGAAAAGTGCTTATTTAGGCTCACCAATTTTACAGAGCTGCTCTTTGAGAGATTTCTGACAGGAACTAGGGAACATGTACCTTTCTGTTAAAATACCAGAAACTGAAAAATCTGTGAAATTCAACTGACAACCCCCTGGTTTTGGCAGCGTTTTCCCCCATATCTAACTCAGTGTATCTTACCAGGTGTTTTCTTCAAGCTCAGAGGTTTTTTTTAAAGTTGCAGTAAAAGACTCAGGAATTTTGTGGGAAAAATATACCACTTTCAGTAAACATTTTTCAGGGCTTCCACAGGCTGAGAAGATTTTTTCCAAAAGCTCCTACCACAGCTGAAAGAGTTCTCTGATGGTTTACCTCAAAGCTCTAGAAAGACAAAGAGGGATTCCTGGCTTGGTAAAAMATGCCTAAGAATACAAAGAAAAGGGAGTACAAAAAATTGAGAAAATGATCACATGGAGAGTAAAGGGCCTCTGTAGCCAGGTACTTGGGCAAGAGATAGCAAAGACTAGCCACAGAACAGAGGTCTGTGCTGACAGAATCTGGGCTTGATTATGTGKTCCCTGAACTTCAGCTTTCCTCACCTGTATATCAGAAAATACCTATTACTTTCTTTATTTCYGTAATAAATGGCAATAGGATGACTCTTCATGTTGTGAATTGGAGGGTTCTGGCTATGAATTGAAAAATGTGAACTTTTATATCCRTAACAACTAAAAGTGAAATAGGAATATTTTGAAGTTCTTAAAAGAGGAATAGAAAGCAAACCTGAACTCCTTGTGTGCATGCATTATTATAAAGGGTATAAGAGGTTTGTAAGAAAAATGTTACCATTTCTTAATTAAAGAAACCCTAAACAACAAAAATCCTCAAGAAAAATATCCAGCTACCCTGCAAAACACCACTCCTAAGTCAATTGCTTAAATTTCCTTTCTGTGCGGGTAATGAATGTAAAGTACAGCTCTTAAAAAAATTTACCTCCTCTCTGGAGTCAGATGGAGAGGACCAGAAAAGGTCACTTCCCTTCAGCACTCCAAAAAAATGGAAAAGGGGAACTCAGAGCACAGGGAGAGAGTGCCTGGATAAAAAGGATGGTAGATAACGGGTTGGCAACATCCAGTTGGCTGCATTTGTAATCTGCTCCTGCCACATACAATCCTGCACTGCAAAGCGTACTTTGGCACTGCAGCAGGGTGTTAAGTGGCTGAATTCAGACCCTGCTAAGGAAAGAGAAAGCTCCCAAGCCACAGWGTCCTGCCAGAAAGGCAGAAGAGGCACTTGGCACAGAGGGGCGAGTGAAGCTGGTGATACGGGTGCCCTGTGCTCTTATCTGCTGAACTCAGCTTCTGCCTTGGTGATTACTGTGCCCTTCAAATGAGAAAGAGATAGGCAGCAAATAAAAATGTGAGTAATAATTGAAAATGCAGAAGAGGAAAGAGAAAATTAGTTCCTCCCCATAGTTGTCTTGGGGGTAGGCCAGGGATACTTAGTCCAGGCAGGGCTAATGTTGGAGAAGAGTCAGAAATTTCTGACTGAGTTACTAGTCAGCTCCTCTTCCCTTCCTGTAGCACATTCCAGCTGGCTCACCTTCACTGGCAGATGTAAAATATCTCTGGTCCACTTTGCAAGGGGACTGAGAGAACTCTAATATAAAGAATCAGCACAAAGCTACTTGAAGAGAAATAAGACATAAGCAATAACTAGGCCACATTAACCCATGTGTCCTCTAAAACATGAAGGGTATGAACTAGCATTTAGAAACCAATCATGGGCTAGTTAGATGCAAAATGTTTCACTAATGTGAAAGCTACAAGAGATGCTCTAATCTTTGATTACCCCTGAGGCCATAACAAACTCAGAAAGAAGCATATGAATTGCTGATTATTTTCTATGATGATAGAATCTGAGAAGTTGCTGATAATGGTTTTGTGCAGATTGACAGGTCCCTGGCTGTACTACTTCAACTAAATGTGAGCCGTGTAGTACTGCTCTCGTTTCAGGACAAGGCAGAATATACTGGAGTTTTAAGAGTTCTTTTTTTGGGGAGTACAAAACCCTTATATTGGGAGATGGAGACAGTGATGGTGGAGCGACCAGTGATCTTGACATTGCAAGATAAATCCTGGCTTTCAGCCACTTAAGCACATGTACCATGATGTGATCACAAAGTATCCTTTCATCATGCAGTGCACAAGATGGATGACAGGAGATAAAGAYTCAGGGAGGTTTAGAGAAAGAATGGTACAGAAGGTAAAACTGTCTGGTGGAAGCCAGCAAGTGTAAAATTCAAGATCATGTTATAATAAACACACAATAGGGATCACAGTGAAATTAACTTTGATTTCCACTGACTATATACTTGACATACATATTTTTGAATGTAATCAAYATGCAAGTTCTTAACCTGTTAAGGCATCTTTAGAGTCATTTTAGTAAGCTGAAAAAGAACTGTGCTTTAACAATACCTTCTGGTCCACATCCATCTGAAACTGGATGTACCAGTTTGGGAAGTTCCTACAATGATGGCTCCTAATTTTTTATAAACAAGAATATTTTAAGTGGTAATAGCTGATAATTTGATTCAAGCTCTGCATTTCAGATGGGGTATTGAAACTGGGGTATTCCATTTGGAACCTGATACCAGGACAAATGTGATGTCACCTTTGGATCCACTGCTGCAGCATTTCTGACAGAGGGTTTGTCCTTCCATGCAGCAACTCAGGCTCAGACTCTGACAGTCTGATCATGCCTCTGTGGCTCTGACATAACTACTTGCTGCTGATATGAAAAGACCAAGGAAGACAGCACCTAATTCTGCAATACCTCTTGGCTTGGAATCCTTCATCCTGCCCTTAGAAGATCCCCTTCTGGCTGATCTGAAACAGAAAAGTTTTATTCCCCTTATAGAGGAATAAAGATAGGTATCCAGTCAGTTAGTGCAATCATTCCCCAAATATTTTTTCCTATATTAGTCCTAATGAACAAAGACAAATTTAATTGGGGCATGAATTGSCAATTACTATTCATACATTGACAGCATATTTAGGACTATTAATGATTTAAACAGAAGCAAAGGGGAGACAGCTTAAGCTAAATCACACAATTCCATCCAGGAAGTAAGATATGACTGGGATAGGCATTTCTTTTACAAAAATCAGGGTCTGCTCACTGCTTCAGCTGAAAGTACCCCTTGTGGAGAGAAGCTAGGGATCAAAACACTTCCACAAACAAAATGGGAACACTAATGTTTTATCTGGAGAATCACAGATGTTTTCAGAACTGAAAACTGTCAAAGTTAACTAAATAAGAAAGGGTTTACCCCAGATTTTAAATATGTTTCCATAAATAAGAGAAGTTCTTTTGGGAAAAAAACTGTAGGGAGTGTTCCTTTGAAGATGTTTATAGTTAATACATTTTACCTTGTTTTTCTGCCTCGGTAGTTACTGTATTAAGCTCTCATGCAAAAAACTTCACTTTTTTAAGGCCACTGATGTTAAGTCAGAAACCACCTCCTGGCAAGGTTTAGAAAAAWGTTTCTGTCTCTGACAGCCATTGAAAATGCAGGTGGATCCAAAGTAGTTTTGTCTCAGACTGTTTCTTTCTGCCTCCTTCAGTGAGCACATGCAAACACAATTAGCACCCCAGAAGGGTCCCCTCAGCCCCTTGGAAGGCAAAGAGATGAAGGGGAGCACACTGGAGGTTTCCCTGTCTGCAGTCCTTGACAAGCCCTCCATGAATGAAGTGCATAGATTTCCTGGTCGATCCATGAAGGAAATGATGGCTTTTTTGGCTCTTCTAAAATTCACTTCCTGCCTAAGATAAAAGATTGTGGCTCTTTGAGTGATGCATATGTTATGGATCAACTGGATTTTGCTTCTTCAACTCAAAATCATCTTCTGGAAAAATTGTTTTAAACACTTCTATATACTATTGCCACCACTTTGGAATGATAAAGGAAAAAAAAAGACTACATATATAAAAACCTAGAAGTCTACACTTGCAAAGGTTGTGCTAAGTTAGAAATTAAGGAAGTGCATGACAGCTGGCACTCAATGTGCCTGTCAGTAGATAATCATGAATGATTTAGTTTTCCAATGAGCTTTGAAGGCCATTGTGAAAGACTCTTAAGGAAAATCAATACTTGCTAATATGTAGACTTTGCCATTTATCTTGCAACAGAGAAGTACTGAACCACTGTTTCTTAAAATAAAGAGTTTAAATATGCAATGTCTGTGGTGTATAGCAGCATAATTTTATATAATTATCAAAATTCCAAGGGAGCAAGTTGACACCAAGTTGGCAATGTTTGCCAATTACCCCAGGTCTAATTTTTAATCAAACCTACAGAAGTTTGGAAAGGAATGACAGTTGTGAATGATAAACCCGTCAGGAATTAGGCAAATGAAAGGTAACCCAGATAAATATAAACTAGGCAAAACCAGTGTAAATATAAAAATTAATCTGTCTCTAGAGGCTACTGCAACTCTGATATTCAGTAATACCACCAGAAAGCAAATAATGGTTGTTTAACTCTAAAACTAAATCTCTGAAGAAAAGTTTCTCTGAGTCATAATGAACTGTTCTGTGAAAAAGCTCACCTAGAAAACCTGTGCAACTGGAAAGCAAACAAGTCAGCAACAAACAAAATTCCTGAGAGTATGAGGAAGAGATTGGAAAATTAATATGAATTGCATCATGTCTAGGTATGGTAATGACACACTGCTTCCTTAAATATGGTATTGAGTTTTGAGCCTGCTCTTTTAACGTACCTTTTTTTYCCTCATCTTTTATATCTTTGTGCAAATGCACATCCCCACCTCACCCTGATAAAGGCACACTTTCCACATGCATGTTCTGCAATGAATTAGTACTGTTTGCTGCTGTYGATACGCTGGGCTGCTGGCACGTGGGAGAAGCTGGTTCAAGTGTCACCCCACACCTGCCCCACATCCCCACGGGCTGCAGCACCAGGCCTGGCAGAAGGGTGGATTTGCACGGCGTGAGGAGAAATAATGCTGCTGCTGTTCTAATTTCAGACAGACAGTTATTTTGTGGAAGGAAACACTTGGCAGTGGYTCAGCTGGTGACTGTGGTGATGGCGACACTGCTCCCCTTTCCGCCCCCCGCAGCCACGGTGACAAGCACAGTGTGAAGCAGTTCAGGTGACGGTCACCTACAGACACACCGTACCTGCTGACTGGGCAGAAATGACTCACAACAGTTTCCTTCCTCTTGCCATGAGCTTAAACATTTAAGCTAAAAGGTGATGGCAAACAAACATTTTKATAACACTCATTGCCTTTTTATGAGCTGATAAAGAAGTGAGAAGTACAGAAGGGAATATTTTTTTAATTGCACTTCTGATGAACTTGAAGAACCACAGAAGTATTATTTCGGCAATATTTTTTTTTGTTTAAAAAAAACCCCAAGATGCTTTACCATAAAGTTAAAATAACAAGTTCACATTTTTCATAATGGCTGGCTATGCAGTTTTACACTTTAATGTTGAAATGATACAGAATTAACAATATCCTGCAGTTGCTTTCCTGGTTGTATTAGACTTAGMTTGACTCACAGCGGTGTAGGATTTAGGTCTTACCTGTTAGTCCATTAGCTTTTATTTCTTCCTTTTTTACAGCATATAGAAATACACATGTCCAGAGAAATGCTCCAAATAATTCTATAATTTCTCAAATGTTTAGCATAGCATAGGGTTGTTTTTTTCAATGTGCAAACACCCTCTCAAGAGACCAAGTTAAAAATCAATCAGCCCCGTCCACAGTGAGAAGGCTGAACACTGCTCCAAACCTTTCATACAAGGGGARAAGCCACTACCATGGCACAGAATAAAAGGGCTCCCTAGAACTGTGTAAGCAATGCACTGTTTTTAAGGCAGCTCAGTACTGGATATTAGAACCAGATTGGAAAGCATACACTGAAACTAAATGTGGAAACACCTTTACTTACTGTGTTAAAATTTGGGAAGAATCCAACAGCAGAGCTGCTGTCCACAGGGAAGGACATAAAGGGTTTGATATCCAGGGAAGGCTGCATCATCAAGGTAGGTGTGCGCACAAGGGTGGGAAGTGTAGTAGTGCCTGCCAAGAGCAAACAAAACCAGGAATTCATGGTATTCTCCTTTCTGCAACACACACAGTACAGCTGACACAACTGCCAAGAAAAAAATTACACAGGGGATGATGAAAAGGCTCTGTAGGAGTTAATATCATTAAAAGGAACCTATTTACACGCAGTACAGACCAGGCAGAGCACTTCCCTATGGCCATGGATACTCAGAAGCTGAAGAGAAGACATATGGTATATAAATCACAGTGGCAGGTAGAATAAATCCTTTCTACAGCTGCAAAATTCTACTTGTGCCAAAAAGGCCAGGATAGGTGCCCATGAAAGTCAGATGCTTTTGCAATTCATGGTTGCCTACTAGATCAGCCAGCACAGACAATACATGTATGCTGAAATCCAGAGGTTCGTTTCCAAATAGTGATCTGCATGTTATTTTTTCCCCTCTTCTGACTAACTATCAGGTGTTACACAAACAACATTTCATTGAACATGTAAAAATGTGCCTTTTTTACAGTGCAAGGCAAATGTTAGAAAACAGCCAACAATTAAATAATCAGCTAGTATACAGATGAACACAATTCTTTATATGCAATGCCAACTATTTTATAAATTGGAGCTCTCCAAGCAAAGGTTTTAAAGGTTTTCTAGAAATCTATATGCTGAATTTTTTTCTGTATACACTTTAGAATCATTGCCCAACAAGATCCCAAAGGAATGGGCAGGCACAGATGTCCAAATATTCATTTTAAATTAGCTATCTACCCTATTCACATAAGAACTGTGCCCAGCACACAGCTCCCAGCTATGCCTGTGGGAGTATATTTTTCCCCTGAAACCATACAAAATAGATTTCAAATAAAATTTCCCTCATTGAAATACAAAGTGAAAAAAAAAGCGTAGTTCCTCCCCACCTCAAACAAAACCTTAGAAACAAGCAAACAAAACCCCACCGCAAAACAAAAATCCAAAACCCCCAAAACAGAACCAAAAAAAAAAAAAACAGAACCAAAACCACAAACCAAAAAACCCTCAGTGTCTCCTTCCTGGATTGAATAAATAATTCAACACGGACAGGAGCAGACAGTGGAACATAAGTGTCCCACACCTCTAGAGGAGGATGAGTCACTCTGTCTCTCCTACCTCTGTCACAATTTCTCCATAATTACCTCCTCCTCCCACTCATCAGTGGCCAGCAGCTGGGAGCATAACAGGCCTCTGAGGAGCTTCCCTTGTCTCAAGCACAGCTTACACAATACCTGAGCTTTTTCTCATAGAAGACATCTGAGCTTTTCTAACCCAGGCAGGAAGGGGATGGGCAGGAGGGAAGGGGAGGGAGACTGAAGGGGAGCTAGAAGGAGGGGGTTAGAGAAGTAAACAAGCAATTTCCCTTTTCTTCTCCCATAAAATCAAATCATTTGTGTCCACTTGCCAGGCAATGCCAGACAATCCGTATGGGCTGTGTGAGCACCAGTCTTCCATTAAGGGATCTCCCTTTCTGCCAGTTAAGGACACACAAAAGTGAAGGCAAAGGAGAGATTTTCCTCCTTTTCACTGTCCTCTCTCCACAGTCACAATTTCAAGTCCTTATGGTATCCAAGAGGAAAGCTAAGTTCAGAAGCCAGATGGGGCYGTGTGGATTTTTTGGATGAGCAAACACTTATAACTAGCCCTGAGCTCCAATTTTGTTGATGCTGAAGAGACAGTCATTTTGATCTCAGCTGCAGCATAGTAAACATTATATTATGGTCTAGCACACGAATAGCAGGCTGTAATCTATTCTCTGTTTCTTCTATAGGAAAAGCATCATGATTGCACAAAGGTGGGTCAATGACAGTCATGCAAAGAGAATGTTTCATACCATCCCAACAGAGCTGCACTACTTGAAAGGAAAAATATGCTTGAGAAACTTTCCCAGAATATTTTCTCCCTTTTTCTATTCCAATACTTTCATAAATGTCAAGTTTGTTCCTGAATAAGCCCGTGAGACTAATTGACAGTTGTGCCTAATTAACTGTACGTCAAAGCTTATTCACGTGGAGTCACAAACGTCAAAAAGCTAAAGGCTAACATGCCTATAGTTTCTTGTTCATATCCATAATGGAAAAGACTAATCAATAGGAAAGCGGTGTGTCAGAGAATTTATCCAAAGTATCTTCAACTGCCGAAATGATGATTATTTCTACTAGCTGGTTCTGAAACAGTAGATTTACATAATTTGGATTTCAGAGTTGCATTCAAACAGGAACTATGTTGTATTCAATTACCTAAAGGGCCATCATCAATCTAACTTCTGCAAGTTTCTCTTTGAAGTTCATAAGCAATTAAAGATCTGTGAAGTTAAAGAAAACCTATCCTCTCTTCATAAAAATGTACTTCAATAAAGCTATGGTTACATATTCTAACTCAATTTTACAGAAAAAAAACCCAACAGAATAGACTTAAATTGTGACTGACATGTGAAATCAAAGTTACTTTTCTGATGCTGTCCTTATTCAATGTATAGAAAGCATGTGGCATAAAATCTTCAAGCATCCTACTGAAAAAAATGCAACCTTCTTTGTACTCCTTGGTTGAGCACAGAATCTTTCATGTGARAAAGACATCTGAAATCTCTCTCTAGTTTTGCAGTCCACAGTTTTTCTGCTGCCAGAGTAATTTATAACCAGGAGAACTAAAATACATTTGGAGTCCACACAGAAAAGAAAATATATATACCTACCAGACTGATTAGTGAAGGCATTAATCATAAAAAATGTGTTTGTTTTGTTTGCCAATTTACTACTTGAACAATTGCCAGTCAAATATTGATAACCCTGTTGGACTGAAGTTTGGCTTCCAGACTCACCTCTCAAAGCCTCTGAAGGAATTATCATGCCAAGGTGGCCTAAATTACAAGTAGAAGCACTCCATGAAAAAAATCATCAAATCAAATGCAATAGGGCAGTTTTGCCCTGGCATTTCTCCCAATGGTCAAATAGATTCTCACCACTACTCCACCAAATCTTTATCCTGACCTGAACTCAGCAGGAATATTGGCACAAAATGTTGTTGCTAAGAAGCTTCATTATCATTATCTGTTAATTTAACAGATGTTTATAATTTCATTAGCATTTTAATGATAAAGAGAACTTACCATGGTCAAGAACAGATTGTTTTAAACTACCTGTAAATCTTTACAAGAAAGAGCAGTTATATTTATTCCAAAGGCATTTGCTTATTTCAGCTTCATACTTGTTAAACAMTGTTTTATACCTTCAATTTTGACTCCCATAGCAGGAGTTATCTACTGCATACTGTAGACAGACTTTGCAACAGGCACTGATCCTCACTGGTCCCTTTTACTCTTGTCAAAGAGGAGGAAAAAGGTTTCAGCTGACCCAAAATGTCTCATTTTATTAAAAGTTCTTCTTCCTACACACATTTGTCTGAACAAACAAGTCCCTCTGTAAGAGGTGCTGCTCTTCTTTAGCCATGTACACATGGCTTTGCATACACTGCAATGCACTGGGACACGGATGTTTCCACAGAAGTTAGGAAAGGTTGTAATCTTTACCCAAATTTAATCTGCCTCTAACAAATAAGGTGCAATGGATTAAGCAGTGCAAGTGATATTTTTGGGGAGTAATTAGGTCTTGTATCTGTCCCTCCTGTGGCAAGATGTGTCCCCAGGGCCCACGAAGCAAGCTTTAGCCTGTTCCCAGCAAGGGGACAGGTGACACAGGGGCTTGAAGAATCTCTACCAGCACCCCCACTTATCCAGCTTCACAGAAAAAAAACAGAATTCCAGACCAGCAAGACTGCAGTTTTGGTAGAGGGAATCACAGTTAACCTTGGCCATGGTAAACAGTCACTGGTCCTCTTCTTCAATTAAAAGTGGCACCAAGATCTGTCAAATGTCAGCACACAACTTCACCCTCTGCACCTCTTGAAAACTACTTGTGACACTATTACTTCTCTGATTTTCTCACCAAGTGCTTTTCTTTGTCACTGAAAAACACAAAAAAGTGTAATGCCTGCTCATTAATTCCTCAGATTTGGGTCATTATTCGACCATTATACAAAAAAACCTCCAATTCAATCACAGAACATGCTCATATAAAACACATTCATGAATTATTTCAGCTTACTTAAATAAATGAATCATGTTTCAGACTTGAAAGCATTCTCTTCCAACATCATCATTAAAGGCAACTATAGAGAAATCTAAAGCCATACTCAAGTCTCTCCTGCTTTCCTGTGGCCTAAAGATGTTACTATAACATTTTAATCCTCCCATCAAAGGAAGCAATCCACACTCAGAGCAAGAGAATTGAAGAATAAACACTCTCAGGACTGAATAAAAGTATTTGAGTGACAAATTTCTATGCATTGGACAATCTACATCCACCTTAACCTCTACATTTAATATATCAAAATCATATACATGGACAAATAATGATGTCTACTGGGGAGAGGGGGCTGCAGAGGGACAACATTGAGACAAAACAATAGGAAACTGGAATTTCAGTATTTTAGAGACAAATATGTTAGAAAATTAAATTTAAAAAATCTTATTCTTGCAGTTGAAAAATCTTATTCTTCTTGCAGCCATTCTAATAGTTTTCAATAACAACTGGAATCCCCAAAGGTTTTTTCCGGAAGATACCAGAACAGATGGAGTAGGAAGCGAAGGCCAGTAATTAGAAGTGGAACAGAGTAYCTTGCATTTTCCCTAAATAGCTGCATTACAATTCCCTGCCCATAACACCAGGAAGAGCCCTGTCCTTCCTGTACTTGCAGGACGTGTGACTCACGCTGCTGTCCCCTCCCTCATGCAGCTGTGCCTGCTGTCCCTCCTGTGGCTCAGGACCCCACACCTGCATGGGGAGCAGCAGAGCTTACAGCAGTTGTGCTTCACTGTTTATTTCACACATTTCTTCTCAGCATTTCCATTCCCAAGCCAAGCAATGCCACAAGCACTATACTGCTATCAAAGCAAGTTTGTTAGCACTGGCTCCTTGTCAAGTCTAAGCAATTAAATAAATTACAAAACATCCTTTACTATATTTAGAAGAAACATGCTGGTTGGAATACAATTGCAATTTCTTATTATCTGTAGATACTACGGAAATATTTGCCATTAGTTTCTTAAAAGAGATAATTCTCTAGACTTCTAAAGGAACCCAGACTGTTTGTTTGACTGAAAAATAGAGTCAAGGCTTAACATGATCAAGCTCAGTAAGCTGAATTTTTTCTAATAAACCAGTAACAACTATTAATAAATGCAATGGTCTGGCCTACATTAAGATCAGCTGAAGTTTTGCAGTAGTCTATCCCTATTTCTTTTTCTCAGAATCCTCTGGATGGGTCAAGTTTCTCCCCCTGGTCTCCACAGATTGAGTGGGCAGCATTACGCCCTCCTCTGTTCTTATCTGCTTCTAGGAAAAAATTGCTTTGGACTTGTTTTCACTTTGAAGTTTTCTAAWTATAAAAGAAAAAACAGCTGCATCTTTTCCAGCTCTTGGTTCTTCTGGCGTCTGGACTAATGGAGATCTTTATGAAATCCTTAGAATCCTTTTACTTGTTTTATTTAAACCAGCCCCCACCCCTGCCTTTTGTACTGTCCCAACCCAAATGCAATGACAGAAGGTGTTTGCTTTGCTGCTGCCACCCTTGATTGGAAACACATCAGGTAACTACTACTCAAGGCACACTCTTGTCCACAGCATGGTGCAAATGAGGAAAACAGTGCATGTTCTTTGGTGCTGAGCACCAAGCCTATAATTGTCYCAGGATCTCTTCCCTTCTGGTTCAGGAAACACAAGTTTTCTTACAAACTGAAGCTTTCCTGGTAAACTACAGSAGGAAAATAGCCCAATATATATTACCTTGAAAGTTTCATAATTTGGAGGAAAGCCCTTAATTGCAGTTAGTTTTTTAGAGTCTGTTGTCCCTTCAACTCTCACCGAACTCAATTTTTCTCAAAATCCAACTCTTACCCATGATTCTGGCACCACTGGTGCCACCATCCAACCCTCAGTGACCCTCAGCACAGGCTTTATTCCAGGAGGTACTGAGCTGCTACCCACAAAAACCAAACGAGTCTGTCACCAGGAACGTTGCTGAGGGAATCCTTTGTTTGTTGGACAAACAGATTTATGTTTGCAGCTGGTTTCTTGCTCCTTATTCCCCTTCAGTATGCCAACCCACCAGCTTAGTAGTGCCGTGCACAAAGGTAAGAGGGGTCTAGACAGATACATCCTCACAGATGTGTATAATCCCTTAACCACCCACATTAGACAATTTCCAAAGCTCTTGAACGTCATCACAGCTCAGAGAATTTCATGCCTCATTTGCTTTTCCCGCTTAATACACAATCTCCTATACAAAATACAGTTACCCAAGTTGCTTCTTGTTTTCTTTTTTAAGTTTTTCTATTGATATAACCCTGTAAATATCCTTCAGATAAAAGACTGCAGCAAGAACTAATTTAGGTTATTCAAAGASGTCTCTTGAAAATATTGCCAATGGAAACACAGGTCTCCACCAAGTGAAATCTATTTTCCTTCTAGCTACAATTTTCAAATTTCCAGAAATTTCAAAAGAAGTTCACTCCACCCTTTTTTTATCTAAACCATCACAACTCCAGTCAAAATCTTCTCCTAGCTCACCATCATTTCCATAGTTAGGCACATGCTTTTAAAAGAACCACTATCTTTCTGCTTAGAAATAAAAAGCAGTGATACAGGGAAGAAAGGCAGATTCAAAAACCTTTATGATGTTGTCCATGTAGTCTACACATGTTCCACATTGAACTTAGTAACACAAGCACCTGTCCAAACGAGATCAAACACATACAGGTTTTTCYAGCTGTTGCCCCTAACTAAAGCAACAAGAACATCTTCATCAGATTTCCTGAAGGATTTCAACTTCCTCCTAATCAGATGACATACTACATCTACTGCTTTTCAGAGCCCACATTCTTGAACATCTTCAGCAAGGGACAAGCCAGAGCTCAAGCTTTACAAGTTACCAGTGCATCCTGCAGCACCACACCTGGAAACAAACAGCGCAGAGACCTCACTCCACAGATGAGAGCAGGAGCCAGGCTTAGCACCTCTCTCACCTAACCATACAAAGAAAGGTACTTCAGCCTGCCTGTGGAAAGAGCACAAGAGTTCTGAAGGTCATTCACCAAAGGAAGGCAAATACTACAAATTTACCAGTGCCTTACAATATTCAGAAGCTTCATTTGCTTTTGCTGTGACCCCACAATCATGAATGATTTTAGCAAGCCAAAAGGTATAATAAAATACAGACCTTGTAGTCCTGTAAAGGCTTCCCAGTATTAATCAGTGCCATGGTGCTTACTTAAGTCACTAAGGGTATAATCCACCACCTCTGCAGCACTTCAACATATACACATATAAACAAACAGCTTAAGACTCAAAGGTAAATAATAATTTCATTTCAACATGGTACTTTTGTGACTTCGGGTGCTGTGAAATAGTGAGCAGCTATCAAGCCTGAACAAACCTGGGCTGTTGCAATTGTGTGTTTAGCTTTGATGATCTGTGAGAAGAGCACACTGTGTGCCTGAAATGTGCCCCCTGATTCTTGGGGCTGTCCTGTGCAGGAGCTGGGGCTGGACTTTGATGATCCCTGTGGGTCCCTTCCTACTCAGAATAATCTGTGATTATGTGAATATTTGCAACTTGACCCTGGAAGAAGGGCAGCCTGCTATTCAACATGAAAATATAACCTAAAAGACTAATAAACTGAATTGCACTGGCTTTTCCCCTGCTCTTCTTCTTAGAATTAAACATAAAAGGGTTACTAGCTAGCTGTCTGCTACAGAGCTGCATTTAAAATAACTTCTGGGGGAAGAAAGAAACAAAAAAATGAAAAGAAACGGTGTCTGAATTTTTTGAAGAGTTCATAAAAGAGGACCTCAGAGCACAGGGTTACAGCCAGCATGGGGTCATGGCATTCAGAAGATCAAAGTCCACAAATCCTGTCTCTCTTGAATTAAGGTGCACTGCTTAACTTATTCTCAAAGTCAGCATTGATGAATAAGTAAAAACTTGAAAATTTATAAAACTCAATTATATGCTAACTCCCCTCTATTTATAAAGGGAGAAGGACAATAGATTTCAAATGAACAGATCTGCTAGCCCAGACTGCCCCATTTGTGATGTTATTGAACATTAATTAAACACCAGTACCGGACTAAAAACCTTATGCTGCCTTGGGGTGCAGCAGTGCTCCAGCCCTGCCAAGGCAGGGACATAAAGACTTTTGATGCAAAGAATGTATGACATGAACTTTGACTTCACCCTCAACTTACCTTCAGAAAGAGAGAAGGAAAAAAAATGAAAAATAAAAGAAGCAGGTAACAGAATGTTTCTGTTAAATTGAGATTGGACCAAATAAGAGTATTTTTCCTCAAACATTTGAACTGAACAGTGCTTCAACTGATATAAGCCTTTCAAAAAAAGGCTTATTTTTTCTTCTAGTTTCCCAGAGACTAATTAATATCACTTTAATATGTTGTATTKCATAAACTAAATTTAATTAATCAAACACTAAGCTGAAAAAAAAGACAAATAAAGAGAAGTTAAACGCATTTTTTGAAAATGTGCTGTGCAGCCTGCATCTGCTTTCCATGATGACACCAGGAGCAGGCTGGGAAGCCTCACTGCTCCTCTTCTCCTAACCCTCCCCTTGAGCCAGCACAGGGAATCAGACCAGTTGCACACAAACACAAACAACAGAGAAAGTTGCCTCCAAGCAGCCCAGYGAGCTGGTCGAGCTGAAGTCACAGTTGGGAAACAGAGAGTACCAAGTTAGTGGCAGCAGAAAAGAAAAACTGTGTTGAGCATCGATGTATCTTATTGTCATCCACACTCATCTGAACTAGMCCTCATCTTCCCTGCAGTGTAACAGTCAAACTTCATGCCTGCCACTTTGTGTTTCTGGTTATTTCTCTCAGGATGGTGTCTGTTTAAGCTGGCAACACGGCAGTGTTAACTCAAGTTCACCTTATGAACACAGCAATCCAGCCCTGCATTCCCAGAATAGGGATTCCTGCTCATGCGCTGCATTGGTTATTACTCAGCTCCTGATTTCCTTTCTATACTTTGGCATAATTCATTTTTCCTTTTCTTCAAAGGGAAGATAACCTATTAGTTCCTAAAGTTAGTCAGTTTTTTCTTCTCTTTTAAAATTCCTTTGACCCCATGAGCTCTCTCACTGCTCCGGAACCTCTTTTACAAGTACCACAGATCTGTATTTTCATCCATCCAAGTATCCTTGTGGTGTATTTGTCAGGGCCAGTGCTTTGAAGATTCTGGTTCATTGATACACTCTGACATGTTCTTGCAGGCTTTTTTTGTTTATATTGGCAACTGTCACAYGAACACAACTGATCTTTCTAACAAAAAGTAATTACAAACTGGCTCCATGCAACCCAAACTTTTGGTTTTATCTGATTCTCACAAAAACAATCCAAATTTTAATTTGGTGTTCTGTAAGTACTGGAAGTGCACTTAGAGAAAGATTTCTTTGTGTTTGMTATTTCTTTCAGTCTCATTTTATTTCCTAATTTTTTTCCTACAGATTCATGTTGCTCTTTCTTCACCATTCTTARCAATTTAAACCCTTTTCCATTTCCTACCCCTACATACAGCTTTTTTGCTTGAGTCTGTAGGAATTTTTTTTTGTTGTTTAGCCAAATTAGTCTTGCCACATTTCCTGACTTGCCTCTGCCATGAGACAGTTTGCAGCTGCATTTTCTTTAGGGTTTCTTTAGAAAAACTTTCAAATCCTTACAGTATACTTGATAAAAATAAAAATCCTAATAAGGATATCTTACAGAAAAAAACTCAATCCTTTTTTCAGAATTGCTTTCACTACTGGCTGTTTGGTGTGTTATCATGTTGCAACATTTTGCTGTATAATTAAAAACCAGGCAAAATGGCTATTCTGTCATTTCTCCTTCTACTAAAAAGCAGCTCCCCCCCTCAGTTCTAATAAATAATGCTTTTCCCTGTCTTAAAAATAACAAAGATTTCACTCTAATTTTAAAAGCAATAATCAATACTTCATATTCAGTATCCTAAATGCTAGTTTAAAGATGAATCTAAGCATCAGAAAGATTCCAGCTTGCCTCCTGGAACAGGTAGTGTATTTCCCTTTCACTTCTAAATCCCTGGTATATACTGTGRTAAATAATTGAGCCTGTAATTCTGAGTAGTGAGGAAGAAGCAATGAGCCCTTCACCTTTTTTTTGTCCCTGTTCTGATGCCTGATTTAAGAATGTGCTTAAATTCCCAATCACTGGGCTTCAAACACTCTTATTAATTCTCAAGAGCACCACACATCTCTAACCTCACTCCATACTTTGTGATCGGCAAGACTGCAGAGAAGATTTTCTGACTGAAAGGCAATGCACACTTAAGAAAGCATATGGTTTGAAATATGACTTTGTATTTCTAAAATATTCAAAACTTAACAATGAGAGTTGAAACTATATAATTCAAAGAAAGGGTGTTTTGRTTTTGTGAAGTGGAAAGAAAAGGCAAAAAGCACAAAGGAGGAAAAATACTGCTATTGCAAAGGCATGGCTTCTACCCTCAGTGATGTTTCTAGTAGCTATTATACTACTCCCAGCAAAAGGGAAAGCAAAAACACTGAAAAGCTACCCAGATTCTTGGAGAAAGAATTATTCATGTAAGATTTTGAAGTCACAGTTGAAGGCATTTGAAGAGTATATGGTTAGATACAAAGAAATTTTTAAGATACTTTATAATATAACTTTGCTTTTCCCTTTTAATTGCCCATATTTACAAAACCAAGAGAAGCAAGCTGGCTTGTATAAMCTTGAGATCTGGAGCTATGATGTGTGATGTAAAAAACTCTGGCAAATAATTCAAACATGGATCTATTACCCTAGCACAAATCTGTCATCGTTCCTTTTAAGTCCAGAGAATCACCAGGATTATCAGCAGTACAAGTGTGAAATTTGGCTGAATAACTTCAAGTGGAGGAGCTCTGTGTAGAAGCAGAAGCTGCCAGGTCAGACACTATAGTGAACCTTCCCCAGTGCAAAGCAATGGCAAGACAAGGTACCAAAGTATTTGTTACCAGTTTCATGTCCTCAGTTTGATCTACATCCACAGAAACTGCTACATGCTCTTTGCTGACTAATAGTCCTCAAAGTGCTGCACAGAGGAGCCCACTGAGGACATGGAACAGGCCAACACTGACTGCCAAGAGGTGAACAACTCACATTCCAAAGGGCAGCACTTGCAGGCGGAACCCAGCGAGGGAGTTGTGCAGAGTGACTTGGAGTGCAGGCAGGGCATCACAGCCCACCCACTCCTCTATCCATTACCACTTCTATTGGACTCTCCCCTCCATGTCTGTGCAGATGTCTGAATTATATCATCTCACATAAATATCTGCTGCAGTAGCATGCTAAATCTGCAAGGGAAGGATCAAACACTGGCTCCTTAGTTAAGGTCAAGGCTGGTATGTTTCTGTGGATGCACCAGACACAGTTTCACAGTTCATCATGCATTCCAGAAYGGGTTTAAAATATGCCACGGATCTCCCCAGCAGATACAGCCTTTCAGAGTGAAACCATACCCCAGAATACACCCAGTGCCATATAACTCAAGGATTCTAACCAAAGTCCCTAATTCAGGAGCTGGAGTTCCTTAAGCAGGTGATCAAGTAGGCAGCTCTGAACTTAAATTCTGCAGTTGCAGTTCAACCACCTGAAGAAGGATCCCATATWTTTTTACACAGACACCTCCAGAAGAAGCAGAAGTGACTTCCCTCCACCTCTACTGGTGGTATCTACACCCTTCTAATTTCCATGTCTTTTTCCCAGAATTTTCAAAACAGTTCTGTGAAACTATTCGATTTGAGTCTGGRAGAAATTTCTCCACTACTACAGTATATTCTGTCAGCAGAAGGAAGATCAAATAACTGAATTTAGGATTAACTTGCTTTTATGCATTTTGACCAGGAAAATGCATGATGACCTTAGTTGGTTTCAAAGAAAAGATTCTTAGGCCTTTGAAAAAGTATAGTCAGATTGGAGGAAATAGAAGAATAAGTCCATTTACCAATAAGAAAGTTCTTAGATTTATGAGAAAAAGGTAAATTATTCTAAATCTACCTCAAAGATCCAATATGCACCAAGTTTTGGTGGTTTGGGGTTTTGTTTTCTTTGGYTTTTTGTTTTGTTTTTTGTTTGTTTTGTTTTTAAATTTAAGGTCCATTTCACCATCTTTGCAAAGACAGTTTTTAATTTTAGTTTTCTGCCAACACAGTTTCAGGCTTGTTCGACACTTTTTCGGACATGAAATTCAAATGTCTTCATTAAACACTTCTCAAAGTTGCACCAAAAAAAAGAAAAGGCAAAGAAAAATTTAATCCACAGGTTTTCTGTTATAAAAGAGCAGAAATCTATGTCCCATATCTTAAATGCTTTATGGAGCACACTTGAATTATGGAACACACATGAATTGATTACTGCGACTAATGCCTCAATTGGAATTAAAAAAAAGAAAGAAAAGAAAGGAAAAAAAATATCAGTTTGTCCTTAGACAACACTGAAGCCAGAATACAACACAGTCATAAACATTTTCTTTTTTCCCCCTCCAAATCATTGTTTGCAACAAAGGATTTCAGAAGAGCACTCATTTAACATGAAAAAAGAAGAGTAAATATGCCTCCAACACAAACTGAGAAACAGTCATCCTGTGACATGAGTTCTCACCTGCAGCRAATTTTTTAATTCTTGTGAGTTAAATAATCACAAGATTATTKGATCCATTGTGAAATATAGGAACAATTAACTTAAAATAGGAATAAGGAGAAATCATAAGAACAACTGGATTCCAGTGCGGCAAGCATGAGAAAACTGCAGCTGACTTTGAGATTTCAAACTTTGGTGCYTATAAGAACAGAGGTTTTAACATTATGAGCATTGCCCAGTATTTCTATTTCTGTACACACATGCTCAAATACCACAGCAGAGAAAATCTGTAAATCAATCCAAAACCACCCAGTCTTCATATGTTGGGCTAGGTTTGATTGATAAATCACTCTATCAGGCAGTGCTGCAGAATTAAAAAAGACTTAGACAAAAACACTACAGAAAAAAAGTATYTGGACATTTTGTCTGAAACATTTTTAGTGCCCTTCGTCATGCAGTGAAAAATATAAGAAAAAAGGTATAAATAGTAAAAATGCTTGATGCACTTCCAAATAATATTTGAGTTGAAAGAGCAAGGGATTGACCTGCCAGAGTAGCAATTAAGGTGAAGGAGGAAAAAGCCTAATAGAAGCCTAATATGCTGGTCACAGCATGAAGGACAAAGYTCAAACTATCCATGTGTCCTTTACATGAAGGAAGGACTCGTAAATCCATCTCTGATAAAGCTTCTTGTGACGAGCAGCACATACCTTTTAACTGGAAAGGATTTACAAATTGAAAAGACTGAGGTAAAGCAAGCTCTGGCAAGTCTAGAAAACACAAAAAGTTTAAAGTGGACACCCTTGGAAAAATACATGACAGATATAGAGGCTAGAGGGGGTACAGGTATTTAAAAGACTTCTGAGGTAAAGAATTCTGAAAGGTTTTGGAGAATRGAGAGAACTGAAATAAAGAGATGTGAGAAAAAMAGGTCTGAACATCATGGAAAGCTTATTGGCACCAAGATTATTCTGAGAGATATTTAGTGTTCAYGGTGGCAGCCTTTTKTAGCTGAACCAAAGYGCRGAAATAATYYCCTAAGRGATTTTGAGATTCTCACCAGCACAYGCATTTGTATCAAGACTGAATAAAACAGCGCTGTACGTACAAGAGAAGCAATTCTACGCTGGCAAGGAGAGGATTAGATGACCAGCAACGAGTACCATGATTGCACTTSTTAAAAACATTTTTGCAATAAGGTATTCATAGTCATTCATTTTATGAAGTACAAGCATGGCCTTGCTTCATTTAAAGAACGCCATATCTTTCATGCTTTATCATGAGTTTTGATCACGAGATCAATAAAATAACATTTCACAGAAGCAAATAAAACCACAAGCATATGTTACCAGCTAACTCCAATGAAACCCCAATGCAATGCATTTTATTGGGTCCATTTTACAGCAAAAAAGTGAGTCCTTCCTCCACAGAGTTGTCAACAGCTWAACATTATAATATAGAAATAGATAGAAATAGCTCTATATTTCTCTGTATCTCTATACAGAGTAAAATGCTTTAGCTTAAGAAACAAGAACACTTATTTCTGTTTCAAATTTGCATTTTTACTTTCTGATGGTGCTTGCAGTCTTT
The DNA here is from genome assembly GCA_014549065.1 of Cardinalis cardinalis. Classification (NCBI taxonomy): domain Eukaryota; kingdom Metazoa; phylum Chordata; class Aves; order Passeriformes; family Cardinalidae; genus Cardinalis; species Cardinalis cardinalis. Next base: position 9,165,916 of record JACDOX010000003.1, read on the forward strand.
TCCACTTGAAGTGCAGAAGACAATATWAACACTAACAGTGTTTATTTTAATTCTGGAATTATGTACCTATTCCTGTGGAGAAGTAAAGCTKAAAAACTTTTAACAGTTCTGTTAACAAATCTGGTTGTTGACAATTGAACAATTTAGTAGTTCTCAACACAGGAGTAGTTGCAAATTCTGGGAAAAGAAGGTTGCTACGATTCCCTCTCACTCTGCAAGTGGAATTTTCCACTTCATATAAATACTATTTTTATCAAAGAAATTTGTACAGAGTCATGCTACCACTGCACATGAAATGGAAAGTTCCACAGCTGTAATGGAACTGGGAGCTTTTGTTCATGGAACACTTTTATTTTCATATTAAGGACAAGTGTGCGTCATAGTCAAAAGCAGCATTGCTTATCTTCCCAGTAAATACAAGATTTACAAATTTTATTCCTAAATGTCAGTTGCATCTCATTTTAAATGCTAATGTTTCCTAAAGCATTCCCAGCAAAGTTCATGATGAAACACCCTGAGCACAGCTGATAGTTGCTCTGTCCCTTACATCTACTGTAACAATCAGCTTGCATGCAAAGCACTGGGAGCTGAATCAGCAAAAAGCAGAAGGAGCTTCCATTTAGGGACATTAGGATTTGTCCAAGTGGCAACAAAGGAAAGTATCTAAGAACTTAAATTTACTCTTTCTAGAGTGATAGCAAGTTTCAGCCATTATTCCTACATATATCAAAGCATTTTGATCAAAATCTGATCATTGAATCACAGAATCTCAAGTCCTCCAACCCATCTACATGAAATAAAACAWGAATTTTACCTTAAATCTACAATGTCAAACACCACATTATTTGAAAATTACTTTACCATAAATAGCACTGAAAATAGTCGAAACAGAACAGCTAAGTGAAAATCTGGCAGAGAAGAGGAAAAAAAAGACTGGCTCCATGGAATTTTCTGTATTCTCCATACACACGTGTACTTTAACAAAAAATATAATATCTTTTAACAGATCTGTTGACAAGAAGCTACAAAAATCCCTAATACATGTCACAGTTWAAGGAATGGTGGGAAAGATTATGTGATATTTGCAGAGTAGATAGAAAATAATGACAAATGTTAAGATCTTGCTCATAGTCTGGAACTTTAATTACTTAAAAAAATAGAGGAAAATAATTAGAAAGATGATAGCGGTTAATGATGCAGAATAATTGATGGAATTATAACAACTGCTTAGGCATATCAAGGATCATCCTTCAATAGCMAGAAAGAGCTGTTCTGCCTAATACMGGTAAAAAAAACATAGACATATCAACCACTTTCCCTTAAAGGTCTGGAATGCCACTGCTCCATGCTTTGCTTATGCTAGGACAATGCTGAAAGAGCTCAGCTTAAGTTTTGTCACACAACACATTGACATTTGAAAGGTTGAAATGTTGATGATGATGTAGGTTGGAATTTCAGTTTCATTAAGAGTGTTAAGGAAGTCYAAATAACTGGGAACTTCAAAAACTCTATTATTTGATTTGAATTAAATGCGTGTTTTGGGTTTGAGACCCAAAAGACTGCTCAGAAAGTTTCATATCTGAGACAAATGAGAACAAATAACGAAATCAAACTTCAAGCAAGAGTTGGATGTGTTTCTTAGTACAAGTAGGCTAAATGATTAGAACACAACAAATTGAATAAAATACCCTGAGGTTACCTTCATTTAAGAAGGGCACAGATGGGTAACTGGAGCCGTAGGTAACCAAGGACCACGTGAGTATGTGTCCAGTTTTCTGAAGCCTAAGAGAGACATCAGGTGGTATCCTGTGTTGTTGCCAGAGAATGAAGCTGTTCTGTTTGCCTTCATGAAAATGGGGTTTGTTTGAAGCTGCCAAGTAAGCTCTGGAGAAGAGCTGGTTGCACTTTCCATCCTCCATCTTTCTCATGGAAGAGAAAACCCTTCTTTGATAATAGACAGTTCAAACAGTGAACCCCACATTCAGTAAATGCAGTGAGACTTTCACAAAACACAGAGCACTAACACAATACTTGGTACTGGATAAAGTGGCATTCAAATTCAGCTAATTCAAGATTGCAAGAAGTGTCTTGGTACACACTGTACTGACAACACGTATACATACATATTTAGAGGCAGAATTCCCACAACGAATCCAGCACCAACAGTTTACATAGATTTGTCAAAYATCAGACAAAAATTACCCAAAATAATAGTTTTATTTTCATTAATTTAACACCTCTGTCACTACTTTTTCTTAAGAATAGATTTCCTTATTTAGCATGCCTCTACATAAAAACTACTATAATTCCTATTCTCTCTGCTTTAACATCAATCATCCTTTTAAAATTCTTTTCTCTCATAGTTGGTTTCCAGCACTAGTCTCAGCAGTGTTCAGTCTGATTTTGTCATGGCTTTTTCCTCCTGAATTTTTTTCAATTTTACATGTCAGTAAAAGTTTCAAATCCAAAACCATGAGATTAAGATAAACTGATGACAATCCCACCCCAATCCCTTTTTATTATTTTTAAGAAAAGCCTTGCCTTTCTTTTTTAGCATACCTCCTTTTTCATATGAACACAGAAGTTAGATGAGAACTTCAACTTTTATTGCCTTTAGGACCTGACTCTACTTTTCTAAAGCACCTCTTGCTCTCTGTTCCATCAAGAAACTGAGAAGAAAGCTGGAGCTGCTCTCCAGGTGGCATATATTGTACATACATGGAGCTCTTCACTTTCCATGAAATTCATTCCATCAGGGAAGGTAAACCACAGTTTTGAATTTTAAAGCAGGATCTCATGTATAATTTATAAAAAAGGCCAATTGCATCAACCTTACTTTTTCAGGTCTGTTTTCTGCTTCAAAGTGTCCCATGCTGCTATATTTCAGCCATAGGTGCAATATCAATTACTGGCTGTAAGTGACCCTGCACTGGCATCCATTTTGTTGCTATCAACAATCCCTTGAACATTACAGATTTTTGGCTGGCAACATCACCTACTGCTTTGTTGTTACTGCTTAAAGTTGCCATAGAGACAAAAGAACAGCTGAATAGCAATCTTAATTCTCAAGAAATGGTTACTCTTTAGTAATAGGATGCTACTTGCCAGTACRGAGTCTCAGGTTCTAATGGAATTTATTTGCAACAGAGCCTTGCTCAAAAAAGAAAAAAAAAAGGCAAAGACAAAAGAGCCTTGTGTTTCCTCCTGCTCACTGTAGTTCTGCTACTACTGAAGAGGCAAAGGAGACTGTCTCCCTGCTGTGGCACAAGATAAACACAGCAGATGAGGACTCCAGCCCCATGCCCTGAAGGATAAAACAGTCACTGCACAAAGACCCTTACCTTATTCTCTCTTCTTACATATATATTTTCTCTTCTTATGTCTCAAAATGGTAGGCAATAAAGAAGCTTCATGCTTCATCTTCCTCACCAAGTAAAGTGCTTCACCACCTCATGCAAAGTGCTGCTTCATCAACAGAAACACAACACAATCTAGGAAAAAAAATTAAGGATTCCCTCCTTGAATTTTTTCCTCTAGCCACACAGATCTGCTTTCTCTCCAGTACGACCCTTCCTGCACAGAGTATGTGCAGAAGCTCAGACTAACAGCTGAATCCCTCTGCTCACTGCTCCATTAACTCATATTACAGTATAACTTGCAACTGATGGGAATTGAGGGCACTCAGCCCTGGGATACTTGGCATCTTTCAGATTCCAGTCCTAGGTTTTGAAATCCTTCCATGTMCCCACAGCTCCTGAGTGGACAGAATGCATGGGATCAGAGTAAGCATTACCTTTTCCATCTTAAATCCTGTTGTTGAGAAGTCAGAGAATTTCTAAAGWTAATTATAAATACCAGATTATCCCTGGTTTGGTACAAACAAAACACAATAAATCAAACCTTGTCCTGCAAAGCCATCCCACGGACAGAGCAAGCAGCTGTCAGGAACAGCTGAAAGAATATTTTCCTGTTCAAGAGCCTTCACCTCACCCTCAACTTGACACTGCTGCCCTGCTCCCAACATCTTAGTGATAGCATAAACACAAAACCTATTCCATGGGGTTGCTGCCTGATCTTCCCCCAGAAGCAGGAGCAGCTTTGGATCCTCCATTTCCTGCCCCATGAGCAGACCCTGACTTATCTGTTCCTGTGCACAATAATAGTCAGGAGGAATATTCTAGCAAGACAAGTAGTAGGGGATAACACAGAAGAGGAGGAGGAAAACTGAGATACAAGTGATTCTTCCTCCTCCTCACCAGGCCTCCCCTTGTGAAAGATTTCTGCACACCCTTTCCCAGTCACTGAATTTTCTCACCCCCCTGCCTCTGCTCCCCACAGCCCTGACATCCCACTTGAGGCTCCTTTCACCTCTACCGTGGCCTCTTGTGAACCCTCAGATTTCAACAACCTGGCCTCTGTGCCAAAATACATTTTGTTGACACTTCAGCAAGAACATTTCACACTGACAATCATGAGTTTTGCTCACAGTGGACAAAATCTGCTTTCACTAAAAAGCCTTGAATTGACTTTGGAGCTCACACAGGAGCAAAAATATTAAATGTTAATATATGAAAGGGCAGGCAGGCTGTAACAGTGGAGGTCTGTTCCTCCAGCTTGGGAGTTTCCAGCTGAGTGAGAACATTSTAATGATAAACTGAAATTAAACACACAGACTGATTCTAGTTTTAAAAATTCTGATCTACAGAAAAGGTGCTTAATGTGGAAAAAAAGGCTTAAAAATTACTACTTTTTGTTCTTTTGAGCAAGTAATTTTCTATCAGCTGAGGGAGAAGAAGATACAATTCAGCATCTCAGACATCACTCATCTAGGGGCTGAGGGACAAGATGTAAACAATCACAACAACAAACAGAAGGAGTAGGAATATAAAAGCAACTTCATCAAAAAGAGGGCAAGACCATATTTTAAATGAGCTCCTTCTCCTTGCCCACTTAGGAGTTACCTCAATCCAACCTCAGCTTTCCTCAGCAGATCCTGCTCTAGGCTTGCTCAATCACACAGATTGCACATCTGAGGCAAATCACCYGGGCAGATGCCCAGCAAGAGAAGAGCTCGTTTCAAGAAGAGAAAGTGCTCTCCTCTGAAAGCACTTGGAGGAGAGAGGCAGCAGCCCCTGTCACAGGGAGCAACAGCAGCACACAGGGCACCCACTGAGAGCATCCCTYAGGGCAGCAGGAGGCTGACCTAGGCACCACCCCACCCACACAGCAGCAGCTGCTGGATTCTGAGTCTGAGCCACCTCCCAGCCCCAGCTACAGACAGGGAAATGCAGTCTGGCACACCACTGCTGACCCATTGCCAAGTCCAGTTCTGCACCTCTCTGAATAGGAGAGCTGAAGGGAAAACACAGATATAATTAATAATCATCATCATCATCACAGAATTAACCAGGTTGGAAAAGACCTTTGATATCATTAAGTCCAACCTATGACCAAACRCTGCCTTGTCAACTAAACCATGGCACTAAGTGCYACAGACCACCATTTCAAAAACACCTCCAGAGAAGGTGAGTCCACCACTTCCCATGATGATGAAAATAACAATAATAAACCACAATGACATTTCTGATCCTTGTGCCCCCACAGTYAAGGATGAATGGAAGGGAAAGAAGTCTGCACACCATAAAATGAGGTAAAACTCAATGAGAAAAGGAAACAAGTTAAATGGAAGCCTCAGACTCTGTCCCAATTGTATTTTTATCAAACATGTTTGGAATTGCTCTCACCTTGGGAGCAAAAAAATCTTTGCTGAAACACAATTTAAAGAAACGTGCAATGGGACAGAAAATAAAGGTTTCMGTTTAAAGCAATATATGGAAAGATTATTTCAAAGGGGAAAGACTTTTGGAAAAGAATTTTCAATGAAAAAAAATCCAGATGGAACTCAAAAAGAAACAAAGCAAGACACTGATAACACCAAAGACAAGTTGTATTTGAAGACTTAACCTACATTCATAACATATGAAGCATAATGAAATGCTGTGTATTTAAAACTTAGTAGCTATTCACACAAAATTGTTGTGAGGTACACTGCACTAACATCTATGTGAAGCACAGCTTAATTTATTAAAGGAAACCAGAGAAAAAACCAGACATGTAACCTCTTCAGACAAAGTATGAATCTTTCCTTCACATGACTAAAATTATTTTAAACTCTTGACTTCTGGTGCTAGCAGTTTGCTGCGTGTTTCAGGTCCTGTTTCTATTTTTAAATACCATAAATAAAGAACAGTATCTGGATAAGCCAGAGGTGAAGGAGTAGGGCTCTCAGACTACATAAGAGCAGAGGGAGAACTGCATTTAAGATAAACAGTAAACAGAGGTCAAATAYGTAAAGTTTTTAAAGTTTATCAAATCAAATCACAAGATCAAAGAATGATGCAGAAACTGGCAAATACACTTACAGATCATCCAGCAACTTCTAGCAATAACCACTAAAAGCAGAGATTTAACCACTGTCTTGCTGTATCAGCTAAGAAGTTCCTTGCTGCACTAGTCTGTGAAAAGGTGACTTCCTTGGTGTGAAGGCACAGATGTGGGCAGCCTTTCCTTCAGGAAGTCTGGCTGAGAGAAGCTGAAGCTGCAGTGCTGCCCAGGGCAGAGCATGGGAGAGTTGCCACAGCCACCATGCAATGGCCTTGCAATAGCTCAAATTAAGAAACCTTGCTGCCCTTCTACCAAGTCCAGCTTTCATCTTTTTGATCCTTTTGGTGTGAACAAACATTCCAGATCCAATTTAATCAGAGCTTGCATACTTTCTCAGAGGTCAGTGGCAGATACATCATTATTTATGTTCATATTTCCGTAGGGAATTAAGCCTTAGGGTATCATGGTTTTAACATTCTGATGAAAGGCCTTCAAATTCCCCTTGGATTTGTATTTATAATTGACAGTGTTACATAACTTTTAAGTACTGAATGACTCACAATTAGATACAAAATACTGACTTTGTAGAAACTTTGGTATGCTTCTTAATATTTCTTACACTTTCTTTGCTCTGAGGGTCTAGAACTTCAATCCCTGATGTTTGGATTTACATGAAGCAATTCCTCTCTTTCAACTAGAAGCATTTCCTTTGTTTAAATTTAAAAAGCAAAGATAGTGCAGAGATCCMAATTTTTGTTACACGTGCATAACTACATCTCAAAGTACTTCTCAGGCAGCTGTAACAGAATGATTTCCCAAATCTTACAACTCCAGCTATGAGCAAATAAATCCATAGGTTTGCAGACTCAGAATGTTAAATGTATCTGGATGAATCTTTCCTATTTAGACCAAGTATTAGAAAGTTTGAATGTGTGTTCTGTGGTTAGTTTTTCTGTAGTCAACTCACCCTCCCAGTTCACAAAAGCTGCTCATTCCTGTTAACTCAAAATGCTCCTCAGATCCTGGTAATGCATCTTTGGAACATTAAGACTATCACTAGCTCTTAAGTATCACACCACAGCATAGTAAGTCTTTACATTTAATTTGATTGGAATCCTGTAAGAAAGAAAGTTATTTACTTGTTTTTGTTTGCTTATTTGTTCCATTACTATCAAGCTGTAACAGGATCCCATCCCGTTCATTATTTGATACTATTTCTTAATGGCCAAACCTGAACAGAGACTCAGAAAGTAAAATGATAGTGTTCTTAATATCCCAYGGGCAGACTGCTAAAACAGGAAAGTGATACCATTTACAGCTGCTGGAGCTAAGCCTTTGACTTAAAGGCCTCTCATGTAACGAGACGTGTTTCAAAGCACCACATATGCACAGAGAATGCCACTAAAAGCAGCTCCAAGGCTGCTGCATGCAAAGGACCAGCAACACTCAAATAGAAAATTCCCAGYGTCACCTTTATGATTCCTGTGACCAGGACACAACCAGTCACCAGCTTCACACTGTGGGGAAAGCACTGTTCAAAAAGTCTCTGCAAGTTGACTTGAAATAAACAATTTAAAAAAAAAAATCTTAATAAGGTTTTAAAGACTGTTCAGTTCAACCAGACAACACCATTCCTACCTCCAATGCCACAATTAATTTAAAAGGAAATTACTATCTGGACCCCTTGCTGGACCACAAATGTTTGAGGCATAAATACTGTAAGCAAAGACTGTCCCTTAGTTTGACACATTGTGGTTATAATTAGGAATGACGAGATGGAAGAAATGAATGGTATTTCAAAAGCTTAATATTGAGAAAACCAATATCCAAAGCAAATCAAATTCAATAAAGCAAAAGGAAAGTGACCCATGGGAAAGGCAGGGAAATCAAATAGCTTTGGACTTTTAAAGGAAGATCAGAGAGTAATGAAATTACTGAGTGAGCCTATTTTCGTGTGTTTCAATACCAGTTTCACTTGTATTTCAATTGTATTTTTAATATTAAAACTTATAAAATGTATTTTAAATGTGATAATTACCATAATTTTAAAATTTAAAGAACACAGAACCACAGAGTAATTATGTAGTCTCTAACACTGCTATCTTGAAGTATGTCCCTTACTATTGAGTATGCTCAGTGAAAAACTGATTAATTTTGTTCTACAACTACAATTCTACTTAATCAGAAATGTACATCACTCCCCATGGGTGCCTTTGCACTCAAGATGCAAAACTAAAATGAAAATACCCCCATCCCTTTTATGAATTTACTTATCTTCCATTTAAACTGGACAAAGACCAGATTTTGTGGATTGCTGATCCTATTTCTATTCTCATATATGCTCTTGTCCATTAGATTAATTCCACTAGCCTTAGAGAAATTGTATGAGTAGAGAATAAACATTGAGCAAGCCACCCATGGCACTTTGAGCAGAAGTACAAGCCCTGTGAGAGTGTGACCTGCAGCATATGAAGCAACTGATGGGCAGTGGAGATGGCAATCAGCCTTGTGTTTTAAAGCATCTCAGAAATACAACATACCCCTTCAGAGGCCAGCTCCTCATCCCACTGCAGCAGGCAGCACAGCTTCCAACAAAACCAGYATTACAAGATAAAAATTTCAGGGTAAAGGACAACAGTCACAGGGAACCTTCTAAAACCTGATCATTCAGCTTTATACTCAGCAGATGCCATAAGCTATAAAAATAATGGGAAAGAGAGATGGACACCCTACTCCCTCACCTCTTGGTATTCCCTACATCTTTTACTGGCTGAACAGCTACTCCTTCATTGCCATCAAAATCACACAAGCATATAAATACTTTTTCAGTTCAAYCATAGGACTGAGTCTGTCCTTATTCCTCAATCTTTTCAAAACCTTTAAACACTTTGAATTACTCTCTTTTGAAAGCACGTAAGAGTGCATAAAGCACTCTTACGTGCTTTCTTGTTCTGCTGTGCTACTACCTGTCATGTCAGAAAGTTGGTGCTAAGTCTTCAAAGACCATTCCAGAACTACTTTTCAGACCTGTTATTGACATTTCTACTTCTTTCAGCTGTGCCACCACAACATGGTGAYGGACTTGAATATATGGTATCTCAAGTCACTAAAAAGCAGTTGGTAATATCAAAAAATTGGTTCATTTTTGCACTGGAAATAAAACCCATGAATCAGCCTAATAGCACGCCTGGAAATACTGCCAAATTCTATAATTAGCCACCTTTTCAGAATTCTTCTAATTTGTTATGTACCCTGAAGTAAACCTAAAACCTCCTGAAGGGAAAACAAACAAACACAACCAAAAACCCACCACCACAACAACCTAATAAGCCAAGAAATGCAGACAAAAGTATGTATTTCCGCATTCCTTTTAAAAAGTAATCACTGGATATTGGTGGATAAATATATAGAATTTTTAAAAGGAGAAGCTGATCTATGCCTGACTTGTGAAAGCTACTTGCTCTAACTACTGCATTCTGCCCTTGGGTTTCWCGAAGGCCTTCACTACATGGCAGCAAGAACTACTTTCCCAATAACCCTGTAGGGCTGCATTCCTAAGTAATCTTAAGCAACATAAAAGTAATTTATTTCTCCAGAGTCTGCAATACTTATAATCGTATTTTTAAATGCATATATTATATATACAGGGATGTAGTCTAATTCAGTTTATTTACAACAATGAACAAAGACTACTTTGAACACAACTATAGGACTATATGACTAGTTTAGCATTTTTGGGGGGCAGTGTTTTGTTTTGGGGTTTTAGTACTATCAGYCTATTCTCACTCAATCAAAATAGGCTATTCTACAAGCTTAGAACACCATTCCAAGCTGTTAAGCAGTGTGGGGAAAGGCATAAATGTGTAATATGGTGAAAAGCATGAATGAGTGCTTCATTGAACAAGAAATACAGGTAACCAGGAGCAAGGTATAGGAAGACAAGCTTGGGCATTCTATTGCATTAGACAGATGCCTTGGCATTTAATAGTGCATGTATTGCTGTACAATGACAAAGCAGAAGAGTTCCAAAAGCAATTTTCTTTCCTCCATTCTGAAAGCTCTGTCTTCCTTCAGGTTCCCCATAAGAATCTAGAAAGAATCTGTACTTATCAACTTCATTTTAGCAGAAATCACAGCATCACCAAGGGCATACATTTTAGTTACTGTGTCAATAGTTGCTAAAAGCAGAGAGAAAAAAAAAATAAAAATCACTTCAGAAGTAGTAGCTTAGCTACACGTGAAACTCTCTTTTTATACAATTACCACACGAGCACAGCYATACAAGGAAGGTGCTAAAAAAGAAAGCAATGCAAATGAAGTTCTGAGTGGACATGAAGTTCCAGCATGGCCAGCAGGTGGGTTTTGAAAATAACACAGAGGAAGTACTCTGTGTTAATCATGGTGAGATGCTTCATCACTTGTGGATAACTGCACTTCCCACTGTCACACCAGTCTCTACCTCTTCAAGTGAAGAATCTGCTTYAACAGGGAACACTGGACATGGTTTGGATTTATGCCTCAAGGGTCTATGTAAAAGTTCTTCGGGGTACACTACACTTTGAAACATGGAAGACTGAGGTACATTTTTCTTTSGTAACAACTGTTAATGAAATTACCTAATAAAACAGATTTCAACTGCAAAGACTACAAAATCAAATTTGGTTTCACAGTATAGGCTGAACTTCACTACCTTGTTTGTATTACTACAACAGGCAAGACATTTAACTAGGAGGTTTGCACATTACTTTTTATTTCAAGATCGCATTTCTCAGTAACTTATGTCAATCTATTAGCAGAAGTTTTCCTTGCCTAGTCTAAATTTGTTAATTGCTTTAAACTTCAAGTTATTTCTGAGAACAGCTATTATGAGTAACTTGAGTGCATATAAGCTTGAACAAATTAAAACTGATAGATATTTCCTGAAGCTGTCCACTGCAATGGATTCTTAAAATTTTGAGGGAATGTCTCATATATTCAATGACTTTTGGTACATGAAAGAATTTGCTAAGCCTGTTCACCTAATCATTGGTTTATTGATGTACCTTCTGAAGTGTTGAAAATCTTCTTTCCCTCACCTTTGCCTCAGAGAGATTTCAGCAACCTCCCAGAAACTCTGAGCAGCCTCTGAAAGGAGCAGGTGACTTCTAGCTGATGCCATAGCCAGCACCTTCACATACCTGGTCCCTACAACCACTGCAGCAGAGGAAAACACCAGCAGGATAAGAGTAAAATATCCACTCTCAAACTCAAAAAATTTAGCTCAGCCCCAATATCCCAGTTTCCTCCTCTCATTCCAATGGACAATTTTTTTCCAAGAGATTGAGGACAGACAGGTTTTTCTGTAAACCTTTCTCTGCAGGTAGCACACGTGACTAGCAATTGTTCCTACCCACTGAACTTAGGGAAAAACAATACTTTTCCGAGTTCTCACAGGAAGGATAATGAAAACAAGAGACATTTTTAGCTTCCTCTTAGAGGTTCCTGGATTCAGCAACTTTTTGCTTGAACTGAAAATTGCCAACTTTTATTTTGAGATAACAACATTAGGCTTGTAGATCACAGAATAACAAGAAATAAAAGTATATTGTCCTTTCTTGTCCCCTTCTGGTTTGCACTGAAGTCAGTGTATTCTTGCACTTTTCCCTTCCCTCCCACAGTGAGGACAAAAATCTCCATAAAGGCACAGAGGGCAAACAAATAAACATGACTGCAAAGAATTAGAGAAATACGTAAGTTAATCATACATAGAGAAACTCCTCTTTTTTTTCTGCATAGCAAGCTGTAACAGGATCAGGCTTTTTTAAACTAATCTTCATCAGTCTCACTAAAACACCACTGAAGGACCTGATCAGAAGCCCAGAAATTAATGCAGGAGAAAACTGGTCCAAATATAACATACTGGAAAACAATCACTTGTTTTAATTGCACAACTCCAAACCATGGCCAACAAGGTTCTGCAGAATTCAAGCCAAACCCATCCCCAAGCAAACAGGTCTAGCTAAAAGCGAGTGGTTGTTCAGATAGATCCTACCTTCTCTTACCAGTTAAACCAACATTTGTAGGAGAGAGTGCTGCTTGTCTCCGTGTTCTTTACTCTATTGATTGTTGTGTAAATATTAGGCTTCCTGCTTGTGGAGAAACTACTGCAAAGTTTCTTTCATTTCTGTTTGCACATTTCAAACTTGTGCATGTTTTAGAACAAGGAAGTTTATGTAATGTTCCTGAGAAAGTGCAGTACATCATGGCTCATTTTAATTCAGGTATGAATACATGACACAGATGAATTCACAAAACACTCCTTTCATCTGAWATTTAAGTAGTAACCCTTTTTCTCCTGAAGGTTTAAGCAGCTTTAAGTGATGAAATGATTAGATTTTTCTGTTTCTTTACAGCAGTGCTGGATTGAAACAGCTTTAGATGAATCTTTCCTGAATTTATTCAAATACAAATACACCGTCAACCATAAGAATATTTGAATAAGTCATCCAAAAGATGCCAATGTTCTCTACAGCCATAGAATATAATTTTAAACTTTGCTCAAAGGATTTCAGTATTACAGCACATAAAAGCATCTTCTCCCCAAAGGCCAAATTTTCAAGTACTGAACAAACCCAAATATTCTTCTGCAAAATCAAGAAATCTGTATATGCATCTGGGATATCCATCTATCTAAACACAAACCTTTGACACAAATTTTATTTGCACACTGTTCACTACCAGTGCTGCATAACTGAAATTCTTGCTTACCTATACGTGTGGCTTCATCTTTCCTTTTTAAATTACTCTTTAGAAGATATCATTGGGAAAGTGACAGCAGAATACTTCTGTATGTATGGATTACCCTTCTTTACTCCCACAAGACACCTCCCACAAGTTCAGAGTCCTGTTCAAACCCTCCCTTTCCACGACCCTTCCTGACCCCCACTGCTGTCTCTTGCCCCTGTGACTCAGTTCTGGTCCCTGTTTCCTCGACAGCAGGGTCAAGACAGTCACTGGTACCAGTACAGGTCAGACAATTGCCCCCAGTTGCCTTGTACTGCTCAGCCCTTGCCAAAATTTCTATCTTATTTGGTGCACAAGTTTCCAAGTTCCATTGGGTTTCCCTTCTCAGCAGATCCTTTCTCTCAGTGTAACAGAGCTGCAGGTTCTGCGTGAAGCAGTTTTGATGGGTTAAAACCGGAACTTTTTTGTTAGTTGAGTTGGGTTTGTTTGGGGGGTTGTTATTCATTGGGGTTTTCTTTTTGGTTTGTTTGTTTTTTTTTTTTCCACTTTCTGAATAGACAGAATTTTCTCCATTACTTTAATCCCAGTCCAACTGTCCCCAAAGGCTTGACACCGGTTTTTGGACTCTCAYTTTTCTCTCTCAGCTGGCAAAGCATTTTTTGGCTTACCACCTACTAGCCAAAGCTGCAGGCAGATGATGCTTGGCCAGCATGGACTGTCCACTGCCTGTGTCTTGTCTCCCAGGAGACAGGAACAACCCAAGATTTTTGGGCTGTCTGCACTGCCCTGCAGAGTGGCCCTGTCTGATAAGCCAYGCTGGGAAGCCAAAGATAACTGTAAATCTAGACATTACCATGATAATGGTAGCACAGGGGAACTGTGTCTGGTGATGTTTAACAAAACATCTTGAGGCTGAATGGAAGATGTAGATTGCTCCAATTTCAGACAGAATTAACACATTTCCAAATAGAGATTACTGAAATCAAGTAAATGAACAACAGGAACAACCAAATCACCAGATTTCTCTCAGGCTTCTCTGTTAAAGCTGCTGCAACATGTATTTCTGTGCAATGCAGCAAATTACTGTTGTGACTGCATCTGAACATACAAAACGACAGAGAAGCAAGGTCTAGAAAAACCAGAAAGCAATTCCCTACAACAAAGAATCTAGCACCCAAGGTATAAAATCATGATCATCAAACGAAACATAGAAACAATGTCACAGACACATATATGAAAAGAAAAAGGACACAGGACAAACGCTTATGAAATAGCTGTATTAACAGTCCTGAAGCACATACAAACATGCAACCTAATTTGCTGAAATCTCAACTCAATCAAATTAAGCTAAATTCTGCACTAATCTTAGATTCTGCCTCACAAAAGCACCTCTTCAGGTCTTTTTCTTGTTTTTAGAAAGTTAAATAAGGTGACAGTAGCAAAAAATTATGGTCAATAGTCACTCATCAGTTTAGATAAAAAAAAGAAATATTACGTAGTAGTTTTAAAAGTAATGAAATCCTRTAAGATGTAATTTTGTAATTTACTCCCTACCAAGGATGATCATGCTTACAYAGAACAAAAAGTAATTTAAACATTCAAATCACAGAAAATGAGCATTCTATTACTATTTATTTCAACAGCTGAAAAACCTATCAATGCCATTCCTCAAGTCAAGGTTGCCTTGTATGAAAAAAAATTAAAAGTTTTTTCCACAAGCTAATCATCTAACTATAAGGACTTGGAGGATAGAAGAGAGCATTTATGTTTTTGACCTAACAAGGCATTCTAAGAGCAACTTTTTTGAATGCATCACACACATTTTAACACTGCAGTTAAGCAATSCTGTATAATCTGCAACACATTAACAATTCAGAAACTTAATAAATTCAAGTTCTTCTTTAAAATACACACGAAGGCATTCCTTATTTTAAATGATGCTAATATTTGTGCTTATTAAAACTATTATATAAATAATATTAGTCAACAGATTTTAGCASCATAATGATAAAAGAGAATTAAAGATATGCAATAATTAAGCATTAATTTTTTTACAGTGAACCATCAGTAGATTCACAAATAACAAACATTTATTTTCATATTTAAGAAATACATTCTTCCAATTGACTGATTAACAAAAAATTTCACTTAGAGCCTTCCTCCAAAAAATTTCACGATTACCATCTAAGTGGGCAAAAAAGTCCAAATGCTGATTTTGGCATTTGTATTTCTGAGACGCAATTTACCCAAAGATAAAAAGTATCTAAAAAAATAGATGACAGTCACCCACAGTGCTAAGATTTCCAAATTTGACTCCTCTGTTCCTAAACTGCAGCAAATGAGTACAGCTTTCACTAATGGATTGCTATTAAAAATAAATCAGCCAAACACTTCTGCTTCCATACAGCTGGAGCAAGCGTACAGCACTCTATTATGCAGCTGCTTGAAAGACAGATTTCAGCCTCCACATGGAATTACTTACCCAGAAGCATGTTTCTCTTCTACAGTTAGTTCAGCAGAATAGAAAGTTGTGCACAATAGATCTAGCAAAAGAAACGTCCTCACTAGCTCCTTTTTGAGTTGGTGCAAGCCTTGAGTAGGGTTTGAACTTGTGCTGCTGAGAAATACGGCTTGCCCCACAAAGCTGCTGAGGCACTTTACTTCACTCCCATTGGTGAATGATACCTCTACAGGCTATGCACAAATGATGCAAACAGGCAGCAGCTGGTRCCACCTTAATTCAAGGCAACAAAGTCACAAAAAAAGAAAGCAGTGACTTCTGTAAAATTTYTTAAGTTAATATATTTCAGTATATCTGTCCTGCCATTGGTTTTAAACTAGTTGCCCATCTTTCAGCAAGAGAAAAACTCCTTACAGAACAGTGTGTCAAGGAAAATCTGCAGGGTAGGTAAGTTTTGCAAAAGTACATGTTCCATCTTTCCATAATGTTTAAATTCATTACAGCTGAATTTGTCTGCTCTGATACAAAAGACTTCTTTTAAAGAAATACAAACAGGGAGCTGGTTTGGGATTTTTTATTTAGCTCAAGAGTCACCCACAAGACCAAATGGGACACACAATAAAWACATTCAGAATGCTGCTGCTACCATGGCAAGTACCTACTGCCCAGTAAAACTGACCCCAGACTATTTGCCCAAAATTAAAAATAACTTYTGCTATGAAGAGAAAAAATATCCCTCTTCATATTAGAGGGAAGGGGAAAGGCATACAATCTCAAATCCAGGACCCAAATCACAAACTTCAAACAAAGAGGAACCTCTCTCATCTGCAGCCCCTCACTTTGGGATGTGCTGTCAGTACACCTCAGCTGGAGTCTGCACAGAACCTCTGACTCCCTCAAAAGAATTTTTCCAAGCACATCCATTGYAGGAATACTTGATAGAAAGAGTATTATTAAAACTAATTTTAAAATAATAAAAAAAGAGAGAAGAYATCCAACATCATTAGGAACAGATTTTTACCTGATGCAGTTTGCAGGTACATCAGATAATTCCTCACAGAGAACTCAAGATTACAGAAGAGATTTTGTATGCAATCCTTCYACTTCACTGTTTTGTGTTAAATAGATAAAGATTTACCTAATCTTCTCATTTKTTGTTTACTAAAGTGAAGGAATGAGAAGAGAGGTAAAAGATGACTCTAAAAAGTAAACTTCTTGGAAGAAATTTCCATGTCTCTAGAAATACAGGACAGAATTTCTACAACAAGATTAAATTTGTACCCAGTCCTGAATAAAGTATATTTTTCCAGTGACARCACTCTTCTCTAGTATGCAACTGTTGGATACTCGAAACAGCACCTCTGAAAACTCAGCTTAATCTTATTTTATTCTAYAACCTCCTACTTCTCCCTTCTACTAAAGCGGGATTACTTTGATAATTACCTGATAATATAAGCTGGCAGTAATTACATGATTTTGTTGCATGTCCTGAAATATTTGGTACTCCAGTTAAAAAAATCCCCTCCTTAAAAAAAATAAAAGGGTTGTGAGCAATGCGAGTAGTGGAAAAAAAAAGAATCAGCTTTGACATAAAAAGGCAAATACAAATCAAACCAAATTAAAAATAAACTTCCAGRATTTTTAAGCAAATCTTGGAAGATGTGACTCATCCTCATTGCACACTTGGAATTGATAACACCAAACTTCTGTGAAATTTTATGTGGGTTTCATATAGACTCTGATGATTTCACAAGATGACCAGTATTCTCAATAAATACTCTGTTCTCTCATGCTGATAATAATATTAATAATTGCATTTTCTGTGAGGACTCAAGGATTTTCTTTTGCAATTTCACCGTTAACTGCAGAAGAGTCTTATACATTCCATAAGCACATGGTAGGTTTACCCATTTCAGCAATACAAAACTGCAGGGACTGTAATTCCTCCAAACAGGAG
The DNA here is from genome assembly GCA_014549065.1 of Cardinalis cardinalis. Taxonomy (NCBI): domain Eukaryota; kingdom Metazoa; phylum Chordata; class Aves; order Passeriformes; family Cardinalidae; genus Cardinalis; species Cardinalis cardinalis. The sequence continues at coordinate 9,183,441 of JACDOX010000003.1, forward strand.
GCATAGCTCCCTCATTCTCTCCACTTGCTCAAAGAGACTGCAGAGTCTCTTTTTTTGGCAGTTCCTTGATAGTTCCTTGCTTAAACCACGAAAATGTGCCAGTTTTACCCATTTATCTAGTTTAACATGCTGTAGCTCTTTTCTATTTCCCCCCCTAACAGGATAGAACACCTTGGCTTACAGAAGACCAGACCTTGGTTTCAGAGGAAGGTCTTAGGACACGCAAATCTCAGATTTAATGTGTCAGCCTGCCCCCTAGCTCGCATCTAAAATGGGATCTCCAACCACAAACCRTCCCAGTTTTAACTACAGTTCTCTCTTCCCCATCCTTTAAACAATGCTAATTCCCATCTACTCGACTGACCGCCACTGTCCCAAGATTTTGGAGATGTCCTGAATTGTTTCTCTGAGAAGGCCTCTTCAGAGATGCAAAACAGCACAGAAGGTCCTCYGCACTACAAGCATGATGGACTCTGGGTATTGAGGGCATTCAATGCACTTGTGCAGCACAACAGAGGTGCTGTGGGTGAGCAGGAAAGCAGGACAAGAGCAATTCCTTTTGGAACAGCAGTCTAAGGCAGTCATGAAGCTACTGCATTATAGATGCAGAAGTCACAAGGGTGAGGATAGGTGGCTGGAAGAGAAAAAGGAGAAAGTGGAATACAGAAGAGAAAGGTGGCGGAGGCGGGGGGGAAGGTTGAAAGACAGTATAATATGTGCAAGAGGAACACAATGAAAAGACGTTATTACACCAGAAGGAGAGATTTAAAGAAAGCAAAAGCATTAGGATGAAAGCAAAACAGGCAAAAAACAATAGTAAATTTWAAAAAAATGCATTTTTGTTTCCAAAAAGCCATGATGTGCTGACCTTCCAGAACACAGTGGTACGATGTTCACTTCAAGTGTCACACCCACACCACACATCTAAGCAAGGGGAAGAGAGACCGACCACAAAAGTATGTGCATTAGAACCACAGAGCTACAAGAAAGGAAAGGCCTCTTGAAGAGATTATCTGAGGGCAAATGCACTCAGGTGTCATTCACATGCARCTCCTACAGTCAAAGAAAGAAAAGCTGACACTGAGCGGCTCAATTGCCAATATGCTCGGGTGGTGGCATTTTTTTTAAAAACCAAAGTTTGTATTTTAAAGTCTTCCCTTCTATATTTTCTCTCTTTTATGTAGAGGCAGRAGAAGTGACGTTTTGAGCACTTTCAATAGGTTACTTATTATCTCAGCTAAAAAGTTTTACTAACAAACAAATGTGACCCAGAATCCAAAACATCTACCCAAAACATGTTTATTTCGCTTAGATTCTATGTCAGCCCCCCTTCCATGTTGCTTTGATACAGGCAACTCTCCCTAGCAGACTGGAATCCAACATGCCTGTATTTTGACTGATTAGAAACTTGGGACAATTGTACTGTCAGGATGTGACTCAAGAGAAATGGACAGTCTATGTAGATGTGCTATATTTTCATATTAAGCACTGAGAAAAATCATCTTTCCAAGAAGTCCAGCATGTAGCAGAATGTTTGGACCTCTGCAGATCTTCGTGCCAAACAGCAATAGCAGCCTACTGTCAAATACATAAAAGGCTTCTCTGCATAGCCATGCTTGGATCCTTTAGGTTTTGTCCTTTACTTTTTATGCACAAACAACTTTTAAGATTTGTTGTTCCTGTCCTCAAGATTCTCTCTTCAGTGCACCGTAGACTAGTCACATACAGAATTGTTACAGGAAATGTTCAATAAAGGGCAGTCAAGAAAAATATGGGCAATATCGGGTAATAATATAAAAGCTCAGAAAAAGGCAAATTTRGTTGCTAAGGTTTGACCTTACTGTACTACCCATCATGATTCTTAATTCTCAACTTTTTTCACCTAATATTTTGTGACACATTTTCAGAAAAAAAATGCTACTGTTATGATTGCAGATRGGAATTTCACTAATATTTCAATTAATTTATAATATGTGGAGCATCACACTAATGAACTAGAAGCACCCTCCAAAGACATTGACTTAAATCAATGACGAGTATGTAAAAGAAAGGACCTTTATTAGACAAAAAACAACTACTCTCCCCATTTATTGGAATAAAGGATCAGCAATACAAATTTTATTAAGCACAGGTGATGCCAAACCACCCATACTTAGCTTCTAAAATTCAAAGGAGGGCTCAAAGTAGAGGTGAAGTAACTTTGTCAGGAAAACACTGATGCCCTGGCAAACACGCTGGGAAATCTGCTGGCCATGCTTGAGTAGTATTTTAATACACTGCACTTAATAAAATCCCCAAGAAACATCCCCGTTTGAAGGAGGAAAACACAAGTGAGAGGTGAGGTAGAACAGTCTGATCCTACTGTACAGGCACACAGAACAGGCAAGAGACATGGTCAAGCACATGTCCAGCGAGTAACAGTTAAATCCCTTTCACAGCAGATAAATTTCACAAGACATGAAGAACTATCAGGGCTTTCAAGAAACATCTCAGAACAGAGAAGTATTCAATCAAAGGACTTCAATTATTCTCCTCTAAGTCTTTTGCCCTCATCAAGTTAATGACAGTGGATTGTGGTACAGACACAGATTCAAAGCAGAGACAAGCAACTGCATTCTCTTGAACTCTTAAACCTTAACCTCCACCAAGACATCTGCACATCCAGTCATGTATGTACTACAGCTTTTCCTTTTCCTGTCACCCAGCCCTCACTAGTGTGGCTCCAGGACAATTCAGAAAAGCAGAATTTAACTCTGCCCCAGATTATGCATTAGGCAGATGTCTCATGGCAAGCATATTCTTGAAATGCGTATGTGACAGGACTATTAAAACCTACCAGCTCATACTGGTATCTTGTACTCTTACTTACATGAAGCAAATTCTGTTTGAATATCTGCCTCACACAGATGCTTTAAACTTACACACATATTCACGAGTGCCTATAAGCTTAGCATTAAGCTTAGGATTATATTGCATGCTAGATGAAATAATAACACAGTATTCCTGTTCTAGTTTATGGTATTTAGAAAATTACCTACAGCATATCCTCAAAGATGACAATTTAACTTCAACAGCTCCTCCCAGGACACTGGTGAGATGAAAAATATATTCCCCATTTTATGAAGCATAGAAGTATTTCCATACACAGCAACCAGATGTCATGTTGTTTAATACATGCACCTTTGTCATGATGGGGAATGGTGCAGCCATAAGAACTTAATGTCAGTTTAATTCTCCCCCGAGCAGGAATCTTCACAGAGAAATTCTTAAATCTTTCTCCAGCCTCAAAGACTGCAAGAGGTTCTGCAGGTATGCAGCCTTCAAAGTCCTAACAAATATCCAAGGCCTGACACTCCTGTTATAAATGCACAGTAAAGTCTATTTTTGTTCAAGCCCCTAATCACCATTGCCCCATCTCACCTGCTACTTAGATCTAAGAATTTGTCATTAAAATGTCTAGATGACAGCAARTGTTTTAGGAGTCATCCCAGTAAGTAGTTACTTCACTGCAGTTGGAAAAGAGAGAATGATGAACTTATTTTCTGCTTTGGATCTTGTATTCCAAAGCACTGGAGAAGAGGATATTTCCCATGCAGAGTATGGGACATCTTTAACCCTTTCTCTTTATCATGAGCACATGGATTCTGAAAGACTCTTACCTTTCAGTTCTCAAACTCTTCATTGCATTTCTGTACAGCCTTCATACAAATTTAGAATTGAAAAAACTATATATTTGGAAGTGAAAACATTTTAACAGTCATATATATCTCTTCTCCAGCATTTGCTTCCCAAGTTCATATTTATATAAGTATATATACTTGCCAAAATGAGAGTTCCTAAATAACGTGAATAGTAGGGAATCACAGAGGATAAGTAGCTTCAAGCTAGTCAAAATAATATAAAAGGTCCTTGATTATTTTTAATACGTGTATTACAATAATGGTGAGAGGTGTCAAAATGACACCAAGCTACACAGTAYCATCAGCACTCCATACACAAGTTCAGAAAGAATTCTTGACCTAAATTATAGTTCAAGTAAGCAATAACAAAAAGACACACGTGACAAACACATTAACTTTTATGCAGAGTGAATGAAAGCATCTGTAACTTTCCCAAAGCCAAAAAGAAAGTATGTGATATGTACTGTTTCATTATGACAAATCTCTTCTACTAAGCATGTTCTATTTTGATAATTTTATTTCAGTCATCTTTACTGGAGCTGAAAAGCAGTTATTYCATCACAACAGATAGATCCCAGTGACATTACTACTGACATAGATATTTTTCTAAATGAAAGTGATGATACACCATTAAAAAAAGCCCAAAAAACCCCAAAACCCTCAAAGACTCACCAGTCCAACGCCATTTGCAAAGCACTTTGTCACTGAGGAAGAGGCAACACTCATGCTCCAGAAATTCCCAAACCGTGATGCAAAGAATTGCACACAGTCAGGTTGGGGAAGATTTTGTCCTTAAGCAAAAGCATAAGCACTTTCAGAAAAAGAGGAAAAGGGAGCAGGGTGAACAAATTCAGGTTGCTGAAAGAAGTTTCCACAGCTTGGGCAGGAAAGCATATGTGGAGTATGTTTATACCAGTAAGAACTGTCTGATTTCCACAGAAATTATTTGACTTCACTATGGTGAATACCTTGAAAGACTGTCTAACTTGAAATCCACTTGAAATCCATTCCTTTGGCACTGGAAATATGAAAACCCAATAAAGGCCATGAGAGAGCTGCTCCCATAAAAATTTCCACATGGATAACTTTTTTAGTCGGCATCCTCCATTGTTACAGGACAACAGGCTTTAGCAAGTCATCAAATAGAAGCAGAGTGGGTCACAGCCACAAAAATGTTGCATTAACGATAAAAAATGAGGAAGACATTAGCACCAACATGAAAAGGCAAATTCAACACAGCCTTCTGAGACACTATTTAGCTTGAAAATACATTCAAATCCTGTGAATGACTGAGAGCCTCAGCAATTATTAAAAAAATACAAAACAAACAAACAAACCCTTTACCCCTCACCTCCAACACACCAAATTCTTTTTTTGCAAGGACTAATATCCAAACGGTTTGAATATAGGTAAAAAGCATCAAGACAGTTTTACTGAGAGAGTGAAGGTATAAGAAATAAGCATTGCATCCAGGTATAATATATAAGATGAGCTGGCACCTCAAACTGACTCCAAATTACCATCTGAGATTTTTGTTATGAAAAGCATAGCATCCTGATGCAAGAAGAAACAGAAAAAAACCCCAAAACACCATTCATGACCCATGGGCTCACTAATTAAGCGATCTTATTGGAAGGCTTACCCAAAACATCAATATCTCTTTCTGTTCAGATTTTAATTTACCACCTCCCTCCTGAATGGACATTCTTGTTTAATGGCAGGTCACAACAGGACGTTCTACAGGTGAAATTGCTTCTGATAAATTGCAGGGGTAGAAGCCTATACAGCCTAGTTCTAAGGCAGGCRTTTCAACTGGGCGCAGGTACGACACAGTATGACTCTGAGCATTTGTGTTYGGCCAGAACCATAAAACAGGCTAAGGAAAGTCTCCTGCCTTCAGGGGCTGAGTTAACAGGCAAATCCAAGAAACTTAATTTCTACCCATACTCTGTAAATGTGAAGTGAGATGTCTGTTCTGTGGACTGTATATTGGCTCCAATCTTCTCCCACACAGCCTCTTCAAGCTGGGGAGGAATTGCACATTTCACTAACTCCCTACCCTTCAATCCCTCCTCTGTTGTCACTTTCTCTCAGTTTTCCTTTTCTTGGTCTTGCCATCTATCCTCTCTCTACTTAAATTCACACTCCACTGTACATAACTATGATCATRTTGGCTTCTCTTCCTTTGTTTTCTCTTCTTGCATACCAAAACCTTTTCCTTTCTGGTGATGCTTGGTTTAGCAGCCAGKTTTTTTTGGTTTTGTGGGGTTTTTTGTTTTGTTTTGGTCTTTTTCTCCCTTTTTCCCCCTCCCCCCAGCATTGCACAATACCTCATCCTGGAGTCTCGATTTCAGTATATCTGCAAAATATCAGATCAATGGCAGCCACTTCAAAGCCAGCTGGAAAGAAAATACACTCTTGCATCAGCATAACTACGTTTCAGACCATGGGAAGGGAGGAAGCTGACAGCATGGAACCACCCAGCAGAAAACCCATGCCAGGGCTATTTTGGACATGGAAGATGCATGTGAGATGCTGACCAAGGGCTCTGCACTGCACTGGGAGGATTGTTTCTGTGGTCAGGCAGCTGCATTGGTGTAGTACGACACAGTTTGCTATAGTTATTTTCTGAAGCAGATGGATGTTGTTACTCAAAGAGACCAGCCTCTCAGAGCATGGTGACAAGTAGTAGCTCATTTTTATTTCAGCCTTAGGTGTGAAAGTCATTTAAACTGCTTAACTGACACAAAGACATGGGGTTAATTTTTCTTGGCTGCCAGCCTTTTTTCACAAAGTCATCAAATTGTGTACRTGAGCTTTGCAGAGATGGCATGTGTTCAGACACATCAGAATTAGAAGTAGACTTACACCTGTTAAAATCCATCCTCAAAGGTTTGCAGGTTCACAGATGCACACAGTCATTCAAATATTTATGAGACTCCATAATATAGTATATATAGTATACTATATCTACTATATAGTAGATATRGTATACTATATAGTATATATATCTACTATAAACACTAGCATATGCTCCCAAAGCCGTGCCTTAACAMGTGCAAGATATACAAAAACTTGGTTGAAAATTCCCAGGCATTGGATAGAAGAAAAACAATGCACCCTAACTCCCGGAACAGCACTGCAGCAGTGGCTGTGCTGTCAAACCTCCACCTATACCATTTCAATGGAATATTCCATCAGTTTGCTCTGCAGCTTCTAAAGCTAGCAGTTCTAAAAACATCACAGGAATTGTGCAGGTTGTGTTACTACCGTTCAAAAACCACAGCAACATCGTAGAGCAACTATTTTATCCTGAAACATTAACCCTGAATCCTGTTATATTTTATAAGCATTCTGCATCTATCCCATATATGTTCTGTTATATTTGCATTGTGTACATGACAACCCCCTTTCCCAATCTGGATAAAATACTAATCTTGAAATTTAAACCTCAAAGGCTCTTCCTTGACACCTTGGCTACCTTTCATCACATGCATTTGGGTATGTATTTCCTTCAAGGCATCTGAAATTTACCCATTTTATCCCTTTGGGACAACATGCTCACACAGAACACCCTTTCTGTAAGGGGGTACTCAGTCAGCTAATCCAAGTTCTCTGGAGACATTTAAAGCACTGATAGCATTAAGTAAGGTCATTTCAGGCACCTGTTATGAATTTTGAAGCAACCTAATTTAATTAATCATAGACTGAAGTAATTTGGATTTGCTTAGTCAGATTGCCATGTATTTTCTCTGATTTTCTTGAAATGAGTTTGTTTGGAATTCAACAGATTCAYAGCACTGCAGTCTRCCACCCTTTTGGCAAAGTACCAACATACTGCAATACATGACAGGATGCAGATTTATTCCCATAAAAACATAACTGAGCTTCTAATSGTCATGCAGAAAATAGAWCAGAATCACATTTTTAATACAACAYACATGCATATGCATTTTTAATTTTAAAATACTATTCAAATTAGGTTATTTCAACATTATTATTATTAGCTAAATAAAAATATYAAAGTGTAGAGCCGTTTGACTAAGCTTTCCCAATATGATGATTATTCCTGAGGGCTATTTCACTATTATCTGCCATTCAACCCAGTTTCCCAAAGCACTGATCCTCTGAAACTGCAGAGAAGCCAAAAGAAACTGCAGATAGTGTGTCCTTGCAAAACTAGGCCAGCTGTCTTTCTGCAATTCTTCAGCTTCACCTCAGTTTAAGTCTGAAGTGCCCTTAAAAGAAATGACAACCCAAACTGCCTTTAAATGAATGGTACAGAACACATTTGCAATCACCCCTGCTTATAGAGTACTGATTTAGGCTGCCCTGATTGGCTGGATTGCCCCCAAAAATACAGGAGAAACCTACCCAAGTGAATGGGGCCTACATGTACCCAACTAGTAAGGGACACTACAGGACAGCTTTTGTTGAGCAAGTCAGTTCACTGGGCAAGCTCTGTGCACCGGCGCACAATGCAACATGAAGAACAAACATCCAGGACCTGCTGAACCAGATGGACTCCGCAGCACAGCCAGTATCTCCCTTACCACAGAACATTTTGGAAAATAACAGCACTTAAATTGAATGGAAAATTGAGACATTTTACTTTTTCTTTTAAACATAAAAGGATTCTCTCCTTGAAAAATTCTTCTGGATAAATGAAACACAGTAGTTGATTGGTAGAGACATGATGTCTCTACCAATGTATGAACTCATTACCATTAATACTTCCCTCACTTTGAGAACATATGTCTGGCCTGCTGGGCTCAGCAAAAAAAAAGTGGTGGACATCACTCAATATTTGCCAGTTTAAAAAAATCATAATAGTTGTGTTCTTAAATAGAACATTGAAAGTTTAGAAATGCTGTTTTAATTGAACTGAGCAGGGGGCCACTTTCTGTAAATGAGTCAGTTTATGAAGTCTGCTCATTTTGACAGCTGCAGAACCATACTAAACACCTGGGAAAGAGATCATAATGACTACCAATATATAAAAATTTCCAATAAGATCTTTTCTACATCTCCTTTAGAAACAAATGATAAGTAATAAACTAATATAAATAAATATGTAAATGGATTATATAAAGTATTGTCTGGACAGATTAACTGTGTAGCTTGGGTTTGCTGTCTGCTCTACAATATTGCTGGTTTAAACAATCACCTTAATAAGTGCCTTCACTTAGTGAAGGGGCAGTACAAGAAACAACCTCACCTGCTTTCAACGTATCTACATTTAAATGGGATATAATTTTACTATTTCTGTATCTTGCACATATTTTTAGGTTTTCATGCCCATTGGTCTACTGAGCATGTCAGGTATCTTCTTTAATTTTATTGATTTCAGGGGAAAATTTACTGGTTAACCAGATTTGGTAAAAGATGAACAAAAATGGTTCCTCTTAGAAAAACAATCTTAGGTTTCCTCTTCTCAATTTCATATTTTTTAGATATAGAATAAGATCCTTAAGAATTTTCTTTAAAATATTTGCTCCTGAGATGGAAACTTGAGAAAGAGTAAAACTGACTGAACTTCTACAAAAAACACCACACAATGTAAATRGCTTAATCTGGCATCTCAAAACATTAAATATATGTTGTACATGAGAAAATAACTACTTTAGAAAGGAGTATAGGTTTCACATAAAAGGTAGCTCAGAGGAAGGAAAAGCCTGCATAATTAACTCAATGTCAAATCCTACAAGCCAAGAGCTTACACCCTTCAACACCGGTGTAAAGAACACAGACCACCAAAGCATATTCTGTCCTTAGTGGGTTAACCAGCACAGGACAGTCATTCTCAAATACATCACAAGGAAGATGTGAGTACCTTCTGAACCTAGAAAGGGACCCCTACAGGAAATTTCTGTCATCTTTGGAAATAAATTGAACCTTCAGCCAAGCAATTCTCTCCCATAATTGTAAATAAACATCTAAGATTGGCAGCAACAGAACTATAAAATATCAGTAGTTCCACATTAAGAAATCAGCAAAAAGGTAACTCAGTATTTTGGTTTTGGATATCTCTGGTGTCAGGCACACAAGCACTCTTCTGTCTACTCCTCCCAAACAGTTCCTGTTAATTTGTTTGGTCAGCATTGCTGGCTCCTGACAAGAAAAACTGACTAAGAGACAAGTGTTCCTTACCAGAGCCARGTTTGCATCAAAACTGAAACTTGAGAAGCAGCGAAGAGCCAGAGCAGCTTTGTCACAATCCTTCACATAAACTTCTCTTTACATATATGAAACACAGTGACAAAGACCAGCACAGAAATACASCTTGCAACCTCACATCCACTTGCTCTGTTACACGTTAACATAAAGCAACAGAACATCATTTCCTCTCTGTCACATGACAAGACAAAAAGACAGACCATAATAAATTCTCAGCCAAGAGGTCTACACCTGCTWTAAACCATTTTCTGTGCAGCGGAGAGTTAGCAGCACTGGCACTTAAATGAGAAAGAAAAAGGCATTATAAAAAATTTGTGCTAAATGACACTGGCCCAGGAAATGAGAGACCAGCTCATTAATACAAGAATCTACCTTAAAACATGGACATAGCCTTCCTGCTCAGACATCTTCAAATAAGACATCAAGKGGATGTTGCTAAGACTACTATTTCAAAGATTTCTTTTCAATAACATATAGAGGTCAAGGGTTTACTAGTTAAATTTACTTGTTAAATACTGTTAAAACAGAGCTTTAATACTGGTCACAGTTGATGGAATTTTTATAGAGAAGMCTCTACATATTATCATTAATTTTACTTGACCTGAAATGAAAAAAAAACTGTAAAAATGYAAGCTCTATTTCCCCTTTATATCTCCTCTAAATTTGTTGTTATTTTTATTTTTGTTCCTTGCCTGGGCAGAGGTCATACTTAAACACCTTTAACCACCTTGCTGAAGAAAATACTAATGTGGAAGTTACCATGAACAGATTTATTTACATAATTTAAATCTATATCAAATGAAGTGAATCTCCTCACCTTATTTTACTTTTCATATATATTATAGAATTACATATTATTATGTAATTACTTACAATTTTTTCCTCAACTTCTTAGTAAGAGCAAAACACTGAATGCCTTAACAAAATTTCCCCTTATCGTGATTGACTTGAGGATCTTTCAATCAGGACAGGATAGGAAAAAAAACGGGTAAATGCTAATTACAGCTCTGGTCCTCTTTGKTAGCTAGAAGTTTGGGAATCAGAGCTTAAAGTAGCCGCAGAATGAAAATCCTGCACATCTGACATMAAAACTTTCAAAGGGGTAAGGGTAAAATATTTAAGAAAGTTTTCCCATAATAACCACTAGCAAAAACCTTAATTATGCTGAAACTGTGAGATCTACTTTGTCTTATTTTTTCTATCATGACTCTTCATTCTAAAACAGATACAGTTGTTTGAAAAATTCCAATTACATTATCCCTTAGTGCCTCTTGATCTTATGGAGACTGCTCTCATAGTTAACATTTACAAGAGAGCAACAACCTCTTCATCTATAAAACRTCCAAGTTTTAACAACATTATGTAAGAAGGTGAAGTTCACTGTGCCACGTGGGAACTGAAAATCAGGATGTATCTTAGCTTGTAGCTTTAATGTAGCTACATTAAATTCTGCATGCTTGCTTTTATGTCTGGATTTACAGAAGCTGTGACAATTTTTAAATCAGTTAATGAGCTGGTACAGAAGTTCATTCTCTGAGATGATTCTGCAGCCCTACTGTCCCAAAAGAMTGGCTTCCTCTCCAGGTACAAGTATCTACAGAGAAGCAGAAACGTATTCTGCCTCACAAACCACACCAGGAGTACCACAGTGAGAAACAGCCTGGTTTAAACATCAGTAAGAGCAGACTAATTTTTTACCCATCCTTGTCAAACTCCAGCTTCTTTAAAAATGTCGATCAGCCAAGTGTGACAATGCCTATTGTAATTCCAGACTATTTCCAAGTCATGAGATTTGATAAATAAGTAATTTAATGCAGATGAACTACATYTCAGTCTTGTCTAGATTATACAGTTACAATATTGATATTAATTTGACACCCATGCAAATTAAAAGACATATTGAAGGTTAAGAGAGTGTACAAAATCACGAGAGTTTATTTTTCAGCTCTRTACTACTTCCCTTTCTCCTTGAGTGGAGACAAACAGAACTGTCCCGCAAACTCATCARTTGAGTTTAGAAACCATTAACTCAACCTACAAGGTCATCAAGATAAGAACAAAATCAATAAGATTGTCCTTCAGAGCTCTTTTCAGATATGGCTAACAAGTCTCTAYAGCACAGCCTTACACACTGGCTCATTTTTAGCCAAATATTTGYCCTGGTTGCAGTGCAACTTCTGGTTTGCTTTACAAGCAGTGTTCTGGCTTTGACTATAGCACAGCTTCTTGCATCTGATGGGGCTGCACTGCTGTAAGGCTGTGCTTAGTGTTCCTAACACCCCCATCAAGMCTGGGTAATGCACAGCTTGCTGAGGAAAATGGGAAAATAATGCTCAAATAATGGAAGACAGCATCTGGGTATTATAATTATGACCAACCATCTAAGCCAGAATGAAAATCTACATTAGGTTTGATGTTAACTCATTAAACAGAAGTGCAGAAATTAACTCTCTTGGCCTGCAGCCAATGATGACCCCTCTATTGCACAGCCTGAAGGAAGGCCTGCACTCTGAGCACACCAACACCTGCTGCATGGAGGAGTGCTGGGAGAGCTCTCTTCACCTGACAGTGACRAGCCCTGGCATTGCTCATGTTTAGATGTCGAACTTTTAAGGTTCTTTGCAAAGCAGACCCTCYACCCCCTTGTCAATCCTTCTGCCACTAAAAGCGAGCATCAGCTGATTTTCTCACAASCAGATCACACCTTATGCCCCCCCTGGCATGGGAAATTTCTGTCTGCTGGCCACYCTATCACAAACCTTTCAATGTTGAAAATACAAACAAGATCTGCAAACAGGAGCAGCTTCCCTTTAATAAAGTCAGAGCAGTGGTGCTGCCTATAAAGGGACTAAGTACCAGCAATGACAGCAGCCTGCCTGCTCATCATGTGCACACCCTGAAACAGCCACTGCTGAGCTAAGCTTAATGACACACCAGAGAAAACATTTGAGAAGGAGACAGCAGCACCTGCCATGGATGCAAGTTGGCCTACCTAGCTTCTATTTTCAGCAATTCAGTGCTTAACTGCTGTATTTGGAAAAGACAGAAGAAAAAAAAAAACAAACCAGCTTGTGTTTGGGAACCATGCAGAACATTAAAATACCTATTCAAAACAAATKWTTCTGACAAAAAATTCRGCTCACAGGAGTGGATTTACAGGTTTCCTTTGGCAGCATGGGAAAACCAGGGTTATCATCTAGGCACAGGTCATTTCACCTGTGCAGAGAAGCTTTGCAATCTGTTGCACTTGAATAAATGCAGAAGAGCTTTTACTAACTAACATACTAAACAAGGAAGACTGTCACTGCTTCACAAATGCAGCTAAGAACCATCCTAGKCATCCTTTATGATAAAAAGGCACCACAGAAATGGTCAGCAATACCCAGTACCCCAGCTGAAGCCATCTTTATTCACAAGGAATGCTGTCTGGAGGGAGTTTTTCTGATAGCATGTGAGTCTGAAACTCCTCCAAGACGCTGACAAATAGCCAAGTCATTCTCAGCTGACAAAAGTGGAAATAATTTTAAGGCTTGCCAAGGGCCATAAARGTCACCATTAATGAGGCTGGAAACCAAACATCCAAAGCCCCACCACAATGCCACAAGCATGAGACACAGATACACTTAAATTTGTTACACCTAAAGCCCCCTACCACACTAAAATACATCCTATACCTTGATTTGATGTTTTTACTTCCTCAAACCTTCCTTGCAATTCGTTCCTGCTCACAGGAGAGAACAACTGCAAGTAAGAAATTCTCAAAATATCTCTAAGCAATTCTCTGTCATTTGCTATGACAGTGATAAGGAGCATATACTGTCACAGATAGAATATTTTATGTGCACTTGTTTAGCTTACATATGAATGACTGAAAAGTAGTTATCAACTAATTTTTCTTGGTTGGAAGAGAAATAAAATTATGTTTTATTTATGGCTACAACATACAACTGGTAAGTAAACCTGTKTATTTTGAGGTTACCCTAGAAGAGCATCATTATTTACAGGAATCWAGAGTTTGGGGCTTTGACTTTCAAAACTCTTCCAGATGTTCCTTCAAAAAGTGATTTTTTTAAAATAGTTTATGCTAATGTTACAAAAATTGTCATATTTTAAATAGCTGAAAGTAAAATGCCACATTATTTTATGAAAGAMAACCACATATTGCATATTTCTCTCAGTGACTTCAACTAGCCTATCTCTTCCACTCCTGCTAGACTGTTATCCTGAATTTTGCATATTCCAAAGCAAAATTCCAAACTTCCTCTGCTTGGACATAACAGGGGACAAACTGAAATGAGAACCAAATAATTTATGCTGTTTTTCATGAATATACACAACTCCAATTGTAATTCCCTGAAAAAATTTATAATACASTAGGATGGCTAGTGTAGCACTTCTCTGCCCATCTTAGTTTTGTATTCTTAAATAATTTTTAGTTATTTTTTAAAGCTACATGTCCATGTACTATGTCAAACATATATAGATCCCTGTAAAAATTATAAAATTAAACAAAGCTGATATAACCTATTAGAAAAAAGACTAATAACCAAATAATTTCTGACAAAAAAAAAAAACAAATCATGCTTTGAACCACATTTTAAATGTAGTAAATAACAGAAAAGGAACGTTTTTATTCTTAAAAGTCCAGTTATGAAGAAACAGGCTGGGAATAAGTTCCATATACCCATAAAAAATGCATGTAGGACTTGATTTTTTTTACCATTTCTTTTCTGTAATGATTTATTCTACTTATTTTGAATACCTCCTTGGGATATGTTCTTGTAGTCACTTATTTTGTTGAGTAACATCCATGTACTTAAAATGTTTTTACTCTCAGACATTGCTTAGGATTTACTTCCTTTTTCTGTTTTTTTCATTACTGAAGTATTTTAAAGCATTTCAGAAGTTTCCTGAGMTACAATCTTTACCTCCTCCTATAAAAATAGCAGAGCATTTTCTTATCCTTCTCTTTTCTATACTACCTTAATCTCTTAACATTTGGAACAACTGTGTTCTTCTTAGAACTGCCTAGATTTTATTTGCTTTTGATTCATGAAATTTATTAGGTGTGAAATATTTTATTGCCTTATTTACTGGCTTCAGTGTCCTATTCTGGGAAAGCAGGCAGATCAGCTGCAGGCACCCCTAAAGACAACAACATTAATGACTCCAGCTGATGTTCCTGCTTGTTCAGCCAATGGAAATGTGAGCACTGTTCCTGCAAGCAGCGTGCTTCCTGAAGCACTGCCCCAGCGCACTCCAAGTTCACAGCCTGGAGTGAGGCCAGRCATACACCCTGGCCTGCTGCACAGAACTGCAGACGACATATTCTGGTCATCATTTACCAAAGGAAAAAAAAAGTAATTTATATTTTTCATAAGCAGGATTACTCAACATAAAAGCCAAATTTCCCTCACCTAGAAATATTAAATTGGTCATTCAATTACCAAATAAAGAAAAGGGAATTTAGCCAATGCAATATCTATGACCAGGAAACTCAGTTTCCCCCTTGAACACAGAAAAATAGGTTCAAGACCTGAAGAACAGTATTGTGCTACTATCTCTGCCAATTACTGTGCCATCCCAGTGCCACAGAGCCCTCTCAGCAGTCACTCCAACATCCTTGACAGTCTATCACAGGTACTTGCRTTTCATTATCTATGGTATATTGACCAAATAAATATGTAACAGCATCCCAACACATCCAGGGCAAAACATWGTCTAACAGCATTAGAGAGATGAAAAGAAGGAGCAGGAAGTGTACAAGGACACTGATTACAATCATTACAAATCTGTGCTAAAAACTCCAAATTTAAGTAAATGATATTTTTTTATTGAAGTATAATGGAGGTTTAAGATTTAGTAAGCATAGTTTGGACTCTCTGCATTTGACATTGAGGACCTGGAAACCTTTGTGTTTGCAACACGCACCCCAACTTGAGATGGGGAGAGATCAGAGAGCTCCTGGCTCCCTGTCTCCTCCTTCATAGCCTGTTAGACTGCACACCCATTTTCTGAGGGTGGTTCCTTGACCCATTTTTCTTTTTCAAAAGCAAATGCCCTCATGGCCGAGCTGTACTTGCAAGGCATGGAAAGAAAACAGCAACTTGTGTAAGGAAAACCACCAGATTTTATAGCTGTCTTGTTAACATATCARCTACATCATGGCTAGCCCAATTAAAAAAAAAGACAACCCTGCCCAAGTCAAAGACTGTCTCCTACACGAAAAATAAACTTTAAATATTAATATTTAATCCATCAAAACAGGTTAACGTTCAGGAAGCTGCTGTTTTTGTTTTGTTCATATATTAGACATTTTTCTACTGTGATAGAATCAAGTGCTGCCAAAAAAGCACTCACTTTCATGAGAAACATCAAGAAAATCATTTAAGTTTAGGAGAGCAATTTTTCATAGGCCTCTCTATTCTTCTAGTTTGCACTACTGGCCTAATGCCTTATGTTTCAAAGGCAGATTTAAAAATTTTGGGAATAAGTCTTCTCCATAATTCTGTACAAGTCAAGCACAATAGAACTGTAGCTCTTAAGACATATATGCAATACAAATAATCATTCATTTCATTATGGTGACACAAAAGACAACCAGCTCCAAGCAAAATGCCTCTCATTTGTAAAGATGAACATGACTAATCCTATGCCAAGACAAGACCAAAGAGTTTTTTTAAAAAGCCACTACAAAAAACTACTGCAAAATCTAAAATCTTGTTTAAATTTTCTTTTTGCTACAAGGCTATACTGAACAATTAAGCAGTTGGTTTGTTGGGTTTTTTTTTCACATCATGAAATCAAGACTTAGAGTACCTATGAATTTAAAATTCCCTTACTGGACATGAGTTTCAGGCAGGTGTTTTTCCTTATAATTCAGCATATCAATTCTTTTTTTTTTTCCAAGGCATGTTCCACATCCCCTCCAATTCTTATTACCATTTTCATACCCTATAGTGAGAGTGACAAAAAGCAGTGTAGATTTGACAACCATAAGCACAGGAATCTAGCAAGACATTACTATGCAAATGTGTCTGGGACAAGATAACACTAATGAATATTTGCTGATGGGCCTTTTGCTCCAGTAGGTGGCACATTTATCATGAAAATTTAACAGTAGTTTAAGCCAAAGATCAGAAGCCTCAGATGTACATGCCACTGAGAGATGATGAAAGACGAAAAACACTTCCACGTGTTGTCATTTTAGAGGAACCAATCCAAGCTCACCAAGTTTGTGAAAAGTTGGAAGGAAAATATTTTCATCTTTCTATAAATGCTTTATTAAAAAAAAMCAAACACTTTTTCTCAGCTGTTACTAGCAACCTCAATTAAAAAGGCTCATAAAAAATAATAGTTGTTTACCAAAGAAAAGAAAATCAAACTTTCAAAGTTAAGACTTTAGTTAATTTTGCAGCTAAAGGAATGTAGGCCACAGGAAAGTACACCACATTTTTACTTCACTGTAGAGAAAAATCAATTACAGACCCTGATAACTAAAAAAAAATCTAAGAGAAGGGGAGAAAATACTAGCACACAACTATGTAAAATTTGAACTAAAAAAGTGTACGATGATGTTTCAGGAAAAAAAAAGTAACTAACCTGAGGTAACTCCTGGACTTCAGAAGGAGAAAGTAGAGGGAAGCTTACACAGCAGGAGAAAAAGCAGGCAATTCAGGAGTGACCAAGTTTGCCAGATATTCAGTGATGTGCAAGAGAATTCTACTTCTGTGTTAGTTTGAGCATTTTCACTTTAGATACTGCTACAAAATAATGTTCTTCTTTAATTCAAACCATGTTATTTTTGGTTTATTCATGGGCAGCTCTCTCAAAATCTTGAATACAGGTACACATACCCTGACCCAGAAGTGAGAAGAGCTTAGATAAAGGTCAAGTTTCAAGCAAACTGCAGAAATGAATTCCAAGCAATACTTAAATTCATAGAGCCTTTTCATTCCCATTTCTGTGTGAGAAAGTTTAGTATGAAGAAAAAAGTATGCCATATTCTGGCAGCATACTCTCTGAAATCAGAAATACTGAACAACAGCTTGCAAAGTATTAGAAAGATTAATATTAGTATTATAGTCAGAGGCTTAGGAGCAAGCCTGTTAACAGTACATCTTCTCAAGACAGTTTTGTACAAYCCAACTGTAAGCATTTAAACTCAAGTAAAAGGGTAAAACAGGCAGGAACTGGTTGTCCAAATAAATTAGTATGCTTATGCTATGTTCCCATTCTTCCCACAAAGTACAGAAAGAAGTCTTTGTGGATGGATGGATGGATGGATGTAGCTGCTGGGGACATGCTCCAAAGGAGGTAAAGACATTCCGAGGATAATAATCTGAACATAACACTGCATGATATTGTCTCTAAACAATACAGTGAAGTGAGAAAAAGACAATGCCTAAGCATGAGTGTCAGTACTAATGTACTCAAAAAACATAAAAACTCAACAAAATTATTTACATGGTCAGATTACAGACATTCTTGTCCCAAATGGTACAAGGTAAAACTGTAAGGAGACATCTGTTAGGTAAATCATCTATACAGTGTCTTTACAAGCTGATTAGATTCTCTGTTCTCCACCTTCTGTCTTCACGGAAGGTATGCTTTAGATCAATGAAAGCTTTTGAAACTGCTACCAAGAAAATTAGGCAACATGATAAGCACATATCATGTACAGAAAATTAAATCAAGCTATGCCAGTACAAACCTTACATCAATATTAAGCTAAAATAGTATGCATTTTTTCTTTTTGAATTGGTAAAATAACTTTGAGTGACAAAGTTTGCCACACATCCCAGATGGTACTAAGCAGTGGACACAGAGTTGCTACATAGCTGCCTTTCAGTGTTTAAAATACAGCATTAAGAACAGTCCAACCCCTTAAAAGGAGCAAAACATGCAGTCCATACCATAAGCAAGGAATTTGAACTGAAAAATTACTCTCCTTTCATTCTCTTTTCATAGAGAAAAGCTTGATCCTGCCAGTCGAAAATAACTAAAGGACAGAAAAAGACAACCRAAGTCCAGAAAATCTGGAAAAGTATCAGTGTCATGCTTCTAACTTGGTGCAAAGAAAGAGAGCTTTATGAACTCACTCCTGCTTGAAAGACTATTTGTTCCAGCTACAAGTATGTCATGCAGACTTTAAACCAGGACCCAACAGTCCACGACTGTGGAGGCAAAGTCGTTCTGATTCATCGGCGAGTCACTGAGGCCACAGATGTAAAATCATGTTATTAACAAAGTAATATTAACCTTTTCAAATGTTACACAATCCCTGCTTGTAATTGCATCCTTAATACAAACAGTGCCAGACTTGAAATCAAGATTCCTTGCCATTTTATTAGGAGAATGTACCTAGTCATGGAGGTTCTTTAATAGTAGAGAGGAAAAGGGACCTCCTAGCACATAATCAGAAAATTTCAATTGGCAGTAAGATGCAGTTCTTAACTGCAAGGGCAAAGGTTTATTTAGACAATTCAACAGTCTAACAAGTAAATTCATTACATCCTGAAGTCCTTAAATTGAACTTGAATGCATCTCTAAATATTGTGTTCTAGTTCRATTGCAGATTTATTGAACTTAACAGCAAACACTTGCATATTTGGGAAAGCAATTTCTTCTCCTAAAGGAATTAATGCTAGAGACTATTTTGTGCAGCATTGTAGAATAGAGAAGGCTTGGTGATTCCTTCAGTCCTCAGAGYCTGTGAGCCCCAGTGGATGCACTGATTCTGACTTTGCTTATACCAGAACTATCATAATAGACCATACATGGCTTACAAATACATTGACTTCCAAGTTTCTTGGAAACAAGTTAACTTTGATTAGTGTAACAATAATAACTTTCTCATTATTTTCAGTTAATTGGTAGATGTCCCTTCAGACTTCGCTTTGTGCTGGCAGCTGATTACTCCATACCACAGCAGTACCATCATGTTCCACTAGCATACAGCAACAACATCAAAGGGAAAAGAAATGGGGAAAGAGAATTTCTAAGTGATTATGGTTCCTCAAAGCCTCCTCCTCTGTGTGTCTGCACTGTTACTGGCTGTTCTATCAACTATGCAACTCCTGAAACCTTGACTTTGCATAACAATTTCTCCTGACTCAAGAACACTATTAAACAACAGGTTCATGCAATAGATGGCCTAGAAAATAATATACTGAGTAAAGGGATTTCAATTTCAGGCCAGGTAGCACAACAGCACAGCAGTTTCTGCCATTTATCATCACTCAGCTGCCTACTAAAAGCTGCTATTTTGACATATTTTAGGATATGTAATTTCTAGCTGCATGTACTTGACCACTCAAGACAGAATAAAAATTGCCATTTTTCATCCAGACTCCCATGTATTTCTAAACTCCAGCAGTTTGTTCCAGTGTTGTTCCAGCAGTTTGCTTTTGCCACAGAGGGGTCAGTGCTGAATGGGCATGGCAGGTGCTCCCTGAGAGGGGCTGGAGCAGGTCCTCTGTGCTCAGCACACGGCGGTCGGTTCTGGGAATGATCACCCTGGGCACGGCATGGATGAGACTCACAGACTGCTAATGTGCAACCAGCAGAAACAACACAGCCCTGCYCTCCGCTCTGCAGATATTCAATTAATTAATGACAATTCCTGAGATTAGGATTCTTATCTTGATTATTTAAAGCAGTTAAAACAGCTTTGATGCATTGCATCAACCTTGCACAGAGACGACTTGAAGCAGTCAGGGTAGTGTGCCATGTATCAAAGCAACAYCAAGCTTCCAAACGAGAAAAGCAGTACGAAGTAGAAATACTTTAAAAATACAGATAGCTTTATCTGCCCAATTCATCCACTGATTTCAAGTCTGAATAATCATAACAAGTATTTTTGAAGCAAAAATGCAAAAGTCCCTAAAACAACTGAATTTAGTCTAAGGCAAAGTATTGTGCCTGGCATTCCATCACCTACCAAGAATTTAAGCAAAAAATAAACCCATTAAACATAGATACCATGCAATAACTAATAACCAGAGTAGAAGTATAATATACACTTAACTGAGCAATATCAACTCAAATACTTTTTCTGCAAAAGTAGTCTGAAAATCTCTGAAACAAAGTTGCCTTGTTTGGAAGAAGATTGAGGGGAAAGACAATTTTCCCTTGAAGGAGAAATAATTATTAGATAGGGTGAATTATTAAAATAAGTAAAAGTTTGCAACTGTTAAAAGGACAATGATATTCTTATTTRTTTCTGCTAGATTTGTCCTTGTTTCTGTCAATAGCTACCAAGAACAAATCTGGAACTATACCAGTTTCCATTCTTTAGAGCCATGTTTAAAATACCCAAAACCTGAAGCTGTTTTCATAAAGACTTACTCCCCAGTCAACACCCTCCTGGTGTTTCAGCTTTGGCTTCTCTCAAAGTCCCATCCTTAACTCAGCAGCCAAAGTGACCGAGAAGCTTAAATCTTATTTTCAGAAGTAACCTGAGTACACAGGAGCTAAGCGCGGTTTGTTTCATTAAAAACAGTTACTACAATGATTACCTAATAGATCAATTTTTACTATTCAGAACCTTACTAGAGGTGCATCAGGCTCGAATGGTACCCCTAACAAACCTGGCCACAATACATGAATTAGAATTCCTAACAATAATCTTCTGTCCTTTCCAACTAGGCTGTTTTTCCTTGATGAAGTGATTTCTGTGACTCTTTATCCAGATATGCCACTCTAAAGCCTCTGAATCTTCCTCACCTCTTTATTTTCTCCATGCTCCACCTAAGTTTGATCACCTGATAAAAAAAGCACCTCAGTTTCTGATGATATTTAAATGCCCAGTCAAACAAACACTTCAGGATGCCATCATTGCAAACACTCAAGGATGAGCCAGAGGAGATGCACATGTGTGAAGATTTTGAATCCAGCTTGAGCAGAAAAACAGACAAATTTTAAGAACTTCCTACTTGGATTTCTTACCTCCCCTTTATCTCTCCACCCCTACTATGAAATATCCTGAGCAAAATAGAGACTCCCAGGTGGAAGTTCCAAATCCAGGCACTGTGTTTCAACTTCGGCCATCACAGAATGCTTGAAAAAGSAAAAGGGAAACTCACATATCAGAGACCTTACTGTGGCATATTCAATTTTGGATTTTTTTTTCTTGGTTTTGCTAACTGTTCACATTGGTACTGTTTATATTTTTCCAGCTCAGTAAAAATATAAACAGTACCAACGTGAACAGCTAGCAAAACCAAGCAAAAAAATCTGAAACAGAACACACCACAGTAACCTCAGAAGTCCCTTGATATGGAAACATCCTTTCATCACCTTAACAGAGGTGATCTGAACACAGACCTCCTACACCATCCAGAGCAACCCATACACTAACAAGTGGTATTACCAAATGCATCATAACACAAAATATTGCCCAAATTCTGACAGTTTCACAASTTGCTTAAAGGGAAGATTTTGTCCATTGAGTTTTCAGTCATATCCCTTCCCTCAAGTAGCTCCTGTAACACACTATATGAATTTTAAAGCCTCAAGCCTTAAGGAAGCTGTATTCCTCTGTTCACAGAGTACTAAAAAGACTTCCTCATCTCCTCCCAAGATCTGCACTGCTCAGTCAGAGACACAAACACTTCAGTGTAGGTCTTGAACCTACCCAAGGCTAAGGAATTTCGCCTTTCATCTGCCCTGACTGCTGGTATCAATACAAAAGCACTCTCCTTACACCTCTGGAGATCAAAACACACCCAGCTTTCCTCACTTCCAACTTAACAATAATTTTAAAAAAATCCTTACAGGAACAAAAAAGCATATGTGAAAGAGGGAAGTTACTCAGTTTATTTTCCCTTCAGAGTCATGTTATGAGCACTGCTCAAAATCCAACAGAACAGAAAGCAGATTAAAAAAAAAGATAATTTCTTGGCTGAACATTCTGGATGAGACCTCCARAACATCTCTGGCTCTTTAACCTACAGACAGAAAAAAACATATAAACTTGGTCTTCATTAGTAAAGCTTCAACAGGGCTGCTACAGTGAACTACAGTTCTCAGTGCACTCAGCTCCTCTGGCAAGATTCATCAGTGACCTCCACTAAAAAAAAGCAAATTTCAAAATTTCCACTGAGAGCTAGACTTGGATCCCTGAGTCAAGTGACTAACATGGATTTGCTCACAACATACCACTTCCCCAATAATTTCTTTTCCTTTTAACTTTGTGTTCTCTTCCTTAGAATCTCCTTGTAAAGTAATCTTGGCAGTAGAGAAGCTGCTGCCTCCTGAAAACTCCTAAAATGCAGAGGAWCACCATACTTTAACACTGATGTCTTCCAAAGGCGAAGAAATTAAAATCACAGGGCCATGTGATAACTGACAATCTGACACAGAAATAGCTAGAGAATGGACACAGAAGCAATGAAGCTCCACACCAGAAGTAAAGTCGTTTTGTCCAGCACAACAAACACACCAAATCTTGCTTCTCACTTGAACCACCACTATGAAATGGTAGGAGGGGATGTGGCAATAAAGACGCTTGGAGAAGATGCAAATCTTTAAGGCTAAAAGGACCTTCCAAAAACCATCTTCAAACAAAGAATCAACCAGATTGGAATTTGGCAAGCTTATATTCATAATGATACAAAGAATTAGCAAAAAAAATAAAAGAACAAAGAAAGGCATTCTAGCTCAAGCACTTAGAGAAATAAATCAATTTTTATATGCCATGGTAGCAACATGTCACACACATTGTTTCCAAATGTTCATAATATTTTCTGCCCGGTAGCCTTTAAACACACACTGAAGAGTAGCAAGCAAATTTACTCAAAGGTCCTAAAATGACAACAATAWATATTTAAGTTGCCAGTATGCATCTCTTGCATGGCTACAGAAGCATCCAAACATGGTTTTGAAAAGGGAGCTTYGCTGCAGTGGAACTGCTGCGCTTTCCAAGTGCCTGTGACAAAGGGCAGTCTCCTCCATAGCTTCTACTGCTTCTCCTCCATGATGCAAGAAAAAACACCAGCAGCTGGGYGCACCAGCTTACATCTACCTCTTAACTTCTGCAAACTATGACCTCCAGCTTTTTCTTATCCCGGGAAAGCATACACTAAGTGGAACAGCATCTCTCCTCAGCACTTGGAAGAAACACTACCAGCTCTAGAGCCAACGACATCTTGCACAAAAAAAAAGCAATACCAAATTTTGCTCCTTGCAGACAGAGCTGAGTAAAGAAGYAAATATTGTATCATTAAAAAATGTTTATTTCAGGATCATGTCATAATTGTGAAGACCTAGATTTAAAACAATGCAATTTTAAATTGCCTATACAAGAGAGAATAATGTAGGCTAGAGAGAGTAACCCAAGTGAAGTGCACARTGTTAACCACCTTAACCTTTCATCAAACATAACTTCTAGTGAGGAAGAGTCACAAATCTGGCATAGTTAGAAAAACAACAAAAACCTGCCAAGAACAAGACCCAGGTTAAAAACAGGTTGGTTCATCAACTTATGAATTATATGTATTAAAAAAGGTTTTACAAAGGTTTTTATAACAACTTATTTTGACTTCTATAGATTCCAAAATAAAGGGAAAAGCTTGTAAGATATTCTAAAGCTGCTATCTAAAAATCATCCTGGATGTTTAGGGTACTTAATATACATTTTTCAAGTGCATTTTGACCTTAAATCATTAAATAAGCACATAGAGAAAATTAGCATTGAGAGACAGCAATTTTACATGTTGTGAGGAAAAAAAAAGGTGACAAKTAATTTATTAATTTAATGTCATGAATGACAATTTTTTTCTGAAATACTACAACAAATAAGTCCAAAATGCTATCAGCAATGTCAAGAGTTAGGTGATAAGGGAGAACTTTCTTTTATTTGCATCTCCCTAGGAAACTGCAGTTTTGTTGGGGGGTGTTGTTTTGGATTTTGTTTGTATGTCTTTATCTCCAAAGAACACCTTAGCAGAAGCTATCAGCTTTGACAGAACACCAAAATTCTGGCACTGAACCATAAATTGACCATTACCATAAAAAGAACTGCTAAATGAGAAACTATGTGCTCAGTATAAAACTAATTTCATGCTTTCAAAAGCACACAGTGGCTTCTAGCAAGATAGTGGCCCTGGGACTTGCAAAGACAGATTGGCTAATACAAATGGTGTGTGTGCTCCTGATGCAGTCTGCTTAGCCAAGCTTTACATGTACTGGCAGTAAATGGAAATTCTCGAATCTTCTGTCAAACAAATACACACTTATCTATAACTTTGGAGCTGAAAGCTATAAAACAGCTGCCTCATAAATATATTTAGCAGGAAAAAGCATGAGCTGTCCTAGTTCCTCAGAAGAAAAAAAAAACCACAGTCTTTACATAGTAAGCACAGACATTTCTATAGCAAGGAAGAAAAAAATTAATAACTATTTTTCAACATATTTCTTTGTTTTATAAAAAAAATACTATCAGCGTATGCAAATATCATCATATGAGGTCTCACCTCACCAACTCAATATTCACATAATAGCAGTGTTTAATAAGTAACTCAGCTGAACTAATTTCTTTTTTGTTCTGCTATGGGTGAAATTCTCAATAAAACCCCCTTTTTTAAACACACAAGTACAAAGTCTGTTTAGTTTACGATAATGCTTTCAAGCTTAAAGATTTGCTACTAGAACTTCACAGGCTACCTTTAGCACACTATCTGTTCCCTTAAATAAAACTTGGTGCACTAAATTTCAAATTTAACTGGTTAGGGAGAGCRACAGTAATTTTATACCCTCCTCAAAGAAAGCTGTCAGTGCAAATGAATTACTGGAAGCTGTTCTGGGCATGACAGATYATAACTTTTAATATTAACAATGACAGACATATCTAATATGTTAAATCCAGTATACAATTTATTTCATTCTTTACTTTTTTAGTTTATCTGGAGAATCCGACAGCTCTTGTGTTTCACACACCATTGTAACCACAGTTTGAGATTTAACAAGCCAGAAAGCAAGCTCTGGTAAGAGGTATTTATTCACACTGCTAAGAAGCTTCTTTCTACAACAATAACACAGCATCACTGACATTCAAAAAACATTTAAAATGCATAGGAAGTCACCTACTGGAAAGATGCCCTCTGCAAACAGCAAGCAAGGAAAGGGAGCTTGCCACATATTTAGTTACTTTTAATACTGAAATAAGAAGAGAAGAAAAAGATGCATTATATGCCTTGCCTTTTTTATTATCCTTTCCACTGGAATAACTAAAACAGAAATGCACTGCACACAGAAATAATGCCAAACATGTAAGCATCCACTCAATGTCGTAGCACAAAGCAATTCAGTGAAGTTTAATAATAAAAAACAGACTCACCTCTACTGGGAAGCCCACTCCACATTATGGCAATACTATTTAAGCAGGTTAAACAGCAACCAAGTTACATAAACAAAACTTCCAGTATGTGACCAATATGATCTACGGTGCTACAGAGTGTTGGCTCCAGCCCTGCTCATCTGTGTGACAGTTCACTGCTATAGCAGAGCAGCCTCCAACCTTCCCAGATGCCGGCTTATTGCACTGCTCATTGAAAATCCTTCACACGCTGGCAACATTTTAGGGAAGGACAAGCACACTCTGAGTCATTTGTAAAGAAAGCAAAGCAATTTCAGTTCTGTATCTTCATGCCTACCGAAACACAGAGCCCTGTCAAACTAGAAGTCTGCCTGAATTTATGCTGAGAATCAGGCAACCCAAGCCTTCATTATCAATGCATGGAATCAGCTACAGAGATCAAATTCARGCAAACCATAAAAAAATAAAAGGATGTGATTATGAAAGGCTCTACAGCTTCAGCTCCAAACCACACAGAACAAGGAATCATCTATCTAGACTGTGTAAATGTTAAAAATAGCTCTGTCTTTTCTACAACGAACACGAGACAGAGGAGAATGAGCAGCAGCCTGTATTGTGATGAGGTTCATTATTGGGGGGGGAAGAAATCCAGTAATAAAAATTAATGATACCTTAAAGCTTTTCTAAATAAGATTAATTCAAAATTATGCAAATGAAATAARTATTTTTTAACATGTAACAAATGAAGTCTATTAAATATTAAAAACCAGGATATCCATTAAAAAGTATAATAAATATTTGGGTGAAAAMATTTAGAATGCAGACCCAACAAAGACCTGCACAGTCTAGCACATTAAATATTTTTACCAAAATAAAAATATCATTAAAAGCATGAAATTGCATGAGCAATGCCTTCATTCTTTCAAAACAACATTAATTTTAAATTACTTACTATGAAAAACCTTCATGGCTTATTAAATTCATGCTATTCCTACTCCCAYATGGACTTCTCCCAATGTACATTTTTTTTATCTCTTCAGGTACTTCAKAGGTTCTSTTTCCCCAGAAAGGTAAGAGAGCAYGTGTTGCTGTGCATACTCACACCCAGAGATACACAGCATAAGACAGAYGTAACCACAACTAGGCTTTGAAGAAACTGAARGACACAGGAGTTTTTTATTATATTACCTGTACAGGTATCCAAATATACTGCTGGGTCATGAGACAACTACCAGAGAAATTTTGACAGGATCGGATTCCAGATGAGAAAATTTACTATACGGAGTAGGTATCCATTTTCCTTTTACAAGGTAAAAATAACAAACAAACCTGACTTCATTATTTTGTTTCTTCCCRTAGTTTTAATGCAGAAATCATGGCTAGAAATGCACACGAATAAAAATGTCTGAACTTATAGATCCCTTTTCATCTCAGCTGTCTACACCTCTAAACTGTGGATCACATCCTTCAGTGAGACAGTGAAGAAATTCTTGCAGCAACATCAACCCAGCTGATTTAGGACACTCCCCAGGCCATGCCTGAATTGGTTAAATGACAAGGGATATGCTCCCAACTGAAGCAGAAGTTGTGTCACCATCACTCCTGCAGCCACTCTCAGCTTGAAACCATGGTTGGTGAACAGTTGTATTTTTGGTCCTAGACTCTAAAACATCTGATTTTCTGATGTCTTAAATGCTGCTTTTTACCACAGCATAACTGCCCTTGAAGAGAGGTTAAACTGTCCAGGAAGGCATTTTGCTACAAGAATACATCTATGCAAAGTAGTGGCAAAGGGTCCCGAATGTACTGCCCAATTTTATTTTGAAATCTGTCCACATTCCACCCAAAGGACCACTGCCTATAAACCATTTTTTTCATAACAGGTAGATACTTTATTTTTTTGCTTAATGTCATTCACGTGTTCCTCTCCTCCAAGAAAATGAGTCTAGAAATGAAAAATTGGTCTGATAACTCTTACCTACTTCAAAAGAGTTATGGTTTTTAATTTGCCATTAGGGAATTAGGAAAATTTTTGAATGCTTTTTTCTGATTAATTTATCAATCACTTAAAAAAGACCAACCTCAATAAAATAATGATTTTCCCATGTTTTTCCTGAAGACTACCAGTGAGCGCACATATAACCTCCTTAATATTTTTTATTAATTTTACCAGTACTTCCACAGTGCAGCTACTCAAAGAGCAGAATATTATGGATATAGTGTGTAGTCACTGGCAAATAAAAATCCAACTTTAATGTCAGTTCTGGGCCTTGATATTAACTCTCAACATCAGCATTTTGTGAGGAGTATCAAGTGCCCCAAAAGAACACAAACTGCCTAATTTCTATGATGACTTCCGTGAAAGAAAAAACAGTAATTGCTCATACTAAATACATTTCATTCTKTAAGAAATATGTTACATACCATTACCTATCTCTTAAGTAAATGGTGGAAGAGACTCAAGAGATGCAGAGAATGTGGTACCATCTACCAAATGTCATCTTGTTCGAGAGACCACTGAATAAGAAAAAAAACCAACATACCCTGTAGTAAGAAGTGAAATACTAAGAGTTTCTCAACAGCTCACTAAGCCAGATTTCATTATGGACATGTAACTCTTAATGTTATTATTTCTATTATATTGGACATAGCTTTGCTTTGTCCAATATAAYACAGTATAATTTTTTTACAAATAGCAAAATGGATTTTACCAAGAGTAGGACAGCAAAGCATGGAGCAACCTCCCCCTCATGAGGGAACAGAGRGGGGAAGCCCTGAGGAGTTGCTCCGCTTTGTCGCCCCACAGAAGCAGCTTTCTTGAAACTGCTTTCTAAAAGGCTGGGCTGTAGGCAGCTGACATGGAAGGCAGAACAAGTGCTCACCTTCTACCAGTCTAAAAAAGGTTTTGGCCCAACACAAAAAAAGAGTAAGCTCACAGTGCTCTCTACAGACTTGTGTACTAATTCTATAGCTATGCATGCATGCATTTAATAGGACTCAGGTCACAAACTTTTTAAAGATACTTTTAGTTTCTGCTTTGAATTCCTCTGAGTACTTGCTAGAATAATTAATAAAGATCTTTTGCAATAAAAATTGGATTACCCTTTTTTTTTTTTAGATTAATGAAAGACAAATATTGAGAAGGAATTGAGGACCTAGATCAAGAGGATTAAAGTATGCAAAAATTCTGTACTCCATTATGTTGGCACAAAGCAGTCTCAGATGACAACCAAGGTACCTGTCAGAAAGCCARCCTTGGCCCATATAAAGATTAGAACCTACATACAAACACTTGCATTTAGGTTTAGATTCTTCTGGCAAAAACCAAGGGAAAGCTCCACTGAAATGAGAGCAGTGCACTGCAGATTCATTCTGTTGTAACCAACCATCATGSGTCTGATCTAAGGCTATCTGCAATGTTTTCAGTATAATTTCTCAAATTCTATCAATAGTCTGTTAAAYTTTTTGGCTGAAGATACTATTCACACTTTCTATCTCTATTTTTTTGAAAACTAATGTGCAAGTTARCTATACAGTCCATGGATCCTATCAAGAATAATCTGAGCTCTTGGATAAACCTCCCTGCCTCCATTAACTTGATAGGCTGACTAGACTTAAACATCTATACGGAACTGCACAAAGAGACAAAGAAGCTCTAATCTCTGTTGCCAAAAGTGGAAGAAGTCCTGCCTTGTCCAAACTCCCTCGCTCTTCTCMCATGCCTAAAACTGCTGTTTTACCTTCTCCTTTCCACTACCACTACTAGGCCCTTTTTGTGACCTGATTTAAGTCACAAACACAACAGAAGTCTAGTAATTTACATATTTATTTTGCTGTATTAACAAATCCCTGGCAGTCATTGCTGTGAACCAGACCA
Source organism: Cardinalis cardinalis (assembly GCA_014549065.1). NCBI lineage: Eukaryota > Metazoa > Chordata > Aves > Passeriformes > Cardinalidae > Cardinalis > Cardinalis cardinalis. Next base: position 9,213,493 of record JACDOX010000003.1, read on the forward strand.
CAAAACTGTGTGCTTGTAACACCTCAGGAAATCAACCTGTGATTATTTCCTCAATATTGCAGTGTTAACACAACGACTTGTAGCACTGTTCCCTACAAAGAGTCATGGTATAGGGCCCTACAGCATTTCCAAAATTGTCACACAAGGTCAGAGATTTCAAGAAAAGAAGGCAGAGCTGCTGCCAGGACACACTGCYTCCTGACATCCCAATCACATCTCCAGCCAAACCTGCAGAAAGACTACATGGGCATCAATGAATACCCTGAAGCACATGCGCTCTTTAAAACAGCCTGGGACCCAGGGAAAAGGGTTTTTCCTYTGCCCGCTTTTAAATCTGGATACCTTCTGTAACAAAAATGAAACTTCCTTATGCGTTTCCAGAGATCTGTAAAATCTGGACTTCGACAGGCATTTCTAGTACACTTCCTTAAAACTACACCAACCGTTCCCATATTTCCATGGGGGARAGCAGAGAGAACCAGGAGACTCACCAGGAGATACCACCGCATGGAGGAAGCAATGAAAATTCGTGGCGCAAAACCGGTGTCGCCTCCGAGGAAGAAGCGGGCGGAACACAAGGCAGCCGTGCCCGGCATSCCCCGGCCGGCGCTGGGAGCAGCTCGCGGTTATCCCCGCAGGTATCCCCCCGGGATGCTGAACGCGCGGATCGCCATGGCCCGGGCTGCAGCGCCATCGCGTGGGTACCGAGCATCCCGGCTCCCAGCATCCCGGCTCCCAGCATCCCGGCTCCCAGCATCCCGGCTCCCAGCATCCCGGCCCCGCAGCCATTCCCTCGTTGGCTGGCTGGGAGCACAGAGGAGGCGAGCAGACTTCAATCAGCACTGAGCCAAGGTCGTGCCCTGTGCCCAGGGCTGGCCGCGGCCCCGTGAGCAGCGGGTGCTCTCAGCGGGGGCCGGTGGATTCCAGGTACCCAGGACAGCTGGGATCTGCTGCAGGCTCCAGCACGGCCAGCTCATTGAAAAGCTTTAAACAGGCTCGCTCCAAAATACATCTCCCCAAGGCTGCAGGAAATCACCCTTTCTTTTTCTTCATAGGAAACACATGAAATCATTTCCAACTTAAGCTGTGAAGGCAAACACGCACTTTCTGACTTGGATGAGAGTTCATTTACGTCCTGCTGACGGCAGCCTGTCTGTCCATGTGCCTGGCACAAGGGTCGGGACGGCCCTGGGAGTGGCTGCACTAAGAGACCGGCGGGGACGGCTGGTAATAAACAAGCACTAACATAAGCAACAGGGAAGGCTCACCTACGCAATGTATTTTCCAGCAGAATACTCTTTTCTTCCAGTTTTCACGAGCAAAGTAAATAAAAGGAGTTCAATGAGTGGATCAAGTCACCAAAGTCACCTAATGTAACCCATTGATTTCTTGATTGTGGCAATRTAAGGAAAAGCAGCTCCTAAATCTTTATTTTCTATTACATTTTACTTGCTAGGAAGTAATTTAAATGGCAAATAGAGGTAGAATAGCAAAAGAACTTGTGTATATCAATAACTGGCAAGGCAAGTTTAACTAGAAATAGAGGAAACTTTTTAGAAAAATTTGTTGCTAAATATATTTTAAATCCTATGACAATTCCATCCTTACTCTAAACACAAAGAAGTAACTTTAAACTCATCTCCAAAATTATATTTAGATTTTAAATATATAAAAGCCCTGCATCTATACAATTAAAGGTATTCTTTCCAGGACCTGGAATCCCAGGTATCAAATCTTAGTAAACATTCCAATAGTAGTACAAGGACAATTACCAGCAAGTTAAGAACAACAATTTGACCTTATAGTTGTAAAGCACAGTATAAGTCAAAAATTAAAAGGACATTTGCTAACAACTGAGGGCCACCTGTCACAGAGAGGACCACAAAACAGAATGACTATGAAAATATGTCTCATCTCCATTTATAACTAAGTCCACCAAGTGTCAGGGAGAGCTGGAGTCAGTGATCCATCAATTCTGTCACACAGATTCAAAACAGTTCTGGCAGGTCTGTAATCCTGGTTTCTGAAGTGACAAGGAAAATTTACAGTCACGTACATTTTACAGTCACCTCATTTTACAGTGGGAATATTATTGATTTCACATTTATCTATTGAGCACAAAGGAAAAACTCCAACCTGRCACCAGATGCAACATTTGCAGGAAGTTTCCTAAGGTGTGCTGAACTGTTCACTTGGTGCTTTGTTAGAAGGGTGCAGCTRTAACAGTCAAGTATGAGAGGGGCTATTTGCTTCCTTTGCATCTGGAATAAAKTCTATTCACTGGTGAGGTGAGATTAATATAATTGCTCTCTTACCATCTGCACAATTAGTTCTGTTTACAATGTTAGCTGAAGAAATGGGAAAGGAATACCTCCATTACAAGAGGTAATAACACTCCAGAGGACATGGATTAAAACTGAGCCTGGATAATGCCAACTTAAAAGAAAATTAATTTCTAGTTATTTTTGGAAAATGTTCTTTGAGAACTACATCTCTGTAAATCTTGTTCTCCCACTAGTTCTCAAACAGTATATTAAGTTGTTTATGTAATCACAGTAATAATAAATTGTCTATTAGAAGGCATTTCTTTCTTTTAAATGCTATGAATACAATATCCCTYAGCTATGAAAAAAAGAATGGTTAYTTCAACATGCACCAGATAGATCAGCATAACTAGTACACAACTGATAGTCTAATATAGAGAGTGGTGAACAAAGTACAAAGAAACATGAATCTTAACTCCCAAGCCATGCAGTAGCCCCAAAGCATGTGCTCCAGCAAACATAATTGTATTCTGAGCATCAGAGCATTCTTTGAGTAATGGTGCCAGAGCATCAGCTGTGATCCCCAGCAATGACAGCAAAGACATCAGATGAAGGGGTTCAGATAACAAAAAGCAACAAAAATAGAAAATGTTTTTATATGTCTGCATTGTAGAACCACACACAGAGGAATCATAAATCAATCATAATATCTCACAGATATTCAGTTATTTTAAGAACGCTCTCAATTAATTAATATGGATATTATTCAATAGGAATTTCATCTTTTGAATCATAGGCCTTACACAAGTGATACTCTCACACTGCTTTGTTCTAAATCCAACAAAACAGTACCACAGACTTCAAAACAAGTAAAATTCAGTTAACAAGAAACAAAATCAGAAGAAAGAAAAAGATAAACCTTCAAATGCACCTTGACTGTTTCTATACAAAATAAAAGAAACCAAACCCAGTGTCTTAATGTAGCAAATAAAAACAAATACTACAATTAAGAAAACTTCTTGTAGGAAGATTCGAGATCTGTTAGATTTTTCTCAAGTAGCTATGAACGGAGTTAACACTAAAATAAAAAGGAACAGACTCCCCCCAAAAAACAGAAGGGCATATTGTGTGCTTTGTATCTTTACATTATGCATGCTAGATGCATTTTGCCCAAGACTTTTGTTTTTCCTAGTAAGTAAAAAGTCTCACTTTGAAATACTTCTTACTTAGAGGTCTTTTCCAACCTAAACTGATTCTATGGATAAGAGTGGTTAAAACCCAGAGGGCTGAAAGCAGAAAGAATGAAAGAGCMAGGCCTGTAAATTCCAGCTCTCCTCCTCCATCGTCAATGAAATTTAGTAGTGGAACAAGTTTCTCCTGTACATGTAGCATCCCTCCAGAACTTTCTTTTGGGAACAAAAGCAGATGACAAAATGTGTAAGTGTTTGGATCCACAAGAGTTACTTTTAAATAGACCATATCTCAAGGTCCAACACATAATGGAATATTGCCTGGAATAATGGAATATTGCCTCAATACCACCTAGCTTCAAAGGAAAAGAAGTACACCAAAAATTCCGAACATGGCAAAATATTATTAAGTACTAGTATTAATCTATATTAAGTTTAATGGTTATGTTGAGTGGAGAAATTAGGACTTAAAAGCTTCTTCAGAATTCTTTACCAAAATCCAACATCTCAAACTAATTATRTACCTGTGCTTGTACTTGCAAACAAAGTGCCAGAAGCTGTACTTGTAGGGAGTTTTCCATTATTCAGCTGCTTCACTCTTTTCAAGTGAGATTTCCCGTTGTAATGAACTTGAGCTTGGGCTGCAGAGTTCAGCTGTATATTGCACACCTCACAGAAGGAAAACAGTATCTTTTTTTTTTCTTTGCTCARTTGGTAATCCTGTCTGTCATTCCTCAGTCCTTTTTCTTCAAAGGCCTGTAGAGCRGCTGGTTGATTCATAATCCCATCTTCAATGATGTGGTCAGGACATAATGGACGCTTCATACCTGCAAGGAAAAGAGACAAATTGTTACTAGAGAGCAACAAATCCTTACTATTAAAACTGCATTTTCTTTTTTAAAATGCTGCAATACACGACCCAGCAACCAGTTCTAACAAATAAGGTTCCAAACTGCAGAGGCATTGCTTAATATAGAAATAAAAGCATTTGTGACACACCACAGAGCTCAGAAATAAGTTGGCAATGTATCACAGTCTGTGCGCAGCAACTTGCAACAACTCATAATTTTGTTAAGCAAGCTATTTTAAAGCAGATTTATTATTGCATCTGTAGCAGAGGTTAAGATTATTATCAAATACATTTCCTTTGCCTTACTAAACATTGGTGCCAGAGCTTTTTACTTTCCAATGACTACAGCAGTGCCCACTGCTTCARATAAAATTATTCAACAAAAAGGATGCCAGCAAGAAATAGTATGGAAACACTGGAAGACAGCAGATTGTTCAAATGAGACAAATGAATCCTTTCCACTTTCACATACATCCAAATCTTCAGCTTCATACAGAGACTGTATGTTATCAATATTAGTCCATCAATACCTTCACAACTCAAACTACTGTATAGARGAAAGTCAGCTAAACATTAGTCTTGTGCAAACTACACAAAATCATGGTAAATGCGAGTTCCTGAACAACAAGCCAAGAGCCTGAAATATTAACTTGCCCTAGAGAATTAAAAACCCCATCATCAAGCTGCACAAAGTACAGTTTTATATACATAGGGGGAAAGTCCATATTTCATTTAAGGTATGGTGCTAAACCAGCAGAGAAGAAAGGGAGGGTCTAGGGTAACTCATATAAAAATAATTGTTTTCTTAGCTACACAAATTGATGTTTATTCTTATCCCCCACCATCCAAATACTCTGGATGGCCAAAGGCTGGCTCAGAGAGCAGCACACAAAAGCAGCTCTTTCCAGGCAAGAGTGCACCTGTGCTCAGGTTTTAAAAGCAAAAGATTTCAAACACAAAGTCTTTTTTCCAGCCTAGGAACCAGCGCAGCACAGAACTTTGTGTACACCTACCACTCTGCTAGGCAGGAGCACTGAAAGACAGAAACATTAAAACCAAAAGTGGCAGCAATCCTCCCTAGAAGAGTGCAGCATTCACAYGTAACACTAGAGTACCCCTCTCATAATCCAATTAATTTTACTACCAAGAGAAAGTCTGTTCTGTTCTCTGGCACAGGGGTGCACACAGAAAAAGCTTCAGAATTAGTCATTTATATGGTAGGATAGAGTATTTCATCACATTCCTAACCCGTGCTTAACATTTTAGTATTGGTACAGATTCCTTCTCAAGTACAATTCACAGATCAAGTGTGTTAAATAGACATCAAGTCTTTGTTCCTTAGAGATGACAGTTCTGTTATCAAATAAACAATATTAATAACACATTGAGGTATAAATCACATCAAATAAAAATAAAACTAATTATTAAAAATAATCGTAGTGCATAGGTACCTAATTAAYTTAAAAACAAAATACTGGTGATCCGAAAACCTAGGCTACAGACTATCACACTAAATCATTTAGGCGTAAGTATCATATTTCAAGGCAAGCAACCAAGATCCTTGACTCAGCTGAGCTAAGATAACATTTTCATCTGAAAATTTAATCTTCTTAGAGCTTCAGTATTTGTTTTTTTCAATGTATCTTAAACCATAAATAACCTCCCCTAGTCCCTTTTTTTTTCCCCGTAATTTTTTATTTCAACATCACTGTTGTGGCTTTTGTTCTCTGAAGTAAAATGTTCTGAAACAAAAATTCTTTTACAAGTTGTATATACAAACCATTATAGAATAATAAAATATGTTACAGTTTAAAAAACCTGGCCTGTTAGAAATCTYGTACATTTGGTTGCAGACAGAAAATAATCAAAAATATCATTCAGCAATTATTTCAATCATCTGTAAGATCTTAATGAAGCTCAGTTGATTTAGATACCTCTAAAATTGGCAAAGGCAAATATCTGCATGCATGAAGCAGAARGAAGACTGATGGCGCTGCCTGTAAGAGCACCCAAGCCTTCCCAAAGCACTGGGCTGGTACTGCATCAGCACTGTGGCACAAGACACCTACACTCCTGGACTGCAGGTTGCTGCTTCCTTTCCTCCAAAGGAACAAAACCTTGGTGAAGTCTGAGACTRCTCAGTTATGGGCCAAAGCAGGGTACATGGGGAAAATAAGAACATTTGCCTCAAAAGTGCAGTCCTGACATCACCAAAAGTATTTATAAATACGGATGCACCCAGAAAGAACAAYTGAGCACAGCAAGGAGTCACACACTGCACCTGCACCCTTAGGCATCCCAGCTGCCAGTATGGAAAGAAAATTAACCTTCAAACAAATAAAAACAAATCACTTCCAAGGTACACTCTTGTTTTAACAAAAAAAAAAACACTATAAATTCAGTTTTACTACAAAGTTACATACACCATACAAATGAGTCCTTGAAGCAATCTCTTGCTACTAATTTAAGAATTAAAAACCACAAGCTGAAATTTTAAAACAACCTTCGTTGCCTTAAGCTCTGCATCTAAATTAAARGGTGGCCTGATTATGAGCAGCCATGACCTCCCAACAACTGATGGGAGCAGCAGATGCAAATCACTTCTGAGAAAATGCCTACATTGAGCACAGTAGGGCTTGCAGCAGCATCCTCTGACCAGTCCAACCCTGGACAGAACTTGTATGTGCAGCCAGAGAGAAGACCATGTCAAWCCTCAGAAATCTGCCTGTTCCTTACAGAAATCCCAGCCTCATCCTCCTGGGATTTGGAGATCTGAACATTTGGTAAAGCAAATCACTTGTGTTTGAAAAGCTTTCTTTAGTCTCTTCTAGAGTTTTTAAAAAGAAAATATTAGTGGCAAACATATGCTGAGATTTTAAATTATGGCTGTTTTTCACACAGTAATACAGATTTCACCAAAAATGAGCACATCTTGTGGTGTATGTATTTGTTCAAAAACTAAAAAAGTTATTACACACAATGAAAGTTTCCACTGTTTTCAAAATTTTGTCTCCTTCCTTTCTTCTTTAAAGTTCAGGTTGGAAAAACACACTTTTCTAGAACATCCAGCACAAGTACAATTCTGCATTGAGTCAGTGTTAACAATCTCACCATGAATGAGGTTTATCTTGCACAAGCTAACCTTTCTTTAGAAGGCTATCTATCTGAATGCTTTAAACTTTTATGAAAGAAACATGTACATACACATTAATTTGTAATAGGAAAAAAACCACAAACAAACAAAAAAACCCCACAAATCAACCACTTTGCTCTTATTCTCTAAACCTTTTAGTCACTCAAATTTATGCAAGCACACATCTGACAAGCGTTTTTCTCTTTCAAAAAGAGCTTATTCTTGCAGATAGATTGTGAAGAGTTCTGGGTGGTACTTGCTCTCACCCAGCAGGAGTCAGATATGAAACAGAGCCRTTTCATTCCTCAGGTTCACACATAGCTCAATAACATTATCATGTAACAGAAGCAGCTAYTTGAGACTACAGTCAGTGAACTGAGAACAAAGAGAAGTTACAGAATCATTACATTCTCTGAAACCAAAAAATAATTTAGAGTAATTGTTATGGGTAGGATTGTGACATATTTAGAAGTTGGTTTAAGAGTAAGAACAAGAATATTAGTTCATTAAAAGGCAGAAGGGTTGGGAATTATCATATGGAGAAAATATATTAGATCAATCCTGCAAGCTCCCAGTTCTGTACAACCTTAATACAGCACAGTGTAAGCCAAGTCCTAGCAGCAGCTGATACATAACAACATCCACARCATAAAATGATCCATACAAAAAGGACACGATTCTGTGAATCACACTGGACATACACATTGCAAAGGTYGCCACTGTATTTACTCAGTGAGGATTAGATTCAATTAAAAATTGAAAGGTGAGAATGGGAGAACAGGAAAAACAAAGCAGGAAACACAGAAGAGCATCYATATATCCAGCTGAAATGATCCAGAGAAATGTTAAGTCTGTGAAGGGATTGTATGCCCCATCAGTCTTGCTCTTGCAAAAACAAGTTATGAATCAAACCAGATATACTAATTTTTCTTCTGATCAAAATCATAAGAGGAAGCAATGTAAAGTATAAGACCTTTTCAGGTATTTGACATAAACTGTTACCAGACTAAACAGGGTTGTCCTTCCACCACACTTCCTCCCCAGTACACAGAACTGATCTACCTCAATAGATTCTGCAAACAATACTAGAGCAAGAATAAATTAGTGATTTATGACATCACATTAAAATTCTGAAGTTTAATGAGACACCCTGTTAGGATTTCTGAAAACACATCTCCCTTAGCCTYTTGCAGCTGGCAAAGAAATCTAAGTGTGGACATCCTTTGTACTTGAAGCTCAAGGCAATTAGCCTTTCAATTTGGCTGGCTAATTTACTTTTAAACAGAGTTGTGCTTTCAGAGGAGGTACAAAGATGTATTATATATAGTACAGTGCTGTAGGTGAGAATGTGCAAATCTTTACTCAAAGGAAATAAGCTTTGGTTATCCTAATGAATTAGTGATGGTTACATGATGCATTCTTTTCCTGAGTGCTGGTCTAAACTTTTGCAATGCCCATTCCTAATTAGTTCATACTTCAAAGAACCACTGTGCTGGAAATGTAATTAGACTGCCTTTCCTCTGTGGATCTGTGCCAGGTAAGCAAAAAAGAAAACCTATTTTAACAACTTACATATGGGCAAAGAGAATTTTCTCTTTAGCCTTTGGAAATAATCAAATGAGTTGCTGAAGACACAGGAACAAAACCCAAAATTAACTGGCTTTCTGTATTGTTACATTTCCAAAAAGGTTCATTCAGACAGCTGGGAGAAGCAGGGAGAGAGAGACACAGGACCCAGCCTTGTGTTGTAGCCCTCGAGCATCTCCAATGGAGAAAAACTATCTATGCACTGAACTAGTGAAGTCTGCACACAYGCCTCAAGAGCTGTGGTCTCACACTGAGCAACTATGATTCCCTACTTCCTCATCTCTCCACAAAACATTCACACACATCTCCCAGAAGAAAAAAAAAACAACCCCCAAAAATATACAAACCAGCTTTGAATACCTCCAGAGCATTATTTAAAAGAAATTCACTAGAGCTGTTTTTTACAAGTCTTATGACCTTTATTGTATTTTTAGAGAGTATTTCCCAAACACAGATAAACTATCAAGAGGCATATGGTTTGCACCATCTGGGCAACAAGTTCTTCTGGGATACTGTGGTGAGCAGCATATGCATAGTGCCTTGTGCACAGTATCCTACAGAGTTAAAAAAAGCACTAGAGACTCTTTTGAAGCCAGCTTTGAAAAATCCCCCATATGTTTAAGGGACCTGTTTGGTTTCTGAAGATGTGTTCCTCTTTCTTTCAGTACAAACACAAACAGAGAACTGCCATGTTTAATCCTCATCTTGTTCTGAAGTTCCTCAAGGAGGCATCATATCCTGCAACATGTCCACCTGTCAAACTATTTATTTCTCACCCATCCATACCTGATCAACTCTTGGCTATGTATTTCATCTCTGCTTTMAAAATACATGGAATATTTTTGTTCAAAGTTACAGTAAAAATTGGACAGTTCAGAAATGTAAACACGTTTTTATTTCTTAAGACAGATAAAGAATAATCAATTGGTCACAGTACACAGACCAAACTGGGCTAAGTAATTTTTAGCTTTAATTTTGATGCTAGTTTATCAATAAAAAGAGGAATAGAAACTCAGCTTGCTTTCACTGTGCATGAAAAGTTTTGAATGGTAACAAATGGCTGACAGCCTCTTCACAAACACATTTTAGAGCATTTAACATTTGAAGGAGATTCTCTTCAAACTATAAAAACAGATGGCTGTTTCAAAACACAAACATTAGCTGTTCAGCACAAGGTAATTCAGAAAACTGGAAGCATTCAAGTAGCTAGCGTTTGCTCTGCTTTACTGCCTTGAAATTTTCTATGTTAAGGAAACCTGAAATGTGACCTGCTGCGCTAGACTGTGAGCTCAGCTAAACTGGAGTAAATGAAATGACTCTCAGCTGAGGTTATCAGTGACTGCTGTTGCTTGTGCCAATATCTGCAGTTAGCTCTAATTGTAAAGCTGATCCTTTCCTCTGTAGCACCAATACTTACAGATTTCTGCCACTCTTAGCATTAACATAATCTATTTACACATCAGTCTATTTGCCAAAGAGATGTATCCTCACCTGACATAACACATCACACTGCTGCCAAGCAGGCTAACCAAGTTTGGAGTCCAGACAGCTACCCTTGATTATGCTTCAAGACAAACAGATAGTTCTACAGAATTATCATAATACGATTTTGCTTGATGAACCATTTGACAAGTTGGTGCCTTCTACTCAGCAGTCGGCCATTAAAYCACTGCTTACCTTCAGTTAACTTGTACTCTAAGCAATCTTAGCTAATTACAGAAGAATATTTAGATGCCCAAAGTGTCCAACACATGGTTTRGATGTCATTTTAGACATTGTCCCCCCCTACCACATGTAGAAACCTATCAGAGAGAGTAGACCTTCCAGGAAAATGGCTACTCCGCTCCCTTAGCTTTCTCTATAACACATTTTAACAAATCCTTATAATGATCCCACTATCCACAGTGCTATCCCTGGTATGAGGTCTGCAACAAYTCTATCAGGTACCCCATAGTCCAGTCTGTCTTTTAGTGTCCTCATTAAAAAAGTCCACTTCATACCAGCCATCACTGATTGTCTGTATCTGATTCTATCTACATCCTATTTCATCCAGGAACTCTAGTTTCATATTAAAGATCTAAATCCCAAGTATACCACATTTGTAAAGCAACACTCAGGAAGAAGAAAAAACCAAACCACAAAAATAGAGAGACTTATATTAGCTCTTTCTTGGGTA